>CM066730.1:113167522-113850022 GCA_033961575.1 Aselliscus stoliczkanus | reverse complement strand
TTAAACCCCTAAGCCTTTAGAGTTCTGAAAATAATAGTTACACAATGTAAAATAATTATAAATAAAACATTTTTAAAGAGATAGAGAGATAGATAAAGAGAGAGAATCAAGATATGTGAGCAAGGAATAAGACACTATAAAAACTGACCAGTCAGATTTGGAAAATAAATAAAATGTTTTCAAATAAAACATACACATATATTGAATTTTAAAAATAAGTAGAAGGGAGTTCTACTCCCAATAGTGGTAGACTAGACATTTCAGAACAATTCTCCAGCTTAAAACAACCATTAATTGTGCACAAAATGTTTTAAATTATATATTTGAATTCAATAAAAATATAACAAGAAAGTAAAGAATTATGAAGTCAAAATTAAGAAATCAACCTACATTTCACACTTTCTCCCTATGTGTCTTTGTTATTTCCAGGACAGAACTAAGAGACTAAGAGGCTGAGCAGGGCTTTTAACAGAGACATGAGGCTAGATGGAAAGAAATTCAAGTTCAGAACCTGCCAAGTAGGAGGGACTGATAACTCTCCTAGGCTTTATAATAAGGATGAACAAAATAAACTACTCACTGGCCAGCCAAGTGGTGCGTTGGTTAGGAGTTGGCTTGAGACGCCAGCTCTGAGCAGCAGGGCCCCAGTTCGGATCCCACATATGAGGGCCAGTGATGCTGTACCCTCTACAGCTAAGATAGTGAACAACAGCTCGACCTGGAGCTGGGCTGCTGTGAGTTGCCGGTGACGGCATAGGCTGCAGTGGGGCTGGCCAGCAGCTGGTATGCACTTTTGTGAACAGCCGTGAGCCACTGTGAGTGACTGTCCAATGGCCACAAGTGACTGCCTCACCTGGGAAAAACACAATGATAATACCAGTGAAGCAACGTCCTCCACAACTAGACTGAAGAACAAAAGGACATCAACTTATTTGTTCCCCTCACCCAATTCCCCAGTAAAATCTTAAAAAACAAACAAACAAAAAAAAAAACACTCTCAAATGATCTAAAGCCCTGTTGGAATTAAAGCAAACCTTGATTATAAATGCCCTTAGTCACCTATCAGAAAGAAACATAAATTTTCTGTGGTAGATGATAACATCACCCTAAGCCTCAAGTTACCTCCATATTCTTTGACATGCAGTGATTAGAATTAAGCCACAAAAAATAATAATAACTAGGCATATAATTAAGCAAGATGTAATCAAAACCTAGGAGAAATAATGGAACATAGAAGCAGACCCACAGAGAATCTGAGTAATAAAGTTGTCAATAAGGAACTTAAAAATAACTATGCTTGGGCCAGCCGAGTGGCGCGGCGGTTAAGCACTGACTTGGGAAGCCAGTGGTCCCACATATGAAGGCCAGTGACACTGCCCTCAAAAAAAAAAATAAATAAATAACTATGCTTAATATGTTCAAAGAAATTTTTTTTAATTGTAGATGTTAGCAAAGAACATAAACTATAAAAATGGAAATTCTAAAACTGAAATATATAATAAATGAATTTAAGAACTCCATGGCTATTGTCTATGTCTATGAGACTGTCACCCCAATAAACTTTAATTAAAAAAAAAAAAAAGAACTCCATGGCTAAAATTAACTGTGGCATAAATAGAACTAAAAGGACTATTAGTGATTTAGAATATAAAAATATATCCAGGACCTATTAGAAAACATATCAATATGTTGATAGGAATATCCATGTGAATAAACAAAATGTATTAAAAAATATCCATGACAAAACACAGAGAGGAAGAAAGATAGGGTGAGAAACAAAAAAAGAATATAAGAAATATGGTCAATGCAATTAAAAGATTTAATCTATGACTAAAGTCCCAGAAGAGTTGAGAGAATGAAGTTGAAGTATTATTTGAGAAGATAATAATTGAGAATTTCTTAAAATTGTTAAGAGATATTAAGTCATATTTTCAGAAAGCACTACAAACCTCAAGCAAGATAAATATTAAAAATATCACACTCAAGAAGAGATCCAAGATGGCAGAATAAATAAATACTGTGCCTGCATCCTTCTTTGAACACATTAATTACAAAAAAGTTATAGAACAATCAACCTGGAGAACCATCTGAAGTCTAGCCAAATGGACTAAAAATATAAAGAAGCCTCATGGAAACTGCTAAGAGGGACCGAGATGCAGAATGGGCACCAAATCTCTGTGTGATGATTGAGAATCAGGAGGGATATCCCCACCACAAAGATTCCCCCAACCACACAAGGAGTGAGGGACCCCCAACTTTTCTCACCAGTCTTCAAAGCCTGAAGTACTGTGTCAGAAAGAGGAGCCCTCACAACATCTAGCTGTGAAAAACAGTGGCGATTCCAACTGGCTGGGTGGGCTACAAGGCTGTGGGAAACCCTTCTTAAATGGCCTGCACACACATTTGCTCACAGGCACTCACCTTGGTCTCTGGTGGAAAGACTCAGGATACAGTGGAGACATATGGGGTGGCAGACTGAAGTGTTAGGGGGAGGACTGGAAGACAGTCATCATTTTTCCTGTGTGAGATCCTTCTCCAGTGCAGCTGGCAGGCAGACACCATCTTTCCTATTTTGAGCCCACCCTCTCTGGCCAAATCTGAATCTGATTGAGCTGGTGAGCTCTGCTCTCTCCAACCTGCTGACTCACTGGGACGCTGCCCTACCCAACTTCCCCAATGCTACAGGCACTTTCTCTATGAGCAGCAAGCCCTACCCATATTGCACTATTTCTTGGAAAACTATATTAGAGTCTGGTAGGCCCCCAATGAACAGCAACTGGCCTCAGTGTGCTCTAAAACTTTTGCTGAGTAGCTCCAGACAGCACTGCACCAAAACAGAATTTATGTTAACCTGATAACCACACTCTTCCCACTCTACTGACTCCCTGAGACCCTGCCTCAACCAATTTACAGACTGCACAAGGCTCTATCAGCAGCTGAACCTTAAAGGAGTCAGCAGGTGGCAGCAGGTGTTGGGGTGTTTTGACTTTTTGCAGAGCTACCCCAGGCTTGTTGCTGGTGGCAGCCATCCTCAGTTCATAGCGTGGTCTCTCCCACATGCCTCCAGATTTAGCACAGGCAGCAAATAACCACAGATCACTCTGTAGATCCTAAAGGCAGTCGCTGAACAGTCACAGGCAGTGGATGACATGGGCTTTCACCAAAGCCCATCCCAAGAGGCTCCAAAACCAACATATTTAGGTTGGCTTCAGACCACAGCAGAACACCATTCAATTAGCCCCACAAGAAGCACACATAAAACCCCTCAATAGGGACCAGAGCCCTCTGGGGCAAGTCCCACTCAGTGGTGTAAACTCACCGCACAGCAGCCCTGTGCTGTGAATGTGGTCAAACCCCGTAGCCAGTCAGCCTAAGGGTCAATCCCACCCACTAACATGCCAAAATCAATCAAGGCTCAACTATAACAGGAGAGTACACACAAACCACACAAGGGACATTCCTGAATCACCTAGTACAAGGGACCAGGAAGATGGTGCCACTGGGCCCCACAGGACATTTACTACATAAGGCCACCCAGCCAAGACTGAGAGACATAGCAGATCTACTTAATTCATAGAAACAAACAGAGAGAGCAGCCAAAATGAGGAAACAAAGAAATATGTCCCAAATGACAGAACAGGAGAAAAACCCAGAAAAATAACTAAACGAAATGGAGGTAAGCAACCTACCAGAGAAAGAGTTTAAAACAATGGTTATAAGGATGATCAAGGAACTTAGTGTGAACTTCAACAAAAAGATAGCAAGCATAAAAAAGGATATAGATACCATAAAAAGGAACCAGTCAGAAGGGAAGAATATAGTAACTGAAATGAAGAATGAACTAGAAGGAATCACCAGCAGACTAAGGGGATCCAATCAGAAATTCGGAAGACAAGGCAGCAGAAAAGACCCAAATGGAAGAGCAAAAATTAAAAATAATTTTAAAAAAAGAGAGAGAATATTTTAAGAGACCTCTGGGACAACACCAAGCATAACAACATTTGCATCATAGGGATACCAGAAGAAGAAGAAAGAAAGCAAGAGATTGAGAACCTATTTGAAAAAATAATGACTGAGAACTTTCCTAATCTGGCAAAGGAAATAGATATACAAATAAAGGAAGCACAGAGAGTCCCAAACAAAATGAACCCAAACAGGTGCACACCTAGACACATTATAAGTAAAATGGAAAAGGTTAAACACAGAGAGAGAATCCTAAAAGCAGCAAGAGAAAGGCAACTACTAACCTATAAGGTAGCTCCTATAATATTGTCAGCTGATTTCTCAACAGAAAGTTTGCAGACCAGAAGGCATTGGCAAGAAATATTCGAAGTGATGAAAGATAAGAACCCACAACCAAGACTACTGTACCCTGCAAGGCTATCATTTAAAATCGAAGCAAGATAAAGAGCTTCCCAGAGAATAAAAAGCTAAAGGAGTTCATCACCACCAAACCAGTATTACAAGGAATGTTTGAGGAGCTTCTTTAAGATGGAAAAAAATCAAAATTACAAATAATCCTATGGCAATAGCTATATATCTATCAACATTTACTTTCAAGGCAAATGGATTAAATGTTCCAATCAAAAGACACAAGATATCAGAATGAATAAGAAAATAAAACCCTTACATAAGCTGCCTACAAGAGACTCACTTCAGATTGAAAGACACACGCAGACAGAAAGCAAAGGGATGGAAAAACATATTTCATGAAACTGGAAACAAACAAACAAAAGAACAAAAAAGTATGGAGTAGCAATACTTATAGCAGTCAGAATAAACTTTAAAACAATGGCTATAAGAAGAGACAAGGAAGGACCAAGTAATCTCACTTCAGGTTATTTATCCAAAGAAACCCAGAATGCTACTTCGAGGGGATGTGTGTATCCATATGTTTATTGCAGCATTGTTTACAATGGCCAAGATTTGAAGGCAGCCTGTCTGTTCATCAATGGATTAATCAATAAAGAAGAGGTATAGAATGGAATATTGCTCGGCCATGTCAGGGAATGGTTCTTGCCATCTGTGGCAGCATGGAGGGACCTAAAGTATATTGTGCTGAGTGGAGTATATCAGACAGAGAAAGACAGATGCAATGTAACTTAGCTTATATGTGGAATCTAAAGAACAAAATAAGGAAACAAACAAATCAGAAACAAACACATAGATACAGTGAACATTTTGATGGATGCCAGATGGGAGAAATTTGGGAGTGTTGGTGAAAAAAAGGGGAAGGGATTAAGAAGCACAATTTGTTTGTTACAAATAAGTTAGGGGGGGTGTAGTGTATAGCTTAAGGAATATAGTCAATGATATTGTAATAACTATGTATGGTATCAGATGGGTGCTAGAGCTATCAGGGTGATAGATGGAAGGGGGTTGGGGGGCAATGTGAAAAAGGTGAAGACATTAAGTACAAATTGGTAGTTACAAAATAGTCATGGGGATGTAAAGCAAAGCATGGGGAATATAGTCGATGATATGGTAATAAGTACGTATAGCAGTACCAGGTGAGTACTAGACTAGTCAGGGGGATCACTTCTTAAATTATATAAATGTCTAAACACTATGTTGTACACCTGAAATCATTATAAAATAATATTGAATGCCAACTCTAATTGAAAATTTTTTAAAAGAGTAAAAATGTGAAGGGGAATAAGAGGTCCAAATTTCCAGATATAAAACAAATAAATCATGGGAATATAATGTACATCATAGGGAAGATAGTCAATAATATTGTGATAACATGGTACAGTGTAATGGTGATCAATTTTTTAAATACATAAATGTTGAATAACTATTATGTACCCCTGAAACTAATATAATATTGTATGTTAGCTATATTTTTAGTAAAAATCTTTTTAAAAGGTTTTTTAAAGCAAAAAATTTAAAAAATACCACATTCAATACCATAAGTCCATAACCATACCGTAAGTCCCATACCCAGTTAGAACAAAAAGATAGTCACCTTCAAATGAGCATCAATAAGACTAATAGCTGACTTCCCACAGGAAAAAGTCAAAGCCAGAATATAATGAAATGATTTTTCAAAATGCTGAACAAATTAATAAACGAATAACTGCCCCCATAAAGTTTTATATTCAAGGGAAATAGTCCTAAAAAATCAAAACCAAACAAAGACATTTAAGAGAAACAGAAAATTAATTCAGGCCTGAACTAAATAAAAATTTTAAAAAGGTATTCCTTAGGTAGAAAAAAAGATTCCATATGAAATTAAAATATATACTCCTAAATTTCTAAAGTGTACCACATTCATTGATAGCATAGCTTAAGGTAGTTACAATAGAAATTTTCCTTAAAATTAATCTTGGAGACAATAAAATTAAACTCAAAATCCATTGCAAATATTTGAGAAAATCACAAGTTAATTCTAAAATGTATATAGGCAAAGTGATAAGAACAACCAGATACTCCTAAAAGAGAAAGGAGGGAACAGGTAATGGAATATTTCTACCAAAAATCAAGATCTATTATTAAACTGTATTAATGAAACTACTTATGTATGTGCACACATATATAAAAATTAATCAAAAAATATAATACAGAGTCCATATGCCCACATGTGACAGTAACATTGCAAATTATTGGGGAACGGACTAGTCAGTAAATCATATTAAAAATCTGATTAGCCATTTGGAAAAAAAACAAAATTGGATCCCTACACTATATAAAAAAGTGTGTTCTAGATGTTAGAAACGCATATATATGAAAAGCATATAGTTCAGCATTTTAGAGGAAATATAAGAGAATATCCTTATTACCACTGATAGAGAAGGATTCCTTAAATTAGAACCCAAAGTTTACAAACGATATAAGGCAAAATTGACACATTTGCCTATATTGCTATTAAGAAATGCTTAGCACCACATTTCTCAGCAAAACATATTCACTACAGACTAACTTTCAGAAGCTAGTGACCTGCTTCCTAGTCATTCGACATTTGAACTGTATTTACTAAAAACCGTTTTAATGTGTTTCCAAATCTGTTTTTCTCCTGTTGTATTTTTGATTATATCATGTTTTCTGCTTTCCCACTTTAACTTTTCTGGTTAACTTGATATCTACTAGTGTTAACTGTGTTGTGTAAAACAGGCCTTTACTCTAGTAGGCATCATTTGAATGGCAAGGCAGAATACTCAAATTTTTTCTAAAAGGTTGACTTTGTTATTTAATAAATTATTAGCTTATATTCCTCATCAGGAAAAAAAAACACCATAAACTTAGAGAAGGCATGTGTAACAACTAGAACCAAAAAAATTAATTATCCATGATGTATTTTAAAACACAGCAAATCAATAAGGAAAAAACAAATAACCCATAGAAAAATGGGCAAAAGACATAAATAGGTATTTCACAGTAAAGAACACAAAAATGGTGAATAAATATTTGTAAAGGTTTACAAGTGCATTAGCAACCAATGAATGGTAAATCAAAGCTCCTATCTGATATAATTTCATCTCCATTAGACCAGCAAAGATTAAAAAGCCTGACAAAGGGATGCCAGGTGAAAAAAGGCAAAGGGATTAAGAAGTACAAATTAGTCATTACAAAATAGTCCTAGGGATATAAAATACAGCATAGGGAATATAGTCAATAATATTCTAATAACTATGTATAGTGTCAAGTGGGTACTAGACTATTTGGGGGGATCAATTTGTAAATTACATAAATCTCTAACCATTATGCTGTAAACTTTAAACTAATATAAAATAATATTGAATATCATCTGTAATTGAAAATTTAAAAATTTAGAAAAACAACTTCACTGTTAAAAATCAATTTAAAAACATAATAAAATGTGTCTGATAGAAAATAAATAAATAAAAAGACTGACAAAATTAAGTAATGTGAAATAGTGTACAGAATTTTTTTAAAAGTTGAGGTCACTGGTGTAGAGTCTGCTGCAGGTTTCATAAAATATATATATATATATAATAAAACATATATATATATATATATATATATATATATATATATATATATATATAATAAAAAATAATATATATCGGGGCGGTCAAGTGGCATGTTGGTTAGGAGCTGGATTGCAACACCAGCTCTGAGCAGCAGGGTCCCGGTTCAGATCCCACATATGCGGGCCAGTGACACTGCCCTCTACAGCTAAGATGGTGAACAATAGCTCCACCTGGAGCTGGGCTGCTGTGAGTCACCTGGGATGGTGTGGGCTGCCGCCTCTGCTGCAGTGGGCTGCCATGGGCTACAGTGAGTGACTGGCAGCCAGCATGAGCTGCCAAGAGCTGCCGTGAGTGGCTGTCCAGAGGCCGGCGACCAATCTGTCTCACCCGAGAAGAGCACAATGATGATACCAACATGGGCCACTGAAGCAACATCCTCCAGAACTAGACTGAAGAACAAAAGGACACCAACTTGTCTGTTCCCCTTCCCTGATTCTCCAACGCTGTTCCCCTCCCCCAATTCCCCAATAAAATATTTTTAAAAATAAAAAATAATAATATATATAATATATATTATAAAAATAATTTATAATATATATTATAAAACAATATGTAATATACAATATTATAATATTAATAATATATAAAATATATAATTAATATAATATATATTACAAATAATATTATATTATGCAATATATACATGGTATGTTTCAATAAAATTGTCAGCCCAAAAGTTGCCAATTTGTTGCTTATTGTCACACAATGACCACATCAGATCTCTGGGATTTTTTTAGTGGAATAGCAGATGCTATTCTGAATGAGTTGGGGTGCTAATACAGTAATTTAAAATAATTCTACGTGCCAAGTAATAGATTATAAGAACTATGTCATCAATTTGCTTGGATTTTTTTCTTGGATTTATAAAACCAACTGTTTGAGACATATAGGATAGTTGAGAACATTTATCTGATATCTGTTAAATGAGATTTAATAATTCAAAGCTTCTTTGTAGGGAGCATAAAATGAGTTACAAATAAAAAAAATCTATTGTTCCAATAGTAAGTGTAAAATTTTCAGCTAAGCTCAAAGAATGAAAGTCAGAAAAGAGTTAGCCTGATCTTTAGGGCAATGTTAACAAATGAATCACATCAACTACTTGGATCCTTGGATTCACTACTTAGGACTATACTATCAAGGCAATTGAAAAAATAAACAAACAAACTTGGAGACTCTGCATATCTGTGGCTTTAGTTATCTCATCTGCTAGGTAAATATATAACTTCACTGCTTTCCCATTGTTGTAAAGACAATAACTCATAAAGAAGCAGGTGGCAAACATGAAGTGCTCTGTGTATGGTAAATATTAGTATGTGTGGAATTAATTACTGTAACTGGGAACCTAACAATTAGATGTTTTTTTTACCCATTCCACACTAGGTAATATGACAATTACCTATTTCAAAAGAAAGCATGGCATATAGTACTGGTTCCCTTTTCACCCTGGTGTTAAAGTAAAGTAAGGGATTTCATTCTTGACCTAAATCAATTCAAAACATCTTCCAAAATGTCTACCCAAATTTGCCTATGTTCTTAAGAAAATATACATTCTTTTTTTTGTTTGTTTGTTTAAAGATTTTATTGGGGAATTGGGGGAGGGGAACAGCGTTGAGGAACGGGGGAAGGGGAACAGACAAGCTGCTGTCGTTTTGTTCTTCAGTCTAGTTGTGGAGGACATTGCTTCACTGGCCCACGTTGGTATCATCATTGCGCTCCTCTCTGGTAAGGCAGATAGGTCGCCGGCCTCTGGACAGCCACTAACAGCGGCTCTTGGCAGCTCACACTGGCTGCCGGCCTCTCACGCTGGCTGCGGGTCACCCACTGTAGCCTATGGCAGCCCATTGCAGCAGGGGCTGCAGCTATGCTGTCCCCAGGGACTCACAGAAGCCCAGCTCCAGGTGGAGCTGGTGTTCACCATCTTAGCTGTAGAGGGCAGTGTCACTGGCCCTCATATGTGGGATCAGAACCGGGGCCGCTGGCATCCCAAGCCAGTTCTTAACCAATGCGCCACTCAGCCGGTCCAAATATACATTCTTTATTTTTTTATTTTTTAGAAAACATTTCCAGTTTTTACTCATAAAATTAAAAGAGCAAAAGTAGATTCACAGAGCCACATATCAATAACAAAACAGGAAGGAAACAAATATTTCAAGAGATACCATCAAAACCAGGCTAAGAATCTGCAGTTAAGCTGTGGCTGCACGCACAACAGGTTATATTTATTCCTGCATTTTCTCAGTAAGTTCTTCCTTATATTTGCCTTTCTCTTTTCCAACTTGTCGAGATTTGGCTTTGCATTCAAGAATTTTTTTTCCGGTCTTTGTCCAGTTTTAGCCTGGTGATAACCACGTCGCTTGCTCGGGTGAATGCCCACGTGGACGATTGTGCCCTTAGCCTTCTCACGCTGCACCCGCTCGATATAAATGGCATACTTCTTTCTGTAAACCTGGACTACCTTGCCGATTTGCTGACCTTTGTGGTGTCCTGGAACCACCTGGACTTCGTCGTCCTTGCGGATGGGCATGCAGCAGACATTGTACTTCTACTGCAGCTCCTTGGAGAGCGGGGACGACATGATCGTCTGGCGCACGTGTGAGGGCGCATTGAAGTGGCGTTTGTGGTTTTTGCTGCGGTCCGAGGTCACGAAGGGATTGAACTTTATGACGACCATCTACTTGGCGCCTGAAATGCCCAAACATACATTCTTTATAATACACTAGAAAGAATGTTCTGTAGTCTTCCTTCCACCCCCCTCCCCATAATTCTATTATTATTTTAATCAATAATTTGTGCAGCTTCTTTTACTAAAAGAAGACAGGGAAATAAGGCTGTGTTTGGATTCAGCTTTGGGGAAAAGTTTATAGATCATCTCAACTAGCTCTCCACCTATACAGGATTTCACTGAATTACACCTCTGACAAGTGGCCATCCATCTAGACTTGGTCGAAGCACTTTCAGTGAAAGGGCATTCACTTGGGAGATGATGGAAACTACCTCTATTGTTTCTATCAAAACCAATTGAAAATTCTTTCTCTGATTTGAGTCCAAGTTTGCTTCACCAAAATTTGTACCCATTGATGCTGTTTCTGCCCTCTGGAACAAGAGCAAATCTTTCCACTCTTTCATGATCTTTCACAATTTTGAAGTAGTTTTTCAGATTTTTCTTGTCGTCATCTCTTGTCTAGTTCCTATATAATATGGCCTCTGCAACATCATGAGTGGTATTCTCAGATCATCCTCTGGTTTGTATACAACATTGTAAAATAAGGAACACAGAACTGAACATTTACATGTGCTTTAGCTAATGCTGGTTTTAGGGAGATGCTTGCTTTCTGTGATCTTTTTTCACTGATGTAGAGGAAGGTATTTGATTGGCTTTTTAGCAACAATGTTGGAACAAGTCACTCAGGTCTCATGGGCAACTATAAGAGCTCCAAGAACTTTTCCATGGAATGCCAGTCAAGGCAGGTTACCCTGATTCTATCTTAGTGTATTTTTTTTAAACTGAATTCATTTTTTTTTTGTTATTTTTGACTCACAAGTTTTATATTTCCATGACCATCTTTAATCTCGATGTAGCATGCTAATGAAACCCTGTTCCACTGTCTATAATTTAGAGAAGCAAGCTTTGTATGACCTCATCCAACCATTAATTAGGCAGTTATAGAAAGAATCCTATCACATGTTCCTAGAATATTCTACTCACTTTGACACAGTCCCAGTGTATTTATAATCTCAAAAACCACCCTTGTATCCATATTAACTATACCAACTTCTAGCCCACATTTTTCAGTTTATCTGTGTGTCATGTTACTTTTGTGCTAGTTAATCTCTTCAAATCAAGATGTCCTACGCTTATGAGAGTTCTTATACTATTACTACTAATAGATATTCCTTGATGTTCTGCTTTCTCTACAAGACCTTCCCTGTTACATCCAGGCTTTAGCTCTGTGCCATATAATTTGTCACTTAATTATCGATTGTTGTGTAACCATAAACCTTAATATCTTATTTTTCTTTGTACTCTCACTGCCTTCATAATCATGAGTGGTATTCTCAGATCATCCTCTGGTTTGTATACAACATTGTAAAATAAGGAACACAGAACTGAACATTTACATGTGCTTTAGCTAATGCTGGTTTTAGGGAGATGCTTGCTTTCTGTGATCTTTTTTCACTGATGTAGAGGAAGGTATTTGATTGGCTTTTTAGCAACAATGTTGGTATATTTAATTTAATTTAATTGTGGAAGGAGGAAGGAAGGAAGGAAGGAGAGAGGGAGGGAAGGAAGGAGTGAGGGAGGAAGAAAGAAAAAGAAGAGAGAAATGATAGTCACATCTCTTCATGTGAATTGTGAGCTCTGAAAAGAAACTACCCCTTATACACTGTTTCTCTATCCACAGTACTCACAGTACTATTTGAATCCACAGTCAAAAATCTACATCTGACATAAAGACTAAAAACAAATCTTAGGGTCCATTGAGGATGGAATTGATATAATTTATGGACTGATATAAGTAGATACAGGGGATAATAACAAAAAGTTGAATGAATTAAAAAATTACAGCAGGTTGTTAGAAGTTATGCAAACCTACAAGGCAATGAAATAGCTCTCTAGGTACCCTGAAACAGTTTTGACAGAATCGAGCATATTGAATCAATTTGTAAGATACTTAGCTGCTGACACAAAGGAAAAGGAAAAGTTACTCATGCAGATTGATTAGTAGCAGCTTCTATACCTGGTGAATGAAAAGAGGTATTAATGAGCCCAAAGCAGAAGGAAACTTCTGTCCTGGAGTTAAAGTTGGGGAGAAAAGTCAATGAAGGAAATGAGGTGAACCAGGAGAGCCAATCAATTGCAGGTCACACTAGATCAATGATAGCCCCATCTACAAGACTTCCAACCAGAAACTCAGAGTCAGCTTTATGTCCTCTTGTTCCCTCACTCCTCTATAGGTCTCAAGACCCATCAATTCTAATTCTGAAATCAGTCCTTTCCTCCATCTTCATACTGTCACTGCCTTAATTTAGGCCTCATTTCTTGCTTGAAAATTGTAATCATCTTTCAACAAATCTTCATGCCTTTAGGCTTACTGTCTCATCTTAACTGATGCAAAAATTACTTTTTAAATCACACAGGTGATTATGCCATATTCCTAAACAAAATCTTTTGATGGTTCCTCAATTACCTATTGATAAGTTCTTGACATGGCATTGGAGGTCCTTCATTATCAGATTTCAATATATTGTTTCCAATATCAATTTCTACCACTCTATGACACACACTATTCATTAGTCACCACAGGTAACTTCCTCAGCTTCTATAACTGTTGACTATGTTCAAGATTTTCCCTCTGCCTAGAAATCCCATTCTCTTCTCTCTACTTGACATCCTTTTATTATCATTTAGGACCAAGCTAAAATGTCAAGTCCTTTTCAAAGATTTGCCCACTTTCTCAATCCCTCATCCAAATACAGATTATTTCTTCCACCTTGGCACTTCCATGGTACTTTTGCCAAGCATCTTATTTTGTACCTATTTAATTGTGAATTTCTTCATCTTTATGTGCCCAGAAGTTCTCAATAAGTGCTGAATGCATAAATGAATGAATGGGTGAGTGAGTGATGCAGAAAACAGTTTCAGTAATAAAAATTAGAATATGACAATAAAGGAGATAATGATGATATCTGTCCTCTCAGCTGTTACTTTCAGTCACTCTTAAACTTTGAGTCCTATAAGTCTCTATTAACCAACACAACATACATAATCAGAATATGTATTCTTATAAATTCTATGACAATATATGAATATTTTGATGATTTTTTCATTCATAATCTTTATTATTCTGAAACATTCACATAGTGGCAAGCATACCCCCACTTATCCTTCCCCAAAATATCTGTACCAAAAACTGCTCTAGGCATTGGAAATAAGACAGCCAAGGTATTATTGTAAATTTTACTTTGTAGAGGCAGTGGAAGTGACAGACAATAAGTAAAGAAATAATCTTAGGTTGTGATCCATTCTAGATACAACAGGATAATGTGATAGAATGACTGGGCGGCTATAGTATTAGGAAAGAGCATTCCAAAGAGTTGAAATTTGAATTGAGGCCTAAATGATGAGAAGGAATCACCCAGGAGAAGATACAGCTAAAGAGCAGTTTAGGCTAAAGGAACAAGTGCAAAGTCTCTGAGGAGACAATGAACCTTGTGTTTGAGGATAGCAGGTCACTAGTTGGTGCTCAGTAGAACAAGAATGCTGGGTAGTAGGTAGGGGCCATATAATATAGGACTTTACAGGCCATGAAGAGAATACTGAATTTTATTTTTAGTGAGATGGAACACCCAAGGGATTACATTGCAGGTCATTAAATTAGTGACTAAACAAACCATAACAACTACATTTTTAACATATCCACTCCACTGCCTTAATTCAAACCCTCATTATATCTTCCTTGAACTATTGCAATAGCCTCCATTGGTATCCCTGACACCAGGCTACCCCTACATTAGCCTATATTATTGTCAGAATTTCTTTTTCAAAAGAACAATGAGATCAAGTTACCCATTTCTTGCAAATCTATGAATTGTCCACATGTTCACCCAATTCTTAATCTTTTATTTTTTTTCACCTAATTGACAGGATAAATGTCATTCAAGGACAAGATACATTCCCTTGTGTGTAGAGAGAGTTTTATGACACCATAAAAATGTCAGTGTGATAAAGAGATAGCATTTATTAAGCTTTATATAATAATGCTAAACACCTTCCCACTGTAGCTAATTTTAAAGAGGATTACAGCTTAAAGTTTAAAATTATCTTTTCTACCAAAGTCAAAACAAAAATTTATCAGGCCGGCCGAGTGGCACGATGGTTAAGCGCTGGATTGGGAAGCCGGCGGCTCCGGTTCAGGTCCCACATATGAGGGCCAGTGACACTGCCCTAAAATAAATAAATAGATTAATTTAAACAAAATGTTAAAAAAAATTTATATAAATGTGTTAGTATTTATAAAAACTGTCATGGTATAGCTGTGCCCTGATCACCATAATTTTGTCATTAGTAAAAAAAAGTCTCCGGCCGGCCAAGTGGTGTGGTGGTTAAGAGCTGGCTTGGGATGCCAGCGGCCCCGGTTTGGATCCCACATATGAGGGCCAGTGACACTGCTCTCAAAAAAAGAAAAAGAAAAAAATCTCGTAGCACTGCTCTTGCTTATAATTACAATGTACATGTAGATGCACTACTTATAATATCTTCAGTTGAATTTGCCTAACTCATTAGACACTCAAAGTTCACAGTTTGATGCATTTTGACAAATATATACACTTGAATAACCATCATTCCAATCAAAGCATACAACACACCAATCACCCCAGAAAGTTTTTCTGTACCCTTCCCCAGTCAGCTCTCAAACCACCACCAGAGTTAACCAATGCTTTTGTCTCTACAGAGTAGATTTGTTTCTTCTAGACTGTTTTATAAATAGAATCATGCAGTGTGTGTATATGCACATGGTGTATGTGTATGTGCATGAATTACTTGGCTCAGCATAATGATTTTGAACTTCATCCCTGTCATTGCTTGTGTTAATAATTTGTCCCTTTTTATTTCAGAATAGTATGGTTAATTGGTTTAACCATTGGAAATTTGCATGTTTCTAGTTTAAGCTAATCATAATCATCATCATCATCACCACCACCATCATTATCACCATCATCTTTATCAACTACTATAAGCATTTACATACAAATCTTTGTGTAGGTATGTTTCCATTTCCATTGGATAAATACCTAAGAGCTGAATTTCTCTATGTGAATGTATTTTATAATGAGCAAATTGTATTCCAAAGTAGTTCTACCATTTTATATTCCCATCAGTAATATATAACAATTCTGGTTGTTTCACATTCTTGCTATTCAAATGTGTATATAAAGGTACATCACGTGATTTTAATTTGCATTTCCCTGATGACTAAGGCTGTCGAACATTATTTCATATGTTCATTCACATTTTGTATGTCTTCTTTTCTTTGTTTTGATTTTTGTTTTTTGAGGGCAGTGTCACCGGCCCTCATATATGGGACCCGAACCGGGGCCGCTGGCTTCCCAAGCCAGCGCTTAACCACCGTGCCACTCGGGCAGGCCCTGTCTTCTTTTCTTTGAAGTATCTTCAAATGTTTTCCTCATTTTAAATTGGATCATTTAACTTCTTAATATTGTTTTTAAAGGTTTTTATGTATTCTGCATGTAATCCTTTAACAAATTATAAATATATTCTCACAGTCAGTACTTTGTCTTTTCATTTTTGAATGGCATTTTTTAAAAGCATATATTTTTTGTTTTGATAAACAATTCATCAGCTGTTTTTAGTGTCATATATAAGAAATTTTTGCCTATCTCAAGATGGTGACATTTTCTCTTACGTTTTCTTCTAGAAGTTTTACAGTCTTCACTTTTATGTTTATGTCTAAAATCTCCTTCAAGTTATTTTATTATTGCTTCTATCTAATGTGGAATTAACATTATTTTTTACTTCTAGCTTTTCAGGTGGAATTTTAGATCATTGATTTTAAATCTATTTCTCTAATATGCACATCTAAAGCTACAAATTTCCCTTGAAGCATGGTTTCAGTTACTATAAATTTCCTTCTAAGTACTGCTTTAGGTGAAAATTTGGTATTTTGCATATTCATATCATTTAGTTCAAAATATTGTCTAATTATCCTTTTAATTGCTTGCTTGACCTGCCAATCAGTTAGAAATATGTTGTTCAAGTTCCAAGTATTTGGGGATTTTCTAGATATCTTTCTGGTTATTAATATCTAGTTTAATGTCTTTTTGGTAAGAAGCATATACTATATGATTTAACTCCTTTTATTTTATTTTATTTATTTATTTATTTATTTATTTATTTATTTATTTATGTATTTATTTTTTGAGGGCAGTGTCACTGGCCCTCATATGTGGGACCTGAACACGGGCTTCTGGCTTCCCAAGCCAGCTCTTAACCACTGCGCCACTTGGCCGGCCCTAAATAGTAAGTTATGTATATTTTACTACAATTTTATTTTATTTATTTTATTTATTTTTGAAGGCAGTGTCACTGGCCTTCATATGTGGGACACGAACCAGGGCTGTTTGCTTCCCAAGCCAGCGTAACTTCTTTTAAATATGTGAAGACTTGCTTTATAGCCCAGAATATAGCCCACAATAGCACTTGAAAAGGATTTTCCATGGTATTGGGTGCAGTACTCTACCAATGTCAATAAGGTCAAGTCGGTTGATTTTGGGGTTTTTTTCAGAATTTCTACATTACGGATTTTTCTGTCTATTTGTTCTATCAATTGCTGAGAGAAGAATATTGAGATCAATTATTATTCAGGATTTAAAATTTTTTCTGCTTTCAGTTCTATCATGTTTGCTCCATGTATTCTGAAACTGCTAAGTACATACACATATAAATCGTTACATCTTAATGAAATGATCCTTTTAATATTTCTCTAAAGCTCTACTAATAGTTCTTGTCCCAAAGTCTAAATTGTATGATATAAATGAAACTACTTCAGATTTGCTATGCTATTTGCATGGCATAAGTTTTTCATCATTTTACTTTTAAGCTACCTGTGCATTTTGTTATGAATGGTATTTATGATTGGTATTTAGTCATGCCTTGGTTTATATTCAATCTAACAACCTTTGCCTTTTAATAGATATATTCAAGCTATTTGTGTTTATTGTAATGTGTGATATGGTTGGACTTAGGTCTATTATCTTGTTTTTTGTTGTGTATTTTTTTCTTCCTTTTTAAAAAATTCCTTCTTTTGGAAAATTGATTTTTCTTTTCAGTTTTCTCCTCTTTTAATTTATTATGTATACCTGTTTCTTTTTATTTTTTCAGTTATCACTCTAGGGTTTACAATATCATCAACTTATCACAATCTATCTTCAGGTAATATTATAGTATTTCATGAATAATTTAAGAATCGAGCGACTGTATTTTTTTGTTTCTTCAGTCCCATTTTGTTGTCATACATTTTACTTATATATCTGTCTTAGACTATGCATTACATTGGTTTAAAAAAATTAAATAAAAATAGTATTTATATTTACCTATACATTTACTGTTTTCAGTAATCTTCATTCTTTCATGTAAATTTGTTTCCACTTGTATCATTTCCTTCAGCTTGAGAAACTTTTATATTTTATATAAAGATGTATTCTAGCAATAAATTCTTTGTTTTTAATTGCCTCAAAATATCTTTATTTAGTCTTCATTTTTAAAGATATTTTTGCTTGACATAGAATTCTATGGTCAGTTGTTTTTGCTTTGTTTTGTTCCATTTTTATTTATTTTTGATATTTTGTAGTTTTGATGTTTTGTTCTACGTTGCTGTTGTTTTCTCCCAGCACTTAAAAGATGTTGTCCCTTTGTCTTCTGGTTTACATTGTTTCTGGTCATTCATATCTTTGCCTATATAGGACATGTTTTTGTCTTTTCATCTGTCTGCTCATAAATTTTTCTCTTTATCCTTGATTTTCAGCAATTATAATGTGCCTTAATAGAATTTCTTGGTGTTTATTTTTACTTATATATTGTTATGCTTTCTAGATCAGTATGTTGATAATTTTTCAGATCTGAACAATTTTCAGCCATTATTTACTTAAATATTATTTCTGCCCCACTCTTCACCTTTTCTGGGACTCCAATTAAATATATGCTAAATTACTTGATATTTCACTCAGGTCTGTAAGGCTCTGTTAATATTTTTTCCAAGCTTTTCTTCTTTTTGTGTTTTAGTTTGGGTAGTTTCTGTTGCCATCTTCAAATTCACTAATGTTTTCTTCATAAATGAATCTGTGCTTAAATTCATCAAGTGAACTTCCCATTTCAGATGTAATTTTTATGTCTAGAAGATTCATTTGTTTTTCTTTTTTTTTCTTTTTTTCGGAGTTTCCATTTCTCTTATTGTGTTCATGTTTCCTTTAAATTTTTGACATAGTTATAATAAATGCTTTCCATATCTGCTAAGTCCATCCTTTTTCTAATTTCTGGATCCATTTCTATTGTTACTGCTCACAGTTTTGCCTTATCACATGTCATACATTTTTGGTTGGAAGTTGAACATTGTGAATTTTATGGTGTTCAGGGTCAAGGTTTTGCTGCTTTCCTTTAAAAAATGTTAGTCTTTGACCTGGTGGGCAGCTAGTTTACTTGTAGATCAAATTGATTCTTTGGAGGCTCATTGTTGTTGTTAAGAAAGATCTAGAGTAGTCTTTAGTCAAGGATTAATTTGTCTTATTCCTAAGGCTTGGGCTTTCTAGGATCTTTATCAAACACCCTGGATGGCTCATGAATTCCCTCTATGCTGGCTGGTTGAATATCAAATGGCTCCCCACTCTGTTGAGCTATGGTAGTTGTTCAGTTTATAGCTCCCTGGTAGTTGTTCTTTCCCAGTAACTGTTCTTTGCCAAATCTTGTGGAATCTTACCCTACGTACATGCAGGTTTCTATTCAGCTAAAAACTCAAGGGTTTTATGCAGATTTTTTTGGAGCTCCTTCTCAGCACAGCTCCCTAATTATCAGTACTTTGTCTTACAAATTCTGGCACCCTTAGCTTCCTCAAACTCTAATCTCTGTCTCCGTTCAGAAGGACCACTGGGTTCAGCTTGGTTTCTCTTCCCTTTGCTGCGGTCTAATAAATGTCCCAGGGAGAAAGAAATGGTGATCATAGGGCTTGCCTTGATTGTTTTTCAACTTTTGTGAATTGCATGTGCCACTTTTTGTCTAATGCCTGAAAACAGTCATTTTATATATGTGCCCACATTTCTAGTTGTTTACTCATTGTATATTGCAGGGGGTCAGTCTAGTACCAGTTGTTCCATTGTGGACTGAAGCAGAAGTTTATCCATGAATAAAGATAATAAATATACCTCTGAAATCACATCTCACAACATAAAAATACGAGAAATTCTCAATCCCCACAACTAGCAATGTTCCATCAGTAAGTATGGCCTGGCCCTAAAATAAGCTGGATGGTAGGGTATGAACAATTTCCAGCATATCTGGGGCATTGTACCTTATTTTTTCATACTAAAGGAAAGATATCAGAATACCAGTGAAGAAGGGCAATGTTACAGTATGAATAAATACAAATCTAGTTTTTACTTTACCTTTAACATAATTCATAATGAACTAAAAAGCATCAGTTTGTCCAAATTCTAGTGTTAAGAACTGCCACTGGGCCGGCCGAGTGGAGCGTTGGTTAAGAGCTGGCTTGGGATGCCAGCTCTGAGCAGCAGGTCCCCGGGGTTCAGATCCCACATGGGCCAGTTATGCTGCTCCCTCTACAGCTAAGATGGTGGATAACAGCTCAACCTGGAGTTGGGCTGCCAAGAGTTGCCGGAGATAGCATAGGCTGCAGTGAGGATGCAAGGGGCTGCTGTAAACCTACTGTGAGTGGCTGGCAGACAGCGTGAGCATCCAGCAGCTCGTGTGAGCTGCCAAGAGCTGCTGTGAGTGGCCGTCCAGTGGCTGGGGACCGACCTGAATCACCTGGGAAGAGCACAATGATAATACCAACATGGGTCAGTGAAGCGACGGCCTCCACAACTAGACTGAGGAAAAAAGGGACAGCAACTTGTCTGTTCCCCTTCCCCGATTCCCCAATGCTGCTCCCATTCCCAATAAAATCCTTAAAAAAAAAAAAGGACTGTCCTTAAAGGTAAAAACCCCGTTCTAAAACTTAGAATACATGACTCTTAAGACCTAGCTTTCCACAATGTCTTCAGCTCATCTCTCACTAGTCTCTCTTACCCATATTATGTTCCAGCATTAATGAATTCACATTATTCCCACAATGCATCATGCTATTTCTCAATGCAACACCTTTACATATGTTGCTTCCTCTCTCTGAAGTGTCTAATCTTCCTTTGGCAAGTCAATTCTTATCTAGCTTTTAAGACCCAAACTTTGAATTAATAATTAATCTAGTGTTAAAACACTGATTGAGTGCTTTCTATATATCAGGTACCCTTGAAACTCTTTATAGGTATTAACCCATTTAAAACTTACTGTAACATTTTATGCTAAATTTATAGATAAGAAAATTAAGGCTTAGAGAATTTAAATACTTGCTCAAGGTTACATAACTAATAAGAAGGAAACAGGGATATAAATCCAGATCTGTATGATTTTAGAGCTTGTGCTTTTAATCACTACACTTGTCATTCTTAAAATTTTATAATATGTTAGAATTACCTGGGGAATTTTGAAAAATCTCCATACCAATTAGATCAGAATTTCTGGGAGTATGACTCAGACATTAGCCTCTTAAAATTCTGCAGGTAATACCAATGTAGCCAAATTTGGAGATCAGTTTACTACTCTACACTTTTTTCAAAGGAATTTGGTATTGGTCAATGAGAGCTCAAGGATGTGGCCCAAACCAAGTTTACGATACTGGAATTTAGCATTTACCAAATGATTACTGCTTATTCCATGTGGAGGGATGTAAAGGAGGCAGAAATCAATTGCTCAACACAGTCACAAACTCAAGCACCAGGCAATTATTGAGTAATTGAATATCAAAAGTCTACCATTAAAGCAATAATAAAATATGCCTGGCTTGTTATTGTGGTTGGCTGATTCCATCTAAGTTACTGTTCCCTAGGCATTGCAAGACACCATAAAGTAAATAAGAGACATTACAAAATTGCTTTGTAAGAGTAAGTACAGAATATAACGCTGTTATATGTTAAGTACACACACTGAGCACTGCACACTATGAATAACCTTTGAGGGAATGTGTAGAACCTGGGCTCGTGCTTATGTCAGAAATTTGAATTCACTCATCCATAATTACTGAGGAACATAGCATTATATATCAGATGAGAACATGATTTTTTTTTTAATCTAGTGTACTGACTGCTTCCAAAAATAGCCTATGCCCAGTTATTCAGTAGCGTTCAACACTCACCCACACTTCCCCACTCCCTCTCTCCCATGCACACATTCTGTTTCTAGTGACTTGCTTAGAATAGCATTTATCCTGGTCCAGTAGGAAATCAGTTTCACAATTAGAAATATGAAATTCTATTAACTCCCTAAACTGGTTTGTACCTTTATAAATACTAATGTGTCTAAACTCTGCATGTATTGATTCCCTGATCAAATTCAAAATTATACAGGCTTACTTAATATTGCTAGTGTTCAATAGGAAATGAGAACTTTTTTTATACAGGGTAAAATTGCTTTTGAGGAACTTAAGCATGTTTTGATTATTGTTTTGTATATACACACAAGCGTGCGCGGTCTGACAATTAAGTTCACAAACTTGTTGCAATGATGTTGTTAACCTTTTTTTTTATATCATAGGGATTATTCATTATGAATTTATACCAACTGGACAAATTAGCCAAGTTTACTATCTAGAAGTGCTGAAAAGGTTGTGTGAAAAAGTCAGACGAAAATGACCTGAACTTTTCACCAACAATTCATGGCTCTTGTATCACAACAATGCACCAGCTCACATGGCACTGTCTGTGAGGGAGTTTTTAGCCAGTATACAAATAACTGTATTGGAACACCCTCCCTACCTACCTGTTCTGGCCCCCAATGACTTCTTCCTTTATCCGAAGATAAAGGAAATATTGAAAGGAAGACATTTTGATGACATTCAGGACATCAAGGGTAATATGATGACAGTTTTGATGGCCATTCCAGAAAAAGAGTTACAAAATTGCTTTGGAGGGTGGACTAGGCACTGGTGTCAGTGCATAGCTTCCCAAGTGGAGTACTTCAAAGGTGACAATAGTGATATTCAGCAATGAGGTATGTAGCCCTTTTACTAGGATGAGGTTGCAAACTTAATTATCCTACCTCTTGTGTGTGTGCATGCGTGTATGTACACCACTGTTGAATAGTAGAATAGAATATTTTAAATGTATGCACTTTGTCAATATCAATTTAATATTCCCATTTTCCATTGGGGGGGGTGTATCTGTCAGGATAGAGCGTACTATGTCACCTCATCAAAATAATAGTGGTTTAAAACAGCAATGATTTATTTCTGAAACATACTACCATCCATCATAGTTCAGTACTGCAGGCTTTAGGTTCATCGTAGTTCATAAGTGGATGGAGGAACCCTGGAAATGTGTTGGTAATCATACCAAAAGTAAACAGAGAGCATAGTTAACCACTGCCTGGCTCACTAAGATTTAAACCAGAAGTAATTTCTGTTTCCTTGTTTTTGGACAAAAGCACTAGCAGTAGCAACAACAACAACAACAACAACAACAACAAACCTACCACATGTCTAAAAAGAAATTCAGAAAAAAATTGCTAAACAGAATTGATGACTACTGTAGTCTAACCTTCCGCTTATCAAACACTTGGTTCATTCTCTTTCCTACATGCAAAACATATACATCCCTACCCAGGATAAACAACTCAAATATTGTGTATGATTACAGCATCAAACTCAAAGCCCAGAGACTCAGGATAATGCACGGTGGTCTCTGCATCATTTATCGTCAATCATCTATTCAGGAAAGGAAAAGCAAAGAATACAGAGAAGTTACTGATTCTTGATAAGTCTAAAATCTTGGGCAGATGTTTGAAGATCACCTGGAGGTGATGAAGACTTCTTGATAAGGCCCTAATTACTTCCTGGTCCACAGCTCACTGTGGTCCTTGGGTTCGTGTCCTGGAATATTTTTTCCTTTCCCTTATGTGCTTGGCCACATATAAAATGAACATTAGGGAGGATGCCCTTCCTGGGGGCTGGGCAGCTTTTTTCAACTTACTTCCTGAACTTAGACAGTTATAACTCCAAGAATCATTTTAAATCTTGTGCTTTTGTAGGATTGTGATTTCTTTGGCAGTACAAGACTCTTAAAAACTTAGTAGGCCTGTTATCAATTTTATTTGTTATTTTCATATGCCAATAATTATACGTATAACTCTTTTCTAGACAAAGTTCTTATGGTTCCTATATTCCTTTGCTCTATTGCCACCCCCACCTCTCTTGTTTTAATTGCTGGTACTTTGGGAATATCAGCTTTCTCCAGGAGGTCCACAACTTCAATCTCTTTTTTGTTAGCCTTTTTGTCCAACTGAAAGAACTTGCTGGTGTAAACTTAATCCATCCAGATTTTTTAACAATATGTGTCCCTTGCAACAACTATAAGAACGCCTCATTTTTATCATTTACTGTTTGGATTGAGGAGCAATCATGCAAGTCCCTGAGTTTTTGGACTCACTATTCCTTGTAATTCCTGCTTGCAAATATACCAAATCTTTCAGGAAAAAAAAAATAGTGGTCTTTCTTTTGGTGCCTTGTCAACTACACCCAATAGCAGCCAACCCATGTGAGCCAGTGTCACATATTTTAGGTTATTTATTAAAGCAGCACCCAAAAGTCTGGGTACCAGTTCTTATGTCAGTCAGGATAGGCTAGTTCATGCTCAAGCTACAAAGAACTCCCAATATTAGTGGCAGAAAAAATGGGGGAGAAGGGCTTTTTCCTGTTCATGCTGCAAAGCCATTGCAGATTGTAGGGATACCTGTTCATTGCTGTCAGTGTCCCAACCACAGTCTCAAAAGTTTCTGGCTACCACACCAGGAAAGAACATACTGAATCCCATACTGGCTCTTAAGCATCCACCCAAAAGTGACTAACTCCAAGAGGGTTGCAAATGGCAACCCTACCATATGCTGAAAAGGAGAACTGGGTATACTTGATAAACAACACTGAGTATCACAGAGGAGGACTTAAGGCAAAAGATTTAGTGACTTAATAAGTGATAAAATAACTCTGCAAATCAAAGGAAGAAATTTCCTCCCCATCATCAGCTTGTACTTAGAGAGTTCCTAGACTATAGACACTACACAAAACCAATAAAATTTAAAGGAACAGTCTTCTAACAGCTTCCACTCAGAAGAGAAACATCAAATCACTATTATATTTTAGCAAAAAATATTTTCATCATTCCCATATCTGCTATTTACCAGAGGACAGGGCTTAATCTAGAAAAGTTTCTTGGATGAAATCAGTTAGAGCTAAGATTTTTTTTGTTTTGTTTTGTCTTATATTACTTCTGGATGTTCTATCTCAGCAGGCTCTATAGCCCCCTGAGATAATGTGGGCTGCAAAAAGGGGGGAAAAAAAATCTTAGATGGGCTTAGCACAGAAGAGAAATTAGTGCTTTACTTAGGCATAACCTTGGGCGAGTCATTTATTACTTGCTAAGGCTTCCTATTCATAAAAGTTTGACACCCACGTATACTGCAGGGATGTTGGAAGGGTTAGTGAGATAATGTTGAGAAGTGCCTTGAACCACTAAACATCAGGGTGCTAGAGCCAATTTAAGAGATCATCTTTTTGAATAAGACTCAATAAACTCATATCTTGTTCCTCTACTAAAAATATTAACAGAAGCTACAAAATACCACAGGTTAGCAGAATTAGCAGATTGCTCTTTAACATACCTCAACTGCATAATCAGTACAATTATGTCCCATTATCCTGCTTTTCCTCAATCTGTTCAGTACCTAAAAGCTCTTTAAGCTTTACTATTCAAAAGCTGAATACGGGCCATCCATTTCTCTTCTGTGTTGCTTCCAGTTACCAGAGGCTGAAGAGAGCTTCAAAGAAGGATTAATTCAGATGGCACTCATTCTCATCAATCACATGTTATCGTCCATAGTCCGCAAAACCAACTGGACTATGTTTACTAGACTCAAACACAGGTGGAGCAGAGAAGTGGGAGGAGGCGGATGGGGGAACCACAAAATTTCTTAAGTAGTATCAGTACTCATCTGACTTGACCTTAACTTTCCATCTCTCAATTGGATTGCCCACTCACTGTACCCTCCTCGGCCCCTTTTTAATGCCTCATTCTGCTATACTAGCTTTAGTGCCTGAGTGACTAAGACCTTGTTCATTAATCATACACCAATGTATTCATAAATGTAATACTTCTTTTGTTTAAAAAGCAATTTCTCAACCTGTTAAGATTAAATCAGGGAAAAGTTTATAATTCCATGTGGTTACCCAAACCAATACCAAGTATAATAGAAATTCTTAATATATGATATGGTTATGAAAATGGTATGCAGTTAACCAAATAGTCATCATCATGTCAATGCATAATATTTTTCAATGGGTTAGCAATTTATAGAGAATAGAATATGATGAAATATTTTTTCACATCAAAATGAAAAGTATAGTCATATTGACAATAGACTTCAAGATCATGATAAATCTCAAGGTTATTTTTATAAAACTATTATTACACCATAGGCAGAAGCTGCAGATTAGTTTTGTTAGTGGATCCAATTAACAGCTTTCTTGAATCAATACCCCTTGTCCTGTCATTTTATAGGCTCCTCTTACTCTTCCTCTGAGTTCACATGATTTGCCTTGACCAATTGAACAGCAACAAACATGACACTAGCAAAAGCTTGAAAAAGTGCTTGCACGTTTTTGTTTCCCCTCTTGCTCTTCTGCCTTCACAATATAAGCATTCCCAGGCCAGCCCACTGGTAAATAAGATGTGTGGAGCAGAGCCGAGTCAACTCAATTTTCCCAGCCAAAGCCTCAGACATGTTACAAAACACAGCTGCCTAGTAGACCTGCTGCTGGCCATAGATAGCCTCATCAATCTCAGTTCAGATCATCAGAGCCATGATTCAACCCACAGACTTATAAGCAAAAATAATTATTTACCTGTTATATGTCACTTAGGTTTTAAAGGGTTTTTTTGTTACACAGCCTTTTTGTTACCATAGATAACTGATACAAGGAAGTATTGTTAAATACAATACAAATTTGAGGTTAATAGAAGGTCAGACAATAGAGTTCACAATGCTCAAAAGTAGTCTTAAAATCTGTCAGTGCAAAATTCCCTTGTTAAGTTACATAGTAACAAATTATGAAATTCTAAGGAAAAAAATATTAATTTAGAATGTTCTTTAAATGTCATTTTACCATATTGAGCAAAAAAAACATTGCTTCTGAAAGTAATTCCCACTCCCTTCTTTTTTCTTCCTAAACAAATAGATATATGTGCAAAATTAGAAAGACAGTATGAAGGAATGGAATGAACCTGAATTGTAAGTTGTCCCAAGTTGAGCAGTGAGAACAGCAATGCCTCCAAATCAACTGTTTCTAGAGCTCTCATCTGAGAACCCATACCCTGCATCCAGCCAGAAATGACAATGAGTATGAAGAGGGCTCCAGAAAACTTCTCAGACAGCCTCCCTAAGCCTCAGCAGTGTGTACACTACCCAGTCCTATGACTGTGCTGTCCGCCTGCACTGAGGCTCCTTAAACAACAGGATTCCACTCAGTGCTCAGAATCTTTGCCTTTCAGAAGCTCTGAAATGGAACACCCCAATACCAAATTACCGCACCTTCAGTGGTTATCCATGGGGTGCAGGACACCACACGAGTTCCGCATCTGCCAGACCACATCAAGGACTTGAATTTAATAGGAGGCAATGTTTCTTGAAGCTGGAACTGCACCTCCCTTTACATTTGAGTTCTGTCTTGGAGAAGTTGGTGTCTCAGATGTCCTCTTAGTCAGGAGCCACCCTGAGTGGGACAGGCATTTCTTCTTAAAATAAGATGAATGATATGATTGCTCTGTTGTTCTCATCCACTTGGCACCAAAGTCCCCCCTCAAGAACATTAAAATGCCTCCTCCTCGCTGTTTCCATTACCTTAAAGTTAAGTCTCGTCTCCTCTGACAGATTCACACACACAGGCTTACTTCTCCACATGAGAAAGTCAGTGTTACTGAGGCAAGACTGGAAATAGAAAGTATTTTTTATTCCTGATCAAAACAACAGCAGGAAAGGAATTTGGACCTTCCAACTCCCAGCCTAGTGCATTTGCTAGGAGCACTGGATGTTCAATGCTGACAAAACAGCAATAAACAAAAACCAATATGCTATTCTCAAGTGGAAAGAAAACTTTTCTTTTCCTAGTTAGTTCTGGATCCATCTGATAAACATTTAATTGTAATGAGCTCCCCACTTAATCATTTCCAAAATAATTTTAATTTTTAAGAAAATGCATACTTTATCCTGCTCCTTTCTCCTTTCCGTGCCTCACTTTCCTGTTTCAAGCTCCTGTCTCTCCAACAGTATCAGTTTTGGAGGAGATCATGAGCACTCATGACCACCGATTAACCTGAAAGCTGGACCCAGGCAACGAGAGGTTCCTCATTCCCTCTCCTGACCATGGAATGTAAGTTCTGCCCACTATTCCTGTGCTAGTAGCCACCTCAAGGATGCAGCCTTGAGAGAGTAAAGTGTTGCAGAGACCATTTGGATGGTATACATGACTGAACCTAGTTAAGGCCTCTACAGGCACTTTTAAGATTCTGGCAGGTGTTTACAGAGACTTACTCTTCTTGTAATCACCAAGACAAACCTCGTATGCAACTTTCCTTGCTTAGTAAAACTTCCCATCTACCCATCTGGAGCAGCCTGTCTCTTTCTTTGGTCTCTCCCTTCCCTCCATGTACTGGGATCAGTTTCAGATTCTCCCACCCCCACCCTGGGGAATTCCCGAGGTTGCAAACCAACAATGAGGGGTTCCAACTATGATTCAGAACTTTACACACAAAAAAATCATTTCTAAAGAATTTTCTCAAATAGGTCCCACCACCCCACCTGAAGCTTAGGAAAGAAATACTTCAAGGATCAAAGAGAAACTGTGCAAAAACCTTTTTCTAAAGATTAGCATTGAATTAATCTTTGAAGTACTTGAATTTCATTGACCCTAGATATCACAGATAGATTTCAGAGAATAATGTGAATTACTTTATATACAAATTTCAAATATACAAATTCACAGTTGTATATGTGAATTTGGGGGGAAGTTAACGTATATAACATATATGAGAAAGAATAACATTTTTAAAATTTTGCATGCCTGCCCATAATGAAACCATATTTCTAAGGTGCTACAATTACACTAATCTTACTAAAAAAAACTTTTCATATACACTCATCTCAAAATTAAACTATTTGATTATGTTTTAGATATTCTTCCAATATGACAGTTTCTTTTGGGGAAAGATTTGTCATATAGCACACAATCCCAACTTTTATCAATACAACCTAAGAAAAATTCTTTGTGATGTGCTTATGGTGATTCCGTTTTATTTCAGCATGGTAAAATTATAGCAGAAAATACATGTATCATTGTGTTTCCTGTTGTCTTTGTGATTGATTTGACGTGAAGGTTAAGTTTTAATTCTTAACAATTTTCAGACACAACTCAAATTTCTCAGCTTGAACAAGGGTTTGCATTCCAAACTTGCCATGTCTTGGAACATTCCCAAACCTATCACAATTTCACGAGTGATTTGCCCTACTGATAAGTTCTCCCTGGTTAGAACAATCCACAGTGGAGTAATTTGGGAACTAGCTGCTTGGTCTAATTATTTGAAATACATTTTTGCTTAATAGCAGTAGGAACACTGGAGCTTCTTAAAGGTTTCTATGACTAACATCAATTCAGAAGTTGTGCATTTGTGCCCCCACCGCCTCCCCTGGCACAACTGGAACACAGCCCAGCCACTCCTGAAACCAGGCTTTCCAAAGACACAATATATGTTTTGATTTTGTGTTTCAGAGCATGTTTCCAATTTTCACTTTCAATAGGAATATTTTTAGAGATCATTGAAAGCAAAATGTCTTGAAAATGTCTTCAAAACTTCTCTAAGTTTCTTTCCAAATGTCATGATTTTTGGAAAAGACCATATTAAGTGGTAAAGAGATGGACAAGACTGCAAACACTTCTAAAATCTCTTTGGAGACATTCCATGTACCACATTATATATGAACTGAGAAATGAAACATCTGTGACTAATACAAAATTGAGTCTGTCTTAAATTATAATTAACAGCAATGAGAAAATGTTGCCTGTTCACTTCTTCGGAGAATCAAGTCATCTTTTTATCATTAAAAAGTTTGAGCCAATGATTATTTGTATAATTGCCTTGCCCAGTGCTTTTCCAAATTGCAGCACAAGACTCACAACAGAATAAAGACAATGGAGACTCTTACCACAATTTAGCAAGGCCTTCAAAAATTAGTTTTCAGAGGACTTTAAATTTTCCATAATACTTAATCTGCAAGACCTCTTTTGGCCCCATGTCAAATATTCATAACATCTTTTTCTTTGCACTAAACACTAAATTGATAGAACGTAAGCTTCTAGCTTTAGAAAATAATATAGTGCTAATTTTTCTCCTCACAAAACTTCCAAGAGAATGTAACAAAAGGGAAAATAATAAATTAAACATCTTGGAGCCTTCTAGGCTGTGCTCATGGAGGAAGAAACAAGCCTTTAGTACATCAGTGCTTTATTTCAGACATGGGCACCTGATTCCCAAGGCGTCCCCAGCTTCCTGGCATTTCCACTGCTCTAATCTGGATCCTTTACCTCAAACAGTCTACATTTGTCCTGCCAATGTTCCTCAGAGCTTGGGAACCATCGCTAATACTATCTAGTTTCAACGTATCCTTCAAAGCTCCTTCAGTCTAATCTTCCATTTTGAAGTTCCTTGGACAGTGGACATTCTTGCTTTAAAGTGCTTTAAATTCTTGCTTTAAAGCTCTTTGCCCTCTGAATTCCTAGTATAGCCCCATGGTCAAACCTTCTTAAGTATGTGGGTGACATATCTCAACAACTTAACCAAAAGCTACTTGAAGGCATGGTGTTGCCTATTTTTCACTAATAGGAACAGCAATTTTTTGCACTTGTGAAAACACTATGAAAAACCATAAAACTCTTTTTCAAATTTCAACCCCTTACATATTTCTCTTTATATGAGGTTCACAATAATCTTGTGAGATAGACCAGAATAGTCTTTTAATATTCGCACTGTACAGAAATGTGGAGCTAGACATATTTAGTGACAAGCCAAAGGTACTCTAGGTGAGACTAGAAACTAGGTCTAATGTTCTTTTTGCTACCAGCAGTTCCAATTTTTTCACATGAGAATACCATTCGAACATCTAAAAATGCATGGATCCCAACATGCTTGTAGTCTCAATTTATTGTCTATCTAACCTCTTGTGCTTATCCTCCAACTTTGCAGGCCCCTCGGGCACCCCAATCAGCTTGCTCTGCCTGCCATGGCTCCCCGAATCTTCACTCCCCTCCCTTCCCCAGTCACACTCAATCTCCCAGCTCTGGTTCTCCTGGCAGGCCCTCTCCCACTGCCACCAGAGACCCCATGTACCATAAATTTTAGTTTCACTAAAAGGAACAACCCCCTTCTCAATAGCTTCTTACATTTTGGCATTCCAGACTATTGAGTTGCTTGCCCCTGGGAAAGAGGATTCCTGCATAGGCCCCCAAGGAGCTGATTCTCTGTATGTTGAGCATCAGAAGACACAAAGCAATGTGTTATCAACTGGGGTCCACAAACAATTCACTGTTTTCAAAGAGCACAGATATCTATAAAACAACTTTAATTCAAAATTCTATTAAGATACACATAAGGAATTAATGCTTTGACACATTTTGTCTGCTCTCTGTCAACCACGTTTATATCCATTCTCTCTTTCTCTTCTCTATCTCTAGCATTGCCTCTGCCCTGTTCAAGCTCTCATTTGACCTGGGCTTTAAAGCATATGAAAAATGTTCATAGACATAAAATGGGGCAAGAGCAGTGTAGGTTTTGCATGGGAAAAGGCAGGGAAGCATGAATGGAAAGATGCTCTAATTTAGGGACAAAGTTCTGGAGTCAGGGAGACCTGGGTTATAATTCTGGTTCTGGCACTAACTAGTTGCATGACCTTAGACACTTTGCTTATCTTCTCTGACCCCAGTTTTTTAATCAATATAATGCTTATAATGCAATCATTTACATAATACAATCTCAACTGAGAAAAAAACAACTAAAGGATTCAGCACAATACTTAGCACGTTTTTGATACCCAAAATATGTTGAATGGTGGGAAGAGAGAAGTGACTAGAGTAGAGGTGATTAATAACCGAGGTCAGTGCCTTACACATATCATCTCACTTCATTCCCACTGCAGTGAGGAATCTGAGGCTTAGAAAGGTTAAGTAACATGTTCAATGTAACACATTTAAGTTACAGAACTCTTCAGCCTCCTGAACCTGAACCCTTAACAATGCTTCCCAACCACTCTCCAAAGAGGGCACTGATCAAGGAAACTTTGAAAGCCAGACCAAGAAATCTCTTCCTTATTCTCGAGACATTAGAACCCATTGCATATTTTTTTGGCAGGCAGCTATATCTAAGCTTCAGAAGGGTGTCTGGCATTCACATGAATAATTGGGTAAGAAGGACCAGTCAGGAAGCTATTAAACTAAGGAGTAAAATCCTGACTAAAGAAGTAGGAGTTGAGTGTAGAAAGAAAAACAGTGACCAAGGAAGGTCTTGAGCAACGTGCAGTGGGGAATACAAAGACAGAGCAATGCAGCATAAGACAGATACAGAAAAAAATGGGGAACCGTTTATTTTTTAATAAAGAGAATAGCATTTCACTTTCTTTTCCATTCAAAAGCTCTTTAAATCCTGCCTCCTATAAAGGGGCTCTGCAGACTGTTGAGATAGACACCTTTGAGGTAAATGGAATGAGGAAAAGATATCTCTAGTAAATGGGTTTCTTCCAAGTTTTCTTTCCAATTGATGTCAGCACCAGAAAACAAAGAATCCTTGCAAGTTTTTACTGGAGCTCATTAGTCACACCCACCATTCAGGAAAGGTTAAAAAAAAAAAAGTATATACTATGAGTCAAATTGACAGTCATCCCTGCACTTCAAGCATGAAATAATAAGTGTAACAGGGCTTTGAATGCTAGAAGGTACTATTGTGGCATGATAGTCAATGATGTTTCTGAGGCACGTGAGGACAAAATATAGTCCTTTCCAGTCTCTGTGGTATGGACTAATTGACTGACTGATTATTAGCCAAATCAGGTTTACCTGATTTCAACTCTTTTCCCATTAGTGCTCCCTTAAGATATTTATTCTTTACAATATATCAGATTTAAAATATCAACTCTGGTGTCAAGTATTAAGATCTTCACATTAAAATCACTGGCTTAAAGTTTAATTATATTGATCGGATTTTTAGAGGCAGCACTCACAAAAATATTAGCGATGCTATGCTGCAATGCAACATTGACTCAAATTGGTATTGAACATAAAACCCACCCTGCAATAATGCAATCCGTAAACCCACAGAAGCAAAAACAAGCATAATCCAGGCTGCTTCTCACCTCCTCCCCTGCTGATTCTGTCTCTCTGTCACTATCACTGTAAGAATTGGTTAAGGGGCCTCAAGCCCATGGGAGAAGGGGGCAGGGGGAGGGGTGTGCTCTACAGACTGAGAAACTGAGGCATCAATCTAGACAAGAAAGCATCACTGACTTCTGATGGATTATCAGATGCAGAACAGACAGAAAGGATGCAAGCCCAGGAAACACATGGACAAAGTTTGGTTGGTGGCATTTGCTTATCTGAACAACAAGAAGCAAATCATTTACCTGTATCTCAGAAATTTTAATGACCAAAAAGGCAGGTGATAAACTGACCCACACACATCTATGAAATGGAAAGAACTAAGTTTGGGAGCCATACACAGAAGGTTAAAACCCAGGATCTCCCACTTGCCGACTATAAAAGGCTGGATAAATCATACTGTTGCCTCATCTTTCTTCCTAAAATTGGGAGAAATAATTCTTACCTCAGCAGCCCCACAGCAAGGATTAAATGAGATAATGTGGTAAACGTAGTTTGTACAGAAGATATTCAATAACGTTCTTTCCTTCTTATTTTAAAAGGCTGTTATGGGAATCCAATTATAGTGGAAATGAATATACTTGTAAAAAACCTTGAAGATCTATGCAAGTGCAAAGCATTATTATTATGATGATGATCCTTCAATTCAATTTTCTCCTCTTATCCAGACACTGGTGTTCTTAAAAAAAAAAAAAAAAATGGTTTGTGGATAAAAGACAAGCTGAGAGGAACAGAATTAAAAAAAAAAAAAATTCCAAAAAACTAATGCAGACAGTGGAAAGCTAATGTTTCTTCAATTCATTTCAGCTTTGTGGGTACTTGGTAAATCAGCAAATAAAACCAATCAGTTCCAATTAACTTTCCTGGAAGTGAGGAGCCAAAAATAAAAGAGCAAGTTACATATGTGTTTTTTTTTTAAACTTTCTCAGTGCTGAAAAACGCCACTGAAGTCTGTATAGTAAAGAAATAAAGCGCAATGACATCACTAACAAAATGCTAATTGCTACCTGAAACAATATTCATAAAACACTCCACTGACTGATGAAGAATAAGATCCCTGGGTTTCTGAGGGCACGGCTCACAGTTTTCTCAACCAATTAGTATTTTCAGGGACATTCCAAGGAGCGCTTCTGTGTGTAAACCCACCCCCTTCCAAAAAAACAATGTGGAGTTCCAAAGGCTACAAACTAAATTTGTCAGTAATGATACTGCCAAAAACAGCAATAAAAATCAGGGACTTCAGTCTACTTATGACATGAAGCTATCAGTCAATTAATTTTTTTAATTTTTTTTTTTTAATTGGGGAACTGTAGTATATTTTTCCAGGACCCATCAGCTCCAAGTCAAGTAGTTGTTTCAATCTAGTTGTGAAGGGTGCAGCTCAGTGGCACACATGAGGATCAAACCAGCAACCTTGGTGTTATGAGCACTGCGGCTAACTGGCCACCCTTCTATCAGTCAATTAGCATGGTTGATGTAGCAGCAGCTACAAGAACCAGCCTCAATAATGCCACTGGTGGACTGTTCTTATAAAGATACATATATATAGTGGGATCACCCATACTTTAGAATAACCATAAGAGCATAGGGAAATAAACTGGAAGTCAGGACACTCCACATAATTTCAGAAGAGACATTTCAAGTTTCAAGACACAAGAGTCAATTTCTTGTTTTAAAAAAAGGATACTACTCTTTCTCTAATATGCCTTTAAAAATAGAGTTCTTCAGGGGCCAGCAGGATGGCGCAGTTGGTGAAGAGAGTGAGCTCTGAGCAACAGAGTCACTGGTTCGATTCCAACATGGGCCAGTGAGCTGCACCTGAGCTGAGCTGCTGCTGAGCTGCCAACAGGCAGCTGGATGGCTCAGCTGGTGAGAGCACATGCTCTTAACAACAGGTTGCTGGTTCGACTCCTGCATGGGATGGTGGGCTGCGACCCCTCCCCCCACACACACACACACACAATAGATTGAAAGCAATGACTGGACTTGGAGTTGAGCTTGCGCCCTCCACAACTAAAATTGAAGGACAACAACTTGACTTAGAGCTTATGGGTCCTGGAAAAACACAATATTTCCCTTCCCCAATTCCCCAACACTGTTACCTTCCCCAATTCCCCAATAAAATATTTAGAAAGAAAAAAAATAGAGTTCTTCAGAATTGTCCTCATGGAAGCTTAGCTATACAAGGAGATCCCTCAGAGTACTTCCTACTACTGTGGAACTTCATTCTTCATTTAAAACATGGAACGGGTTGGAACTATTATGAATCGTTATAAAAAGTGTCAAAGTAGAAAAAATGTTGTAAAATGGTCATTTGAAGCTTAAAATCCAAACATTTTCTCTTTTCTACCTGTTTCCTTCACCAATTTCTCTTCTTCACTCACAAATCCTGTTTTACTTCACTGAGGATCCTGTGTCTTAAAATCCAAGCATATGGAGTATGTTGTCTCTTTAAATACTCTCACTTCTCAAATAGGACATACCGTGAATATATTATTGAACCTGACAATTTCTTGTCTAAATGTTGTAGCTCCATTAGATTTGGAATTGTTAATGTTAAAAACCAATAAACAAGAGAATATTCGCTGAAAGTAAAACAAAATAGCATTTATGAGCTCTCCTGTAGCACTGTACATTAAAATTCTCTTCACTATAGAGCATTTTCATCTTTTGAAATTTGGGAAAGGGGTAAGATACATGCTAATTTTTATTTTATTTTTTTTTTGAGTTCACACCATGTAGCAAAACCATCCAAATCATTTTGTGGTGTAGAAATTTTATTTCTAATCTTTCTGTGCAAAATGCTTTGTTAAATCCTGATGACAACTTTTATGCATAATGCATAAAATAAACTTTGCCAAAATCTAAGGCACTTTGAAAAACATGTAGACCCCTTTCGAAGCCAAATGTCACATTATAGGGCATGTCATTGCAGTACTCTGGAAACACCACACCACAAGGTTGATGGAAAGCATTATGCTCCATATCATTAATTTCCAAATGTCTAATATGTGTAGTTACATTGGTTTACTTGCATTCAAAAGTACTATTTTGTATGAAATTCTTCATATATTGATGCCTAGTTTAGATACTACATAAATTCAGCTCTGTCTTTAACACTTCTGGGAATCTTCACACTTTAAAAAGACCAGATTCTTATTTCATGTAACTGAGAAAATCTTGTCACTGACCAAAAAATAATTTTAAAAATGTGTGTGTGTGTGTGTGTGTGTGTGTGTGTGAATTAGTATTTCTCCACATGTATCTATCGTTTGATAAATCAAATAGGTAACTCCAGTTCAAATCTTATGGCCGTTTGTGCTTATTTAAAACCATAAAAATAGAGACTGGGAAGGAAAAAGACTTAGCATTCAAAAGTAGATGCTATAAATCCTGTCATGCAAGAGCCAAATAAAAAAAATAAATAAATAAAAAATCAGAATAATAATGTATCACTAGCCAGTGTCACTAAAATGATTTGTTTTACTCCTCTAATCTTTACCGTATCTAAACTGACTATAATAAATGAATAATTGCTCTGAATACAGAGCAGTTAATTGAAAAACTGTGCCAAGTATAAAACCAAGAAATCATAACACAAAATACAAGGTTTCATCAGTGTTTAGGAACTTGTCTTTGTCAATATTTTTAAGGTTCAGTGTAAATGATACTGTTTACTATCATATATCATAGACCATCATGAATTATATTAGATGTCCCATGAATATTAATGGTCTTAAGTTACAGGACATTATATCAACACACATTCAGGTGTGAAATGCTGATGGAGTTTGGCTTTTTCCTGAAAGAAAATGGTGCGATCTAAATGAGCATTATCTTGAAAGCCAAGTTTCTAAGGGCAAGGGCCAATTTGACAAAGGCGGGGGATGGAGGGGGGTTGGGCATTCCTTGGATGTAGAAGATGCGACATCTAGCTCCTAGGCATACTGGTTTTCAAAGTTCTCCTCTGGACATTCACTTACCATTGTGTGTACAAAACAATTCAAATCCTAAGAGGGGGTTGGATATTAGAATGCAGAAACAAACGCTGCATTGTTGATTTCAAACTGTGTTGTCCAGGGAGAGCACACATTTGTGTAGGCATCCCATAGTAGACAAAATAATTTTAAGAATTAGTTGAATGAAAGCAAGGGCACAAAGACAAGTTGTTAATCATCTAGGCCAGTGAAAAATGTCCTTTCTGGAAAAATCTTTGAAAACCTATAGCACCTGAGTTTGCATGAAAGTTGTATTATGAATATTTCTTTATAGAAAATAAAGCACTTCGGGCTCAGTTCAATAATAACAGCTTACAGGAGAGTAATTGAAGTTATCCAATTCTCTTCCCATTGAAATGACCTATAGTATATACACACAGAGACACACACAAAAAAATCTGTCGTGCAATTTTATCGGGACTGAAGTAAAAAGGAATTGGGGTGAGGCACTGTGTGAGCATTTAACGCACACCAAATGATGATATGGTCGGGGGAAATTATCCCTTTTTCTTCACGTTCTTTTTCCGAATTCTCATCTTGTTCCACCCCCTGCTGAGCTCCTATTGACTTCAAAGAGAGGTCCATGGGGGTCCAGAGCAAGAAGAGAATTTGGCCCCGCATGCATAATTTTTGTGCTCTCTTATTCATAACATACACAATAAGCACTGGATTTGAAAAGGCTCTAACAGAGGCTGATAATGGCTCCCCAATGATCACGTATCTTCTTGGTATACTAAATGGTATCGCCGATTGCGCCCGTGGAAACACTGAAAATTCTGAGAAAAAGACCCTGCCAAGTCTTTGTTATCCTCATCTATATTATTATTACTCCAGCTAATAATAACAATATTTATGTAGTATTAGGACCACAATCTCATCACTGTGACTTTAATAGGACCACAAGCATATCTGAATCTTTGTAATAAGGAAGAAGTGCAGAAGATTCTGAAATCTCGCAGGAAATCTCACCATCTCAAGGTGCAAGAAGACATCACGTGGACGGGCACACAACAACCAGAACACAAAATTATTATGGACAATGATGAAGAAATAATAGGTAGGATAAAGTCTTTTTTTTTTTTAATACTAGTAGGAAAGACAAGTTACTCTGTTCTGGGACTGCAAATGAGAGACACTATCAGAAGGAAAAGTTGAGGAGAGATAATGCTGGGGTGGGGCTGGAAGACGAACCAACAAACTATTCTAGCATTGTGAAAAGAATAATTTATGGGTGGTGGGGCATGTGGATATAATGATGTCAGCTAACAATCCAATGGAATCTGACCATCATGGGAAGCAAAAGAAATTCTATACCATGTCACTAGTTTCTTATTCACAAATGAAAGCATTTAGTCACATACAGATAAATGAAGGGCAGGCAAAGAAAAATCAATCTCCCTAATATACATTTTGGTTTATCATTATTTCATCCCATAAAAATTTGACCTAGGTGTATGGTTAATCCAATATTGCCTCTTTCTTTTCACTGTCCTTTCCTTAAAGGATAATTTACCTTCTCAAAGTTGATGCCTTACTATCTATACTATAGTATCAAAAACAGACAAGATCATGTAATGGCTCAGCAATTCACTTACATAATTTTAAGATATTTATCATTTCAATATTTCTTGCTATCTAGGATCCTAAAAACCAGCTGATATCTCATCCCACTGGAAGTGCATGTGTAACTTAGATGGGCAGCAAAAGTGTATCCCCTATTTATAGGTAAGGCTTACAATTTACACAAGGTAGTTGACAAAAATTAAAATGACATCATAAATCTACAAAGCACTGTATGGTTTATGTACAAAGAAGTTTCACATACTTTATTTCATTTGTTCCTCTCAACAATACTGTAAGTCAGTTGAAGAAAAGAAAGTGGAGCTCCTGATTACCAGGGCAGCTTCTAACAGACCTCTTTGCCCTAGCCAACAGGGCACGTATTTGAGAATGAGAAGCAATATTGCTTCTTTAGCCACTGGCTTCACTTTCTAGATATGTTGCATTATCCCCAGCTTGTGACCTTTTTCTCAGCTTTTAGCACTGCTATTATCACATATATATACAAAAGGGAAAAAAATGACAGTAACTCAAGAGACACTGTTATAGGTGTTGGAGTACTAGTGTATACAGCCTGCTTTCACTTCTTTGAGATGAACATTAGGTCAACACACTGTTCTATCTCTATGGCTCAATAATGCATGGTTCTGAAGATTGAACAGGGACAACAAGACTTGCTTGCTCCTGTTTTTCCTTCCTTGATTCACTATTTAAAATGCAATCTGTGGACTAGTGGTTCTGGGGGGTCTCTGACACCTGACTAAGCCCTTATTACCGAGTAGGTAATTAATAGAGACTTCTAAAAGGAATGAATCAGTCAATGCATGTATTGTGTGCAGAAACACCCTTTTGAAAAATCATTTGAGCCATTTGCCTTTAAGAAGTTACTCTCAACTTGAGGCCAATTAATTGAAAATCTTAGGTTCTATGATTTGTTTTCCTGATTGACCCACCGTAGGCATTTTAAAGTAGTCCCAACAAGGAGAATTTGACAAAAGTATAGAACTATAACCCAGGCTTTTCCCTAATCCACCAGGAAAGAAGTTTTATCTTAAGGAGGCCTTTTCTATTTGTCTTTCTGTGGTTGAGGAATCCACAATAAAACACAACATATAGGCGAAAATCATGTGTAAATGGTTGGAGCACATGGCATGCGATTGTCTCACATCCTCACAGCCTTAAGTAGTAGAAGATTATCCTTTTAACGAGGGTAATTTTATTTTTCACTAGATATCTATCAAAGGAAAGATTACAACATAGCAGCTGGAACGCTGGAACCTACATAATGTATTGTACATTTTAATCATGTTGGATAAAACACTCTTTCTATGGATATCAATTATACTAATGACTCTTATATAATACTCTCATGTGCCTACGGGATATGTATTGTCACCTCTCTTTTGTCATAAAAATAGTTAGTAGCTCTGAATCCACACTGAAGTGGTTGCTTTCATTTTTATATAATGAATGAGTAACACTGTAAAAAAAGACATTTTATCCCATATTAGTTTAACAGAGTGAAGAGATTTCACATATGACAGTGCTAAATATACTCTTAAGCTGCTAATAAAGCCAAAGCCTGCGGGGAAAAATTCTAATGATGAGCAATGCCAGAAGTTTGTATTTCTGAAACTAAAGCAAAAATATTCCACTTAGGTATAATTTCTAAATATCTTAAAAAGTAACAGGGATTTCTAATAATTTCATTTCCAATAAATCTCCCTAGTCAATTTGGAATCATTTTATTTGCAATAAATCTCCTCAGTCAGCCTAAAACATAAGCACAGATATTTTTTTTTTCTTTTCCCAGAGTGTAGTGTTGTGGTAGAAGCTCCTTTGAATGTGTCCTTAAAATTAATAATGACAACAGAAGGTATGATTCATAATTCCTTTTTTTTTCCTTTCCTATATGCTTCCTTTTTGTCAACAGAAAAAGAATTTCTGCGAGAATGGTTGAAGATTATTCACTTAAAAATAAATAAATGGACACATGACTACGTTCCTTAAATTGTATTCTAGAAATGCCTCAGCTGAGGGTCCAACGGTGTTCCCATTCTTCAGAGTAGACCTAGCAATACTACAGTTAAGGCTTTATGAGAATTTCCATTATAAACTTCTCGTTTTCAGGTTTAATAAATCAGTCATAAAAATGTGCTCAAAGCTGAAACTTGGCAAAGCAATTTCAAGAAAAGGAAAAACTTCTGCCTGGTCATTTTTAAGTTACACAAGTATAAAAAGATACAGCTAGGAAGGAGTCTAGAAGCATTTTCCCTACCAATAGTTTTGAAGGCATATGATTTTAATTATATAGAAAATTGGTCAAGTGATTAGTCCACAGTATAGTCAGAATATTTAGGATAGTATGAAGAAAAAAGTAAAATAATGAAGTTATTTAAATTCTACCTAGAAACTTTTACATGTGCATTTTGAATGTCATATGCTCTTCAGTTCACTGGAGTTTTGTTTTGTTTTTTACAAAAAGCATAGGATCATTGCTTGCTTCTCCTTTTGTTCAATTAAATAGGATATCCACCTGAAAAGATCTTGGAAAATTATTTCTCATTTAAGTACTGCCATTTATAAGGTATGTATACATTTAATTAGTTTTGTAGCAAAATGGAATTACCTGTATTAATAAAGGTTTCTGGTTTCTCCAATTTATCTTTATGAAAATTGCTTATAAATTCTGTGAGTTAATTCATTTAAATATGTCAATAGATCCATTTGAACACTAAATCTTTGAGTACATATTGAGTGTTTCTTGGACTCTATTAATACAATCAAATAAAATATTTGTTACTTGCTTTATAGTCTCTTGTCCAAGTTTGATGGCTGTTGGAGGCACAGTTGACTTTGCCTCAGCAATCCAAACCTTAATATCTAAATATAAGGTTTAAGAAGAATCTTGTAAGGCAAGAGTCTTTGCAGCTTAAATTAATTCCCTTTCCCAAAAAATGGAGACATTAATTCCTTGGTATTTACATATTTAATTGTTTTACTTACATATTCAAGACTTATTGTAAAAGTTCATGTAATGGTTTTTCTTTAACTTTTGTTCACATCCATTGTGAGACTAGTGTGTTGGAAGAATGACTTAGCTAGTGAGTGAGCCTAGACAGCTGCTCAGACTCATCATCCTAACTTAGTTTTTTTTTCTAATCACTTTTATGTTTCCAGTAATAATATTTTTTGTGAAAAATATTCCTTATAATAAAGGTAACTATATTGAAAGTGACATAGACTAAAAAGTAATAATTATTAGTTACAAAATGAAGCAATATAATACACAGTGTCTTTGGAATTATACTTCCTGGATTCAAATCCCAGATTGATTCATTTTATATTTGTATGATTCTGGGCACATTACTTAATTAGCTCAAATTTCTCATTTGAAAAAAAAAAGAGGGGTGGGGAGGGGAATGAAACTAATAATAATGCTTCCTCATACGTTTTCTGTGAGAATTAAGCAGATTTCAGCATGTATCACAGTGTCTGACACAAGTTAAGTGCCCACTGACCTGTAAATATTATTTTCATTTACCATCATTATCATCCTCATCCTCATCACCATCATCATCAAGGAGAAATTATACAGATGGTGTCAAATAACTCCCACCAAAAGCTCCCAAGGTTTTACAGCTTTCACCCTCCATATCAAATAGTTTTTTTATCCCACCTCCTTTTTTAAAAAATTGTTTTTGGCTTCTTTATGCTCATTTTCTCTCAACCTTTTGAAGCCAAACTTTCAAGCACAACAACTTGCCCTTCTCAAATGAAGCCAAGGGTTTCAGGTCTATCTACTAGCCAACAACAGAAATAGTCCAAAATTTGGGTAAAGATTTAGAAGTTGTACTCATCAAACTGGTATATAACACTGACACAAAATTGGAAGAAATCAATAACATGACAGAATCACGATCATAAAGGACTTAGACAAAGGTGATAGACTGAAACTAATAAGGTGGTCAAATTACATTTCAAATACTGTGTTTAGTTCTAGGCAAGAACAAACTAAATTGCATCCAAAAAGCAATTAGGAAAAAACTTCATTCATTCATCTCTTCTGTAAAGTTTTTTATTTGTTTTTATTTTTATTGTTTTGTTTTTTTTGAGGACAGTGTCACTGGCCCTCATATGTGGGACCGAACCGGGGCCACTGGCTTCCCAAGCCAGCTTTTAACCACTGCGTCACTCGGCCGGCCCTGTAAAGTTTTTTCTGGCTCCATCCTCCAGAGAAAAGTTAAACATTCCCCCACATCCACATTTTCATTGCATTTTGACTATTTTTTTTCCTTGGTATATATGGAATTGCATTACAGTTTAGTATGCACTTTTCTTGTCTTCCCAACTAGAACAGAAGTGACACATAATAGTTGCTTAATAAAATCACTAAATTTTGAATAAAGTTGATTTAACATCCTTTCATATTTAATATTTTATATATCTCTCATGATTTTGTGTGTTTTTTAACTGGAAACTATTTTTGGTAGCCCATGGCAAATTCTTTTAATTTTGATTCATGCCTATTTATTAAAAGCAGTTAACTTTAAAACAAAAAAAATAGTCCCAAAAGGAGTAGGGGGTTCCCAGATAAAGAAATTCTTGAGTTCCTAAATGTTGATTCCTATTCAGCAATTATATTTTTTGCTTAAGTTAAAAAATCTCCTCCTACATTTCTTGCATAAATTTAAATTGACAAATCTATTTGGAAGGCAAGCTGGAAATATGTATCAAGAGTTCTATTATATTTGTGGTCTCTGACCCAGCATTTGACATCTAAGAAATAATAACCGAAAAATTAGAGATATAAAATCAATTGTATCATTAATTTTTTATTGTATTATATAGTATTTTATTTTTATACTGAAATATCCAAATAAAATTGGAAACATAAGTTGAATAACAAGAAAATGAAGAATAATTAAATAAGTTAAGGTATTAACAATTAGAATGCATTTTTGAATAATCAAGGACATGAAAAAGTAACTATAGCAATGTGAAAAAAAGTAGCAAAACGTATTTACCATATAGTCCCAAATATATACATATGTGTACTTACAAATATATACATATGTGTGTATATATACATATGCATGTATATATATATATACACACACACAAGCATGTGTGTGTGTGCATGTGTGAGAGAGAACATTAACATAATTTCTAGCTTATGAGACTATGTACAATTACTATTTCTTCTTTATTTGTTATTTATTTATTTTTCTTCTTTCTATATTTTCCACCCAGACAAAAATGGATATATATTCCTCATGCAACAGATTTTAAAAAGTATTTTTAAAACACTTACACCCAGTCTGGTTGACACCAGGAAAATCTAAACTACCTTTAAACTATCTAGCAACTTCCCTATCTTGAAGCCTACCTAGTAGGATTGCTAGCAAGCCACACACTATAAACTTTTATTTTATTTTACTTTTTTTTTTTGAGGGCAGTGTCACCGGCCCTCACATGTGGGATCCGAACCGGGGCCGCCAGCATCCCAAGCCAGCTCTTAACCACCGCGCCACGCAGCTGGCCCCAAACTTTGTTTTAAACAAATGTATCCTTTACACAAAGCATCTCCCACACAGCATAAGCTGTCAGGAAAAATTAACAAGTTTTTAACTAAATAGTGCAGTAAAAAATGGAATAAAGAAGAGGGTTAAATTTTAAAAAATACAGGACATACGTAACTTTTGGATAAAGTTGATCTATGAAAGTGGCGGTTAACATAATGTGCGTAGGACAGAGATACACATGAGAGAGATGCCCTAATGTATGTCTGTTTTCACCCTCTTTTCATCCTCTTCAGTTCCTCAAACAGCTGGTTGTGCAGCATTGTACTTTCTTAGCCATCTCTTGTTAAAGGAGAACAGCTTCCATTTTTGCTTTGATGGACCAGAGATGGCCAATGGGACCAATCCAAGATGACAGCCACTGACACAGCTTAAGCACATATTTCCTGGCATAATGAGTCATCCTAGGTTGTTAATTCAGTCTTTAGTTTATTGTTCCTGCCAGGCACACTTTTTGTATCTTTAGTTATAAATTATTAAAGCGTCAGGACACTTGCAACAAATTCCTGTTTCAAATAAGGTGGTAGAAGGCCAGAGACTTATACAGCCTGATCTTGTTGCAGTTACTTTATACACACTGAGTGGTGGATGTTATTTGGTTATCATTACCCTAAGTATCTGTAAGATTAAACCATAACAACAAATAGAGCTTTTTTAATATTTCTACTTTATTCATATAAATAATGTATTCTTTCTGACTCAAATCAGCTGGCATGATCTTACTCCCAGGATGTTTTTGGGTAACGGTGTTAGTGTTCATGGGTCAGTGGGATATTCCTTTCATAAGCAATACTCAGAGATAATATGCCATTATGGGAAGAACACAATAGGAATAATAAGATCTGGGTTTGGATTCCACCTCTGCTTCTAATCAACTGTGTGATGTAGGATATGTCATTAAGCCCACTCACCTTAAAACTTAATATCTAAATAAGCTAAAACAGAGTAAAACTCTAGAAGTCTATGCTTCTACCTCAGTGGTTCCTAATCAGGCATGATTTTGCCCTATCCAACCTGGGGATATTTGGCAATGCTGAGAGACATTTTTGGTTGTCACCACTTGGGAGGAGTGACTGGCATCTAGTAGAGAGAAGCCAGGAATGCTGCTAAACATCCTACAATGCATATGACAGTCCAGTACAACAAAGAATTATCTGGCCCCTAATGTTCAATAGTACAGCTTTGAGAAACCCTGCTCTACCCTCTAGTTGCATCAAACCATAGGGGAGAAATTTCAAATGACTGATAGATCAGAACTTTAAACATTTACATTTTTAGGCTATTGAAGTTTGAACATTTATAGATGGGTTGTAGACTTACTCAGGTGGTGGTTGGTGAATTTCATCTTCTAAAACATGGAAAGTATTTAGAAAGATTTAGAATATCACCACTGATTTGAACTGTCACAACTGCTTAATTAAATATGGGCTTATTCATGCAAAATTAGTCTCCTACATCTGAAGCACCAGTTGCATTTTCTCTTATCTCAGTAAAAGCAGTTAAAAATTCTGTTTTCATACCACCAAATGTCTTAGCATCATGAATGTGATACAACTTGGAAATCAATGTGAGCTCACCTATATGTCAGACTATTTTAAATAGTTGACCATTTACTTGAAGGTTATTTTCCGTAATCCTGAGCTTGGTTATTTCTTAGTTATTTTTTTAACACTAAGCTTGTCAATGGCCTCATATTATTGCAGCTATATAACATATTCTTGTGAACTTTCATTTTTAAAAGGGGTAGAGAATATACTAATATAAATGACCATTAATTAACTACAAATATGAGGGACATTCTACAGGTGAGTCATTTTTAAAAATCAGAGTTTTACGAATTTTTTTTAAAAGCCATATATAAAAGATTATATTTGTTAATTTGTTTGATTTCCTTTAACAGAAGGGCAATACTAACCATTAGCTATACTAACCCACACTGTAGTTCGATTTGTTCTTGGGAAAAGGGATGGAGAGAAAAATCTGTCCTGTCTTTTTTTCTTTAAAATTGTAACAATTCTGAAATAATTCTTGTCACTATGCCTCTTCAAAAAGTATAGATTCATAATGGAAGTTTCTACCACTCACCTTGCAGATTTCAGCCAAGATGCTGTCAGCTTCAAAGATCTGTTTTTCTTGGTTTCTAGTGTTGCCACACCCTCTGATATAGTGACAGGAGGGTAAATTTGACTCAGATTGGAAGTTCTAAGATAAAGTGATAGAGTTGCAAACACGCATCTCAACAAGACTCTCAGCTAAACAGATCTTCTGAAAATCTTTCAATATGCACAAAATGATTTTTTTCTCATTGATCAATTTAGACCTCAATGGGTCCCTGAGCGTGAGGACCACAGAAAGTTGTGGAAGAACCAAATGAACTGGTAATATTATAGGAATCAGAGAATTGTTGGATAAATGTACACATATTTGACCATCCTGCCATTTGTTCTTTATGTCACAGGCTTTCCTTTGAAACTCTGTGTAGATACTTCCATTTCTTTCACTTATAGTTGACGCAATTTTAGCAAGCTCTAAAAGCTTTGTACTAACAGTCAATCAACTCTTAAAGTGCCTCGTCATTCTTGTCAAATCAGCCTTAATGTTTCTTGGCAGAAAATCCAATTGTTTCAGTAATGGTGGACTTAAAGAAACCCCAAGTTAATGCTGAAGTGGGTTCTCCATTTTCTGAAAGAAAGGCTGACACAAATGCTTTAACTTGATTTGAGTGCTCAACCTTTAGTCTTTTGACGATATAAATTTTTGCTATGCCAGTCTGATATCATAGACAGAGCACTGGACTTGAAATGAACATTGAAAGATCTGCCTTCGGATCATAGCTCTGCCATTTAATAGTGGTGGGACTTAGGGTATATGCCTTCGCATCACTGAGTCTCAGTTATCCCTATGAGATAGCAACACCTAACTTATAAGGCTATAATTGGCATTTCATGGAACAATGTTGTGAAAGTACTTTATATATTGCAAATCATTATACAACTGTCAGTTATAATCCCTACCTTTAAGAATATATTGAATGGATACACTGAGCAAACTATTCCAGGGGTAGATGTGGCAGAATACACATCACTGTGACCCTGTGTATTAACATTATAACTGCATAATGTTTCCCTGTATTACAAACAGTCTATTTACATAAATTGTGGAGGAAGACCAGTTCCTACTACCTAAGAAAGATATTATCCTTTTTTCCCTTTAATATAAAAAGTGAGGCAAGAGGATGACCTCATGAGCTTCTAATTTTATGCAGATGTAGAAGGGAAGAGAGTTTATAAACTATGGGTGCACAACAAGAAGAAACCCTTGCCAGGAGAGACACATCACTGGTGAGGAACATAGTTCCCGGGATTCAGAAGTAGGACTCAGGTACATATTCCTACAGATACAATGTTAGAGGTAATAGGTGTAATTTCAAAAATATTTGCCATCACTGTTAGTACTTCTGGTTTCCAAATATATGAACAAAAGGCCTTTACAGACAGCCTCTGAACCCAACCATCACACATGGAATTCTTTCTATAGGAAAATGTGTTTTAAATACAAGCAAGTAAATTTAAATAAACATTTAGAGTTCAACACTGCTCAAAGTTACAGAACACTTGTATAATCAATTAAATATAAATTATATTTCAAATTCTACCAGGATTAGATTTCCTGAGGGTTGAATCAGAGACTCGCCTGCTAGTGAATTCCCAGGGATGAACTGCTGCCCTGGGGTGCCCTATTGAGAATTCAGGTATCATGGGAATGGTCTCAGTCAGCTTTGCTGCAGATCATATTTATTTGGGTGTTTTCCTGTTTCCTTACATTGTGCTTATCTGATGAGATAGTGTTTTGATACAATATTTCACTTGTTTGAATATAAGGAGGAAGACAATGAAATTGTTCATTTCCTTCTTCGTTGCCAATGACCCCATTCTTACACCTTACTGCTCTTTACAACCTGATGCAAAAATTATTAAAGAATCACTTTTTACAACTGTTAAGAAATTAATGATAATGATCCAGACAATCTTATCATCTCAGCTGTTTCTACCTATGTCAATTAATGGCTGTGACTGAATCAGTTGTGTAAGGATGTACAATAACTCTTATGAGTACCAATATTATTGTGTCATATTAAAGTCTGCTTATTTTAGCCCTATAGACCCCAACTAATTCTGTTTTCCCTGAAAAGATATCATAAATACTCACAGAAATTTTAGTGTATATTTTGCAGTTTCTTAAATAAGACATGTAGGTTGCTAAATATGCCATGGTGCCTCTGTCCATTCTGTTACCTCTGCCTGGAACCATTCCCTCCTTGCTTCTCAGGGGAACTCCCCTGTTTCCCCTCAGAGTGTGTTCAAACACAAGCTAATCCACGTGGTCTTCCCTACTCCCTTCACTCAGCTCCCAGCCCCACAAATTAATTTGCTGCATGTCCTGCTCTACCATAGCACTTTGTACTTACCTCCACTAGCACTTTCATTAGCAATTTCATTACTTTATAAATACTTGTTTACAAACTGTTAGCTGAAGCCAGAGGACATATTATTTACCTGTAGTAGCTATAGAATAAATTGTGAATCGAGTAAATATGCAATCATTCTTTTCTGACCACATAAGTAAGTGGTCTTGAGAGTCAAGCATTGTGTTTGTGATGTTTCAGCTTCCTGACAGTGGTGAAGCTGCATACGGTATTCATGAATCCAGTTTATTCTTTCATTCTGGCTTCTGTGTGTCTATTGCATGGACAGGGGATTATGGACCCTGCATTACCTATATCCTTCTACTTTATTTGGAACAGTGGTATCTTGAGTCTCTCACTGGAATCTTCAAGCCGTAATTCTACTCTGGCTTTATGAATGCTTACCTGAGAGTCATATGGAAGTCTAGTTTCCCAAGAGTATGTCAGCAGCAGATGTGATTTTGTTTGGACTCTCAGCAATTCTATTCACTATCATGTAAACTTGAGTAAGTTACTTAACCTTTCAGGAATCTCAAGTCTCACATCTGTACAATGAGAATGATACCTATTTCACAGGGTTGTTAGTAAGGTGCCTAACTATAGTGAGAATCATTAAATGTTACTTCTATCTGCCTGTTTTCCCTTGCTACTCCTGTGCTCCTTCAATGGCTAAATTTGATATAACTATATTGAAAATAATCCTAATTGCCACTATCGTTCTAACAGGGGAGGAAAGATGAACATAAAAGCGGACATTTCTATAAACACAGATAGATAAAGTCACATGTATTTGAAAAGGATCTGTAATTCCAAATACCTCATTCTTTCAAGAGTATTTACTCAGTGCCTGATGTGTGCCAGGACTTTTCTAGGCTTTGAGTATACAGCAGTTAATGAGACAGACAATATTCCTTAGCCTCATAGTGTTTCCAGTCTAGTGCTTTTAAATTATGAAAAAAAATCAAATGCTTGAGGTTATAAAGAAAACTGAAGAACAGTTTATATTTTCTAAGCATAAAAGTTTTCATTTTTAATTATTATCATGGTTTCTTAACTGAGAAGGAATTTCCACATCAGATTGTTTTTCAATAACATATTTTTAAGATTATCACAATGTCTTTCACACAATGGCTGCCCAAAAATAAATTTATTGCATTAATGAAATTTTAAAGAGCCTTTATTTATTTTAGCTTTAAAATGCCTGTAGAGGGCCGGCCAAGTGGCGCATTGGTTAAGCGCTGGTTTGGGGATGCCAGCGGCCCCGGTTCGGATCCCATATGAGGGTCAGTGACACTGCCCTCTACAGCTAACAACAGCTCCACCTGGAGCTGGGCTGTGCGAGCCCCGGTGATGGTGTGGGCTGCAGCCCCTGCTGCAGTGGGCTGCCATAGGCTAGTGAGTGGCCCGCAGCCAGCGTGAGCGGCTGGCAGCCAAGCGCGAGCTGCCAATAGCCGCGGTGAGCGACATCCAGAGGCCAGCGACCCATCTGCCTCATCCGGGAAGAGCGCAATGACGATACCAACAGTGAAGCAACATCCTCCGCAACTAAACTGAAGAACAAAAAGACAGCAACTTGTCTGTTCCCCTTCCCCGATTCCCCAACGCTGTTCCCCTCCGCCAATTCCCCAATAAAATCTTTAAAAAAATAAAAATAAAAAAAAATAAAAATAAAATGCCTGTAGAGATAACAAACCCAAAAAGGCCTTAGAAACAGTCATTGAATGTTGACTGAGCAAAAAATGTGAATTTCATGCATTGTGCCAGCTCTCCCACCTCCACTGGGAAAAACAGACAGGATGGCTATCTAGATAAATAAAAATTTTTTACAGCTGGTGATTTTTGCTCTTTAATTATGAGATGAGAAAGAACGGCATTTCTTACCTGAAAGGAACATGAATTGGTCTCACCACTGGAATGATTTAGATAGCATACTATACTGAGAGAAAGTTACATAAGAGAAAAAGCAAAACCATCCACCCACTGGTGCAAGAGCATACTAAACATTCATTCCATTGACCTTACTGTCGACTTCCTCCTTTGGCTTTTGTGGAGGCCTGGGAGCCTTCCTATTTCATTGTATTGTCACTAGGATGGCCAATGGCACTTCACTGAGTCTGCAATTAGAACTCATCTGTATTTTTTCAGAGAGTGAGGCTCTCACTGCCTCAGATGATGAAGAACACCCTTGCTCCAGTACCCACATGGTATTGTACAATGCTCACCCATGCAACACTAACTTCATGCTCTGCACTGGAACGTTGGTAAAATTTGGGAGCTAGAGGTATACTTAGGACTTCTTAGTTGTTTGATCACATTGATAAAAGGATATGCAATCAATCTCCTCCTAAGACAGTGAGTGGTATTGGCCATAACTCATTACTCCGTCAAGTATTTGGCATTTCAATCGATGGGAAATGATGTGTGATCATTCTAATTTATTATACATCATTTCCCATCAATCGACAAGCTGAAGCCTTGACATAATAAGTACTTACAGACACTGTCAATCATTCTTGGTCCAAATACCTCCCAGTGCTGCCTTTTGGGATATCCTCAAAGAGTCCTGAAAACGGAATGTGCCCCCAAATCACAAATGCAATGATTTCATTCAGCAGGAGACTTGGAGATGACCTCTTACTGGAGGATTCTATCCACAATTGCTTAAACACTGGACTGTTCACCAAGCTAAAGGGAAGGAAATAAATAAATATTCTCATAGGCCATGATTTTCCTCCCAGCCTCTCCAAATGGGACTCAAAGGACAGTGGTGTTGCCAGAATCATAGAGGTATCCTTCTGTCTTTGAAAAATGCCATTCTCCACCCCCCTCATCTCAGAAAATTTACTATTTCCTGGTCGCTTTTGGGAATAATATCAAAGACTTACTGTCTTTTGTCACTGTGGAGAATGACATCACAAGAGAGTGGATCACCAAATAGCATATGAATTACCAGTACTTTTAAACAAGTTCCCTCAGCTGTTATTCCTGCCTGTCCTGAAGCAATGGATGAGAACTGTCCGGTTCGATTAGTTCTATTTGTTTGAAGTTTGATTCTCATGAAAATAAAATAAGAAAAAAAAGATTGTCAGGTGTATGTCCTTAGGCAACAGTGCCCAAAGTCATAATTTTGAACATTTCATACTGCCTGTGGTTTTATGGCAACTCCAAAAACTGCCTGCTGCTTCACGTGAGCATTTTTGGTAATTTTGAAAATATGTCGCGACAGTTTCAATTTCTACTTTATGATATTTTTCAGGAACAAAACCATAGTGCCACAAAAATTTGTATGCATAGTAGGAGAATTTTTATTTTCACCATCAGCAAAAGGAACATTTTCTGAAGAAAAGAGGGTGATATACTCTCTATAACTGACATACATAGCAACACCTTTTGCGAGGTCTGAAGGAAAAATACTGCATTTTGGCTAGAAAAAAAATTACTTTCTTTGCCTAAGAATATTGTCTCCTAACTATCTGGGAAAATAACAACTAAAGTCAAGCTGCAGAGGACTTTTCATTCTTAATAAATTAAAAAAAAAGAAAGAAAGAAAGTCTACATGATTTTTTTTTCACCAGCAACATTTGTGGCATCAGTTTTTTGTTGTTGTTGTTGTTGTTGTTGTTTTTGTAAGGAATCTAGCTATGGAAGACGCCTAGCATAGCGCTTTGTATGCAGTGTGTGAGTAGGATCTCGAAGTCAGTTCAGGGATTCTAAATCATCGCCAAGAAAGTTTGCTCCCATCCTGTTCAAAGGCTCACTACCCAAGAGATTTGAAATGACAAACTAATACAATGGATTTTAATAGAATCTTCTCAATGGATTTCAAAGCATTCACTAGCTCATTCAATCCTCTCAATTTGCTTGAGACAATAACTTCCTAATCTTGGGGGGAAATGCTTTCCTCACTCCTCCCAACACCAGCATTTCCTCTTTGCTTCCTTGTCAGCAATCAGTGGGTCTTGGCAGAACCAGGGCTTACTGGGGAGCCAGCTGGCTTCTTTAGTTCTTCATATGCTCTGGGGCTTATCTAGGCTAATGGAGAATCACAGTTCATTATGCACCTTCTTCCTCTAGCCCCTGTGAGGAAGCTCCAGTGTATGTCAGGTTTGGGGCAGGAGGCATCATCGTCACTGAAGCTGTTAAAAAGAGCTGTCAATACCCTATGGAGGAGTTAAGGGATATCAATATTTGTAAGAAAATGTGCTCTGACCCCAGAAGAAGGCTAAAATGGAACCAAGGACACAGAAGAATTAATATCATCTATGAATTCTACTCTACTCTACATGAGTAGGGCAGCAGCAACCACCTATTAAGCTCTCACCATGTGCCAAGCACTATATTAAGCCCTGTATACACACCAGTTCAGTTAGGTCTTAAAACCACCCTAAGAAATTGGTATTATTGTTGTCCCTATTTTTTAGATTAGGAAACAGAAACAGGGGATTGCATATGCAAAATAGAGTGCTGAGAATCACATGGCACATAAAAGAACTGGCATTCCAGTCTGAGCCTCAATAGTAAGCCATCTTCTCACCTAGGATCAGAACAGTCTTTAAGCAAGGAGGGTAGCCATTCAGTTCAGAGACAAAAAGGAAAGCAAGTCAAAGAGGGCTTTGTTACATGAGGAAAGGAAAATAGGAAAAAACTGAGGAAGAAAAATGACAAGTATCTAAATGATGGAGCTAAGTTTCTAAATATGGTGCAGGTACCTGAAAATATAAACTAAAAAATCGTAAGGGCATCCTTATGATAACTGGATATCTCCTTTCTTATAAATATTACTTCTGGAGGAGAAAAGGTATAAGCATTTAGAAACTCATTTTTCAGAGAAAAAAAGGTGATATAAAAAGAGAAACTTTTTTCAAAAATCTGATGCAGAATCAATCATGGTCTATGCCACTCTATAAGAAATGAGGCCCCTGCTTCCAAACCTTCACTAACAAAAGAAACAATGCCTAGAGTGAGTGCTCATGTGTGAGGTTTGAGTTTGATATGATTTGAAAAGCTTGAATAATAAACTCTTGAAAAATGGGATTTGGTAATGAGCAAGCCTTTAACGATATAGACATGTTGCCAGGTACCACTTTAATAAACTATTACAAATGATCGATGCAAAGGTGTTTCCAACAGCTGTTTATGCAATGTGGCTGAAAGAAGTCTTCCATAAAGAAGCTGTTAGTGGGAAAATTGGCTATGCATGGTTGTGATGTCAAATCCATACATAACAAACTTTTTCCTGTCAATCAACAATCTTGCCATAAATTAATCCATTTACAAGAAGACTTTTTTGAATTGACAGCTTCAATGTGAATAATAAAAAGGACTCTTTAAGGAAAGTGAACTCAGAATGGCTTTTTGCAACTCTTTAACACATGGGGAGAAGTGGCAAAGCCTTATGACTTTTAATTTATATTGAAAAAGTAGGCAGCAGCCCCGAACACCACAATAGCTTTCAAAAGGCAGCTGAATAAGACAGAGCCAGGGTGAACACTTAGGTTTGGCTTACAGAGGTTAAGCAGGACCTGCTCATATCCAAGGATGGAAACAAATGCTCCGGCATTTGCTTTGAGTGTCCTGGACACTCAAGATCAAATGTAGATGAGGTCATTCTGTAAACACGCTCTTGTTTGCTTTCTGCCCAATGGGGTATTGCCAGCACCAAAGCCTCATGCCGGTGAGTGTACCTTTGTGGTCAGTAGCATCACAGTAGGTACATCAGGCTCTCCCCTATACCCTGCAGTCAGTTCTGTTGTTCTAACCCTTGACCTTGCCTTTACCCATGTTATTTCACAAACTCAGTTATCTGTGCTTCTGATGTTTTTCCCCAGCGAATTTAATTCACAAAATCACAGGATTGTAAAGAATGCCTGCATGACATTAGGCAGGTGTTTTCATGTGCAGGTAAAACAGTTCCTACAAGAGTTGTGTTCTGAAAGATGGCTAGGGATGGGAGGCCACAATCCCTTCAGAGATCCCTAACCAACATTTCTAACTTCTGATTTTCCTTTACCTTCATGGAGTGCAGCAGCCCCTACTACCATCACTAAATGTAATTAGAACTTGGCTATTTTTCATGCCTAAATTCAACATGCTTCATCTTCTAGCTCAATAACATCTATTTCTGGAGCCAAAGGCCCCTTTTGCCAAAACTCTTTTAGTACATATAACATTCCTGCCCACTTCAATTTTCTCCTTACCTCTCCACTTAGTCAATCCGATCAGAAAGTAGATATGAATAAATTACTATAAGCAAGCATGAAAACCAAAAATTAACAGACCAAGAAGATTCTTGAAATGTACTAGGCATTTTTGTTTGCTTTAGATTTTGCTTTCTGGCACTAGATGAAAACCCTACTCTAAATTCTTCACAATTTGTCGTACTAAGTTTGTCCTTAAAGAGAAAATCCCCATTTTGGACCCTAACCAAGGCATTCCTCTTCAAAGATGCCCTGCCACTCTCTGTTAAGGAAGGTTTTTCTGAGATTCCTTTGTTCTTGCTCTGCCCCATTAGCATGTTTGCTGAATTGCCCACCTGCTTCCAGTTCATCATATCCCTGTGCCTGGTGGATCTTTCCAGCCAGATCCACATATAGACATGGGCCATAAGAGCCTATGTCTATTTTTCCCAGGTACCCTCTTTTTTCTGCTGATTTTTGGCCTCTTCAGTTCCCCTATATTGTCATTTTGTCAAGGTCATATAGAATTCTAAATCTACTCTTCAAACACAAGTTCGCTGAACTAGGCCACACACATCCCTGTAGAGCACATGTTCTCAACTCCACCATGTGGTGGAGGAAGCAACTTTCCTCCACCATTCTAGGTTCTTTCAGCAGGTATAATAATCAGATTGAAATGAGACAGATGAGCAAAAGAAAATAACCAAATTTAGTTACATATGTACATATGGGAGCCCCACGTACATGAAAGAGTCAGAGACCCCACATACATGAGAGGTTCAGAGACTGAACTGGAAAATGAGGTATATATGGACATCCTGAGCTAAGGAATGAGATCAGGCACCTTGGGCTTCAGAGGGAAGGCAGATTATTTGCAGGATGATAAGAAGAGCAGATGTTCAGTAATTAGAAGTTTGTCCTGCTTTATAGGTAGGTCATAAAAAGTTATTTCTGGTGATAACTCTTATTATGGGCAAGACCCCAATTTTAATTATTTAAGGGAGAGATAAAAGTTTCTCATGAGACTGCATGGTCTCAATTGCCTTCAGTTCAAAATAATCCATGTGCCAAAGTAGCAAATCTTGGGGAGGCTTATTCTGAACCCCTTCAAACATCAGCATCATCGATGAAAATAACTAGGCATGAGCACAGCTTAGAATCTAATAGACTGCAGAGATTTTAAGATGCCATGTAAAACACTGTATTTTGAAAGAGTGAAAATCATTCTGGATGCATTCCTTCTCTCCTTTCACCTATCACATGTGTTTATGCTGAGTAGACTCTCATGTGTTTGTTCCACGAATGAACGAACGGACAGGGAAATAATCAGTCCAATGGAAACAAATTCTCGTGGGCAGGGAGTCTACAAACCTCACTGCATGTGAAGTGAAGCTTAAATTTCCTCAGATTAGGTTTCAGCATAATGTAGATAAATGTTTCCCTTTGACTATCTCTATCCTAAGAAATTCTAAGTATCTTCTTCAATATTCTCATCTTTTAATACAACTATACCTCACCCCATAGTGCTACCAAAAGCCAAAATGCTAGTATATTCAAAGAGACCATTCAGGGCAGATAATGCAAAGCTGTACTTATTTTTAATAAATGCATTTATCCAAAATGTGGGTTGTATTTAATATACATAATGTTGAGAATGTAATAATATGCTCATCCTCAATATCTCAGTTAGTTTTCTGAAGTTATCACCCAAACAAGTAGACTTACTTGACGCTAAATATAACTTTCCCCTTTTCTTCCTTCATTTTTCAACATTCACTTAGCTCCAACCATGTGTAGGCACAGGAGGCCATGATACCCTCCAAGCCAGGTGTTTCTAGCTACAGCACTCCAGCTAGACCCCAATTGCAGGATAAAGGTGATGAAGGAAGTTAGCAGCAAGATTTCTTTTGTATTCTTTAACAAACATTTACTGAGGACTAGGCACTGTTGTTCTGTCAGTGAAAAAACACCTAAAAACAGACAAAAATCCCTACTACACTCAAGCGCAAGCAATCCCGTCAACCTCTTTATTTCTACATTTCATTTTACTAATGCTTAGCTGATTCAGATGATAGAAACGATGGAGAAAAGAACAAAGATAGTATAACCAAAAGAGAAACGTAGGACAGGAAGTCAGGGAGACAGGCCTGAATTATGTTAAGGTTAGAGGTTTCTTCAGAGCCTCCTACTTTCCATCTTCCCTGCCATCTTTTATTTTGGACATTTCATTGCCACCCAGCCATGAGCAGCTTCTCTGCAGGAAGCTGGGCAATACGAAACAGGCTAAGTTTACCATTTATAAATATCTAAAACTTCCCTCCAAATCCCTAAAAAAAAAAGAACACTGTATCACCTAGATGGATAAATCAATGTTATCCTTAAAAATCCATGTATAATGAAGAATAACAACTATAATCCTAGGTAATTACAGGGCTCCACCAATCTCCAGGTTCACATTAGCAGCATCACCAGTACTTCAATATGAGCAAGTGTCCCCTTTTGCCTGCTTGCATTGTTTCTTAATTTCACATACCCTATTCAATTAAACAAGGATGGATTAGCAGAACCTGATACCAAATTCCCCCACACTCAAGTATTTGAGAATACTTTTCTAAAAAAGACATTTAGAGAAAACTGATAAGAACCAAAAGCTTAGGTGAACATTTTTGCTTTTTATATTTATAAATTAGGAGCACGCAAATGGAGATCTTAGGATAAAGTTACTGTAAATAAGATCTTTGTCTCTAAATGAGACTAGTTCCTCAAAACTCCTTTTTCTTTTTGACTTGAACTGTTCAGCCCCACTTTCAGTGAAATTCAATCACATTCATTAGCATTTCTAAAGATGTAAGCTACTCAAAACAGCTGCATTGTCTTTCCTTTTCAACTAAAATGCAGCTTTTCCTTCTTAAGAGAGAAATCTCCCTTTAGTTACCCGATTCTTTCTGCTTGGCACCCATAATTTTCAATGGTAGAGCCAACCCCCATGAAACAGGAAGTGCAATCCCATTTGATCTCACTTGAAAGAAATTGTAAATACTTGGTAAGGGCGGAAACAGTGGCTCAAAGAAAAATACAACAAGATAACTGGTGGGGGGGGGGGAAGCTAGCAGGGCAAAGTAATAATCATTTAAATGAACTAACTCTTTGTCCCTGGAACTAACATTCTCCTTATCAAGAGCATTTAATATATTCCCTATGGGAAGCACACTGCTGTCTGTCAGTCTTCCTCCTCTTTCAATGGCTATTTCAGCAATTAGGGAGGGAAACATTTCTTCTTTTTAATCTTTTAGGTCTATACAGAGAACATTCCATATGTTTCAAATCATAAAATTACCTGCTTTTTTATTTTTATTTTTTTTATTTTTTATTTTATGGTGAGTATTGATGAAAATATATTGCAAGAAAGAGCCAAGGGTTTATAAGTTCATCTTTTTTTCACTGATTAGGAAACCATCTTTTGTGGTGCCCAGTTCGAAGTTCTGTCTGCAACTCAATTGTAAATCCAATTTTGAGCAGTTAAAGCCTCGAAAATATGCTGTTATTTATGAAGAGAAATGGTGCCCTAACCCATGTCGAGAAGGGCAAGCCCCGGAGCTGTGTTTCAGAAACAGGTTGCCATGATCTATACAGATGTTCAGCTGTCCCCTTGTGACAGTGCCATCAGGCAAGGTTAGAGGGGCTGCAGGACCCACTGGTTTCAAGTCCTAACCCAGTGAATTAAGCAGGCACAGAGATCAAGAAGGTGATGGGAATGCTAGAAATATGGAAATTAGTCATTTATAATCACATCTGAAAAAAACACAAGACAATGCAAAACTGAATCAATCTTCTGTTTCCAGCAGATATTAAATTGAATTAAAACACTCTAATTTATAAAAAGCTGACCATAAGAACTTTTAAAAATGAAGCAGCTCATTAGTGGAATCTACCAATAGCAACTGGGTCTGGTGCTACGGAGGGAAGAGACAGAGGCAGTCAGGGCTCTTGCTACTAATGGATGTTAAAAAAAAAAAAAGTGTTTCACATTCAACTTGCTCAAATTACTGCACTTGTGAAATTAATAAATCCCTAAACAGGTGTGTCAGAGCCACTTTCTATGTTTAAATCTGGCAAACCAATTCCCTTCATAGAAAATGCTGCTGACCTGGGCTGAATAAGTCTCTCATAAGACAGAAAACCTGAATTTGAGACTACAAATGATAATCAGACCTATTCTAAAATTTTGTGAAATGTAAATCCTTCCTAAAGGAATTTCCAAATTCATGCTTATGGGGCACAGTAAGTCAGAAATGTCAAGTGCAAGTGACAAGTACTTGCAGAAGTGCTTCTTCAGAGACTCTGTCAGTCGCTGCAAAGACAGGTTGGTTAACGCTCCAGCATTCTTGAGATGAGACTAAAAACTGTGGGTAGTTATGCACATGTTACAGGGAACTGATTGGACAATCCCTTTACAAAAAAAATGTATAGGATCCACAAGAAGAGCAATGGCAAATCCATGTCTCTCATTCTGTTAGTTACTCTCCCAGCCAGGGAAAAACAACAGCATTTCCTTGTGCTGTCATCCCACAGAGAATAAATATCTGACAACTAGCTTGGAAGGAGCACGTGGACTCCTGGTAGAAGCTGCTCCAGCCCACCTTCCTGAGTTCTAGTTATGGTGGATGCAGAGATCCAAGCTGAAAATGCATGGGCCTAGAAGATTCCACCCATTCTGTAGAACTCTTTCATTCTAATGCTGTTCTCATAATATAGCTGCCTTGTATGTGTCATCCCTTACTCACTTTTGGTATGCTATCTTAAAAAAATGGCATTTTGGTTCAAGAGCACAGAAGGAATGGAACAGATGTGTGGGTATATCCTGAATGTATGTATATAACAAGAATTATATCATACTAGCGGTCATTTATTGAGCTCTCACTTTGTGCCAGGGACAATACTTTAATGTATGTCAGTGTCTTTAATTTCTACAACAACCCTGTGAGAATGATACCAATATTAACCCCATTTAGGTAAAAAAAAAAAAAAATGAGGTAGAGAGAGGCAAAATGGATGAAACCCTTGCTCTTGACATATAGCTGTCAAATGAACTAGTACTCAAGTCTGTTCGTCACCAACACTATGCATTTCACTAAGATACTACAGTCCCTTGCTTCAAAATGATTAAAATTTTAAAAATGGTTAAAATAAAAAATAAGATATTTTAGCTCTTAGTTGAGTGCCTGTTCTGTGTTTTTGTAGGGCTCTAGACAAAATCGCCCAATCATTTGTCTGTTTCTGCATGATTTTATGACTTTTATGGCCCAGGCTCTAGAAATCGCACTTAACTTTAAACACTCCAGAATAGCACTAGCCAACAGAACTTACCACAAAGATAAAGTGTTCTAAAAGGCTGCACTATCCCATATAGTAGCCTGAGTCATGTGTGGCTATTGAGCACCATGTGACCAGTGTGACTGAGGAACTGAATTTTTCATTTCATTTAATTTAACTAATTCAAATTTAAAAACCAACATATAGCTAGTGACTACCTTATTGCACAGCTCATCTCTGAGGGAAAAACATGATGTTCATTGATCTAAAACTATTTCATGTACTCATTCCACCATTATTTTTTGACAGCCTAGTATACATCAGACTCAATACTAAGCATTACACAGAATATGGTGAACAAAATTGACATCGATTTCTGACCAAAAGGGAGAATAAGATAACAAAGGCAGAAAGATTGGAGAAAACCTGGAAAGTGTGGCATCATGGAAACTCAGAGAGCAGAAAGTTTCTCAGAAGTTGGTTGGGTCCCTGCTCTACTGTGTAGGCTGCTGCTGAGAAGACAAGATCAGAAAAGAAAAATGTGAGCTGGATTTGTCATTACCAAGAAACTTTGTTGCCTTAACAAGCGTTGTTTCAGTGAATTCAAGGGATCAAAAGCCAGCTTGGAATGGATTAGAACAAATAGGAGATAAGAAAATGAAGACAGAGATAACTTGTGTAGACACTCTTTAGAATCATTGCTAAAAAGGGGAATAAAGAAACGGGGGTGGTATCAGAAGGGATATGCACAGCCTAGGCATCTTGTATACTACACATCTGTAGGCCGAGGGGAATAATCTTATAAAGAAGGAAAAGCTGACAAGGCAGAAGAGGGCTGTGGGTAACTGATGACGTTTTTGAGAATGCAGGAAGGGAGTAAGATCCAGAGACTAAAGAGGGGACTGTCGGTCTTGGGCGAAAGAAGGGACACTTCCCCAGATAAGAGAAGGAGAAAGACAGTGGGTATAACTAACTGCAGGTTTGCAGATTTGATCACTTAACCGGATTGAGCTAACCTGCGCTGGAGGCTACCGTAGCCAGGAGTTGCATAATGGAAAAGCAATTAAATATTTTTTGCAGTCTCTGAAGAAATCACCAAAGAAAATTACATTAATAACACAAAAAAACCCAAAACTTTCTTCAACTTCTTTATATCTCTCTCTTTGCCTCTTTTTCTGTCTCTGTCTCTGTCCTGTTCACTGCTCCGTCTTTTCCCACCACTCCAAAATCTCAAGAAAATCTCATACTGAAAATATAAATGGAATGAGATGAAATGATATTGAGTGATAGCTCTAAAATTTTATGATTCTATAAATGATAGAACCTGATATTTAAAACGCCACCTTTTCATTTGTGAGAGGCTGGACAAGCTTGGAGGAATTCTGAAGGTTACTAAAGGTTTCTGTAAAAAGTTACTAGGGTGCCACATCATAGTGTGTGAAAAACTAATATGAAAAACTCTACAAGTGCAAGGAAAGTTAGTATGGGGAAAAAGAGGTTTTGGAGGAGACAGGAGGAGGAGAAGGAGAAGGAGGATCACAGAAAAGTTAGAGAATCAGGGCCAGTATTGCCTAGCCCTGAGGAGAAATTAGAGATGTAGATGGAGGCATAACATCTGTTCTTCTGTTCCAAGCAGCCTTTGTTTCCAAATTCACCTCCTTTCCTTTCCTGGCCTCAGCCAAGCCCTATCTCCCTTTTCTTTGAAATGATATAAATAGGGGGGGGGCGGATCACAAAACAGTGGAAACCACTCCTATACCACATCCCCCAAAAGATGGGTGTACTTGGGCACATGGGATGATAATACTACAACCGGAGATTTCTAAAACAATTATTTTAATTCAAAGAGAAGCAAAGGGAGGTAGAGCAACTTACCTCTTAAGCTGTTTGTTTGAAAATAATATGCAGAAAGGGAAAAACAATCCTCAACTAACAACTGCCTTCCTTGCCATCTGCTTAATCTAAACATTAGCATATCACATATCTGGGTGAACTCAAATTGCACTGGAAATGGAGTGCTCTATTCTACTTCTTCAGACCCTTGATGAGGGAGTGGAGTGAGAATTCTCTATGGGATTATATGGGCTTTCTGGGCTTCTAAAATATGCATTTAGGGCCACATTTTCAGTCCAGCCTTAAACTCATCATACTACGACTGGAGGCAAAATTGTGCCTGGCTTAATTAGCACAAGTACTAATCAAGTGCTAATGAAATTTGCCCACAAGCAGTTCTTCAGACTAGGGCACAAGTAGTGCACACAATTTCCGTATATATCACTTAGCATGTCAGCACAAAAGGAGGGAAGTAATGAACAGTTCCTCCCTAAAATGTGCTTCAGGCTAACCACAGGCCACATCATCCCTACCCAGAAGTAACCCATTAGTCTCATCGGTGTAAACTCTGTAAATCCTAAAGCTGCAAACTGCATTCCAATTTGCCACATTAGGTTGCAAATTTATAAAAATATAGAGAATGTTATCAGTGAAGACACTTCATCTTCACAGATTGATGAGCTTTTTAAGACCCAAATTTGGAAATAACTGTGATCTGTATGTAATGTATCTTATAATATATAGGTGGGCTTTCAAGCTAAAACATCGGTTCTTGAGCGGTGGTAATAATATTGGAAAACAGACCTATTTGTTTAAACTCAGAATAATGACAAAAAGGATGCCCAATTTTATCTCTTCCATCAGGGATATACTCTTAGTCTTTCTACTGTGTTTTAAATCTGCTATCAAGATCTGTCCAAGCATAAGAGCTTATTTACAACACAAATATTAATTACACTATGGAAGATGCCTTCAATCTATCAATTAAATCACACTAATAGGAGATGCAGTAAGCATGTTGAAATAACTATTTACATAATCAAGCTTCACACAGAGGAAATATTTTTGCTGTGGTATCTCATGCCGCTTGGACAAAAATAAAATTCTGGGTCATCCCATTTTGGGGTACACAAGCGAAACAGTGATTAATTCCCAGAGTAAGGTCACATTTAAAAAACCATGGAGAAAATTAAGAGAGGACTCCACAAGGACCAAATGCTTCCATCTCTTTTGCCCTATAAACCATTCTCCTTTCTCAAAGAGCTGTTACATTTCTCCAGGGAAACAATCTCATCTTTAAGAAGCTGAAACTTACCCACTTGAACAGGTGTAAGGGCCGGATGACAGTGGTTCTCTTTATGGACTATCGACAAACATCACTTAAAAAAATAATGATCATTGGTGAGTGCTAAAAACCAGCCAATTCACACAATGCCTTCATAAAATGAAATTCAGGAGAGAGGAAAGCAAATAACCCAGAATCAGGGTACCTCTAACGGCAACCTGTCTGTCACCTGTGATCGCATACAGTGAAAGCCTCCCACACAGCTCTCCGAGTTAAGGACAACAGATTAATTTTGACACCAACCTTTCTTGTCCTTTCAAAGATGCTGTAGTCTGGGTATTACATTATACTTATTTTTCCATTTGTAAATAGATCTAACTTATCTCTATAGAACAGTGGACAGGAGAAAAAAGACATTTCTTGTCATTAGTTTTATTTTTCTTAATTAAATAAAGGTTTGCGAACTATAAAGAATGTACAAATTTAACATGCTGTAAAAACAAGAAAAATTCATATGGAACACAGCCATTAACAAAATTTAAGCCTGACGTTCTTCTCAGGAACCAACGGCCCCATCTGCTGATGCTTAAATGTACTACAGTAGCAAACGGATTAAAAAGAACATACAGAAAAAGAATTTATTGAACTAAAATACAACTGAAGAGCCTGAAGCTGCGGGATCTGGGAAGCAGAAGGCACCTTTAGAAGTTGGAGAACCTGCCCTCTCATCTTCTTCTGTATTGGGGCATAACTGTATGGAAGCCATTCTGAGCAGATAAGTTAGTTATTTTGTGTGTGTGTGTTGTTGTGTTTTATCTTGTTTTGTTTTGCTTTCATCCTCAGAATAGGAGTTTCAAGCATACAGCCTTCATGAGCCACCGCCTCTCTACTGAACGGCCTTCGTTTGGAGCAAGTTCTCTTACTCCTGTAACAGGCGACTCTTGTTCTGAAGTGACTTTGAATGGTTTGGATTTTCATGAGTTTTGATGCTGCCCCTTTTAATGATAAAGAAGGCTTTCCAATCACTTTTTCAGACTTATCTTCAATATGAAATAATTCTGGATCCCTTCTCTACAGTTTATTTTGTTTATGACCATTGCAGCAACTAAACAAATAGATAAAGCATAAGGGAAAGACTCTAGATAGGTTAGAATAATGCAGTTTTGGAATCTATTGCAGTGGTGTCAAATATTCACTTTTTGATCTTTCTCTGCCTAGTTCTATTCACTTTAAAAATAAGGTGATAGATTGTATGAACTTTAATTCATTTCCTTCTAGATTTAAAATGCATTGTATTATCTAGAAGGGTGTGAAGAATACCATATACTTGTACATCTTTGTATTAACATAGCACATTGCACACATTAGGTGCTCCATAAAAATTTGTTGAGTAATTCCTAAATAATTCTCCAGATTATCAAAGTCATTTGCAGTCAGTAAGCCATTTGGCCTTCTAAATTATTTAGGAGAGTATACCACATAGTAGGTATTTGTTCGAATAATGAATGAAGTGCTTTATGTACCAAACTATGCTTCCTTGTTATTTATCCCTCCTGCTGCATCAACAAGGAATGGATTTTACTGGAGGTCCAGCAAAGTCCTAGGTTGGGGGCATGTGGTTACTGGGACACTAAATGGTGCAGTCATCTGTGATTGGAAGACAGAGTCTATATCCCTTTTTCGATGAACCCTTGAGTTTCCCCTTTCACACTTGCCCGGCCTATTCAACTTCTAACTGTACTTTTTCTCAGTCGTATGAAAAAAAGCTGGATGGGCCACCTTACAGATTAAAATACCATTTCTCTCCCTCTTAATGTGAGTCATTGACTTCTTCTGTATCTCATTCCTGTAACTCCAATATAGCAACATCTTTTGTTTCAGTTCTCTCCCAGTGCCTCTCCCCCAGAGTTACCCTCTGTTTCCTACCCATCTCACTATGACAATACCATCCACCAACTTGGTCAAACTGAAACACCAGCATTTCCCTCCCAGTTACCCATCACATCTTAATGAGTTACCAAGTACAGTAGATTCTATTAAGTCATATTTCTTTAACATATTACCTCCTCTCCACTCCTAACTGTAGTTGGGATCCTTTTCAGCTCTTACCTTAACTATCTTCCTACGTTTTGTCTCTGCCTCCTGCCCTGCCATATTTATATACACTTTTCATCTGCCCCCAAGATGATGTATCTACAATATAAATGTGAACTTGTCATTCCCCAGCAGAAGACAATGGTTTCCCATTACTTTCATTGTGCATTCTAACCTGGATTCTGCCTGCTCTATGCTTAGCTCCCACTGCTCTGGACTTAACTATTAAAGTTCCAGGAAGATGAAATCTTATGTGGTTTAGTCTCTGAAATATGTTTCTTCCTACCCCAATTCCTTACTCATGCTAGTTTCTCTGCCTAATATACCTTTCCACTCCTTCTTCTCTTCGCTAACTTTGACTAAACCTTATAGACACTACCTGGTTGTCATCTTTCCTAAGGGGTATGCTAACTACCCCTAGATATGGCCAAATGGTTCAGTTCTATGACCTAGAAAATTCTGTGCACCATCAGATCCTAGCACTTACAAGGCTAAATTTGAAGTGAACATATCAACACAATGCCTATGCTATGCCTCCATCTGTGGTCTTTGGTGAACAGAAAGCTCTTAGAGCTGTTTTTACCATACGACCTCACCTTCTCATCACAGTTGATTGAACTAAGGGTAAGCATAGTGTGACAAAGAGCAGCCATGCTTGCTTTGAAAAACATGGGCTGGACCATTCTATCATGTTTCTAAGTATTTTTAACTAAGGAATACAGAGAGAAGGTTAGAAGCAGGAGCAAATTCTGAAAACCCATTATACAGAGAAAAATCATGACTAGTCCCTCACAAGAAAAAGTTTTTAAGTGAGCAGGAAACACAAGTAAGCAGAAGGTCTGAGACAAAGAAGTGAAGAAAGCATGTGAGGACTTGTCAACTCCTACACTGAAATGACTGAAATTCCCCAGGGTGACCTAGATCCAAAACCACCCTTGAATTCTTGCTCTTCCTGAAGTCAAAAGACTTAGCTTTCCCTGTTGTTGTGTGCTTACCTTCTTATAATAACCTAACACATGAAGAAGTAGGAGCTGAGCCTTAGTTTCTAGTAAATAAAGGAGTCTATCAAAATAGACTTAATATTACTCTTTCCTCATTGGTCTTCACCAGTAGACTGTAAGCTTCCTAAGGGTAAAGAAAAGATGTAATATCTGGAACATAGTAAACACTAAATAAAATAGATATTGAAATTCATGAATGAGAAACCAAATAGGAGAAGGCAGACAATAGGGATCTGCTGCCAGTAAGCTTAGGTTAATTATAAGGAAATTATATAAAACAATAACAGAATATAATTGTCTCATCAATTAAAGTAAAGACACTTCCTTTTTTTTTTTTTTTTTTTTGAGGGCAGTGTCACTGGCTCTCTCATATGTGGGACCCAAACTGGGGCCACTGGCAGCTCTTAACCACTGTGCCACCTGGCCGGCCCAAGACACTTCCTTTTTAACTGATAATTATGCAATGGAAATTCTTCCACACTACTCTCTATCCTGTAATATACAGGACCTAAAGTGTGATGCTATGTACAGTTCTTGATTACACTTACACAGATTAATTAAACAAGGACTTAACAATCACCTACTATGTGCTTAGCACATTGCTACGTGCTATGAAAGATACAAAACAGAAATGTAAAATAAAATGCCTGTTCTTAAGAACCTTATTTTCAGCATCTGTTCTTTATACAGCTTCATTATCCCCCTGCTCCCTGATCTTTACCAAGTATTTTGAAACTGATTTAATTATATATATATATACCTTGCTCAGAATAAAAGCTTTCTTAAAAACGGAGTATTTTGAAAATTCCACAAGTTTCAGCTTCTTGCCCCAGTTAATCGAATAAAAGCACAGTGAAATATTATCAGCAGTAGACTTCATTTTTTTGACTACTTCAGCCACAATAAAGAGATTATGAAAATTCTAAATGCCTTGCAACTTCAAGCATATAAACTCTATTTTTCAAACTATATGAATAGCTGGAAGAAGCAGCTAAGAGTAAAGGCAAGCAGGGAATTGTAGAATAAAACTTTCATAAAGTCTCCGAGATGTCTAGTGAGGAAGTCTCAGGGCTGACTGTTAGGATGATTTAAACCCTTAAACACCATTTTGTTGACACATAATTCTTTTATATATTTTCAGTATATAAATTGTGAGCTCCTCTTAAGGAAACACAGTTTTTCACAGCAAAAACAAAGAAAAAAGCCTCTAACTCTTATTACATTTTAAGCACTAGATAACTTTGCAAGCGGGTAACTGAGTTTATGAAATCATGTAAGTCAGCATTCTGTGAATCGGTGAGGCAGGAAGCATTTCCTAAGCAGACTTTCTATTGACACATATCTAACCGTTTTCACATTTAATATTTTTCCTTATGGTTGTTAATGTGCCTCAAAAATATGGAAATGTGAAAACCAATAGATTCCGTGGCTACAAATTGGATAGTAAATAATGCAGACAGGGCTGGTTTTTTTTCCCTTTGGGACCCTGAAAAGTTTTGAACAACAGCCAATGGGTTGGTTTTTATTTCTTTGAAGGAAGCCTGTTTTATTCAAGACCGTATTTCCACTAAATATAATATTAAGATAGAGCTGGAGCATTTTTATCTATTAGATTAGGGGGGAAATGATGCTCAACATAAATTTATTGAATGTTTATTGAATAAATAAATAAAGTAGGAAAGAAGCAGTAGGAAATGGATAAGAGGTTGTGGTGGGAATTGGGGCCAAAAGCAATTTTTTTTCAGATTTTCTGAAATTTCTTATGCTCAGAACCCATCTAATTTGGCTATCATTATAGTATTTTGTACTATGTGAGAAGAACAATTAGTCTTTCCTAAGATCAAGTAAGATTGTTTGGAGGAATCAGTGGACCATAACCATTCATTAATTCATTCACCCATTTATCCAACAAATAATTGTGGAATTCCTGCTATGTGCCAAGCACAGTTCTCGGGGTTGGGAACACAGCAGTGAATGAAACGAAGTTGCTACCCTCAGGGAGCTTACATGCTAGTGAGAGAAACAGACAATAAACAAACAAATAGCTACATACTTCAATGCCTGCTAGTCATAAATGCTATGTGGAAAAATAAAGCCAGGGAGGAGGACAGAGAATAATGGGAGTTATAATTTTAGATAGAGTGGACAGAGAGGCCAAAGATCAGGATGAAGTGAAGGAAGAATAAAGTAAAAGAAGAAGCCATGGGAACATCTAAGTGAAACAGCTGGGACAGCGAGTGCAAAAGGTCTGAGCAGAGAGCATGGCCAGTGTGCTCCAGGAACAGCCAGGAGGCAGGCATGAGTGAGGTGGGAAAATAGCAGGGAGCCAGAATAAGAAGGGTAGGTAGGCCATTGTAATATCTCTGAGTTTTATGCTAAGTGTGTTATCAGACTTGTCCTTTTGTAGCTAGAATTTAAAAACTTGAGAATGAATACTCTAGGGTTCAAATGCATCAAACAGGGCTCACACTATCAACCTCAGGCTCACAACAACCATTTTTCAATCAATTCACCAAATGCAATTCCAAACTCTGCACTTGGGGGAAAGTAGACATTTTTCTTTAATCATAGCAATCAATCAAAGTTTATCAATGATAAACCCTAAAAAAAAAATGTTAAAAATGACAGCCTCCCATCAATAATAGGTATTTTCAGGATCCAATTAAAGGTGAGCATCAGAACTCACCATTGACCATCCCGGTTCACAGAAACCCAAAATGGAACTAGGCTTTGCTGAAACTTGACCTATGCCAGGTCAACTCATACTGAGAATTCAGGGTAGACATGACATCTATCTTGAATAATTTTTCAGCAAAGCATAAATCAGATGAACAATCATTTTTTGAAAATAGTATTTTATTGTTTTCAAGCATCCTAACTTCAAATAAAGCATGTCTAAGCGAAAGTAGTTCTTTAATGGCTCATTAATAATAAACAATAACCAAGTATATACCAACAATTAAAATGTGCTAAAGCTCTCAAAATGAGATGCTGGTACCTTTAAAATGGCACCAATTCTTGTGTTAGTCAGGGTAGGCTAACAGCTATGTTTCAAAATTCCCAAATCTCAGAGATCTAGGACAGTACAATGTGACTTCTTGCCCTCATCACAATCCAGGCTGGCAGTGAGGGCCGTGGCTTCATGCAATCATCTAGCATCCAGGCTCCTCACACCTCATTATTCTGCCCTCCCCTAGGTCCTTGGAGGCCTCTTCATTCAACCAATGGGTGGAAGAGTGAAAGCATGTGAGATTTTTATTCCATTTTCATGCCAACATCAAGGCACCCCCACTTCCTTGATTCCTCCAACTTCCCTGGTCACTCCTTCTTGGCATCCTTTGTTGATTTCTCTTCTTCTCATTAACTTCTTATTCTTCTTTTTTTTTTTTTTTTTTTTTTTTTTTTTTAAAGTTCATTGGGGAACAGCCATGGTCATTGGTTACACATTGCTTTCATGCTACAATGGCATAGTTGACTCTTTTAAGGAGGGCGCAGCTCACAGTGGCCCATGCAGGGATTGAACCAGCAACCTTGGTGTTATCAGCACGATGCTCTAACCAACTGAGCTAACTGGTCAGCCCCCTTCTTACTAACTTCATTTCAAGAGATGGAGGGAAAGGGGAGCTATATATCAGTCCTGGAGTCTCTTCTTCTCTCTTACCTAGGAGTGTCCTTTAGTAATATAGCCCAGTACCGTGGCTTTAATAACATCTTAATATTAAAACTTCATAAATATAATGTCTACTTGGACTTTTTTCTCCAATCTGTATACTTACATATCTACCTGCTTATTCAACTTCTCCTCTCAAGTGTCTAAAGGACATATTAAATATAAACATTTTAAATTTAACATGTTCAAAGCTGAACTCATAAGTTTCTCCCCAAATCTGCTCCACTTGTAGCCTTACCTATGTCATCCCATAACAACTTCCTTCCAATTACTCAGGCAAAACCTTTGCAGTCATTTTTTATTCTTTTTATCTTACATTCCTGGGGCTTGACTCTTACTCTCTTCTCAGGAAGTTTAACTGCCCCTTTTTTATCTTTTCCAAGTCCTCCCAATCTTCCATAAGTACTCAGTCTCCCCCATTATTTTAGTCAGGGCTCTCCAGAGAGGAAGAATCATTAGGAGATATCTTTATCTATGAGTATATTTATTTACATCTATATTCATCTATATAAATATCATCTATTGGGTTGGCGGAAAAGTCATGACTCATTTTTGCAATGAAAAACATAGAAATACTACATCATGATTTTTCTAGCAATCCAATATATCTATGAGTATATGTATGAATCTGTAACTTCATCTATGTCTATATCATCTATATCTACCTTTCTCCAGCCAATTTTTTTCAAAGACTCCTTCTTAAAATATAATTTTTTTAAACTTTATTATTATTATTATTATTAGTTACAGATGTACACAACAATGCAATAGTCATTTTTTTTCACCCCTTATAAAGTGACTCCCCCCTCCCCTCTCCCCTGTCCCTCCACCCCCGGTATCATACTTATCTATTACAATTCCATTGACTCCATCCCCACACTATATTCCACATCCCATGACTATATATGTGTGAAATTATAGTTGACATATAATATTGTTCAGCAGCGGCTTCAGATGTACAGTGCACTGGTCAGGCCACTACACCGTCCATGAAGTGGTCTCCCTAAAAAGACATGCGTCCTTCTGTTCCCCTAAAAAAAAGAATATTTACAACCTTATTGATTATATTCCCTAAACTGTCTCTTCTGTCTCTGTAGTAGTATTGTACTTATCAGTTTGTGTTGCCTTGTCCCTTCCCCTTCTCTCTCATGCCCATCCCAATTCCATCTAGCCCTCATCAGTTTTTTCTTTGTGTCTCTAAGACTATTTCTGTTTACATTGCTCATTTATTCAGTTCTTTAGATTCCACATATAAGTGAGATCATATGGTATTTGTCTTTCTCTGACTGACTTATTTCACTTAACATAATGTTCTCTAGGTCCAACCATATGGTTGCAAATGGTACGATTTCTTTCTTCTTTGTAGTGGAGTAATACTCCATTGTGTAAATGTACCACAGTTTCTTAATCCAGTCGTCTACCGATGGGCATTTCGATTGTTTCCAAGTCTTAGCTATTGTAAATAGCACTTCAATGAACATAAGGGTGCATATATTTTTTCGAATTAGTGTCTTGGGTTTTTCAGGATAAATACCTAGGAGTGGAATTGCTGGGTCAAACGGTAGCTCTATTTCCAGTTCTTTGAGATACCTCCATACTGACTTCCATAGTGGCTGCACCAATCTACAATCCCACCAACAGTGCAACAGCCCCGACAGCACTGGTTGTTTGTTGATTTATTGATGACAGCCATTCTGACTAGAGTGAGGTGGTATCTCATTGTGGTTTTTATTTGTATTTCCCTAATGATCAGTGAGGTTGAACATTTTTTCATATGCCTGTTGGCCATCTGTATGTCCTCTTTAGAGAAATGTCTCTTCATTTCCTCTGCCCATTTAAAATATAATTCTAATTGTGCCCCACATCTGGTTGGAAACCCCCACTGACTCTCAATTACCAGATGCTAATGCTTGATTCCTCAGCATGGCACTTTGGTTCTCATAATATGGAACCAACCTTTCTTTCCAGTTTTACCTTTCTACTTTGCTCCTTTGTACTTTGTAACCACGCGAAGTCCTGATTTTTATAAGACTATTATCTTTCATGCCATTGACTGTGCTGACTGTTCTCTTCACTCTGATAGAACCTAGATCCCCTCTTCTTTGATTTAATGTCTTTTCCAAATGACTGCACTGCCATTGTCCAAGATCATGCTTCTCTTTCCATCCCAAGTTTAAATCAGCCTGGCTGCCAGGGACAGATGAGAGGTGCAGTATTATTCCATAATTCCAAAAATTATGTACACGTAGGTAGAAAGAGGATTGTGCTCAGAAGAGGGGAGAAGGAAACAGGTTTAAAAGTAGAATGGAAGACTGTGGACTAGAGCAGGCAGGAGTTTAAGGGAGCCTTCTCTTGTATAACCAGCTTTATAGTTTCTTGAATCTACTCTGTTTTTATTTTAGTGTGAAATTCCTTGGAGATATTCTTCAAGACCATTTCTATAGCCTTGTATTCAGGAATCTTAGAAAGGCTGCAGTTGCACATAGTGTGTAAGGCTAAATTTCAGTAGCCAACATGCATTGGCTTATTTTAGCACAATAAATACCTAAGGAAGAAAGCACTATAGAACAAAAGATGTGGCAGTGAAGTCATTAGATTTGCTGAGACTACATAGTTGCCAAATTTTACTACCAGATGCTTAGGAAAGAAAGAAAATTATAATTCCAACTGGTCAGTGGTCAGAAGGTAATATTCAAAACATCCTACCACATGGATAAACAAGAAAATAATTAGAAATCAAATGTTAGAGAATTCTGCAGTGAGCATGAATGTAATCCACAGGATAAACAACACTTGGTTGACATTTGACTGAATAAATTAAAACCCAAAGTAATTTGAATAAAAATTCAAGACATGTATCAGAGAAGTTCAGGACAGGAGACAAAAAATGAAATCTTGCTTTAGCCATTTGAGCTCTGTAGGAGTTTATGGGTTGGCCTGGAAAAGAAGGTCAAAGGTCTTCCTACAGTTCTATGGGATGAACTTCATTGCATAAGGCCACAATTTGACTCAAGAAATCCGTTAAGCTGAAACATACACATTCAAGATAGTGTGCAGCTGAAATTACCATACTCATAGCAAATAAAAAGTCAATCCAAACCATCTACCTTGTCTCATGTTTCCTCGAAACAAGATTAATCATAACAATTCAGAGACATTTTACTAGGCTTCATTACTCTCCGTAAAGGAGCAACAATAACCAGCTACCCAGTTAAGGTGCCAGATGCCTACCTGTCACATGAACTAGCACACATGTGTGCACATGCACGCACACGTACACACACACACATACACGCATATACAATGGCACGTGGTGATTTTCTCTGGATAGTAAGTACTCTAATATCATGAGGTTTACAGAACTGACTTTACAGTTCATCTTATTATCCTACAACAAATACTTCCTTTAACAAAAATGGTTCTATTAACTTTTCATAGAGTGAGTTTCTGGACTTTTGGTTTACAGCAAAGATCATGGTCATCTGCAAATCTGATTCTTCACATTGAAAATATTTGCTGCAAAACACACACACACACACACACACACACACAAAATGTAGATTGTTGCTTACAGGAAACATAAAAAAGCATCTGAGCTTCTGATGGTTTTATCACGAGGGTGGCTACAAGTCTCTGGGTTTCAGCTTGCCTGAAATTAGGCAATTCACTCAAGCCGAAGCTGTAAGCATTGTGGTCACCCTACTGATACACTAGAGTGCTGCACTTGATATTGAGAGAAAAATATATACTGCTGCACTTGATATTTAGAGGGGGGAAAAAATCACAGATACTCAGAATTCTGATTGGAGAGAACACAGCGTAAAACATTCATTCTGGTGACCAGTGAAGATGCAGCAACTCAGTTATTATACAGAGTGAGCCAGGCCATTGCGTCATATATCAGATCCATCAAGAAAAATAATTACATCCATATCAATTATTGGTCTATTAGAAATAAAGGCCTGGTGGAAGGACACTGTCCAAAGGTGATTGTCTAGTGCTTTAAAAATAAATGTCTTATCTCTGTCTTGGCATTTTCTGTACCATCAAAAGGCCATTATCCCATGACAGTTCCATTCCACAGACATTAACATTAGATACCAATTCCTTCTAAAACCTCTTTACAATGCTTTGTCTCATTTGGTGGGTTTGCCAAACGTTCTTCACATTTCATTAATAAATTGACCCGCACAAATCCCTTAGGACTCTAGGGGAAATTAAGTTCTATTCTTTTTTCTTTTTCTACTCTAATTAATACTATTAAGAATGAAAAGATGCTATCAACAGATCAATCAAGTCTGGTAAATTAGGCAGCATAGTTTAAATGAAATAATATTAAATGGAAAACCATATTAATAAATATAGCTATATATAACAACCATATCCCAACAGTTAAAATATGAGCATTACAGGTATTTTATTTATGCACACAATAATCCTAGAAGACAGGTGTTATTTGTCCAGATTATAGTTGAGGAAACTCAGGCTTGGGGAGTTACTAAATGCTAAAGTTAGAATCTAGATCTATTTGGCTTCAAAGCCCAGGCTTGTAAACATTCTGCGTTACTGTCTTTTAGGTGGTATATTCAAGGACTGTCCTAAACACTGACCTCTGGCAAATCATACAGGCACTCTGTGGCTCAGTTTTCCACTGGTGAAAGTTAAAATAAACAAATGAATCAATCTCACGGTCCCTCCTTAGATGATCTTAACCCCTTAAATGGTTGGCAAGACTATAAGTTATATTTTTAGGCTATGATTAAATGTAGTGGCAAAAAATAAAATTATGTCATAAGAAGGAAGAACTAAAATCTCTAAAATCTTACTAGATCATGTTATTTTTCAGCTTTTATCTTTTCACTTGCTCCAGGTGAAAGCCAACTTACTGTTTATAAAATTACAATATAGATTTCCATCCTCTATAAAGAGTCCTAGGGAGGTCTGTTCCAACAAGGCAGAAGAGCCACATGTGGAAATGGCATTGCCATTTCTCAAGTTCTCAAGTTCATTAAATATTCCACTTGTTCATAACTTGATCCTTTACTTGATTTTGCTTTTTTCATAGGAAAATTCACTCTTTTTCATAGGAAAATACACTCTTGAGTGTATGGGCCTACAATAACTAGCCCATTGCCTGTGATAACTTCTGCAAAGCTCAGATGAGAGAATGTTGTAACTAAGTAATTATAAATCCCAGAGGACCTCCACATAGGAGTTTTTGTCAGCAACCCCCAACCAAGAAGAAAATCAACTGCTGGTTCCTCTCTTCCCAGATTCAAAACTGATTTTCCACACGTGTAGTCCAGGGGTGAGCATAAAGAAAAGATTGCCAGAGTGTTTACCCTGAATGGAGGAAGAACCTTCCTTAAGACTTTACCGACCAGTACAAATCAGTTTTCCTACTTTACAAATAACAAAGACAGACTAAGGAAGATTAAGAATTGACAACACTTACAAGATGGAAAGAACTGTGAGAACCTATTTGGTCCAACTCATTGCCTGCTGGCAAGTGAGTGTCAAAACCTCTCAAGACAAGCCAGGGAATATGACCTTTTAAAAAAGGTAATATTTTACAAAATGGTTGTCCAACCATGGGGAAAGGAAAGAAAGAGAGAAAACCTTATTGAGAAGCCCAGAGGCAGACCAAGCTCCCCTTCTCCCTTCCCTGCTCTTCTCTGGGTAACAGTCTAATACAGCAAAATGATCCTTCCCAGGGTGAGGCAGACCCTCGTCCCAACCTCTCCATTTCCCCGTGTGCTCCATCATCGCTTCACACCGTGATAAACAAAGTCTCCCTGATTTTCAGCTCATATAGTTTTGCAATTTAGTTTAAACATAGTGTAAACATTATTCCTCCTTTTTTTAAAAAAAATTTATAATATTAAAATATTTGGTCTAGTTTTCAGTATGATTTTTATTAATTTTTGGACCAAATATCTTTTTTGTAGTAATACTTAAAATATATGCTTTCCATTATGATGTCATCAGGAAATTATGTTTTGACACTGAGGAACTGATTTGCATGTAGCCTTAGGAATTCATGCTGTACAGGTTGAGGAATCCTACACAATCCCACACATAGAATGTTGTGAATATAATGAAATGATGCAATCATTTTCAAACAAGATCAGTAAAAAGTGAGGCTAATTTCCCTCAGTGTGAAGTGTTAATCCCAAATAAAAGTGAATAATAAAAACCTCAGATTGAATAATCCATTCTCCCATGAACTGGAAAAAGAAGAAAGTAAAAAGAAGAAGGAAGGCAGGAAGAGAGGAAGAAACTACTGATTTGATCATATTTAATTCCAAGTCTCTTGTGCCTGGCTACTTCTTCAGGTAAGGTTTTATAAAAATAATTTTTGGCATATGCCCATAAAACTTAAGTGAAAGAAAACTAAACCATCAAATTGCATTAAAGTTCGGCTCTGACAATTTAAGACAAAGATATTCAGAGTGAAGGTTGCTTCTCAATCCTTTAATCGTCTATTGTGTCCTGACATTCTAGGGGTCTCAGAAGAGTGCATGACAAATAATGTTCCATATGTGCAGTTAAAACTATCTGCAACAAGGGTAAGTGACAAGTGAAGCACCCTGGCTCTAAGTGATTAATATCAGCACACAGAGCCACCTCTTCAGTGACCTACATGATGGGTAAAGTCATACACAAAAAATGCATGAGCTGGTTTGCTTATGGGACCCGAAGATGCTGCACTGATCTCTACCCTCCAGGGGAAAATGCTCACAGCTCACTCATTATACAAGTTTATCTGGAGGCTTGTGCCCACAACCATTGATTATCTGCCTGTGAATTTTCCAAACTAGAATCCAGCACATTATCCCTCCCTGCCGCCCCTTCTTTCTTCCCAAGGTCCAATTACAGAACTAATACCAACTAACCAACAATTTTTTTTTAATTGAAGAGAAAAATTAGCAACACAAGGCATTTACAGTATAGTCCAAAACCAGATATAAATGAGTTTTCTGCACTTCGGTATTATCTGTGCCCTTCCAAATGCAGAGATATTTTAGGAAGGGAAGCTACACAGGCAGCCATGGACATGACTATTATATTGTGTTTGGTTTCCTATAAGACACACACAAGTACTCAAATATACATAATTTTTATCAAACTTGCTCCTATGCATGCAGTAGACAGCTGAGTTACTAGGCAGAATAACACACTGTATAAGCTCTCAGAACATTTTGGTATAAACAATACAAGAAAGTTGGAAATTACCCACTATATGTGAAAATAAGTGGATTTCAGTGTTGTGAGTGGATTCATATCCTTGTGATCAAAGTAATTTGCAGATATTTTTATAGTTAAAAACACTAACACTTTGTTACTGCTGGAGATCTATTAGCACAATGTATATGTAGTATGTCTGCTCTATTGAGTTTTGCTTTAAATATTGAGTCATGCAAGGGTGAATTCTTTCCTAGCTTCATATTGGGAATTTACATGTGTGTGTACTACCAGAATTTCTACAGCGTTGTAAAGTGACATGATAAAAATTTTAAGATTTAAATGCATCCCCAATCAGTATAAGAAATTACTCCTACAAGTTAAAGTATATTCAAGTCCTTACAGGAAAACGTTTCAAAAGAAAGCTGTGCTTTATTTAATGAGAGCAATGTTTTGCTACAAAAGGAATCATTTTTATGCTTCAACAACCAAATATTTTCTGATATATGCACATGTGACATGAATGTACAATTTGGGGCTGTTATTCAGAATCAAGTTCCTAATATTCAGCATTGTTCTGTATCCTATCACACAGCGCCCTTTCTTAATCATACTGTATGTAGTTGCTCATATAAATTCTGCAACTAAAAAAAAGGAAGGAGGAAATCTAACAGAAAATTTCTTGCCAGATGGAGAAAATTGAAACATTACCCTTGTTTCTTTGCCAGCACAGATCCATTTTGACAAGCTGGAAATGATTTATGGGGGAAAAAAACGTATTTACACTGGCAGAGATGTTATTAATTGTCATACAATGTTCACATTTTTGCATTGTTTTGTATATGATTACTTACGAAACTTAAATATATTGCTCAAAAATGCTTTTTTTTGTTTACTGATTATATGATAGACAAACTTACAATATATGATGCATGCTATAAATTTCATTTAAACCTTCACAGACACACCGCAGCAAAGACATGACAAAATAACAACCCACCAAAGCATTCAAAGAAAACAGGTCACTATGTATGTGCATACATACACAGGGCTACATACATGGATGCAAATGATTTAAAGGATTATATACAGCACATGGGAGTTGATGAATAATATAACACTCTCAACACATAAAAATATTATTCTTATTACTTTTCAGAGAACCGTTGTCTCTTGAAACTACTACTGAAAGAAGGCTCAGAAATGTTTGAAAATGAAAATATTAAAGTAATATATAATTTCTAAGGTAGTGGATTTTGCATCATAAAAGACTACTAGATGTGTTAACTTTCATTATAGAAGTTTGGAAGAGTATTTTATTTTAAATCGTTTAAAAATAATAATATATTTGGAGGGTAACCTTGCTCTCATATGTGATTATAGGAAAACAAAAAATTAGGCTATTTTAGTGAGAATAAAAGTGACTGCAATAATGACAAAGCGATTTATCATAGGCACTGACCATTAGCTGTCTACCTGTTTATTTCTCTTAAAATTTTTCACTTTTTTACACTAATATAGATGGATATATTTATTACTTGCAATTCCAGATTTTAATCTCATATTAGAAAGATGTTTTCATATAATAGCTACTTTGTCCAGGAATTATTTACAATGTATCTGTGTCCATTGAGGACATTTTAAGATACCTTTATTTCTAGTTGTAGAAATTAATTTTCAAAGGTCTCACTTTCAAGCAGTCATATCAGCATTCTTATAAGCATTTGTACATAGCTGTCCCTTAGGTTTAATGTTTTAGTAGCACAGTCTCTCTGCAATTAGTTTTATGCTCCTTAAATGTAAATCAGATGTAAGTCTCTATAAACACTCACTCTCTATAGTGTTTTGCAGAGTGTTCTCATTGTATTAGGTTACTCTAGGAGGCAAATAATCCTAAATATGGAACAAAATGGTGTTCATGTGCCAAAACTATAATTTAGCTGTTTATGATTTACCCAACTCAATTTTGCTTGGGAAAATGGATTCAATATGTCTATTTGAAATTAGTTCATAAATAAGAGCTTATTATGAATGATTAATGAGTATGGCCCTGCTTACATAAGATTAATTCCATCCAAGGTCACTCTATCTCACTGGGAATTTGGGCATTTGCCCAGTGACCCCCTGTGGGTGGTATTCCCTCTTCCAAAACGGGACACCCAAAAGGAAGCAGGATCATCCAACTGCCAAGCATCACATTCAAGCTACTTGTTTCACTTCATCTTTCCTTGAAACTCCTGTAAGTTTCCATCCCAAAGGGGCTGAGGCGAGGCCTGGCTTCATAGGATTTATTAGCTGTGTACTCCTGCCTATGTAATCACTGTCTCAGAAAGCTTTTATTGAGCATCTACCTCAGAGACAGCACTCCCCTAAGCATCAAGGAATGACAGGAATCATAATACAAATCACTGTTGCTGTTGTTTTAATAAGGCCAATTGTTGATGTTACAGCAGACTGGTATCTTTCTATTTAAAGACTTTTTGGCATACATCAACTCAAATTAATAGATCTCAAAAGTAATATTTAAATATGTATGAAATTTTTAAATATGTATACTGGTGAATAGATGATTCAGAAAATGAGGAAACAAGGCTTAAAAAGTGAGAAAAAACAACTAAAGCATTTGTTTCCTTTTTTCTGTCATTAGAAAGAAGACAGTTTTCAGATAGGTGTCAATAAAGGGACACACAATACAGCATAATAATTAGGATCAAGGGTGCTAGAGCCTTAAACTTAGCTTCCCCACCTACCAGCCGTGTCAGATATTTAACAGATTTCTTAATCACTCAGTGCCTTAGCTTCCTCATCTGTAAAATGGGGTTAATAACGAAGATGATGATGATGATGATATCTCCAAATGATTAAGTTAGCTAATAAATGCAAAGCATTTAGAACACTGCCTGACATATAGTAAGTACTCATGCATATGTGCTGGTACTTTTATCCAGAATGTGTTTGCGTGATGGTACGATCCTTTTAACCAAGAGGGATTAGAGAGACAAGAGTGCTGAGTAAAGATAGCTATAAGTACATATTTTTTTGTTTTCATAACTCATAAAGTCCCTGACATTAGGAACTATACCTATTCTTCTCTATAGGGCTGGCACTTAGTAGGTGCTCTATAAATATTTGTTGAACTGAATTGGTTAAACTTTTAAATACTTTTGAAGTTGAGAGTAATCACTCAAATGTTCTCATCCCAATTCCTGAGGCAAAGGACTCTTAAATCCCAACGATCTAAGATAGATTGAATAAATATATAATTCCCAGGAAGGAAAAAAATGATAAGATGGCTCCTGCAACAGCAGCAGGAGTTGTGAAACTCACACAGGGCCCTGGAGTAGGGACAAAGACACAGGTATGGTCTTGTGAGGAGTGACACCAAGAAAAAAACAAGTCACTGAGAAGTAGGAAATATCAGCATCAGGGACTGTGAGAAGAGATTGACCTGGGCATTCCAGTAGCACACAGTCACATATTAGGAAGACCAGAAGTAGGCATTTCTCAGGTATGTAGCTATTAGCCTACCCAGCATGCAAACACCTTCCCTGTTTGAGAACAATTCTAAAAGTGGAAGAGATCAGAGTGAAGAAAAACAAGTAATTCCTTCCTCTCCTCCTGGATGCTGGGCTGTAGGCATGTGATTCAGCCTTGATGTGGAGATGGAGGGGCTGAAAGCGGCTGTTGATAGTGGTAATGGGTGGATTGTCCAGAGATCCAGGGGCAAGTGGCCACTGGCAACAGCTTCAATACCAACTTCCCAAATTGACTGTTTCTGGGGCATTTTCTGTAGAATTTGCTGCCAAATATCCTTTGGCTCCGGATTATTTTTTTAGCCTGGTTCTTCTTTTATTTTCCTTTTATTATTATTTTTTTTATTAAATTTATTGGGGTGACATTGGTTAGTAAAATTATATAGGTTTCAAGTATACAATTCTACAATATATCATCTCTATATTGCATTGTGTGTTCACCACCCAGAGTCAGCTCATATATTTGACCCCTTTTATCCTCTTCTATCATTGAGCCTAGCTCTTGAGAGCTTCCTGGCTATTCTATGAAATTGCTGATATCCTTCTAATACATTCTATTTCTTTTCTGCTTTGGTTAACTGAGCTGGTTTCTTTTGTTTACAATCAAGAACAATGATTAGTACACGAATAGGGCCAAATGCCTTTGTGATTGCCACCCAAAATCTTGACTGTCCCAAGTTTGACATCCTTTGATACTTCTGGCTATGTGACCTCGCGCACACTACTTGTTCCCAGATCCTGGGAATAATGACAGAAAGGATATCAGAGGATTGTAATGTGATTAAATTAGATAATGAATGTAAAGAGCTTAGAAGAGTGCTAAACAGAGGTTGCTTATTATTGATGGCTATTATTAATGAAGCAATGGTAACAGATGAGGTTCTGAGACCTCGTGGCAATAATTTTATCCTATTTAAGCTACATGTCGCACTACTACATCTCCTCATCAAGGGAGATCATTCGATCATATTTTCATAGCTTCTCTATAATTGTCTGATGTAACACATAAAAAGAACAGATTTTTAAGGAATACTTTTGTAAACACATGTATCATTTCCCCATGTTTGATGTTACACAGCTTCACAGAAATAGAAATAGAAGCTGACTTTTGTTACCTGTCCTCTTACAGCTCATAAATAGACTGCAGACTCAAATGAAAGAAGAAACTGGTCTTATATTTCCTGTGTATCCTCACAATGTTGAGCTCATAATAGTTGTTAAATACATGCTCATTGATTGATAGCCCAGCATTTAATTTGATTACTAGAGCAATCTGAGCCACAAAGTGGTGTCGTTTGCACCCAACCATCTGGAATACCCTCTAACCTCAGTCTGCTCCCCATTACATGGGACCAGTGACACAAACCACAAAGTCACCTAGAGATATGAAGGTGTGGCTCATAATGATCTTCCTGGCTCAGGAGGAGAGATCCAATTCAGCTTTGTCCTCTAAGTCCCCTGTGCTACCTTACACTGTTAAATAAACCAGAACTAAACCAACTTCTCCAGGACAGAATAGCCAGGGATCATAACAGTTTTCCTAGACAGGTTCCAGTCCAGCGCTCCACTTATCCAGGTTGCAGGCAGCTGTGAGATTTTCTCTTCTGAGCCCCTCAAGAAACACTGGAATGATGAGCTTCAGTATCATTTTTTCTCCTTCGGGAGAATACTGTCACTGATTCCTCTCAGCATACACTTTATTATCGTCCAAGTTCCCAAAGGCACTTGAGAATATGTGATTAAAGGAATTCCCTACTGTCATATATACAATAAATCTAACTGGCTTTATTATCTAGCAAGGGTTTTTGTCTCCTTCAATCTAATGTTTCCTGGCTAGAAATAAAGCCACTCACCGAATATTCTTAACTCGACCTCACTGTTTTGATGTTGAATTGAGAATATGCAGGTCAGGGGCCAAACTGCTAGCACATTGGCTATTTTCAGACCTGGTTTGCATGAAAAGTCTCTTATATGTTTTGAATATTCTAGTGTCCTATATGTAAACAGAATCAAAAATTCTCAAGCCTTCAAAGCAGAGGTTAAATTTGAGGGCAACAGTAGCAAAAAAAAAAAAAAAATCTTCCATTTTTTTATTCCTGTTTAATGTTTCAATTCCATGTCTACATTTGTGAGGGAAGAATCCCTAAAAACGTTCCTTTCCTCCTCCACTGGTTCCCTTCTTGCTTTTTGTCTTACTGTGGGCTGTTAAAACAACCTACCATAGACTGGGTGGGTTATAAACGTTAGACATTTATCTCTCACAGTTCTGGAAGCTGAAAGTCTAAGATCAAGGTGCCAGCATGGTGAAGTTCTGGTAGAGGCCCTCTTCTGGGGTACAGAGTACCAACTTGTATCCTCTCATATATCCAACCAGAGCAGATGATTACAAGGGCACTGATTTCATTCATGAGGGCTCCACCCTCGTGAACTCATCTAATCCTAATTACTTCCCAGAGGCCCCAGTCCTTAATACCATCTCACCGGGGCAGTAGGGTTGCAACATTTGAATTTGGGAGAACACAAATGTTTATTCCATAATACCGTCTCCTCGTTCTCTTACCAATTTATCCTCACACCTCTAAGTAGAGGATGGAGGGAATGGTCCGATCAAAGAAACCATTACCGGGCCCTCATATCTGAACACTTAGCCTTGAGTAAGATGAAAAGCATGATGAAAATAAACACTCTCAAACCTTAAGGATCACTTTTCTGGCAATAATTTGCCAGTTTGAGTTAGCTACTAATTTTACTCCTGTGTTCCCACAACACCATGTGCACCCTTCTGTCAAAGAAATTTTCACCTTGCATTACAATTGCCGTCACCTTGTCTATCTCTCCCAAGCAAATGAGAGCTCATTATCAATTTTCATGTCCTCCCGTGGGACTTGATGTGTAATTATTAAGATAGATTGCAAAAACTAACCATAAATTCCTCCCATTCATGTATGCTCCACACTCCTTTTGGCAAAGGTATTTTGCTGCTCCTACTATCAAGATATGGAGTTGCTTTTTCTATCCCTTTAGCCCAGATTGACCTTATAACTTGTTCTGACCAACCGAATGGGGGCAGAATTACAGTGTGCCAACTCCAAGCCAAGACTTCCAGAAGCCGTGAAGCTTCTGCTTTTACTCCTTGATGCTGCCACCTGTGAAGAAGCTTGGGTTAGCCTATTTGAGGACAAGAGACCACATGGAGCAAAGGTGAGACATTCCAGCTAAGGGTGCTTTCAAAAACCGCTTGACAGTGAGAACCAGTTGCTAGATATGTGACAAAGGCCATCTGAGGCCATCCAGCCCCTGTTGGGCTACCATTTGTGACAGCTGCCACTTTGATTTCAGGTGAGACCAATAGATGAACCACCCAGCTTAACTCAGCCAATTGCAGACCTACAAAACCATGAGTAAATAAAACTATTATTCTTTTAATTCATTGATTTTTGGTCTCTTTTGTTACAAAACATTAGATAAATGATTCTGTGAATATTCAATATAGTTTTGTTAGATGAATGAATAGATAAATCAATTCATTAAGAAGTGAGTAGAGGAATCTTGTCTTATAATTGCATTTCCTTATCCGTATGGCCAGCTCAGCACATTAGCAGAACAGATCAGCACCTACTTGGTGTGACAACTTTATCTGTACTTTCTCATGGTCATGATCACATGGAACTGAAGGGGCTAAGTTCCTTCCTGAGTCATACCATCCCCTAGAAACTCTAGAGGACTCTTACATGGCTTTATTAGAATATTTTCCCTCGGGTCTAAAATATGTCACTTTTCAAGGTAGGTGGCTTTGGAGCAACCTTACCCTCTCTGAATAAGGTAAACAAACATCCGGGTTTGCTTAGGACAATCCCAGTTTAGTGCCCCTTTTACTCCAAAGCATTGCAGCTTAGACTCTATCTCTGAGTCTCTGCTCATAACAAATGAGAAATAATGTTAAACAGGAATACGAACAGGGTTGTTTTCAGAACTAAAGAAAATAACATGCCTGAAAGTAAAAAGCATTGTACAACAGTAAGGTATTATTAATAGTACTGATAAATACCATTTGAAAGAATGATGGTTTGGAAGGTCAACTAAAACTCCATTACCCCACAAAAGGTTTCCTCCCATCTGCTATGATTATAATAATAACTATAACCATAGATTGAATGCCTACTAGGTTTCAGACACTGAAGTAAGCAGGTTTTATGCAACATAAATGCTACCGTCACTTCACCCACTGGTGAATATAAGTGAATCACCTTCACAGCAACAAGTTCAATTGCACTCTCAAAGGTTTTCTGGATTCTGTGCAAAAACTCAAGAAATGTGGCTGGACATTTGTTCTGAAGGCATCAAAGACTGTGTAATAGCTAAGAAATTCCACAAACGCTTTTTGACAGAAAACAAGTACACCTAGACTTCATATAACCATGACAGAAAACTTTATTACTCACCTCAATAAGATACTCTTACACATATGTAACTCATTAATCTACAAATCCTTATTATCTCATTTCGCAGATGAGGAAATGTGAGGCCTAGAAAAGTTAAATAGCTTGCCCAAAGTCACTTAGCAAGAAAATGGGAGATTTAACCCAAGATCTGTATAATTCCAAAGCTCTACTCTTAAATTCTCTTCTGATGTCTTTCTTAGATTACTTTTTATGGTGGATGACAAATGCAGGGTCACTACAAAAAAAAATTATTTTTAAAAATTGTTCTAAAAATATAATTAGGAATGAGAGGATCAAATTGAAACAAGCACATTAGAGCCCTGAAGTCTTAAGGTGTAAGCAGATAATTTTAGTGAAATGCTGCATGAGAGGCAAGGAGACCAACAGACAAAGTATTCAGGTGGCAAGAGGAGGAAGGTTTGCAGAAATGGTACAAAGGCAGAAAAACAGTGGGGTAGGATAGAAACCATGCAGATACTGGGCCAAAGAAAGAGAGCCCAGGGCAATGGGATCTCTCAGATGGCTACCAGACAGAACAAGGTCTAAAAATGGGAGGGAGGAGAGCCTGAAAAATTAATTTTGTTTTTTTCCTATTCTGGTAGGGATAGACCAGCCTTCTCCACTTTCATCTAAAATAAGTTGTTTTAGGTCTAATTCATGACAAAAACCCACTCATGTCCTCCCATTATCTATTGATGGGTACTTTATAATTGTTTGACTGTTGCTTAATAAATAAATTAGAACATAGCTAAACTTGTTCAACAGCCAGTCATTAGTGCAGTGGATCTACTGTTCAGAAAACTGAAGGGCTATTGACTTTGCTCAGTTTCATGAAAGAAAATGAGTCACAGGAGATCTGGGCAGGAATGACTCATAGCTCCACCAGCAGCTTCTCTCTATTGTAAACTACTTTTCATCATTTATAGTCAGCAAGAAGCTAAAAGAATGTTGATGTTTCTTTTCTGAATGGTTAACTTCCTGAGTTCAGAGGGACTGAAACTGGGGACAACAGGAAGTCAACATTTCTATGGTAAAAGACCAATTATATTTAAAAAAAAGCTAGCAGGCAGTCAGATTTGCCATTAGCCTTTCAGATGTGAACTGTGGTGCTATCCCAAGAGGAGTCAGGAGACCATCTCATAATAGAATCTCCTGAGAACAAAAGTCCTTCTGATACAGTAATGATCAGAAGGCAGAACTTTTCTCAAAAATTGACATTCTACTCCAGCAAAATGTTACTACAAAGTTCTGAAGTAGCTTCTCAGTTTGTCATGAGAGGAATTTCTGTAATTTGTGCCTCAGTCTTAGTGGAGAATGCTGGTGATACATTTATATATGTTATTAATATGGAGAGTGAGAAAAGAAAATTGTCATTCTTCAGGCATAGAGGCAATGATCAGTTGTCGATATTGACAGGTAGTAGGATTCTTCAAGCTAAAGCTCTAGGAGGAAGTAGATTCACATGAAAGAGAATGGACTAGAGGTACAGGGTGATTTACAATTTGTATACAATTCTTTTTAAAGAATTTCATTAAAATATAGTAACATACAATATTATGTCAGTTTTTCAGGTGTACACCATAGTTATTCAACACTTATATACCTAAAGAAGTGATCACCATGATAAATCCAGCAACCATCTGACACTGTGCCACACTATCATAATATGATTGAATTTATTCCCTGTGCTGTACATTACATCCCTGTGACTTATTTGTTTTATACCTAGAAATTTAGACCTCTTATTCCCCTTCACCTTTCCCCTTCTTTTACAATTTTTCAGCTACAGTTGGCATTCAATATTATTTTATATTGATTTCAGGTGTACAACATAAGTTAGACATTTACATAATTGAGAAATTATCCCCCTGACTAGTCTAGTATTCACCTGGCCCTATACATACTTATTATCATGTTATTGACTATATTTCCTATGCTTTACTATGCATCCTCATGACTATTTTGTAACTACCAATTTGTACATCTTAATCCCTTCACTGTTTTCACCCTGTCCCCAAAACCCTCCTATTTATCATCCTGATAAATCTAGTACCCATCTGACACTATACATAGTTATTACAATATTATTGACTATATGCATTATGTTATATCCTACATGTCCATGACTACTGTGTAATACCCAATTTGTACTTTTTAATCACTTACCCTTTTTTACCCATACCCCAAACCCTCCTTTCATCTGGCAGCCATCAAAATGTTTTCTTTATCTATAAGTTTGTTTCTGTTTTGTTTGTTTGTTTTGTTCTGTAGATTCCATAGATAAGTGAAATCATATTGCATCTGTCTTTCTTTGTCAGGCATACTCCACTCAGCATGGTACCCTCCAGGTCCATGGCCCAGCAAAATTGACAACATAAAATTATTTATTTATAAAATAATTTCATTAATATCTATTAATGTTTGTCTCTCCACTAGACCCATTAAGCAGCCACATCCCATACCCCACTCCCTTAGGCCCTGGCAACAACTAATCTGCTTTCTATCTCTATGGGTTTATCTATTCTGGATATTTCATAATTGGAATTATATAATATGTGACCTTTTGTGTCTGGCTTCTTTCAGTTAGCTTAATATTTTCAGAGTTTGTCCATGTTGAACATGTATCAGTACTTCATTAATTTTCCATACATATTCCAGTATATGGATATGCTACATTTTGTTTAGCCTTTTTCTTGCTTATAGAATGCTTTTTTTATCTTCAAAGTGCTTTTCAATCATTAATTAATACTCATAATGTTATTTTTAGATCTTTTATTGCATCCTTACTCACATTGGCATAAAATGGTTAAGGGAGAAACCACATACACACACACACATATACACACACACACACATGAAATAACTTCTCTATATTAGTAAAATACAAATATATTTGATTTCATCAGCAATTCATATTCATTTGTAATCTTTTCATATCCTAAGAGTTGTTCCCTCTAGACACAAACTACTAAGGTCAACAAGAGAGACTAGAGAGAAAAGTGAAAATGCGACAGAGAACCAACTGTTCTCTTTGTCCTTTCTTTATCCAAACTCCCTTTTTGGAAGACATGTGGATTTAGGAAGGATTTTTTTTTTAAACAATATGAAAGGAGAAAAAGACAATAAAGAACTGTAGTTAAAGGGAAAGGAGCAACTTGAAAGACATTATCTATAAGAGAAAAAAACAAACTGGCTTAGGATTCTAAGAAGTAGTCTTATCTTTTTAGAGTGAAGCAGAAACTTTGTGTTATGGACTCATTTGTGTTCCCCCAAAACTCCTATGTTCAAGACCTAACCCCTAGCACTTCAGAATGTGACTATATTTGAAAATAGGGCCTTTAATGAGATAGGTAAGGTAAAACGAGGTCATAGGGGCCTTAATCCAATATGATTGGTGTCCTTATAAGAAGGGGAGATTAGGACACAGTCACAGAGGGAAGAACATGTGAAGACACAGAGAGAAGGTAGCCATCTACAAGCCAAGGAGAGAGGCGCACAGAGAAAGCCAACCCTGCTGACACTTTGATTTTGGACTTCTAGCCTCCAGAAATGTAAGGAAATAAATTTCTGTTGTTGAAGTCTGTGGTGTTTTGTTATGGCAGCCCTAGCAAACTAATACAGTTTTCACATAGTGTTAAACTTGTTTCAGTAGTACAAAAAATCCTGTCCAAAGAAATTCTATTTACATTTGCAACAAGCCCTCTAAACAAAAAGTTTTCTCCAGGTTGGCTGATATAATGAACCAATATTTTACTTTTCTAACTGGAACCATCAAGTTAGATCCAAGCTGTGGTTTTTGTGGAAAGAATAACCCAAGAATTGGATCAATTTAAGCCCATTGGATTTTCAGGAACAATTTTAATTAATACTCAAGTGTCTTATAACAATAATAGTGTTTTCCCCGGGCAGTCCCCCTTTAGGGTCACTTTTATTAACCCCTTTTTGCCTCATCAGAAACTAGGCCCACAAAGTCTAAAGTATTTACAATCTGGCCCATTACAGAAACAGTGTGCTGATCTCTGTCCTAGACATACAACTAAACTACTTTTCCCTAAAATTTCTCTTGCAGTCCAAGAGTTCTCCCTTCCTTCCTCTGGGGCTGAACACAAAGGATCCAATAGAGGATTTTGAAGTGTTAGGAAAAGGCAGAGCCACTAGATGGGAAAGAACAGAGTGTTGTAGAGCAGATGCCTGCAGCAATACAACATGGGCCTAGGACCAGCGTGAGAAACAACCCTTAACTGCATTAAGCCAGTACAGTTTGCGGATTTCCACAGCAATTAATTTACATAGTTAAGAGAATAGCAGACCTTGGGTCTTTTTACTCTAAATCCAAAACTATTTTCCTCCTTGAACTATCAAAGTAGCCCAGAAATGAAAAGAAATTGCGAGTCAAGAACAGACTCCAGAGCTCAGGATCACATCACCCTGACTCCCAGGGAGAGTTGCCTTTAGAGCAGGGGTGGCTGATCAGTTTCATCCTATGTATCTATTCTAACAGTGGGCATTGGCTTAGTAACAAAGATTCTGAGGTCACCTCCAGGCTCCAAAGAAGCAATGGCATACAAATGAGCAACACCTACCACAGACTCAGGAGTGCGGAGATGTGAGGTAATCAGGGATTTTGCCATGCATACCTGTGGGAGACACCAGAATGATGAGAAAGCATTTTCTACCTTTCAGGATATGAAAGGGACAGCTTTCAATCGGAGCCACATGAGTATGCTGCGACAAATTAACACAAGCAGAAGCATGTCCTACACACTAATTACAGATGATTTGGTGTGGGGTCAGGGGGAGGGAAGAGGAGGGGTTTCAGAGAATTAAAAAATAAAAATTTAAAAAGTAAGACCACATAAACTGAATTTCACCACATAGGATATACTAGGTTTCCTACCAGAAATTTGGCTACATCTGTCTTTCACGGAAAATAACAAAGCACATTTCAAGGCACATGGTTCATCTAAGCTACTTATTTGTCTCATAGACTTCTCTCAACAACCATCTTCCCTCATAAGAAGGAGGATATTATTATTATTACTATTTACTTTCTGAAGCGTTTCTGAGTTTAGTTGGAAAATTTTTGGAAGGGAGATGCTCATGAAAAAATAATATCCCATTTGGTCTGAAACAAGATACAATTAAGAAAAAAAACAAATTAGCTTTATGTCTTCTGCAACTTGGAGTTATTGCTCACACAAACCACAGATCTCAAAACTCTGCTCCAGCCTTCTGTATTTTCTTCAGCTTTCTCCCCCAACAAATGCAGAAATCCTCAGAAATATGGTCTGTTCTGAAGTTTTGTTATGTGTCTTTCATGAGTGCTTACTTTTAAGGCAATTATAGTAAATAGAAACGAGGCAGCAATGCACTATTTTCACCCGACCCTTTTTTCCTTATTTTGGTAACACCATTGTAGGTCATTCTCCCTTGCTGAAAAATTTTCCATCCTGTTTTCCAGCGTATTATTTTTATGTATTTGCCAGGGTGCTTACAGGCACTGCGGCATCAGTGAAAGGTTTGTGAACCATTCGGTAAGTGGTTCCTGCTCAAATGAATTACCTAGCTTTCATGAACAGCCATGCAGAAGCAAAGCAGGCAGAAAAATAATGAATACATTTGTGCCATGGCGCTCTTTCCAGCTATGAGCTTCTCACAACCATGCAATTTCCCCACGAGGAAAGACAAGATTGCACTGTCATTAGAATAGGTAATCATTAGATTTATCTTTTATATAATCTGTAGCATCTTAAACTATTCTATGTAGCCTCATTACTGCCAGGAGTCCTCTTTAACTGAGATGATAAGTAAATAAAGTAGAAATTACACACCAACAAGAACCCAGAATATGTTGTTTTAGTGTATGTCTGAGAGTTCCCGTCAGCAAACCTAATCTGCACAGCAGTTACCATTATTTCTACCTCAATGAGCATCTCCTAATTGCTGTATTATTGCTTGTGAGGAAAATATATTATTAAAGTCCACAACTCATGACTTGTTGCACATCTACCCATGAAAACACTTTCATTTCATCAGTTTTTAATCAGGTTCAAATGGGATGATAAGTGGAATGGGTTTGTTTTTTTTTCTCTCTTTCTTGAATATCTCTTCATTACCATTTCCTAATGTCAGTATATCGTTTGAACAGTCAAGATGCATTCATAATTTATTCAAAGACCTGAAGATTTTATTAAACCAAATCTATTTATTTCTCCATGAATCGGCTTAAGATTATTTTGGTGGCTTTTTGTAATGAACAACAATTATAGAAACTCCAAGGACTCAACACCCCCTTTTAGTTGTTAATGTTTTATGGTCTGCTGTTGGTTTGCTGCCAGTTAATGATCCACAGAGCATTAAAATTTTGTATTAATATTATCTTTACAAATGCAATATTGCTCAGTGGAGGATGAAGTTTCCACAGGCTTCTTTCTGTGTTAGGTGATGGTTAGAAATTTTAGGTGATATTGAAGCTGACATCTTGGACACTGGGGTAGGCATTTAAAATCGCAAGACTCATGTTCTTCTTCTCTTATAGGATATTCTAGAGCAGGTCAGTCACACCAGCTAGCTTTCAGTCAAGGTGAAATCAAAACAGCCTTATGGTATCTGAATGAATTTGAGAAGCGTAATAAATTTGAAAACTAGAATGGATTTCATTATTCAATAACCAGTCACGTCTTCCTCAAGATTCAAAACAATATGGATCAAGGCCCATAAGTATCAATTAATGACATGGAATAGCATATATTCCTGCAGAAGTGGTAAATTAGTATGTTATTGCTCACTTGTGGCAGAGAGTTGGAAGAAAGGGGTTCTTTAAAAATAACACCAGCTAAAGAAGATCACCCCAGGCCAGAGAGCAAGGGAGAAGCATCCTATAGTAGTTTCTTCATTAACTTTTGCCTAGTGTTTTGCCTTCAGATTTTGGCAAATGTCAAAACAAGAATCAAACATAAGACCTCTGCCCCTTAAATTTTCCGCAAAGAGAATATTGAAGATATTATTTATGCTAGTAGAGCACATGGTTAAGAAGATGAGATCTGTGATCAGGACTTCTAGATTCAAATTCTGGCTCTACCATGGACCACCTGGATGACTTCTTCCAATAATTCGCATCAGTTCCCTATATTATGCCCTATAATGGGCATAATAATAGTTCCTACCTCCTGGACTTCTTGGAGGAATTTATTAATTATTGCATGTGAAGCCCTTAGAATAGCAAATAAGTGCTCAATAAATGTTAGTTATTATTCTTTCAGTGGGCAGATACTTACTGAGTGCCCACTGTGTTTTGGACACTATATAGGCACTGAAGATTTAGTAATGAGCAAAACTGACAAAAATTTCTGGCTTCTTGGGGTCCATTTCAGACAGAAGATAATAAATAAAATATGTAATATTAAAATGATATTATATCAAGTGCTACAGAAAAAAATTAAGATAGTACAAATAAAAGAATGCTGCAGTTGCAATCTTAAATGTAGAAAGAGGAGGCCTATTGAGAAGCTGACATCTTAGTGCAGACATAAAAGAGATAAAGGACTGAACTAAAAAGATAACTGGAGGAAGAAGAGTGGTTTGTACAGAGAAACAACAATTGCAAAAGCTCTGATGCAGAGCATGCCTGATGTGTTCTTGAAATAGCACAATAAATATTAGCTATTAGTATTTTGGATATATTTGCATTCCTAAGCTCCTTTAAGAGTAGAGACCATATCTACTACTTCTTTGCATCTCTTATGAGGCTTGGTTCAGTACTGGGTGGAGAGCAGAAGGGTGTTTCTTATAGTAAATTGTGTCCCTGTGCATCAGATGGCATCACTTGTTTAAAAAGCAGCCCGACCTCGTCTCAGATCTGCGGAATCTCTGAGGTTGGATCCCTCAGGTATTATTACTAAACACATGCTGGTCTGATGGATTCCTTTTTATTTCTATGCAGATCCCTGAGTTTGCATTGCTCCAGCCCTGCCTTTCAGCTGCCCTATAGAAGGATGTACTTGGAACCTACTTTGGAGAGAGATGCAGTGTTTGATAAAAGCCAGAAAGCATGCTGGCATACATTTACATTGGATGAAATACCAATTCCATTTAGCTACAGTATGAAATGCTTCTTTTATTTGCATGGGAGACCAACCATATAAGGCATAATAACTTCTTTCAAAAGTTCATTTTTAGTCCCATACTATCTTCTCCCAGCAGGGATGGCTGGCAGCTCTTCTTGCAGTAAATGGAAAGCCATAGTCTGTCAAAGCATCAAGCGCTAATGAAATAAACAAAAACTTTTCTTACCTGAGGCAGGTGCCAAAGCCTGCTACTCTAAGTACCCCCACTGGACACAATTTAGACTGGCTTTCAAATGCTAAAAACAAATAGGCTCTCCTAAGTACAATTAAAGCTAAGCCACACATTAAATCTATTGATACTGATGGAGTTATTTTGATTCTAAGGCTCTTAAGAATTGTTCCTGAGAATATCACATAATTTGGTAATTATTGTTTTATGCTAATATATGACAAGGAATGTCAAAAACATTCATGAGCTTCTTAGACATTATTTTTAATAACCTTGAATCAATACTTAGTATTTCTCCAAAGAACAAAATAGTTATTGTGCCATTATAGCTCAGTATGATTTAATTTAAATGATTAAATATACTGTTTTAATAAGACGTATTTCCATATTAAAATTACTTCACATCCCTTCCTGTTTCATAGCTCCCCCTCCCCACTCTGAAATAAAAGCCTAATTCCCAACCATGCCAATTACTTGACTATTTCTTTTGGCTAGAAGGTTGTATTAGAGAGGTTTTGTTTTATTTTGTTATTGAAGTCAATCTGAAAAGGCCCCTACTCACAAACATTTCTGGTTCTTACTATCAAAAATTTACAGTGCAGACAAATAAAACTTCTATGTAGGACAAAAGAGGGTCCTATTAATCAGCATGCCAGGACAAACAGGTTTCACTCAGGACTCCCCAGCAAAGCAGGTGGTTCAGTCATCCCATGTACAGGCATACTTTTTAGGACTAAACAGACAAACACAAAAGTATGTAGATCCTGGAATGTTCTTAACAACACTGCTTATAATATCAAGAAAAGGCCTATCAATATGCATCCCAGGCCTACGTTAGGGGCCTTCAAATAACTTATACCCCTACATAACGTAGACTATTAGTAACCTAGCAGAGAGAAGGAAAGGCCAGAGACTGTGTTTGTCCAGCAGAGCGGACAGTCTAGAATGTAGGAAAGGACACCATCTCATAGGGCAATGTGATAGAAGAAAACCAGTAGCTAAAGAGCCCAAAGTTATTAGGCTTCTAATCCTAATTGAGAGTGTTTCGGAAGACACTTAGAAACAACAGCACATGAAAAAGAGAGAAGAGAATATATAAGGCAGGCTTTACATACTTTCTTCTTTCCTAACATAGAAGAATTCACGGTGCTTTGCACAATATTCGAAGCCCTGAGGTTCCCCCTCCCCTCCGTGCTCCACGTATCCTCATCTTCTCTCCCTCCCCAGTCTTCTCATTCGCTCTTAGGTCCTGACCCCAAGTAATTGCAGTAGATACATGCTTCAGGCCCAGATATGCAAATATCTTTGTTTCCAGGCCCGTAATACGATCACTAAGCAGAATGTACTTCATAATCATTCTCAACACACACACCAAGTAGCTACTAATGGTTTATTATTATTGACTGATGAGATGAACATTATTTATTTGTGATTTTAACCCTGGCCCAAACTTGTGTCAAGCCAACTTCTGTTATCCATGCCACCTAGTGGTAAAGCTTGAAAATTACATTATTATGGACTGGAAAATGCATGGGAATGAATCATAATTTAGCTAACAAATTCTCTATTAAACACACAGTTACTTCTAGTTTTCCTAACATCACAAGCAACTTTGCAGTGAAAATATTACTAAAATATACAAGAATATAAGCTACATAAGATAAGTTAGATGAGCCTGTCTTGCTCTAACACAAAGTCTGGCACTTAGTAGATGCTTACTAAGGATCTGATGGTTCACTAACTGAAAGAGAGAAAGACCTTTGAGAAACACTGCAATCCAACAAATCATGAATGTACAGGAGCACAGATGAGGAATTAGTAAAAGATACAGAGAAGAACTAACATTTGAGCTGGACCTTAAAGGGAACTTGGAAATTTAATAGAATAGGAAAATGTGGAAGTAAACATTTCAAATAGAAATAAGAGCAAGAAATAGGAATAAAGATGTAGAAGTACATTGGCTTTTGAAAAAAATTGTAAGTCAGTGTGGCATACATTTTGGGTTAACAATGTAAATCTAAAAGAGTGATAGGCTAAGACTAGGTTTTGAAAGATCTTGTAGGGCCGGCCAAGTGCGCATTGGTTAGAAGCTGGCTTGAGAAGCCAGCACTGAGCAGCAGGGCCCAGGTTCAGATCCCACATATGAGGGCCAGTGACACTGCCCTCTACAGCTAAGATAGTGAACAACACCTCCACCTGGAGCTGGGCTGCTGTGAGTCGCCAGTGATGGTGTAGGCTGCAGCAGGGCTGCAGTGGGCTGCCATAGGCTACAGTGAGTGACTGGCAGCCAGCATGAGCAGCTGGCAGCCAGCATGAGCTGCCAAGAGCTGCCATGAGCAGCCGTCCAGAGGCCAGAGATCGATCTGCCTCACCAGGAAGAGCTCAATGATGATACCAACATGGGCCAGTGAAGCAACATTCTCCACAACTAGACTGAAGAACAAAAGGACAGCAACTTATCTGTTCCCCTTTCCCCAGTTCCCCAATGTGTTCCCCGTCCCCAATTCCCCAATAAAATCTTAAAAAAAAAAAAAAAAAGATCTTGTAGCCATGCTGAGAAATGTGAACTTAATCTTCAAGAAAGGGAGATGGGGAGAGGAGGAGGGTCTCTTAGACACAACTATTATAATTTTAAACATTTCTCTTTAAGATTAAACAAACAAGTGTGTAAAGACATTTGTTCAGGAATGTTTATCACAAAACTTATTACAATATTTAAAATTCTAAATAACATCAAGGACCATTAAAGGGGTTTGAAAGTTAAATGAATGATGGCCCACCCATAAAATGTAACTATTAAAAATGATGATGAAGATCTTTTATTTATTAATAAAAAATATCTACACTATATTAAAGGATAAAATGAGGCTACAAAATATGCTGTGCATGATCTCATTTTTGTTTTGTTCTGTATTATTTAGGTAATATATGCATAGAAGAGAATCTGGAAGGATATATACCAAAATGTTAACAATGGTTATTTATAAATAATAAGACTATAGAAAAATTTTACTTTCATATACTTTCATAAAAATTTTACTTACAGTACATATATATAACATATATATGTACTGTCTATTTTTCGCAACATATATGTATTATTTTTATAATCAGAAAAAAACTATATTTTTTTAAAGTTAATTTTATTGAAAAATCTACTTACCAAATAAGATTTACTTCATCTTTGCCTTTGTTTCTGTCTGTCTCTCTATCTGTTTGGTCATAAATACCTAAATCTATCTTGCATGGTCATCTTCACTCTGGTTAGGAACACACGAGATCAATTTACTTAATTGTTCCTAAATGCTTAAATGATGACTATTATGGAATTGCAGGTCCACCTGTAGCCTGGTAAGAGTTTTGAATGAAGAAAAGTAGTCACTGAAGGTGGCAAAGCATTACACACACAGGAAGTAAAGCCGAAAGGCAATCTGAATGAGGACACAATCGAGTTGAACTCTCATGATGGGAAAAAACATTCACAACCTAACAATGGTGTATACAACTGCAATAATTGCAGATCGCAGCAGAAAACGAAGAGATCAGGTTTTTCAGAGAGCATTAAACATCAACTATTCAGGAATCAATTAGAGTCTATGCAAACACAAAAGTAAATTCAAGCCATAAACTGGGTCTATCCTGGTTCTTTTAGAGCTCACACAGAAGATAAGACCAAACAACTCTGATAACATACCTGAAACACAAATGGTCTGGGAAGAAGATCATAAAAATATATTTGTTCAAATTAAAAAAATACGAATGATAAGCTAGAAAGATGAATGTATATAATTCTCACCCAGAAAAAAAGCAGACAAAAAAGCAAGATATTTAGGGAATTCTTACTTTCATTTTAATTATTTTAAAATGTGATAAGTATATATAACACTTGTTTGATTATTAATAATAATATTTATACAATAAAAAGGCACTTATAGTTTACAACTATCCTTAGTGACTAAAATAGTGTTGAAAATATAGTAGGTGCTCAATAAATGTTTATATTATAAATTTTTGTTAATGAATTTTAAAGGAAAATATGCAGCTGGTTTAGACAAATTATCAATCAAATCAGAGAATTCAAAACTAATCATTCCAGTGAAATATATTAAACTCTTCATAATAAAGACATGAGGTGTGAATAATTGAAAAGTCACTTATATTTGATGCTGAGAGGTCATGAGCTTGAAAGTCCTTGCCACTTTAAGTATTCTATGATGTTGGGCCAAATGGACTTAGAAAGTCTGGGATTGAAAATCAAGTGCTGGACTCCTGAGTCACCACTTAATGCTGTGACCTTGAATGAGGAAATTAATTTTATCTCTTATTACTGAGAGCCTCAGTTACCTCATCTTTAAAATGAGAATAATAATATCTGCCCTATTCATGTGACTATTTTCAAATTCAGATTAGCTCATGTATGTTTATATCGTAACTTGTTAAAATTCTAAGTAAGAAAAATTTTAGTGTAGAAGAGGATTTTGTGAGGCAACTTTGCCTCCATTATATTTGGCTCAATAAAGGCTCTGAAAGTTAAGTGGTGAAAAAAAAGAACTAAGTGGTTGCCTTGTATTACACACATTACAAATATTATCTCTTTACTCCAAATTATAAAATAATTTTAGGGACGAGAAACTGCTGTTCAGAGAGGTACAGTGACTTGCTCAATGCTACACCACATATAACTGGTGAAAAAGGTTCCACTCCTATTGAAATGCATTCCTTTAGCATATACATTGAACGGTGTTTTAATTTCCTAGGGCTGCTGTAATAAATTACCACATACAGGGTTGTTTAAACAGGAATTTATTCTCACAGTTCTGGAGGCTAGAAATCTGAGATCAAGGTGTCAGCAGGGTTGGTTCTTATTAGAGGCTCTGAGGGAGAATCTGTCCTATGCTACTCTCCTAGCTTCTGGTTGTAGCCAGCAATCCCCTGGAACCCCTGGCCTTGTGGACACATTACTCCAATCTCTGCCTCAGTTTTCACATGGCATTCTACCCTGCGTATTCACATCGTCTTCTTAAAAAGACACAATGTAGATTGGATTAATGGCCCACCCTACTCCAGTATGACTTCATATTAACTAATTACATCTTCAACAACCCTATTTCTATATATGGTCACATTCTGAGGTACTAGGGGTTAAACTTCAACATCACATATTTGTGGGCAGGTGGGGGTTGACACAAAATTCAACCCATAACAAATGGATATCCTCAAAATTCCAGGTTATTGAAAAATGAATCAAATGAACCACATGTTACAAGATGGGCAATTTTTATAAGTGGAGTCACAGAAGAGAAAAATATGTAAAAGTCCAAACTTCTGTCAGCAGACATTGTTCAGGAAAAGTAAATATTTAAAATCTTACAGAGGCAAGGTTAAAAAGGAAATTAAAAGTTGAAAAAGCACCGAGAACAGCTCTTAATTTTATTCACTCTAAATAAAAAGTACCTCAAAAAAAATGATAAAGATTACTAGCCCTCAGTGTTGTACTCAAATAAGCAGTTTAATTACCATATGAGACGGGGATCTAAACCCATACATCTACCCACATACAAATCATCCTGAAAATTACTTTCCAGAGAATTGAAATCTGGGGGAGAGAAGCCCCCTCATTCTGTCATCAGTGTCTGCTGATTTCGGTGAAGCATAAAGGCACCCGAGCACAGGAATATAAGTGGTAGGAGTAGAAGGCTTGTCATTACCCAGCAGTATAGATTGTGTTATTGTGTCTGACCCTGAGTTCTGCATGGTCAACCACCTCTGCATTGAGTACCAGGGGGATAATTCATCATAAATGAAAATGCTCTTGGTAAAGGTGGGGGAGGAGTCAGTGGTCATGGCTAGAGCTGCGATTTATGACATTATAATAAGTTAATTAACTGCTGCACTCATTGCTTTTAAAAGAATGAGAATAGTATCTAAACGCACATGCTTATTAGGAAAGATATCTTAAGGCATACCAAATGCTTGTTAGGGAAGGCATCTTAAGATGAATTAAAATACAGAGTTTTATGAGGTCTAGGCCTACATATCAGTCATAAGAACTAGAGAATTACAAGCTAATGGTGCTGTAAAGACCTGATTGGGCTATATTTGTGGACATGTGCTAAAATTACCTGCTCACAAATATCAAGGCAGTACTAAAAGGAATAAGTTAATTTCATTCCAAAGTAATCAATATACCTGAATATTTGGGAAGATTCTGAAACTAATGAATAAGAGGTTCATAAATGGAGAGAGAAACATCTTGATACATTATTTTGAGTCATTTCTAGAGAAACACATGGCAAACGAATAAATTGAAACAAAAATGGTTCTATAACCATTTAAAAAGAATGATGCACAAAAAAGCAGGGTGAAAATATTCAGAGAATACATGCAACTAAAAATTGAATCAAGAAAAAAGTGTAAAAATTTCACATAAATTTTTTTTTTTTTTAGCTGAGCCATCTTGCCACCTGTTGGCAGCTCAGCTCAGGCGGGGCATTGAACTGCTGTTGCTCAGAGCTCGCACTCTTGAGAGAGCTCTTAACCAACTGAGCTACTCGTCCGGCCCTACAAAATTTTAAAATAAGAAATGAAATACAGTAGATAGAAAAGATTTAGCATCTAATGTGGTTATATGTTAATCCATTTCAAAATATCAAGGAATTTAATTCTTTATATAAACAAAATATATCAAAATTAGCACAACAGGTTAAAATTAAAATAAATTGAGAAAGTTATCTGACAGCCACATCTGAACCCCTAGAAAGGGAACTCGGGGTTATAGGAGACTTACTAGTATCAACTTTCAAGGAACAGGTCTTTACCACATTATATAATCTGTTTCAGAAAACAGAAAAAGATTTAAAAGTAATTCAGATCATTCTAAGAATAAGCATCCCTTAAATTTTACAGAAATTCCAGAAAAATAATGCAGCTGAATAATACTTAATAAATATATTTAAAAGTTTAAATAAAATGTTAACAAATAGAAGTTAATAATATAGCTAAAATTAATATTTTACATCTAACCAAACAGTATTTATTATAGGGATCCACGAATAATCTAAAATTAGAAAATTATATATTAATAGAATATATAACATCAGTAGATTTAATTTCAAATAAATTTAAAAAGATAATCATCTCCATAATAGTATATATCTCAATATATGTATGTTTACAACATCTGACTCAAGCCATCATCCAACATCTTAACTGTAAAATAATAAAATAATTCTCATTACAATACAGATATGTGAAATTCTATTATTATTTAATATTAATATTACTAAATAATATTATTTGACATTCATTGAGTTTTTATAACATGTCAGCAACCAGCTAAAGGATATATATGTTATTTATTTGATATCATTTCAAAAGTTCTTAAAACATAAACCAAATTACAAATATTAGAAAGAAAGAGACAAAATGTGATTATATACAGGTGACTTGCTTTTAGAACATAAAAACAGAAATAAATCAAATAAAAGCTATTAGAATTAATTATAGTTGGTGTAACAGCCAGACAAGAGATAAATATTCTCATATATCAAATAACAATTTAATAGAAAAATGTAAAACAAAGATATCCTATTTATAATCACAAATCAAAGTTTAAATTAACAGGAAATAATGTCTTATATGACAATAAAGAATATAAAATTTAATCTATTTTAAGTCTCTAGAGAGAAAAGGATTTCCTAAACTGAAAGTTAATTGAAAGACATAAAAGAAGACGAAAAAGCCGTAGAAGACTTTTATAAATGAAATCAGTTATTTTAAAAAAGAAATAAAACTAAAAGTGGGGCAAATAATAAACTACATAAAAAGCAAAAACTGTACCAGAAAATAAAAAGCAGGATTAAAAGATAAACACTAACTTAGAGGAAAATATTTGTAGAGAATGCATCAATTCAAAGGGATAATGTTTTTATTTTCTGTAGAGTTCATATAGATTGTACACATCCCCTAGGCTGAATAAGAGCCACCTCACTGAGGTTAAACTGAAAAGCTGAAAGGGCCCAGGTGAGTAATGGAAACAGGTAAAGAGGTCAGGCACACATGCAGCAAATGGGAGATGGCAGCCTGGTTTTGGGGATGGGGGACGTTCTAGCAGAGTGTTCTCATGCTCAGTATGCTCAGTGAGTTCAGTATTACCAGATCTTCTGCTCTTTTCAGCAGAAACCAAACATTCAGAACTTTTATAATGCTGGCCATATTGTTCGACGAAGTGCTGATAAAACAAAGCAAGCGCAGTGAGCTACAGGCCACAGAATCACCTACAGGCCACAGCTTACAACCTATAACTGGCATGAACAGACAGTTAGTTACGGGGGAAATACTATTAGTAAAAATACATGAAAAAGGTAGTGAGGATCAGCTACTCATCTTGTCTGTGAGTTAGCCATATGGTGCTCATCTATGTAGGGCACTCCAGGATGTAAGGAATTTCCAACAAGCAAGATGCAATAAAGGCAGTGACTGGTTGCTGTCCTTTTCTAATACCTACTGTCTCAACATCTCACAGAGGGGCCTGTCCTGTCCCCTGCCATCAACATCCCTATGTGTAGTTACCCTGGATTACATGCAGTTACAAACACTTGCATTCTTTTGTCCTTGCTGTTGTTTCTTCATAGAATGTTCTCTATTCTTCATAAAGAAAGTCTTATTTACTCTTTAAAGCTTAGTTCAAATATTACTCCACTGTAAAAACCAAGGCAGAATTAACCATAAAATCAGCACATCTGTTGAGTATCTGTTCTGTGCCAGATATGGGACTATAGCAGCGAACAAGATAGAGTCCTTTCTGCCTTCATGGAGCTAATACTTCGCTTTCCCACAGTACTTGGCTCCTGTTTTACAGCCCATAGAATGTTTCTGTTTAGAATCATTAGTTATTGGGAATTGCTGAATTCCCCCACCGGACTGTGAGCTCCTTGAGAATGAATGTCTCTCCCCATAACCTCAGGTCCTCCAGTAGTCCATATTTTTTATTCTTTACAATTTCAGGAGTTGTAGTTTATGTATATAGTAGACATTCAATATATGCTTGTTAAATGTAGTAGAGGAGCGATCCTATTATAAAAGACCACCCTGCCTATGAAGTCTTAAACTTTCTGTGGAAAGGAAACTCAAACTAGGATAAATTTTTAAAAGTAATTTAGAAGTCAAAACTATTCGTCACAATTTCCCAGTATTCTGCTGCATTGCTACATTCTGCTTCACCTAAAAAAAAGTGACAAAAACACTGAAACATTAATCAATCCAGATATCTGCTAATCACTCATACAGTTAATTTGAACAACAGAGAAAGGAGTCAGTATTCTTAAATTAACCCTGCAGAGACATATTAGCATAGAAACATAACACAAAATCCGTTTTAACATCTGGAGTTCTGTGCAGTAACTACACTCAAAACACAAGTATATCTGTCATGTCCTCCTAAAGCAACTGCAAAATAATTTCTTCTGGTATCAAGCCACAAAATATTTCTATCACAGGATAATCCTGGGTCCCCACGGCTGAAGTGTATAGTTTGGGTAGGGAAAAAAAAATGTTCATTGTCAAAACAAGAAGTGAGGGTGCAGAGTTTAAAACTACATTCAATGCTGTTCCGGCTATGAGATCCCAGAGTGCTTTATAGGATGTTATGTGACTTATCAAGCTCCCGCTGTGTCTTTCTTCTTCCGTGGTCTGAAAGTTCTCTGAAGGCAGGAAGACAAAGAACATCTACCTTATAGTGCTTTGAACAATGACTTGCATTTGCAAGGTCTGCAGAGAAGGTTTTTTTCACTATCAGACATGTAGTATGTTTTATCATGTAACATGGAATATGAACACTTTGCATTTGAGAGCATACCATACCAACATGAAAATGTTTCAATGTCTGACATTTAAGTCATTTGCATCCTATTAATAACCCTCTATAAGAAATATAGAAGATGATGGAAGAGAGAAGTCAGAGGACCCGATCAAACAATTAGAATGCCAGTAAATGGGTTCCTCCCTTACACTAGAGCCTTTTTATTTATAGATCACCATTAAAAGATTAACTGAAACTAACATGGTATATCTCATACCAAATATGAGATTCATCTGGAGCCACCAAAAAGTCCAAGTTATTTACTCTGAGATATTGACTGAATGCAATAAGTAGTCCTAAATATAATAATTCTAAGATAGGAATTAGCTTATTGTTGGAATGATAACTACTCATAGTAGACATCATTCAATTATTCATTTATAAAATGTTTTTAAGAGTCAATATTGTAGAAAGATGAAATCATCATCAAAAACATACAGAAGACATTGTCTCTGTCTCCAACAAGCTTTTGGTATGAAGGAGGAGAAAAACTCGGCATAGTTGGGGTATCACTTCCTTTAGCTCACCGGAGTTGTATATAAAGTTGTTGACAGAGATATTCACAAGGTACAATCCACATTTGTTTCTCTACTTTTCTATGTTAGGAAGTCATATCATAGAAATGACTAATATTTTATATAGTCATAAAGTGTTAGAGTTTGAAGAATCCATAGAAATCATCTAGTTCTTCTCTCTTTTTAATATTTAAAAAGAAAATCCATAAAAGTTGAGTATATTTTTCACAATTACACAGAACATAGCAACAAATCTGAGACAAAAACACAATTTTTCAGCCCCTTCACTTTCCCTACTATCATTACACTATGGATATCTTTAAAAGAAATAAGGTATTACCCACATTTGTACAAAATACAAATTACATTTAACATTAACATGCCCAACTATGTATGCTCTTGTCTTTCAATTGACTTTTAGCAGTTCTAGCTCAGCTGTAGTCCAGTGATCCCCCACAACAAAATGCACATCTCTTTATACATATTTTATCATTTGTTTTAAGTTGTACTTTACAAGGTGTCTAAGTTTTTCTCTGGTATCCTGATTTTAGTTAATAGCAGAAAACAACAACAAGAGCAAAAATATAAAATCACAGTCCTTGATCTAGACCTGTTTAGTGTACCAAAGAAAAAAAATGCACCAGGGCTGCAGGCACATGAAAACATGTCAATCAGATGTAATTGCTCTCCAAGAGAAACACTTTACAGGCAAGTAAAAAAGAACTCATCCTGAACACAAGGCTTTGTAGCAGCGACTAATCTGTTAATGACAAGCTCAGTTTGTTATTCTCAAACTCGTTACTCAAGATTCCACATTTGAAACATGACAGAAAAGGACAACCTGACCAAGTCACAGTACTTAAACAATTATAAAAACGATATGTGCAATCATTTATAAAAGAGGATAGATAGATGATAATTGGATAGAAGATAGATAGATAGATAGATAGATAGATAGATAGATAGATAGATAGATAGATGATAGATAGATAGATAGATAGATAGATAGATAGACAGCCTGTATACATATATATTATAATGATATTTCATTATATCATCAATAGTTGCTGAAAAATCAAAGTAGCTTTTAAGTACTTTATGATTACTTGTATCAGTGAAAATATCAGAACTCCAGCACATTTTTAAAAAATAGCCCTCTGGTTTTTTTGGGTTTCTTTTTGTTTTGCACAAGAACTCTTAAGAACACTCAACAGGCTAGATACTGCCTAAACACAGTGAAACCCACTTCCTAGGGGGTATGATCTGAAGGCTATATTTGGCTGGATGCATATAGAGACAGCTTTAAAATTCTTTCAATATTTTTTTCCATTATTGCAGAGTCTACTTAAATGGAAACTTAATAACCTCTTCAACCTTTATTCCAGACAACTGTTAACTTCAAAAAGAAAGAAATGGCCTCTATTTTTGTTGCTTACATTCATTACCTAAAAACTGAGATGTCATATTTTTTAAAAAACCAGTGTTGGAGTATTCAATAACTAGAAAGTATAAAAGTTTTTTCTTTAAAAAAATAAAGAATATAGAGTACAGCATAGGGAAAAGAGTCAATGGAATTGTAATAGATATATATGATGTCAGAGGGGCAATAGATTGGGAGAGGGGGCTATCACTTTGTGATGGGTGAAATGTCCAACTTTTACATTGTTTTGTACACCTGAAACAAAAAATAAATAAAAGAAAATAACAACAACAGATACTGTAAGCCTCAGCCAAGAACTCCATTTTAATCTACACTTAAATTTACTAAAGTTGATACCAACTATTAAGACAGTCAGAGATGGGCCTGCTGAGTGGCGCATTGGTTAAGTGCTGGCTTGGGACGCCAGCAGCCTCATTTCGGATCCCACATATGAGGGCCAATGACACTGCCCTCTACAGCTAAGATGGTGAACAACAGCTCCACCTAAAGCTGGGCTGCCGTGAGTCCCTGGGAGGGTATAGCTGCAGCCCCTGCTGCAGTGGGCTGCCATAGGGTATAGTGAGTGGCCAGCAGCCAGCATGAGCAGCCAGCAGCCAAAGTGAGCTGCCAAGAGCCGCTGTGAGCGGCAGTCCAGAGGATGATGAACGATCTGCCTCACCCGAGAAGAGCGCAATGATGATGCCAACATAGGCCAGTGAAGTGATGTCCTCCACAACTAGACTGAAGAACAAAAAAGGACAGTAACTGTCTTTCCCCTTCCCCAGTTCCCCAACGATGTTCCCGTCCCCCAATTCCCCAATAAAATTAAAAAAAAAAAAAAGACAGTGAGAGAGTTCCCATCAAGATGGCAGAGTAGGTAAACACTTTGTGTACCTTTTCACACAACCATATGAAAATTGCAGCTAAACTACATAACAACTGTTATGGAGAATTGTCTTCCTTGTGTGCAGACACAGGTGGCTGCTATATCTGAGTTTCCATTAAGCTGACTTGCAACATTCATTAGCCATGCCCTGTTGCTTCTGAGTCCATGCCCCACCCAACTTTCTAGCAAACCCAAGCTGTTTCTAGTGGCTTTTCTGTATAAACCCCCTGCCTTGGTTCATGCTGCAGACTTTCCTAAGGTCTCTCAAAGATTTGTGGAACCCAGACATGCAGCATCTGGCTTGAGTGTGTCCCGTACCTCTGGCTGAGCAGCTTTAAGCCCACACTAGTGGCAGCCAGCCTTTGTTCATGGCTTGGCCTCTCAAGGCACCTCCAAGCATGGCTCAGGTAGTAGTCATCTACAGATAGCTTTGTGGCTCCTAACAGGTGGCCCCAGGTAAGGCACAAGCTGCAATTGAACTTGGCCTGCAGCAGGTCCTCTCCTAGGTGGCCCTGGGGCTGGCATGTCAACTGACCAAGTTTGAAATGAGCTGGAGCATCACCCAGCTGCCTCTAAGGAAAACACACCCAAGGGGCAGATTGGGCAGGCACTAGAGACCTTCTAAGGCAGATGCTGCTCTGTAGAGCTAGCCCCTATACCACAACTCTCCCACTGTAGTTACAGCCAGTCCTAACAACCAATGAACCCAAAGGTCAATCCCTCCCATTAATGTGAAAACAGCAACCAAGGCTCAACTACAAAACATGGGCTCACACAACCCAAACAAGGGACACACCTGAAGTATGCTGCTCAGGTGACCAAAAAGACTGCACCACTGAACCCCACAGCACACCTACTAAATAAGGTCATGCTACTAAAATGGGAAGACACAGCAGTCCTACATGATATATACAAAACACACACACACACACACACACACACACACACACACACACACAACCAAAATGGGGAGACAAAGAAACATGTCCTAAATCAAAAAGTCAGAACAAAGCTCCAGGAAAAGAACTAAGCAAAATGGAGACAGCAATCTACTAGATGCAGAGTTCCAAACACTGGATAAGGATGCTCAATGATCTCAGGGAGGACTTAAACAAAAAGGTAGGAAACATAAAATGGAGAGAGAAAACATAAAAAAGAAACAGTTGAAAATAAAGACTACAATATCATAAGTGAAGAAAACATTACAGGGAATCAACAGTAGATTAGATAAAGCAGAGGGCAGAATCAGCAATTTAGAAGATAAGGTATCTGAAAACACCCAATCAGAAGAGCAAAAAAAAAAAAAAAAGAATCCAAAAACATGAGGACAGTTTAAGGACCCTCTTATACAATATTAGGCATACAAACATTCGCATCATATGGGTACCATAAGTAAAAGAGAGAGCAAGAAATTGAAAACATGTTTGAAGAAATAATGACAGAAAACTTACCTAAACCCGGCGAAGGAAATAGACATATAAGCCCAAGAAGCAGAGTCCAAAAAAAGATGAACCCAAAGAAGCCCACACCTAGACATATCACAATTAAAATGCCAAAGGTTAAAGACAAAGAGAATCTTAAAAGCAGCAAGAGAAAAGCTATTAGTTACCTACAAGGGAGCTCCCATAATACTATTAGATAATTTCTCAACAGAAACTTTGCAGGCCAAAGGAATTGGCATGGAATATTCAAAGTGATGAAAAGTAAGAACCTACAACCAAGATTACATTACCCGGCAAAGCTATCATTTAAAATCAAAGGCCAGATAAAGAGCTTCCCAGACAAGAAAAAGATAAAGGAGTTCATCACCACCAAACCAGTATTATAAGCAATCTTAGGGGGACTTTTTAAGACAAAAAATAAAATATGAATAATAAAGTGGCAATAATTACACATCAAAAATTACTTTCAATGTAAATGGATTAAATGCTTCAATCAAAAGATTAGGGTGGTTGAATGGATAAGAAAACAAGACCTTTACATATGCTGCCTACAGGAGACTCACTACAGATCAAAAGACACACACTGACAGAAAGTAAAGGGAGAAAAAAGAAACTGGGAACAAATAAACAAACAAAAAACCAGGGTAGCAATACTTATACTACACAAAATAGACTTTAAAACAAAGGCTATAACAAAAGACAAGGACCCAGTAATCCTATTTCTAGGTACTCATTTGAAGAAACTCAAAATGCTCCTTTGAGGGGATGTGCTCATTCATATGATCATTGAAGCATTGTTTACAATAGCCAAGATATGAGGGCAACTGGGTGTGTCTGAGTGGATGAATGGATAAAGAAGAGCTGGGACATATATACAATGGAATATTACTCAGACATAAAAATGAATGTCATCTGTTGCCATTTGTCACAACATGGATGAACCAAGATGATATTGTGCTGAGTGTAGTAAGCCAGACAGTGAAAGATAAATGTCATATGATTTCACTTATAAGTGGAATTTAAAGAACAAAATAAACAAAGAAACAAAACAGTAATAAATTCATAGATATAGAGAACACTTCGATGGTTGCCAGATGGGAGGGGGATTGGAAGTAGGTGAAAAAGGAGAATAGAGATTAAGAAGTACAAATTCATTGTTACGCAGTAGTCACTGAGATGTAGGGTATAGCGTAAGGAATATAGTCAATAACATTGTAATAACTATGTATGGTGTCAGATGGGCATTAGATTTGTTGGGGTGATAGATGGAAGAGGTTTTGGGGGCAGGGTGAAAAAGGTGAAGGGATTAAGAAATACATATTGGTTATGGGGATGTAAATTAAAGCATGGGTAATATAATCAATAATATGTAATAGCTATGCATAGTGCCAGGTGGGTACTAGTCAGGGGATCACTTTATAAATTATATAAATGTCTCACCACTATGCTGTACACCTGAAATTAATATAAAATAATATTGAATGTCAAAAAAAAGACACTGTCTTTCTCTGAGATACCATATTTGGGAAAGCCCATGAACTAATTGTTTATAGAATTCATTTTAAGTTTCAAAATAATTTGTTTTCAGTTTTAATAAGGCCATGCAAATGGAAAGTGTGTTAAGTCATATCTAATGGGAATTGGGTATATAAGATTGTTAGATAGGGTACTTTCTTGTCTACTCATCATATTGCCTCAATTCATGGGATAAGGATGAGGTTCAACACTTTTGGCTAATGTGTTCACTTCCTAAAAGCTCCTCTCCAGGCTGAAAGAGTGGTTAATTATGTTGTTCATAATTTGGGGTACAGATTAGATACATTTCGGTAGTGGTCATGGTTATGGTGATTTCAAGATAGAGCCAGGCTCCACCCCCTCTCTTTTCCTCTTTCTATACTCAGGCAATGGGATATCGCTGCATGTGACTTCCAGGTTATAATTATAGCCTCTAAGTGGCAGACAAGCAGCTTTGTCCTTCTGGACTGTTGGTAAGAGTGTTTGCTTGGTATAGCAGACACTGTAATACACAGCCCAGATACTCCTTCAAGGAAGGAATTGTTACACCAACTGCTGGCTTTTAACGTCAGCTCCTTTGGTGACTACCTCAGTCATAGAAAGCCACCACCCCCTACCCAAGATCACTTATCTTCCCAGGGCAGCCCCCCAATAACTAATTGATACAGAAATATAAAAGCCTGGCCACCTCGGCCAACCTCAGAAAAACTCGGAAGGTCAATTCTAACTCTAGAACTCCCAAGCAGTCATCCTAGGCTGTCATTGGGTCTGCATCACAGCTCAGCTTTCTCCTCTGTCTGTGCCAACTTCCTTGCCTTCCTTTTCACAGGTGTAGATTCCTGGGCACTCACTAATAAACATTCTGCACACTAAACTTTGACTCAGAGTTTGCTTCCTGGGGAACCCAACCTGACAGTAGGGTTCTGATCTCCATTCTTAACATTCTAGGGTTTATAGAATGGGAATCTATCTCTGTTTAGGTTTCTAGGTCTAAGACTCTAGCTGCAGCTTCATTTACCAAAAAAGTCCTGCACTTGGATGTAATGAGCACATTCTGGCTATTAATAAAAATTGTATTTGACTTTCCTTTTCGATAGCGCCATCATGTCATGGCTTACATGTCATTGGAGACGATTAGGAGTGGGCAATAGAATTTAAGCATCAAAATCCCACTCCATACTCCTAATAAAGCCTGCTCCTAATGTCAAATGGAAGAAAATAGTACAGAAATCCAGAAATGTCAAGCCTTCTTCTTTAAATCGTTTAAATTTGCCCTCTTGAGATTCCTCATTTCCATGACAACTATAAGGGGGAAGAGTTAGTGAATAGTTTGCAAAATGCAGAAAAGTTTTAGAGACTGAAGAATTTAAGGAATTAATTTAACTAGTTAAATTCAATTGAGGTAAGCTTTTTATGTTGTTTAATAAATGGAAAGAATATGGATCTGAAAGAATATTTTTCCTACCCATTTCCACCAAAAGAAACAATAGATGCCTTGTTTTCAAAAAACAACAGTCCTCAGGGAAATCTTCATATAACTAGTAGGAACATTATAAAAGCATTCACATTTCAATGTGTACTACGTGGCCAGCATTTGTAGGCAGAGGAGAATGATACAAAATTAATGCACACTCCAAGTGGGTGGTACCATGATCCGATATTTATTTAAGTAAACTTATTTCCTTTGTGCTGCTGAAGAAAGATTAACACTTAGATTTCTGAATTCTATCTACAGGAAAACATAAAATATATAAATATTATCTTCCTTTTTCTAATGTTATCATATTATGAATCTGCAAATACTCTACACATAAAAAAAGAAAGAAAAAAAGTGTACTGTTTATCCACAGTATACTAGTCAGAAACCCTTATATTTTTATCTAGATACCTAATCAAGTCTGGAAAATTTCCACCATCAAACTATAAATATATCAATGTCTTTGTAAGGCAGTTCGGTAATGTTAGCCACTTTTACAGATTTAAACTACTTGCACAATAAACAACTGCTATAGATTGAATGCTTGCGTCCCCCTGTCACACAGTGAAATGTTTGCTCTCTCTGATTCCATCTTGTTCAAGCCTGCCTTGTTCCCATGGCCTTCAGGCTAGTACCAGCTCCAACTCTAGATATGCTGATCATTAGAGGAATTCTGCGTGGGGCTTGAGTTTTTTACAAAAACAGCCCCTCCCATTTTCCCTTCCCTTGACAAAAAAGAAGCCTGAATTCCATACTTTCTTAAAATGGATTTGAGAAACTACTAGGGCTTCCATCTTCTTGGGTTGGTGACTTTTCAATCAATAAAATTTTCCTTACTCTAAACTTACTCTAAACTCTGACATTTTGGGCCTTTCAAAGCATGAGGCACACAGACTTTGGACTGGTAACACCCCCAAAATTCATATGTTCAAATCTACTCCCCATTGTGATGATATTTGGAGGTGAGGCCTTTGGCAGAGCCCTCATGAGTGGAATTGGTGTGTTTCTGAAAGAGATGCCAGAGAGCTGCCTTGCCCCTTCTGTCACGTGAGGACACTGTGAGAAGACAACCATTTATGAACTAGGAAGCAGGTTCTCAGCAGACACCCAATCTACCATCACATTGACTTGAACTTCCCAATCTCCAAAACTGAGAAATAAATGCTTGTTGTTTAAGCCACCCAAATATGATTTTTTTTTAAATAGCAACTCAAATTGATTAAGACAATAACTGACTAAAAGATTACTATAAAGTCTTAAGGTCATAAACTCCTACCAGTTTATAGGGCAACACAGTTTCTCCATTTCCTAGAGTTAAGTTTAAGAAATGTATATTTTCAATACTGTTTCTTTAAAGGTGGAAGCCAACTGTTCCAACAGAATGCCACTGACGTCCTGGACTTTGAGTCAGAAGGCATGGAAAAGGGGGGAAAAAGAAGCGGGCTGAAATTGGGGTATCAGTTGAACACTGACACATAGAACATCTGCAGTAATCATAATACTCCTCACCCAGCACCAACACTAAGCTCCAGCCAAAACACCAAAGGGATTAAAAATTCTGAGACTGAAACAAGTCTCTGAGAAAGTAGACTACAAATACAAAAAGAAAAAGAATGTTGCATTCAAGATAAGAGGCACTGAAAACAAATTCAACTAATGTAGCTCCAGAAAGAGACAGTGGGGGGGAAAAATGGGAAAAATGCAATTATTTAAGAGATATTAAAAGATTTTCTAGCATTGAAGAAAAAAAAATCTGATTGAAAATGTCCATTGAATGGGTACAAGAATACAATTTATGAGGGAAAATTCTTTCAACAACTAGTCATATAATCTGAAAGAAGAATAAAGACACTTCTTAATATATAAGCATTCAGAAACTTTACATCTCATATGTGCTCTTTTTCAAGAAAGTTCCTTAAGGACAGTCCCAGAAAAATGAAGGAATATACAAAGGAAACAGGAGATATAATCAAAGAGAGCAGTTAAAAGAAGTCTTAGGATGATGACTGCACATTAAACCATCCAGTTTGAAATAGGACAGCAAACTCTATAAAGTATCTTAGGAAAAGAAGGGAGCTTGATTGCAGAGAAAGTGTAATTTAAATGGGGAGGGGAGGGTAATCAAATAAATTAAGAATAGAAAGAAGGGTAGTTTAAAAATTCAGGATATGTGCCAACTAGTAATCTTCCAAATATGAAACAAATTAAGGTAAGAACTGAATTAGTTGAGTATACTCTGAAAAAAATTCCATTTATAGTAATTAATACAAAGAAGACTTTTCTTCTTGTGGCCCAGGTACTTCTTGTATCTACTTGGTATTCTAGAGAAGGAAATTTAAGACTCTAATTGAATCAACATTAACACTAGCCATAATCATGCAAATACTGTTTATTGCTTTTGAACTTTTCTATTTATTCCACAAAGAATGGATTACTTGGTTGTGACTGTAGGACAGAATATGTTGTTAACAGTCTTAATAATGCAAAAATAAAAGTGAAGTTGACAGACTATGGCATGTGAATGGGGGAAAAAGGGAGGAAAAAAGATAGGAATAATAATATTTTCTTGTTAAAATCTTGGGAGTCAAAAGATAACAGAAGAAATTGAAGCAAGAAACAGTGTTTAAGGATATTATTTAATTTATAAAGATAATGTAAGAACTAAAAATTATATAAATGTCATCTATTTGGAGAAGAGGAGGTGGTATAAATGAGCCAGATACTCATCTATCATTTTAAAGAGCTAATAGGTACTTAAGAGCCCAAAGTGTATGAATTCTGAAACAAAAGCAGAAATACATTCTTTAATCTTTTTGGTGAAAGCATGCACTAAAAGAAAAGGTAGACAATTAAGTGGGATTGACTCGAGATTGGGATGTAAGAAAGGAAGAGAATTGCTGGAAGACTAACATACTTATACTGCTATATATATGGCAATATGATACAAATAATAACAAAATTTTTATGAACACAAGTATTAAATTTTAGAGAAAGAGAGGAATATATTTGGGGAGGCAGAACTCTCACTCTCTCCCAGGGTAACCCAGCTCTCTCTCTCAGCATTTTCCTTCGTTGCCATGTACACCATCCAGCTCCAACAGCTCTTCAATGTTTGCTTTCAAATCTCTTTCTTCTTTGACTCAGAAATTACTTCTAGTTGGGAAACTTGTAATGTCACTGTGACTTCCCTGACTTTTTCTAACATTCCACACCTCTTCCTTTCACATTCAACAGAATGTGAATATGAATGTGATAGAATGACACACGCAATTTTTAAAAAGGCAAAATGTCTTGGTGCTGTAAGCAATGATAGAAGAATATTCTTTTACTAGCATAAGTCGGCCTGAACTCTTTTGATTTCAAATAACAGAAACCAAATTCAAACTTGTTAATAAGACAAAGAAATAATTATTGGCTCCAGGACTCCAAGAAATAGTTAGATGACCAAATTGAGGAGGTAGGGGTACAGGTACGAATCAAAAAATGGCACCAGGGATTTAAGCACTGCCGGGATTCCCTCCATTCATCATCATCGGAATTTTCTCTGCATACCAACTTTATGTCCATCACTGAAAACTAGAGTCCCCCACACAGTGACCCACATAGGGCAAGCATGGTAGCAGGCAGCTCTCCGTCCTCATAGCACCCAACTTTACCATCTAAGAGATACTCCCTCAGGTCAAGTTTTTAAAAACCCTAGGGAAGAACTTTAATTGGCCCACTTTGGGTCAGGTACCCAACTCTGGATGAATTGACTGATTAGGAAATACTATAATTGGACTGTCTGAGGTATGTGCCAAGTTCCCTCACCCCCACTGACCTATAAACTCTTGTCAGGGACAGAGAGTCATGTAAGAGCAAGGCAGCTCTTACTGGAACTATATAATTAACATAGGGATAAAGCAAGATGCTATCCCAGAGAGTGGAATTGAGATACTATCCCAAAGAGTGGAATTAGGAGATTAAAATACTAGATAGATAAAACAATAAGTGTTTGCTATATAGGAGATAAAACTATTTCAAAGAAATTATCTGGTGCATAATAATTGCAAAACAAAAATATCAGTTCTCACAACACTGGGGCTTTACTATTGAGAGACAATACTTAAAGCATTAATTCAACTTTACCTTTCAAAAAGGCCCATAAATGGAAGAAAGAATGATTCTATAGACTTAAAAATTATCTAACTTTTGCCCACCACCTCCCTAAACAATTTCATTTGAATATTCTCAAAGCTGGCAAAATTTTGTCCTTTAGATGTATATGTAGTTTTAAAACAACTAAAACTCAATTGGATATACTCATATATGTGAGGATAAATAAGGAAGGTGATCAGGCTAAAGGTTTTGATTTTAAAACAATGTTTTAGGTTTTAAAAAATAAAATAAAGGACTATAAATAATACAACCAGTTTTCCTGTGTTACTCTGCAGGTAATTCCAAAGAAAGTTTAAATATTCCAATAATTACAACAAAAAAAAAATATTTGGAGCAAGAGTATTTTTTTAAACAAGTGTGCAGAAATCTAGAATGAGTTCCTTGAAATAAACAGATCATTTAGAGACATGTGTCTGTCATCAATCTTGCTACTTTAAGCCAGGGATGGAGAAACTTTTTTATAAAGGGCCAGATAAGCAGTTTGGGCTTAACAGGACATACTGTCTCCATAAGGACTACTCAACCCTGACGTTACTGTTTGAAAACAGCCATAGACAAGGTAAATGAATGGGTCTGGCTGTGTTACAATAAAACTGTATTAACAAAACCATGTTCTTAGATTTGGCCCGTGGCCATAATTTTCTGATCCAGGCTCTATGCTAAGCAAATATTCATTACCGCCATTCTCTCGCTTTCTTCTTTTACATATACCCTACCTACTACTTTCATTCTGTTTTAAAGCTCAAATGTAATCATTTCAGTCTCGCTTAAAAACTTTTACTGACTAATTCCAGTTCTGGTGATGACAGAGCAGATTGTATCAAGGCATCCTCCCTGCTGACAATATCTAGAAAAGTGAAGTATAATACAGAATGCAATTGTTTGAAGAGAACAGACAGAAACTAAGGTACCAGGCCTTTGAGGAGCCAATATCCTAGAGAGAAAGGAAGCACACTGAGGGAGCTTAACCTGCTCCTTCTAGTTTTTCCTTCATGCATTTTCCGATTCGCAGCACAGTGCATAGAGGCGGAACTGAGGGAAGCAGCGCAGACCTCTGGCAACCTCACAGACCTGGAGAGGCAAGGCCAAGGCTCCCAAGTCAGTCAGGACCTTAAGGAGCAAAACCCCAGAGAAAATGGAACTTGCTGCACCACTGTCTGCACAGCTTTTGCTCTTGAGGTATTTGCCGAGTCCTAGCTTGTGAAGGACTGAGAGGCTCAGAAACCAACTTCTTGGCTTGAATACAGCAACTTGTTCTGTCCTTTGCACACCATAAACATTTAGGAAGCAAATATTTAGTCAGGAATAAAAAAACACGGCTTTCCACTTCAACACATTTACTACCTGATTGGAAGGTAGGTACCTAGCTAGCATCAGCAAATGAAATTGTGTTAAAACAACAAACTACAAACAAATTGACACAGAATAATGAAACACAGGCACTGATCAAACATCAAAATCTTTAGGTTTCTTCAACCTGTTATCCCTTAAACCTTTATGATTTCAGCTCCTCAAACACTCTTTGTCAGTTCCGTCTACTGGGTCTAATTAATTTTGTTAAGTCCTTTTCCTATAGATCAAGTTCAACTCCCTTGCTTTAAAAAAAAAAAAGAATACCTTAAGACCAGTCTTGTCTTTCAGCTCCTCCAAACGTCATTTATGAACTGAGTAACAAGTCCCATACACTATTCACATTTGTGTCTGTAACCTCACACAAGAAAGCATCAGAAGACTTTTTTGACCTTGTAGATATCACAGTCCTTTTTAAAACTACCTGCCAGGCTGCTATTCAAATTTGTTATTTAATTTAAATACCGTCTCAGGTAATATATTTAAAGAATAATACATGCATTGTTTGTGTAGAAATCATACTAACTGCTTAGGTAACATTTTAAACAACATGAAAAATACTTTAATTAAAACTCACTTGTTATCTACCACTCCATAATAATTATCCTTAACATTCCTGAAAAAAAAAATGTTTAAATAGATGGATTGATGGATAGTGCATAGGCAGAATAATGATCCCCCTAAAGATTCCACATCTCAATCCCCACTGTCATGTTATGTTGCTTGGCAAAAGGCACTTCGATGAGATGATTAAGTTTATGGGCCTTGATATGGGGAGATTACCCTGGATTACCTGGGTGAGCCCAATCTAATCATGAGTTCTTCAAAGCAGACAACTTTTCCAGGTTGCAGTCAGAGCAATGCAACAATGAAAGAAGGATTAGAGAGAGGCAGCATGAGGACTCAACCTACCTTTTCTGGCACTGAAGATGAAGGAAGAAGGACAGGAGCTGAGGTATGTGAGTGGCATGTGGAAATTGGGAAGGGCCAGCAATAACATGAGGACTTCAAGCCTATAAACTCAAAGAAATGAATTTTATCAATAACTCAAAAGAGCAGGAAAAATATTCTGCCCTAGAACATAAAGGAGAACAAAGTCCTGTAACATCTTGATTTTAGCCCAGTGAGATTCATGTTAGACTACTGACCTACAGAACTGTAGTTCTGGTAAATTGTTATGATTACAATAGAGAATTACTACATATGAGGTCAGACAATTCAGTTTGTGAACTTGTTGCATTGATGTTGCTAACCTTTTATTGATATCAGAGGGATTATTCTGAATATGAATATTATGAATTTATACCAATTGGACAAATTATGAATTTGTACCAACTGGACAAACAGTTAACGAAGTTTACTATTTGGAAGTGCTGAAAAGGCTGTGTGAAAAAGTTAGACAACCTGAATTTTTCACCAAGAATTCATGGCTCTTGCATCATGACAATGCACCAGCTCACACGGCACTGTCTGTGAGGGAGTTTTTAGCCAGTAAACAAATAATTGTATTGGAACGCCCTCCCTACTCACCTGATCTGACCCCCAATGACTTCTTTTTTTTACCCAAAGTAAAGGAAATATTGAAAGGAAGACATTTTGATGACATTCAGGACATCGAGGGTAATACAATGACAGTTCGGATGGCCATTCCAGAAAAAAGAGTTCCAAAATTACTTTGAAGGTTGGACTAGGCACTGGCATTGGTGCATGGCTTCCCAAAAGAGTACTTTGAAAGTGGCTGTAGTGATATTCAGCAATGAGTTACGTAGCACTTTTTCTAGGATGAGTTCTCAAAAACTTAATTGTCAGACCTCATACAGTAAGATAGATGGATGCAGGACTTTCCAAAAATGGATCATTCTTGGGCCGGCCCAGTGGCACAGTGGTTAAGCGCTGGCTTGGGAAGCCAGCAGCCCTGGTTCGGTCCCACATATGAGGGCCAGTGACACTGCCCTCTTAAAAAAAAAAAAAAAGAAGGATAGCTAAAGGAATCAGGATGGCCTTATACGAAATGTGAAGTCATTCTTCTCACAACAAAAATGGATCATTCTAGACACCATATTTTAGAATAAAAATACTTTATTAAATTTTATATGAATTTAGTAGAAACTAAACATTAAAATAAATAAAACATTTCTTTACAGTAAAAGATGTTTCTAAAAAGAAATTCATCTAAAGTTTTTAAAAGATTATGAAAAATATTTAAATGTTAGAATCAGTTTTTTTAAATTATATTTCAGATTTAGGTAGTATCTATTGTCCTTGCTATGAAAATGAAAAAATTAGCATTTTCCCACTTCCTCCCATTCCTCTACCATATCACCAAATTTTATTAATTATATTATTCATTTTACTATATCAGAGTTTGTAACATTTACATTTTGATCTTCAATCAATATTCCCAAGAATTTTTCAGTAATTATTTCTTATGTTCCAATGCTTAACACCAGCCTTTTTTTTTTTTTTATCATGGCTTCTTTATTCATGGGTTTTTAATTTTGATTCATCTTTTGGTTGGCTGGAATTACCTAAATTTTTTCAAGAAAGGCTCGTGAGTGTTGCTTTCCCTGAGTTTTTGCATATGAAGAATTCTTTAAACTTTAAGATTGACGGATAAGATAGTTGAGTATAAAATTCCTTGATTATATTCTATTTCCTTCATAAATGTATAAATAATGCACCACTGCCTTCTAGCACCGGATGCTGCTATGAAAAAAGTGAGGCTAGGCTAATATCATGTTAGTGTACATTTTTGTTTTTTAGTTCTTCCTCTCTTGATAGAAAAGGATTCTTTCTCTACACCTGAAGTTTTCTAAGATATATCTTTATGTGGGTAGTTTTATATCAATTGTTTTTTAGGATCTTGTTTATGTATACATGCAGGTATTTATTTCAGGAAATATATCTCCTGTTATATAATTTTGTTTTTTCCCCTGTTCTATTTCTTTGCAGTCTTTTCTTCAATAACTAAAGTTGTATTTTCTGCCATGTTTACTCATTTTTTTCTTTATATATCTTTTTCATCACTGCAATGCTTTTATTTTCTCTTTCATCTCTTTTCTAAACACTGAAACCTCTCTTTTCACATCCTCCAGTTTTAAATTATTTTTTTCTTTGAAAACTAGCATATTTTCTTTGAGCTCTTTTTAAGAGAAATCAATGGACTTCATTTTCTTAAACCTGAAATTTTTGCCTTTGCCTATCTAATTATTCCTGCAGTATATTTTTTTCATTTGCCTTCTAAGTGTTATTTTTCTCTTTCATTTTGTAGTTCATTTTTGTAGGCCCCATGCTAATTCTTTTGTGATCACTACTCTATTATTCACCTTAAAATGTAGCTTGCTGCTTATGAAAGAATGTGTGAAGGGATGAAAAGAAGGTTAAGTCAAAGCAATCAATAGCTTCTATGGGATAGGTGTCTTCAATACTCTCTTAACAAGTCTGTTATTGCCTGGGGCGGGGGTGAAATATGGCTAGAAATAAGTAAATGGAATTCTTGCTACCCCTGAACACATTTTTTTTAAATAGTACCTTTTCAACAATATTTTAAGTAATATGTTGAAATGACATCTTTAATGAAAAGATATTAGTGTTGGCTTGTTCATTGTACAATTGAAATAATGTTCAGACTGTGCTGGCTCCTTAAACGACAAGCATCCCCTGAACCACACCTTCTACCACCCCTCCTTCACCTGTGACTCCACCTCCTTAGAACAGATGACTTAAAAATAAAAACTAGGGGGCTGGCCGAATGGCGCGGTGGTTAAGCGCTAGCTTGGGATGCCAGCAGCCCTGGTTCGGGTCCCACATATGAGGGCCAGTGACACTGCCCTCAAAAAATAAACAAATAAATAAAATAAACATTAGGATGTCCTGTTGACATTGTCTCTTTCAATACCAACTCAAAGTTCGGTGGTATTTAAGTTTCTACAGAGCAACTTCCCACCTCTTTCTTGATGCACACACACCTCTCGATGTTATTTCTAATGAGAAGACCCTTAGGTAATATCGTTTCAGATCAGACAATTACTTTTAGGGAAATATAGGTTCTGCTCTGAGTTCAAGGTGGCATGCATGAGCTCTCAGCCTCCTTGCCAACTTTCATTCAGATTTCACATTGTGTAGATGTGATTTTTATGCAAATTTTCAATTGTAGCTGATACTTCGCTCTTTTTATATGTTGTATTTCTTTTCCAGTTTACATTTTTAAGATTTTTTTTTTTAAAAAAAATTGGGGAATTGGGGGAGGGGAACAGTGTTGGGGAATCGGGGAAGGGGAACAGACAAGTTGCTGTCTTTTTGTTCTTCAATCTAGTTGCGGAGGACGTTGCTTCACTGGCCCATGTTGGTATCATCATTGCGCTCTTCCCAGATGAGGCAGATCGGTCGCCGGCCTCTGGATGTCGCTCACCGCGGCTATTGGCAGCTCATGCTGGCTGCTGGCCACTCATTGTAGCTAGCCTATGGCAGCCCACTGCAGCAGGGGCTGCAGCCTACACCATCACTGGGGCTCACACAGCCCAGCTCCAGGTGGAGCTGTTGTTAGCTGTAGAGGGCAGTGTCACTGGCCCTCATATGTGGGATCCGAACCGGGGCCGCTGGCATCCCAAAACCAGCTCTTAACCAATGTGCCACTCGGCCGGCCCTCCAGTTTACGTTTTTAGAGTTCTTATTGATGGATTTTGAGGGGGAAAATTTGAAAAAAAAAATGTTTTTACTTAGTCATTTTTAACCATGCATCTCAGATTATATTTCTTAAAACAAAACTAAATGAAACCATAGCTTACTGGTCATGGAATTCAGGTAGAATTTGGACACAGGTAAACAACTTGGACATCAGAATGAAGATCATTAAATGAAAAATGGAGAAAAAGTCAATGTTCATGAACATTATCAGGATAAAGGTTTTAAAAGGTTACAATATTTTTTAATCTAGGAAGCATGTGTTGAGAAAAAAAAACCTTCAAAAATAATGAGTATAATTTAGACTCTTGGTATTCATTTTTTAAACAACAGATCTTCAGCCATATTCTGAAGGGATCTTCAACATTTTGCTTAAAAAAGTATAAGGGATTTCAGCAGCAATTTCAGATCATTTCCATTAAACAGAATTGTGAGTTGGCTCATCATAGATTTAACCCTTTTTAGATCATATTATTTGGCACCTCTTCTTAAAATAGATGAATTTCATCTCTGTTGAGGAACCATTGAAGCAAGTAACTCTCTATGTGATAATCACAGTGAGAGTAATAGGGAACTCCTCAGCAGTTACAGTTCCACTTTCAACATGCTGACCACTCACTTTGATGTTGTGCAGATTAGAGTAAATTCCATCTGGGGCTTGATGAAAGCTTCATCAGTGGTATGCTATGCTTAGCTCTTAGGTTCTCAAATTCTTAACCTTCCACTGAATTTATATTAAGCTAATATGCACTCAGAACTTACTTTATTCCTCTAACCACACACTCAGAAACTTTTCCATCAATCACATTTTTTATACCTTGTTAATTATAGTTGAATATATACATTCTGTATTTTTCACATTATGGCTGACTTACTCTATATTTCTGAATTTTCTCTCTGTCAGATAACTAATTCACAATGAATTGCATTACTTATCATTGTCTCATCTCTTTCTATTTTTCAATTATCTCAACTCTGTTAGCAACATAACCTATACTTCTCCTTACTGGAATTTTCAACATTGCTGTTATTGTAATGTTGTGATTAATAATACTAAAACTCCTCAAAACTAAACAAGAGCATAGTCAACATGTAGGCTTACACAAATGACAATAAATAAGAGTAGGTTAGCTTCTTGTAGCCAATACCACACCTGGTTTAAGATAGTGTACTCTAGTAGAGAGCTTTCTTATGAAAATATTTGCTCAAATATACTTCTTTGAGTCTTGAAAGGCAAATTTAATAATGTGACTAAATTACTAGCTAATTTAGTAATACTGCTTTTCTGGGTCAGTAATCTCAATTAGAAATTTGGGCAAATATTACTGAGTATGCTCTTAAAAGTATTAGAATTTGGCTAAAAATGAAGACAATTAGTATTACAAAGATCCTCTTTGTATCTCAGTTTTCACAGGAGGAAAATCTTGACCTTCTACTCTGAGGAAATAGATCTTACTCTAATAATTACCAAATTCTTTTCCATATAGTAGCATTTTCTCTTTTAAAAGTTTAGAGATTTGCTACTCAATGCACTTAAAGTTAGGAAGTGGATTGTTATATTTTTACTTCCACCTGCATAAATGTGAAGGTTACCTGTGGGAATCAAAGGAAGCAAAACCCTCTTGGCATCATTGACATTTAGATGGAAAGCATACACTATTCATTCATTTCCAATTTTCTGAACTATTAAGTTCATAGATTTCAAACACATACTTCCCGCTTTTTCCTTTCTTAGCCCAGCACCTTAAACAGGGCATTAAGGCACATAATCAAATCTTTTTTATGATAAGAAAGCAGTGATTATTTGACATTTGTGTCTACCATGCGGTAAAATGCCATTAAAATCTTCTAATTCTCTGTTTGGGCTCAAGTGTTTTTGATACTTTTAAGCCCAATGCCAAAATATTGACTAAAAATTAATAAGAATCTATTTATCACCAGCATTTATCCACAAAGTCCTTAAAAATCTCACAGAATTAGTTACTAATTGGTCCATTATAGCTACTAAAGACAAAAAGGCATATAACATTACTTCCATTTATCCCTTCTCAAATATACATTTTTCCAAATGGAATTCTATGGTTTTCCTAGAAAGAAAAATATGTGATCTTTGGTATCATTGCTGTTATTCAGGATATCATTGAAATATATTTAACTAGCTGTCTACTGTTTGGGGAATTAGCAGCGATTGAGTTCCAGTTCATTACTTTCAGGGCCCTGGTGCTATTGTCAGGGCCTCGAAATCAGTGAGATGGCCTCAACCCAGGTCAGAGAGGCTACAATAGCACAAAGGCAATTATGCTGCAAGAAAAATGTTGTCCACTAATCAGCTGGCAATCAGTTACTAAGAAGAGAAGATAACCCTCTTCCCACTCAAGCTCTTCAGTATTAATAGTGCCATCGTGTAATTACTTTCGGCTTGGGCAGGTGCATGAAAGTACAGACTCTATAGCACACTGCATTGAAGATTAATGAGTTCTGTCAATTTGCCCAGCAGACATCTGACTCTCCAGCTTTCTGTAGCTACTAGTTTTACACTTGCCTCAGGGTTTTTACCCCTGAAAAAATTAGCTAGTAATTTAAATACATTCAATAAGCATATATCTTTAGGGAAGGGAAAAAAACACACTCTAATTTTGCAATGAAGTACGAACCAAAAAGACTCTTCATCTGAATATTAACATAGTAAGTGGTTCATAATGGCGGTATTCTTTTAGTCGTACTTTATTTTTAGTTGTTGCAATTAGTGATGTACAGGATTCAGAAGTTATATAAACCCCTCAAAATGGGATCATGCAAACTCAACATCCCTGCTCTTCTCCATTCCCCTGACTGGCCCAGAAGCTGAAAAGGGAAACACTGTGAGAGCTCCAATAAATAATGGAATGCTGTTTAAGCCTCCTACAATACAAATGACTTGACTAAGGAGGGGAATTTTAGCCCACTGATTTTCTGGGTAAAAGCCATTGAGACTTCACCCATACCCCTACGCCATAGGAAAATGCAGCATTGGCCCAGAGAACCTGGCCTCCCAGGCCAATACATTTGTGTCAGAACAGGAATTGCCTATAAACTGAAATGAATATCAGGAAATTTGCTGTTGCTCTAAATTGATATTTTATAACCCAACTACTGTAAAATCTCATAATCTTTAAATACACGAGGTCAATGTACTAAATGGCTATTTTATGATGCCTCCTAAAGCCTCCGATTTGTTTCTCATGAGGGCTTAGATCTTCCTAGTTCACGGCTCTCCCTCAATTGCTCTTTCAACGAGTGGGTGAATAAAAGGAGAAAAAAAAATTCTGGATCAGAAACACTAGTTGTTCCTTTACCTTTCTGCCTCCATATAATGTTATGACCACCCATCCATGAATTTTTTTTTCAGACTACTTTTATTGGATATTAGAGTTTGTTAATTAATTCTTTGTATTAATTTCTTCTGAAGCAATGTCATCAACCATTTGTAGTAAAAGGAGGAGGGAGGAGTAAACAAAGAAATAAAGAAAAAGAGAAAAGAAAAAAAGATCCAGCCCAGCCACAACTTGATTTTCACATAAAATGGGCTTAAGCCTACCAGAATATTATAGTCATGTTTACCATTGACCCATGTTTATTGGTTGATATTTAAATTATTAATTTCTAGAGTAAGAAATAATAGAGTGGGAAATATTTTTGATCTGGAAAAACTGTTCCTAGGAAGATGAAAGTACCTGTGCTTTCCTGAAAAAAAAATAAATAAATAAATAAATTCATGTCTCTGAAGCCACTAATCCCCAAAGTTGGAAATATTTTGAAATTCACATCAGACACAGAATCTTCATGAAAGAGAGACGAGAGGCACATTATCAAAGCCATGACCTCCTATGAGTCAACAAGGGCTAATGTTACCTCATCCCCACTATAAAAAAAAAAAAGAAGAATCTTAGCTGCTGGAATTTTCTTATAATATTTTTACCTATGTTGATATCTCTTTATTCATCCAGGGGTGGCAAAAGAGATTATTTTCCCAAAATACCTATTATCTTCTAATGAAGCCCTTGGCAGGCATTTCGCATGGCTCACCTATAAGTGTCCAGTCCAGAGCTGAGAGCTTTTCTGCCTGAAGACATAATTCTGGGAGTCTACTGATGAGTGAAAACTCAGGCCACCATCATGGTGCCACAACAGGAGTCAAAGACAGAGCTAATTTAAATCACATTCATTCAAATATATGCACATGTACATATGTATATTTAATTAGTACTTCAATACCATTGTGGCTACTAATTCTTGGTCAACATAAGCTGGGTACTTCAGAGACTAATACGTAAGATCTATTCGGATGATCTGCCCAGGAAAGAAAATCTAAAGGGTAGGCAAGGAAAATAGGTATTCCTACAAGCAATGTTAGCACTCTGATCCAAATGAAACCTAGGTTCATTAGTGTCCTAATATTACCACTGCTCCATGAGTGGATATATTATTGACTAATCCTAATGGGTATATTATTATTATTAAATGGAAAAAGACAAGTCTTAGTAGTGATATAAAACGTCTGAATGCCCATAAACCCAGACTACACATGGGAGAAGAAAAACTGGATTTAATTTCAATACAGCTTTAAGGGGGAAGCGATAAGGAAACTTAAGGGGCTGCAAGGAGAAGAAAGGTCATAGGAGAACAGGGTTATTTCTCCTCTCTGATCCTCATCTGTCCTGGGGTGTTTTATCCAGTCAGTTCTCTGTCACCAAGCAGAGTACTTCTCTGGTAGGGGCTGCCTTTAACTAGAAAGGCCTGCAATGACAGCTGAGGCTGGAATTTTCTTCAGTGCAAACCCTGTAGGTAGCTGCAGAGAGGCTTACATATCAGCTTACATACAGAGGTAAGCCTGGGTCTACTGAAACAGAGGGCTATTTCTTGGGGACCCCAAACCTCCCATCTTATTTCATCCTGGAAACAGATTTAATTCACATGCTCTGAAATAAAATGTCTGGTAGAAACCAACACCATCTCTTTGTGTTTCCGGGTCTATGAAACCTATTACCTTTTCCGAAACTCCTGTACCTACAAAACTTACCTAGTGCAGATGAGGGGATAAATCCCCAAAACAGGGCACATTTATAATTTAGGGCCTCAGAACAATTTTTTTCAGGCCCACCATCTCTAGAAACACCCTAATCAGGTACTCCAAATATGAAACCATATAACTTTGTAAAATAAAACTTTGTAGTTTAAATTCAAAATAAAGCCTAAAAACTTTTCAACTATTATAATAATAAAATAATAATAGTTAACGTTTTGTGCTTTCTAAAATCTGGCACCATTCTAAGCACTTTTACATGTGTTAATGTTGTTAATCCTCATAACAACTCTATAAGGTAGATATTATTCCCATTTTACAGATAAGAAAATTAAGGTGCAGAGAGGTTTAGTAATTTGCTCAAGATCAAATGAATAAGTTGCAAAACTGGGAATCAAATTCAAGGAGCTTTTCTTCACAGTCAATGCTTTTTATCACTACATTATAAACAGAATTTTTAAAACAATCATACTGAAAAGGACATAAGCAATAGAAACAATTTTTTTTTAACTTTATGAAATAATAGACTTAATAATGAGCATCAGATATAATTGAGCAATATTGTGATAGAGCTATTTATTCAACCTAATATATTGAATCACCCCACTTGCAAGTCCAAGATTGAGTCATTAAATTTCCGAATTCACCAAAGTTTGTTTTCAGTGCCCACCCTGAATGTTCATTTTTCATCTAACTAATTTTTGTGATGGGCTGGCACTGTACTGACTGCATCACTAGATTTCATCCACAAGATACACAATATTTTTTTCTGGTGAGTGTCTATGAGGATCACCTTGGACTGAAGCTCATCTCTTTCTTCGAGGACTTACTGAGGACTGCAAGAAGTCATCAACAGTCTCCAGTACCCTACCATTGTCTGCATGTCCTTCCTTTAATACCCCAGGTTTTGTTAGGCTTTAGATGGAGTCCCAAGACACACTGAGGACTGTTTAAGTAGCTGCTTTGTTGTATTATTTCAGAAATAGCTTCAACTACAAATAACAGAAAATTGAACTTATGGTAGCTTAACCAAATAGAAGCTTGTTTGTTTGTTTGTTTGTTTGTTTGTTTGTTTGTTTGTTTTAACACAATAAGAGGTAGGATGTTGAAAGTTCCAGGCTGGTGTGGCAGTAGTACCATGATGTCATCAGTGCAATGCCTTCTTCTATGTTTGCTTAACCACATGTTTGGGGACCCAGTCTGCATAACCTCAAACACTGATGCTGGCAAAGATAGGAGTAAAGGGGAAGGGTAAGGTGAAAGGTACATACCAGCTAGGTCTGCCTGTCATCTAAGAACTTCTCTGAGAGTCCTATAGGACTTTATATGTCATTGTCCAACACTGCATCACCTTGTCAACCCCAATCACCAAAGGAGTCCTGGAAATGTTTTTTAACTGGGCACTTTGCCACCTGGAAAAATAATTTGGATTATGTTAGCAATAAAATAGAAAGTAGAATTGGGTTGTCAACTCACAGTCTGCCATATTGACATTAGTCATCCATGGGACAATCCTCATACTCCTTTATCTTGCCCTGCTTAACCAATTCCAGAATTTGGAAACTGTTGACTATAATTCTGATAAGTAAGGACACTTTTAGTTACTAGTGGGGAAACGAACAATTCAAAGTAGCTTAAGTATAAAAGAAAATTACTAAGTTCACATAAATTAAAAGCCTGGGATATATTTTCTTTAGGCACAGCTAAATTCAGGAACTAAAAGTGTCATCAGAGTCCTCCTCTACCTCCTTTTCCTCTTTTCTATCCACCTCTTCCTCTCAGACAAGCTTTCTCTATGTAGCAGAGAAAAGAAAATGGCTGCTGGCCATCCATATCCTATACACTTAGCATTCCCAGTGGAAACAGCAACTGTGCATGGTACTGAGGTTCCAAAGATGAATGATAAATGATCCTACATTTAAGGAGTTCACGTTAAAGTCTAATGGGAATGCTTTAGTTTTCTTGGGTGAACCCAGCTATGTGAAAGTAAAATATTATATTGCCACTGATTTGCAGTTTTAAAATGTATTGCTCATCTCTAATCTGTGTTAGTATTTATCATTGTTATATAAATATCCCTTTGACTCTAAAACCATATGACTGGCATCATATCCCAAAGGGCCTTCCAAAAAGCAGAAGTTTTACCATGTTACATAGAAAAGGGGTTCCATGCCAAATAAGTGTCAGAAACCATGCATACTACATCATATTCTAGAGGATTTAAAAAGTTCATTAACATAGTAAGGACTCCAGAAGGTCTTAAAGTTAGGAAACTTATATAATTTTATATAATCCAGCATTTTCCAGACTTGAGCACACAGCAGTTTTTTTGAGATGAGCGAATGAAATTCAGCCTTACAAAGCCAATCCATGGATGTGAAAGAAATTTGGAAAGGTAGAAAAGAAATGAAAATTATAATTTATGTTTTATAAGGTGTCACACAATCTGCCTCTTACCTGTAAAGACATAATCCATGTCCATGCCATAATGCACATCACAACTATGGCAAAGGTAAGAAGGCACTAAAGCAGTGAAAAGATAAAGGAATGATTCACTTTGGTATATACTAAGAGATTGAGTTATTTCTTTTAGAAGCAGCTCTGTCTTCCAACAGGAATCCAAGTGCATTTTGACAGAATGCTGAATGGTTCATATTGTTCACTATTCAGTGTTTCAGTTACATAATTATATACCGAAGTACCTGGAAATTAAATATCTCTTTTATATACAACACACCTAATAGAATGTTGTGTAGGTTGAAACTACGTGGCTCTCTTTGTATTCCAGCATGTTTCTCAGTGGCTTATTCATTAATAGGCTCTCTTTGTACTTGATGTTGACAATAGCTGTGAGCTTTCAGCAACAGCTAAACTGGTCTAGTGGCCATCTCTGTACATTTTCTGCTTCCCTACATTCACAGCATTGTGCAAGCCATTCCTACTATATGTTTGTCCTATTCTGAGGCTGATGAAATGCCACCAAATTTCAATTCAATCTTCTCTGTGAAATTATCCCTGACCAAAAATAGTAATAGTTGTTTACTAGGCACTTACCATGTGCCTTGGTCTAAGTGCTTTGCACACATAACTTCTTTGATCCCCACATATCCGAAAGCCCTTTGGGGTAATTTTAACAATTGTTCCCATTTTATGAGTCCTAGTAATAATATGTTGGTCACTTTCCATTTTATAAAATTTCCATTGACATGTGAATCTATAGATGCCACAGGACTATTCCATCCGTTGACCATTTTGACACAGCAGTGGCTATAGGTGTTTTATGTCAGATTACAATTATAACAAGTTATATAGAGTGTACGATTGAAGACTGATTGTTGAAGGACTGGTAGGTTGTTAAAATCAAGTAAACAAGAACTTATTGGACATATGGATCTTGAAAATCATCATCACCTCACTACTTAACCATTCAGATGCTACTTATATAAAGCCTGTTACATCAAAAGAAAGAGGCAAGGGTCCATTCACTGAGACTGATATTGTGCCTTTAAAAAGTATTTGATTTGATCATTTAAAATACTATGCTTCACTGCTGGTTTAATTTTTATAAATCCTCCCTCTCTTATAGATCTTCTCAATAGCCACATCAAAGGAACGTGAAGCACGAATAAGCTCCTCATTCAGGCACTCAGTACACTCCTGCTTGATTGGAATGGATATTGTACATAATATGTCCCTACAGATGTTTCCTCCATGGGGCACATTGAATTTCATTTAAATGCCAAGGCACAAAATCTAAAACAATGTGACTTTAACAAAAAATCTGATGAGGAATTTGATGAGAAAATGGCAAGAATTCCTGTGGCATTTGGGTAACAATTTCAAGGCTTCATTTTAATAGAATAAACAGGATCATATTTCATTCAAATCTGGCAATGAGATGAGCTTTGGGTATTACATTGATATAAACCAATAAAGAATTTGCAAATTTGAAGCACTAATTAACAGACACAATATTAAATGAAAAAAGTTTGCTCCAGGGGCAAATATATTTTGAAGACTTTAAACTTTTATTAAAAGATACTTTTTGAATCACTTCTTTTGTAGTTTACTCTTTGTTGGTTTTTACAAAATATAGGGAGATTATATTTTCAAACTGATACCTTTACTACAGCATCTGATATTCCTTTTTACCTTGTTGAGGCAATACATCAATGTCACAGCATTTTGAAATATAGAGGAAAATAAGCCAAAATATGAGCCGAAGTATCACAGAATAATCAAATCAGGCTTCATTTAAGATATTCTGTCATAGGTTAAAGACCAACAAACTACAGGTGTTTGAGTTGACCATAGTGGATATACCCTATAACAATTATCCCTAGGGTAGTTGGTCCCACTTTCTGAGTACCACCCTTGCCTTGGGTATAGCAAATTAGGCCAACTACCACCAGGGGCAAGGGCAGGACTCAGAAAGGCTTTCATAAGAGCAGAAAGATGTGGTTTTTCATCACCTTGGACTGGAAGAGACATAAAAATTTTATTCATATAATCAGATAACACACGTCATTCTACCACCACCATATCAAGGGCATACACCCAAACCCCATGTGAACTTTTGGGATTCCTTGTCCCCCAGATGTCTCTAGGATGCCCATTTGAACCCAGTTTGACCTGGATTAAAACATGAGGGGAGGGTAAAGGATGGGTGTGATACAGTGGATTTAACATAGGTCTTGCAAGTAGACAAAACTTCTTAAATGAATAAGCTATTAACTTTTACCACTATGGGAACATTATTTCATCATAGCTCTAGAGGAAGAACTCTGAAGGCTTACTGGTCACAACTGCACTACAGAAAGAGAATATTGTCTACCTCATTGCAGTGCTGCACACAGTTACTTTCTTGAGGCTACAATATCTAAGACAGATGTACCCAAAGACTCATACTTCAGAAAATGGGACTGTCAGCCAGAATGTTAAAGAATCAAATATATGAGACCAACCTTCACATATGATATTGTGGGCTGGCTGTGGTGTGTGTGTGTGTGTGTGTGTGTGCGCGCGCGCGCACGCGAGCACGTATGTACACAAGCATTTGTGCACATGCAAGTATACATATTTGTTATTTTTTTCAATTAATGATTTTTTGATGTTCAAAATTATTTTATATTAATTTCAGGTGTACAGCATAGTGGTTAGATATTTGTATAATTTAAGAAGTGAGCCCCTGACTAGCATAGTATGCACCTGGAACTATAAATAGTTATTACCATATTATTGACTATATTCCCTATGCTTTACTTTACATCCCAATGACTATTTTATAACTACCAATTGTACTTCTTAATCCCTTTACCATTTTCACCTGCCCTCAAACCCCCTCCCATCAATCACCCAATAAATCTATTACCCATCTGACACTATACATAGTTATTACAATATTATTGAGTATATTCCTTATGCTATACCTACATCCCCGTGATTATTTTATAACAACCAATTTGTACTTCATAATCCCTTCTCTTTTTCACCCACCCCTAACCCCTTCCATCTGGAAACCATCAAAATGTTCTCTGCATCTATGAGTTTGTTTCTGTTTTGCTTGTTCGTTTATTTTGTTCTTTAGATTCCACATGTGATATCACATTGCTACTGTCTTTCTCTGTAGGACATACTCATCTCAGCACAATATCCTCCAGGTGGGTATTACCACCCATGGTGCTGCAGATGGCAAGAAACCGTTTCCTTCTATTGCTTAGTAATATTCTGTTGTATATATGTACTACCTCCTCTTCGTCCATTCATCCATCAACAGACAGGCTGCCTCCATATCTTGGCCATTGTAAACAATGCTGTAATCAATATATGGATGCCCATGTCCCCTCAAGAGAGCATTTTGGATTTCTTCAGATAAACATACAGAAGCAAAATTACTGGATCCTTCTTTGTCTCTTGTTATATCCTTTGTTTTAAAGTCTATTTTGTCTGGTATGAGTTTAGCTACCCCAGCTATTTTGCTTTCTTTTTCTTTTTTCTTTTTTTGGTTCTGTTTTCATGAATCAAAATTTTCTATCCCATTACATTCCATCTTTCAATCTAAAGTGAATCTCTTGTAGGTAGCATATGTAAGGGTTTGTTTTCTTATCCATTCAGCCCTCTTATGTCTTTTGATTGGAGCACTTAACCCATTTACATTTAAAATAATTGTTGATAGGTATGTAGTTATTATCATTTTTATTATTCATATTTTTTTTCCATCTCAAAGAAGTCCCTCTAAGATCCCTTGTATTACTGGTTTGGTGGTGATGAACTCCTTTAGCTTTTTCTTGTCTGGGAAGCTCTTTTATCTATCCTTTGATTTTAAATGTTAGCCTTGCTGGGTAAAGTACCCTTAGTTGTAGGTCCTTATTTTTCATCACGTTGAATATTTTGTGCTAATCCCTTCTGGCCTGCAAAGTTTCTGTTGAGAAATCAGCTGACAGTTTTATGGGAGCTCCCTTGTAAGTTATTAGTTGCCTTTCTCTTACTGCTTTTAGGATTCTTTATTTGTGTTTAATCTTTAACATTTTAATTATAATGTGTCTAGGTGTGCGCCTGATTGGGTTCATCTTATTTGGGACTCTCTGCACTTCCTGGACTTGTCTGTCTATATCCTTTGTCAGGTTAGGGTAGTTTTTCAATCATTATTTCTTCAAATAGATTTTCAATGCCTTGCTTTCGCTCTTCTCCTCTAGTACGCCTATGATCAAATGTTGTTGTGCTTAAAATTGTCCTAGAGGTCTTTTAAACTATCCTCATTTTTTTGGATTTTTTTTTCTTTTTGCTATTCTGATTTGTTGTTTTCTGCTACACTGTCTTCCAAAACACTGATTCAATCCTTTGCTTCATCTGATCTGCTGGTGATTCCTTCTAGTGCATTCTTCATTTCAGTTATTGTATTCTTCACATCTGACTAGTTCTTTTTTTATGGTTTCTATGTACTTTTTTATGTTTTCTATCTCTTTGTTGAAGTTCTCACTAAGTTACTTGAGCATCCTTATAAACATTGTTTTACCCTCCATCGGGCACAACCGATCTCACAGATTCATTACACATAAAGATGCCACTATGAAATACGTCTTCACTGTACTAAGTCACAAACACGACTGGCGATAGAGAGTGTAGAGGGGGAAGATAAGGAAGCAATGAGTCACAATACTTGAGTTAACTGTTAGATATTTGAAAACTTGTGTGCAATGTATCTGTGAGATCAGTTGCACCCAATGGAGAGATTAAACTCCGTCTCTGGTAGTTTGCTTGCCTCTATTTCATTTAGTTCTTTTTCTGAAGTTTTCTCCTGTTCTTTCATTTGGGATGCATTTCTTTGTTTTCTCACTTTGGCTGCCTCTCTGTGTTTGTTTCTATGTATTAGGTAGATCTGCTATGTCTCCCAGTCTCGGCTGGTCGTCTTACATAGTAGGTGCCCTGTGGGGCCCTGGTACAGTCTCCCTGGTCACCTGCTCTGGGTGCTCCAGGAGTGTCCCTTGTGTAGGTTGTGTGTGCCCTCCTGTTATAGTTGAAACTTGATTGTTATTGGTACATCAGTGGGTGGGATTGACCCTCAGGTTGATTGCTACGTGGTTTGGCCATATCCATAGCTTATAGGCTGTTGTGTGTGGGGCTTACCCCACTAAGTGGGATTTTCCCTAGTGGGCTCTGGTGCCCATTAATATGGTCCTTTGTGTATGCCACTTGTGGGACTAATGGGGTGGTGCTCTGCTGTGGTCTGAAGCCAACCTCCAAGTATGTTGGTTCTGGGAACTCTTGGGACAGGCTGTAGTGCAGGCCTAGGTCACCCACTGACTGTGACCAGCCAGGCATGACCTGGTAGGAGCTATAAAGTGATCCGTGGTTGTTTGCCTTGCTAAAATTGGAGGTACATGGGAAAGGCCACACTGAACCAAGGACAGCTGTCACTGAACCAGGCCTGGGATAGCTCTGCAAAAAGCCAGGACACCCCTGAGCCATGCTGCCACCTGCCAGCTCCCTTAAGGTTCAGCCACTGATAAAGCCTTGTGCAGTTCATGAGCTGGGTGAGGAAGGATCTCAGGGAGTCACTAGAGTGAGAAGAGTTGTATTCATCATGTTAATGTAGATTCTGTTTTAGTGTCAATGCTGAACGTGGAGCTACTCAGCAAAAGTCTCAGAGCACACTAAAGCCAGTCACCACCTGCCTGGGATCCACAAACTGTGATAGTTTTCAAAAAAGAGTGCATTGGGGTGTTGAGTGTGTGGGGTCCCAGTGGAGCTCACCAGACCAATTCAGATTCAGATTTGGCTATGGGTGTGGGGGGAGGGTGCAACACAGAAAATATGGTGCCTGTCTGCTAGCTACATGGGAGAAGGACCCCACACAAGGAAAATGGCAATTGTCCCTCAGCACTCACCCTAAAGCCACACACCTCAGCCTGCCCCCATATGCCTCTGATGGCCCCAGTGTCACTGTCTCTTCCCTAGAGTCCAGGGTGAGTGCCTGCAAGTGAGTGGGTCTGTGTATAAGCCCTTTAAGAGGATGTCTGGGTTTCCCAAAGCCTTCCATTCCTCGCCTCTCCCCATGATGGTCAGAATCCCTACTGTTTTTCACAGTCAGTAGTTGTGGGGGCTCTTCTTTCCAGCACCAGTACTCCAGACAGGGGAGCCTGTTGTGGGGCTTGTGTCCCTTGCTTCTCTAGAGGGAGCCTCCGTGTCCAAGATATCACTCCTGATTTTCAATTGCCACAACATAGAGGTTTTGGGCCTGCCGTGTCACATCTCTGCCCCTCCTACTGTTTTAGTGTGGCTTCCTCTTTATATCTTTAGTTATAACTTCTGTTCAGCCAGACTTCAGATGGTTCTCCAGGTTGATTGTTTTATAATTCAGTTGTAATTTTATGTGTTCATGGAAGGAAGTACGAACAGTATTTATCTACTTCACCATCTTGGATCTCTCTCTCCTTTGTTTGAATTTTTAAACAAGTAGTTATTTTATCCTAAGCATGTATTCAGCAGAAGTCAGCTTATATTAGTATAACCTATACCAACAATTCTGCAATCTGTGCCTCACTTACAGGTTTTTCATCAAGAATTAGTTTGCATATAACTAAATACCACATTCTCTAAGAGGGAAGGAAAGGAAAGGATTAAATATAGAACAAGGAACTTTATACACATTTTATCCTCAGAATTACCTAAGAGAGAGGTATTACTGCCTCTTTATTACAAATAAGGAAAGTAAGACCCAGAACAGTTAAGTAACTGGCCCTAGTTCACACCACCAACACCAACAACAACAACAACAAAAAGATCCTGAATTTCAAACCAAATAAATTTGGCTCCATAATTTAGGCTTGTTCCACTATACTAGAACAGCAGAAAAGTTGGTTGAAAAGTGAGAGATTTAAACAAATTAGTTAAGCCAGCAAGTAACAAATTTAACTTATTTTAACTCATTTTTCACTCAGCAGAAACTCAAATCTAATGCAGTGCCAAGAATGTCTGTTTCATGGAAACTGTAAGCCAATTTTTGTTATAGAAAGCTTAGGAACAAATTTATGCTCTCCCACCCTGCCTCTCTGGTATATCATGTTATCAATTAGAACCGTATTCCCAACCCTATTTTTCCCTCACTCATTTTTCTATTTTTCCAATATGTCATGTTTTACACACCCTTCTTAGCTACAAAAAATACTTTCTGGAAGAAAGTATACTGAAAATCAACAACTGAAAATATTTTCTTAGTGCACTAATCAGTTATTGGGTAGAATTTAATGGGTCAACCCGTATTTGAGGACCATTTCCTCTCCCTCCAATTTTTGATATAAGGGATATGTCATTGCCATATCTATACTGTCCTTAATGTAAATAAATGTTCAAAGAGCAGCTTTGCTCCCCTTGACTGCTTATAGTAAAATGTGAGAAGAAAAAGGTGAGTAATGTAATATGTACTGACTTTATATTACAGTATTTAAGTTATAGGACATCAAGGAGAAAAATAAACATTACTGAAGGACTTTATCTCTTCTGGTATTTTCAGTTGTGCACAAGATACTTATACCATGTTAGGTGGAACTATGACTGTTTCTGTCTTTATTCGGAAATTAAGTATATGGTTTAAGGAGATGCTTATGAGTGCCAAGTTGACAAAGAGTGAACTTACGATGGTTAATTTATGGGTCTATTTTACTGGACTATAGAGTGTTCAGATATTTTGTTAAACATTATTTCTGGGTACTTCTGTGAGGGTGTTTCTGGAGGAGATTAACATTTGAATCACTAGACTAAGGCAGATTGCCTTTCCCACCGTGGGTTGGCCTCATCTAATCCACTGAAGGCCTTACTGGAATAAAATGCTGAGTAAGAAAGAGTTCTTGGTCTCTGCCTGGCTGTCTTCAAGCTAAATATCGGCCTTTGCCTTTGGTTTCAGACTCAGACTGGAATCACTGGCTCTTTTGATTCAAAGGCTTTTGGACACAGACCAGAACTATACCATTAGCTCTCTTGGGTCTCCAACTTGCCAAATGTAGGTCTTAGACTTCTTAGACTCTAAAATCATGTGAGATAATTTCTTATAGTAAATCTCTCTCTCCCTTCATATTATATAGCTTAGGTTTCTCTGGAGAACCCCAACTAATACAGATTTTAGTAATAAGACACAGGGTTGCTACTGTAACAAATACCTAAATATGTGGAACTGGCTTTGGACCCGGGCAATAGGCAGAGACTGAAACCATTTTGAGGTACATGTTAGAAATATGAACATTAAGGACAATTCTGATAAAGTCTCAAAAGGAAATGAGAAACATGTTATTGGAAACTGGAGGAAAGGTAATCTTTGTCATAAAGTGCAAAGAACTTGGCAGAATTGTGTTCATCTTCTAGTGTTTTGTGGAAGGTAGAATTTGAAAGTAATGAAATTGAATATTTAACTGAGGAGATTTCTAAGCAAAATGTTCAAAGAGTGGTTTTGTTCCTTTTGACTGCTTGTAGTAAAATGTGAGAGGAAAAAGATGAGTTGAAAAAAGGAATTGTTAACCAAAAAGGAACCGTTACTTAAAGATTTAGAAAACTCTCAGCCTGTTCATATTGTAAAAAATGACAACTTGTGTTCAGAGAAAAGCACCAAGGGTGTAACTGGACTATCACTTGATAGTTTACGGGATTGTATGAGCAGAAACGCTGCCAGTTTGAACAATGGGGATGAAAACAGGATGAAATAAAGAAAGGCTGTCAGACTTTTTAGATCCTGCAGGACTGAACCATAGAGATATTTAGCTGAGAATGTGCACTATACTTCAAGTAAAGGGAAGAAGGACCCCAAAGGAATTTTAGAGATCATCAGAGCTGCCACCTCAGTTTCAGTAGGCCAGACAGTCTCTGACTGGAGCCTAGGAGGTAAGAACACCCTGTGGAGCCACAGGCTGGAACCCCCACCTAGAACCATGGGAATGACGCTGCTGCCCAGTGAGAGTAGGAGGCAAAGCATTGAACCAAAGATGATTATTCTTGAGCCTTAAAATCTGATGGAATTAGCCTTGCTAGACTTTGGACTGGCTTGGGACCCACGACCACTCCTCCTTTCATATTTGTCCTTCTAAGGATAGGAATGCCTTTTTTATGCCTGCCCTGTTATTGTATTTTGGAAGCACATGACTTGTATAGCTTCACAGGTTCACAACTGGAGAGGAATTTTGCCTCAAGATGAATCGACCCCTACATCTCACTCATATTTGCTTGAAACTTATTTAGGTAAGACTTTAGACTTTAGAATTGATTCTGGAGCTCTTTGGCTAAATGAATGTATTTTTCATGTGAGAAGGACACAAAGTTTGGAGGGCCAGGGGTGACATGTTATGGACTGGATGTTTATCCCCCTCTCCCAAATTCATACGTTACAGCCCAATCCTGAATGTGATGATGTTTGGAGATGGGGCCTTTGGGAGGTAATTAGGGTAAGAATAGATCATACAGTGGGGGGCTCAGGATATTATTTGTGCCCTTAGAAGAAACAACAACAGACAACTTGCTTGCTCTCTCTCTCACTCTGTGCATACATTTAGGAAAGGTCATATAAAAATGCAGGGAGAAGGTGGTTATCTGCAAGACACAAAGAGAGCCTTCAACAAACCCAACCACACTGGCACTCTGGTGTTGAATTTGTTGACTCCAAAACTGTGAGAAAATAAATGTCTGTTATTTAAGTCACCCAGTTCATGGTATGTTGTTATGGCAGCTCAAGTAAACCAAAACATGTATTTTTAAAAGCCAGAGTTGAATTCTGCCAGTTGATAAGTATATCTATTCCAGTTATGCACACAGAACTAGAGAAATAATCACAGGGTGGTTATTAGTCCTCTAGGGATGTTATAACAAAAATGCTGTACCTTGGATGGCTTATAAATAACAAACCTGTATTCTCGCAGTTCTGGAGGGTGGGGAGTCAAAGATTAAGACTCTGGAAGATGCAGTGCCTGGTGAGAGCCCACTTTCTGATTCATAGATAGCACCTTCCCACTGTGACCTCACATGGTAAAAGGGGCAAGGGAGTTCTGTGGGGTCTCTTTTACAAGGCTACTAATTCCATTCATGAGGGTGGCACCCTCATGAACTAAATATTTCCCAAATGCACCACTTCCTAATATCACCACATTAGGTTTCAACATATAAATTTTGGGAGGACACAAACCTTCAGTCCATAGCAATTCAAGAGTCCACTGAACCCACTGTGAAATAGACCTGGGCTAAAATTCCATTGGCCACCTGATCTCCTTAAGCTTCAACTCTGACTGGAAGACCACAGTTACATTTTTGGTCTCCTGAAGTTAGTGTCATTTCAGAGCCAGTGTCCAATAACCCTCAAAGCTGTGATTTCTTTTTCAGTGCACAGTAACCCTGGTAAAAGACCATAGGTCCCTTAGGGAACCTGGGAAAAAGGTTGAGTATAAATTTTGGCAGTGTAGCATGGTCCTTCCTCAAAGAGATGTGGCCGCCCCTTCATTCCTGGGATTCTGGGTCTATAAACTAGGTCAGGTCTGAGAATTGATTCAGGGGTCAGGAGTCTCTGTTTTGATGATTCCAGTTAGACTAGTGTTCACTTGATATAAAACTCTCCCACTTACACAGATAAACTACAAATTTAGTAGACTGCCGATTTATTTCACTGCTACAGACACCATGATCAACTAGCCAATGCCATAGATCTGCACAAGTCAATTCTGATTAATGCTTTCCCTCTGTTGTCCATTATGGTGACCATACCTACCTTGTCTATGGCAATTAAGTGCCACCACAAGGCCCCTACCACTCCAGCACTCAATTATCCCCATTGCATTTAGTGGTCCAATTTAGCAGCAGCAATTCCCACTGCAATTTCTAACCTACAAAGAAGAGTGACCACAGGCCCTTCAAGGATGCTGGAGCTCCCTCACAAATTTATTCCTCACAGTGGCAGTGCAAGGTGTATCCTCTGCAGCCTCCTAAGGTAGATGAGTAGGCCTTACATGATAAATCCACTCTAACATGCCAGAGTTTGGTGCATGGGTGTGTATGAGCATATGGCTCAGAGAGGAGGGAACAGAGGATAGCATTGAAAAATTAAAATAAAACAGAATTTTTAGGTAGAGATTTTAATAACAAAGTGTTTTATTCCTTGTAGCACGAATTCTATCAAACCATAAACTTACAAGCAAGGACTTGACTTTCCTTCTGGTTGACTGTAGTCTTTCCAAGTTTGGGACATCTCAGCATCCTTCACACTAACTTTCCCAAGGTAGTAACAGAAGCTTTTTTTTTTTTTTTCCATGTCCAAGCAAGAGGTAAGTGCTTACAAATATAAATGAGCTACAGCTTGCAGATGACATTCCTGATTGTCTTTTTAGACACTGGCATGAATCAAAGCCAAAAGGGGAGGAAAGTATTGCCAATCCAGCACTGATACAAAACTTGAAGAAAACTGAATTCTGTATTTAAAATATTTACTGTGAAAATAATTTAACTAGTATGTTAAAAAAAATTATAACTTTTTTAACCCCAATATCCATGCAAATAGTTAAACTTTGCCAATTCAGTATACAGAACAATACAGAGCTCTTTTTTAAAAAATTTAAATGCATACCTTCAAACAAAAAATCATTTGAGAAAGTGATTTGCACATTGCAGAGTTTATTTTTTATTTTTTTTTACTTTTGAGGGCAGTGACGCTGGCCCTCATGTGGGACTCGAACCAGGGTCGCTGGCTTCCGAAGCCAGCGCTTAACCACCACGCCACTCAGCCAGCCCATATTGCAGAGTTTAAATGCTAAGACTGCAATGGATTTAACTCCTAGCCTAGTGCATTAGAAATGTAAACTTTTCTTCTTTATTTTAGTGAATACTGTATGTATCTGCATTCTGCTTATGTATATGGCTATTTCTTTTAGAATATTTTGGAAGCATTTGGTTTTACATAATTAAAAAGCAAACTAAAGTTTTGTTTTGTTTGGTTTTCTGTTCCTTTACTTATTGGTACCCTTTAGGTTCATGAATACGGGTATCATTGAGTCACTCTATATCATTCAATAACTGATAAAGAAAGTTTAAATTTTGAATATCCAACATTCTTTTTTAAATTTCAACTGATATCTACAATTGCAAATACCATATTATTTTAATTAACAATTTAAATTTCTGTCTGCCTCATCAGACTGAGTACTTTAGAAGACAGAGATCTGTCTAACTCTATTTTTCACATTTAGTGGCTAGCACTGTCCCTGAGATGAATCTCTATTGGTGGGCTGTTTTCAGCCTAAGGCCCTAATGTGAAGGTTTTTCTTCAGTTCTTGCAAGCAGATGAAATACTGGCCATGTCACAATCTAGCTAGTAGGCTGGCTGCTTCCTTGTCTGCAACCAGTATTAGCATCATGAAAATAATACTGTGTAATAATTGAATCCTAGAAAAACATTTCCATTCAGTAAAGCTCCCAATGCAGCAATCTGGGATTAGAAGTTCTGGGAATCCTGCTACTGCCTTTGAGACCTAAACTGTCAACCCCATCCCCATCTTCTTACTTTATTGTAAACCCCCAGTGGCACAGAATTTAGTTATTACACACTCCAGTTTATGACACACTGCTTTTATCTCTGATATCTGTGTAACGCAGACTTCTGGCCCAGGTGATCTCAGAGGGTAAATCAGAACATGACAAAAGTTCTGTGCTTGTGAGACACTGAGAGAATCAAGTAAAAACTAACTAACCTCAGATGAGTAGCTTCTTACACTTATCCCTCCAAACACCCAAGGCTAATTAATTATAATCTATGCATGTCTCACCTTACAGTTGCTTCTCCTTGGGGTACAAAGTATGAAGATCTGATCTGAGGAATTGTTTGGTAGGCTATGGTTTTCTGGTGCCTGATCTCTTCCCCTTAGGTGTCTCTCTCTCTCTTTCTCCCTCCCTCTTTTTCTCGCATGCACAGACACACATACACACACATTCAAAAACATACACACTGAAATCTCTGGAGCTGACCTTAACAAGTGTATGGCCTTCCTCTGTTTGCATTTCCTAACAGCATACCTGGTACTCCAGGAGAAAATGAACACTCAGGCCAGAAAACGAGACAGTTAAGGAGCACAGCTATTTCAGTGAACTGCAATATGTATATCATTAGACGGAGAACTACTGGAACAGGTAGACCAGATATCAAAATTGAAAAACATGTTTTAAAAAATATTAATATATGGAGCAAAAACATTAAAAAGGAGGCAAGAAGGGGCTGGCAGAGTCGCTCAGTTGGTTAAGAGTTGGCTTAAAGTGCAAGCTCTGAGCAACAGGACCGCCGGTTCGATTCACACACGGGCCAGTGAACACTGCGCCTGAACTGAGCTGTCGCTGAGCTGCCAACAGGTGGCAGGATGGCTCAGCTGATGTAACAACAAGATTGCCTGTTTGATGGTGGGCTATGCACCATCGAACTCGGCACCTTGAGCTGAGTTGCCGCCTGGATGGCTCAGTGGGTAGGGCATGTGCTCTTAACAACAAGGCTGCTGGTTAGACTCCCACATGGGATGCTGGCTATGTCCACCAGCAACTAAGACTGAACTCAGCACCTTGAGCTGAGCTGCTGCCCGGATGGCTCAGTGGATAGGGTGTGCACTCTTAACAAGGCTGCTGGTTTGACTCCCGCATGGGATGGTGGCTATGCCCACCCGCAACTAAGATTGAACACAGCACCTTGAGCTTAGAGCCCATGAGCTGCCGACGGGAAGCCAGATGGCGACTGGAGCCCTCCACAACGAAGACTGAAGAACAACAACTTGGCTGGTCCCCTTCCCCAATTCTCCAACACTGTTCTCCTCCCCCAATTCCCCAATAAAATCTTAAAAAAAAAAAAAAAAAAAAAAGGAGGCAAAAAGAGAAGGACTGGCAATTTCAAATAAGGTATCTAGGATGTTTTCACTAGAAAGGTAACATTTAAATAAAGACCAAAAGAAACAAAGGGAGTTTGTCACGTAGATACCTGGGAGAAGAGCAGAGCAATCCAAACTGATGACAGTCAATTATGGAGCTGGGGCCAAGAGGGTAAGGAAGCACAATAGGACATGAAGCCTGAGAGAGAAGGCAGACTATAGGAGCCATTATAATAACTTGCTTGTGCTCTGAGGGAGTGGCAAAAGCCATTGACGGGCTTTGAGTCAAAGAGTGACATGCTTATTTATGTTTTAATAGGATTACTCTGTTAATAACAGGCTGGAGTCAGGGGCGGGGCAAAGTTGACAACAGGAAAACCAGCCATTAGGCTATTCTAGATAAAATGATGGCAACTAATGACTAGCATGGTAGAACTCAAAATATTGAGAATTAGCTTCTGGATGGAAGGAAAGGATTGGCCATTCACTGAGTTTGGGAAAACTAAGAGAGGAAAAGGTTTTAGAAGGAATTTCGGCAATTTAGTTTTGGATATGTTAATTTTGAGAATGCTTATAGAACATTCAAGTGAAACGTCCATTAGGCAGATGGATATAGAAAGTCTTGTATGTCAGAAGACACATCTGAACTAGATGTAAAAGTCTTGGAAGTCATGTGATATTAAAGAACTAAAATATTCTTCAATGTGATGAATTACATGGATGGATTTTCTGATTTTGAAAACTGATATCATTCCTGGGATAAAAAATACTCAATCGTGACATCTTACTTTTAATATAATGTAAGATTCAATTAGTCAACATTTTATATGCATAGAGTTTTACATCTATGTCCATGAGTGATATTGGCCTATAAGTCTCTTTTCTTGACAACAACTTTCCAACACTTTCCAGGCACACGTCAAAGATATTGCAGGTTCAGTCCCAGATCACCACAATAAAGCTAGTCACAGTCTGTTTCTGGTGGTGGGTCATGTCTTCAATTTTTAGGAAACACAACATCTGTGAAGCACAATCATGTAAGATGCAATGAAACTGTGTCTCAAGTGTTGGTAAGAAGGTTTTACTTGCTTCAAAAAGTGAGTTTGGCAGCTTTTCCTCTTTTGCACTTTCCTAGAACAATTTGTGTAAGATAGAATCTATGCCTAGAGACCAAAAAAAGGACTTTATGGTTTACTTCAAGTGTGATGGGAAGGCAGTGGAGGATTTTGACTAGGAAGATGACAAAATTTGATTAATATTTTATTTATTTATTATTAATTTTTGTAAGATTTTATTGGGGAATTGGGGAAGGGAAGCAGACAAATTGCTGCCTTTTTGTTCTTCAGTCTAATTGTGGAGGGCATTGCTTCACTGGCCCATGTTGGTATTATCACTGTGTTCGTCCCTGGTGAAGCAGTCGCTCGCCAGCCATTGGACTGCTGCTAACAGTGGCTCATGGTAGCTCATGCTGGCTGCCAGCCACTCACAGTAGCTCATGGCAACCCATTGCAGTCCTACTGCAGCCTTCACTGTCGGGGGCGACTCACAGCAGCCCAGCTCCAGGTCGAGCTGTTGTTCACCATCTTAGCTGTAGAGAGTGCAGCATCACTGGCTCTCATGTAGGATCTGAATTAGGACCCTGCTGCTCAGAGCTGATGTCCCCAGCCAACTCTTAACCAACACGCCACTCAGCTAGCCCTTAATTAATATTTTAAAGAAATTAATTTGATTGTGAAGTGAATGAATTAGAAGGGGCTATTGCAGGAATCCAGGTGAGAGATAATGGTGCCTTGGACCAGAATGATAGCAGTGGAGATGAAAAAAAGTGGATAAATGCACAATATATCTCAGAAAACTTAGTTGGTGATTGTGTGTGTACAATGAGTTCCTAAAGAGAATATGACAGCTGTTGTGATAATGGTGACTAACTTCTTAAAAGTCAAAATAATTATGTGAAAGCAAGACACTACCACATATCTGACATCGTTATCGATCCCTACTTCAACCACAAATTAAATGTGGAAATTATATTAAAATTCATATTAATGTAAGATTCATCACAATTCTCTTAATATGTTTCATATTTGCAAGGAGATATTTTAAGTGCATTTTGCATTACTACTAAGTCTTCATAACTATTTCAAAAAATCCAAGACTGAGATTTTTTTAAAATAAAATACTAGGTTTCATTTTTGTCAAACAGGAAGATCCAGTTACCAATCCCAGGTGAGATTCCCTGGGAGTATGGTGAAGAGCGTAATAATGCCAGCCACCAGAAATAGGAGCCCACAGACATCAAACCACTACATCTTCCGCAGGTTCAGAGTCACTGAGAAGACCTCAACACACAAGATGCTACTTGGAAAAATGCTTTCTTTACTCACCGAAAGGAGACACAACAAGATCCGGATCTGTGGTGTGCTTCTGTCTCTCATGGCCAAGAGGTCTCTCCCAAAAGCCCATGCAGGGGAATGGCATATATATATATATATATATATATATATATATATATATATATATCCCTCTTGGGCTACAAAAGAGAGGAGAAGAGTGGTGAGGCTGGCCAGGGACCATATGACCAAAAACACTGAAGCAATACAAGAAATTCACTGAGCACCCAGGACAGGAAAGATTTCTCCTAATAAAGAAAAAGCATCTGATGCCAAACAATAATTTGGTACCCTGCCTCCATATATGAGAATGTTCCAGCACTGATTGGACAATATCTGGGTGGGTGACAAGTCATGTGATGACTGCTTCTCCAACAATTTTTATAGGCACCTATTATTTAACTTTTCCATTCTCAAGTACTCTCTTACATGCACATCAGGGCTATTGATAGGAAATCATAAAACACTATTCATAAAAGGTAATACAATTGTATGATGAATTCAAATTCTTTAATCCATTTTCCTCTAACATATGTCAATTAAGAAAAATGGCTGATTTTGCAACTAGTAAAAAATAATTAAGTTTGTACTGATTCATGGTGTTAACAACAATAACTGTATTACAGGGAGTCAAGTAAAGGTACGAAATGCTGCTTACAAAAATTTCGTTGAAAAAAAGTGACTGTGCTTGTCTCCTCCCACAACCACATCAAAATTACAACTGAACTACAGAACAATGATCATTGAGAATCACCTGAGGTCTAGGTGCACAGAAGTCCTACAACTAAGGACATAGGAAGAAGCCACGTTAAGACTGGTAAAAGGGATAGAGACAAGGAAAGGGCTAGTCCGACACCCACATGTGGCAGTTAAAAATCGGGAGGGATATCTCCACTGCAGAGGTCCCCGCTGAGGAGTGAGGGATCTCAGCCCCACACCAAGCTCCCCAATCTAGGGTTACAGTCTAGCTGTGAAAACCAGAAGACATTGTGGCTGAATGAGATGGAGGGCAGCTGCAGCCTGAGGAGTTCCTCTTAAAGGACCCCTGCATAGACTTACTTGCTGATGGACTCACTGGGGCAGCAGCTCAAAAGGCAACAGGGACATACGAGGAGGAACTGAATTGCGTGTCTTCAGAGTGAAGGTTGGAAAAGCAGCATTCTCCCACACAGAAGGGCTGGCTGAAGCCGGTGTTCCTTTTTTGTGCCCTCCCCCAACCCAGCATGCAGATACAGGCAGATGCCATTTATGAGTCTCCATCAACCTGGCTAATACCACTCACCAGATCTGGTGATTGCCTGAGACCCTGCTCAACCCAACCTTCAGGCACTCCCAAGCCACTTCCAGTGGTTTTTCCATACAAATGGCCTGTATTAGCTCATGCTGTAGACTTTCCTAAAATCTCTTAAAGGTTCACAAACCCCAAACAAATAGCATCTAGCTTCAGCATGCCCCATACCTCTTGTTAAGCAACCCCACGCCAGCACTAGCAGCAGCCGACCTCAGTTCACAGCTTTGCCTCTCTCAGGCAGATCCAAGCCCATGACAAGAGGCAACCATCTGCAGACCATTTTGTAGCTCATACCACATGGCCCCAGGAAGGGCATAGGCAGCAGCTGAACTTGGCCTGCACCAGAGTCCCTCCCAAGAAGCTCCAGAATAAACACACCTAGTGTCCAGCTTCATACCAGAGAACCACTCAACCACCTCCACGAACACACCCAAAGGGTAAACTCGGGAGGTACCAGAGCCCTGCTAAAGCAAATCCTCTCCACAGGGTCAGCCCCTGAACAACAGCTCCTCCATTGTAGCCACAGCCAGTCCTCACAACCAATCAGCCTGAAAGTCAATTCCTCTCACTGCAAACAGCAGCCAAAGCTCAACTACAAAAGGAAGGCACACACAACCCGTACAAGAAAAACAACTGGAACACCTGGCTCAGGTGACTAGGGAGACTATGCCAATGGACCTCACAGGACACCTACTACACAAGGCCATTCTACCAAGACTAGGAGATACAGCAGCTTTATCTAATACATAGAAACAAACACAGGGAGGCAACCAAAATGGGGAGACAAAGAAAAATATCCCAAATGAAAGAACAGGACAAAACTCCAGTAAAAGAACTAAACATAATGGAGACAAGCCATCTACCAGTTGCAAGTTCAAAATAGTGGTTATAAAGATGCTCAATGACCTCAGTGGGAACTTCAACAAAGAGATAGGAAACATAAAAATGGAGACAGAAAACATAAGAAAGAACCAGCTAAAAATGAAGACTACAGTAACTAAAATGAAGAATACAAACACAGGGAATCAACAGGAGATTAGATGAAGTAGAGGGTTGAATCTGTGATTGGGAAGACAAGGTGGCAGAAAACACCCAGTAAAAAAGAAAGAAAAATAAGAATCCCCCAAAATGACGATAGTTTAAGGGGTCTTTGGGATAATATCAAGTTTACCAACATTCACATTATAGGGGTACCAGAAGAAGGAGAGAGAGAAAGGAATTGAAAACCTATTTGAAGAAATAATGACAGAAAACTTCCTTAACCTGGTGAAGAAAATAGATATACAAGCCCAGGAAGCACAGAAAGTCCCAAGCAAGATGAACCCAAAGAGGCCCACACCAAAACATATCTTAATTAAAATACCAAAGGTTAAAGAAAAGAGAGAATCTTAAAAACAGCAAGAGAAAAGCTGTTAGTTATCTATAAATGAATTCCCATAAGATGTCAGCTGGTTCCTCAGCAGAAAATATACAGCCAGAAGGCATTGATACGAAATAGTCAAGGTGATGAAAAGTAAGAAACTACAACCAAGATTACTCTAACCAGCAAAGCTATCACTTAGAATCAAAGGGCAGATAAAAGAGTTTCCCAGACAAGAAAAAGCTAAAGGAGTGCATCACCACCAAACCAGTAGTAGTTCAAGGAATCTTAGAGGGACTTCTTTGAAATGGAAAAAAAAATTAAAATTATGAATAAAAACATGGCAATAACTACAGATCTTTGAACAATTACTTTCAATGTAAATGGATAAAATGTTCTAAACAAAAAAACATAGAGTGGCCGAATGGATAAAAAAATGAGACCCTTACATATACTGCCTAGAAGAGACTCACTTCGGATCAAAAGACACACAGCCTGAATATAAAGGGATGGAAAAAGATATTTCATGAAAATGGAAACAAACAAATAAAAGCTAGAGTAGCAATACTTATTTCTGACAAAATAGATTTTACAATAAAGGCTCCAACAAGAGACAAAGAAGGACCTAGCAATTCCACATCTGAGTATTTCCCAAGAAACCCAAAACACTCACTTGAAAAGATATATGTTCATTGCAGCATTATTTATAATAGCCAAGATATGGAAGCAACCTAAGTGTCCATCAATAGCTGAATGGATAAATAAGTGGTACATAAATACAATGGACTATTACTTAGCCATACAAAAGAATAGGATCTTGCCACCTGCAACAACATGGATGGATAGCATAAAAGACGGTATGATGCTAAGTGAAATAAGTCAGACAAGAAAGATGGATATGATATGATCTCACTTCTGTGTGGAACCTAAAAACAAAACAAATGAACAGACAAAACAGAAACAAACTCAGATACAGAGAATATTTTGATGATTGCCAGATTCGGGGAGGGGGCGGGTTTGGGGAATGAGTGGAAAGGGGGAAGGAATTAAGAAGTACAAATTGGTAGTTACAAGACAGTCATGGGGATGTGAAGTATAGCATAAGGAATATAGTCAATAATATTGTAATAACTATATATGGTGTCAGACAGGTACCAGATTTATTGGGGTGATCACTTTGTAAGTTAAATAATGTCTAATCACTATGTTGTAGACCTGAAATTAATATATCAACTTCAATTGAAAAAAATTTTAAATTATTTTAAAAAGAGTAAACAAAACTTAGCAGCTTGACAGAGCAACTTTATGTCTTCTGAATCTAATAAAAAATGGGGCTTATAACAAAAAAAGAGAAAAAAGTATCTGCAAAAAGAAACAAACAAACATTTTCAACCTTTCAAAAGCAGCAGGTGGGTTATGGAATTCTATAATACTAGCTCAAGTGATTTTAGTCTTTGTTTGGATGTGAAATTGCTTAAACTTTTACCACTATAGTGCTTACTTATAAGACATTTGAATCGGAGCATCCTTGATATCTGCTAAGAATCTCTCTCAAACTTAAGAACTTATTGTCACTGATCTCCAAAGGACTGTTTATTTTTATGAGTTTACATATACAGATTATACCTTATTTAATAGGTCCTATTTAAGACCATCCACAAAACTTGTATCAAGTTGCAGACAGGCAAAAATCTAATATGCTACCAGTGAGACAATCCTTGGAAATAGATTGAAAAGGTCAAAAGGAATTCACCGCAGGCTTCTTTTAAGCACTCTACTTATTGAGTGGAAAGCTATCTATTCCTGAGAAACAAGAAGAGGTCTAATTCCCAAATATATAAAGTTAGTATACTGTGGTTTATGAAAACATACTAAGAAAAACAGGACCCCCTAGCTTGTAAAAGGCAAAATACACTGCCCCTAAAATATAAGTCACACTAGGAGAATTTGTCACCCAATTTGGGACTGTCATCTAGTGCTTACTGGTATAATGTTTTGGTAAACTGGGCTACTGTGACATTTTATTTTCAATTATACTCTTGCCACATTTGTGACCATGTAGATTTCTCTCATTTTCAAGTGCAAGGCTGTTTAGATCCCAGAATCTGGTAAGTGGAAAAAGATGGATTCAAAGTTGGAAGACTTGAATTTGAATATATATGACACTTTATGTACTGAAACTTTGGCAAGTCACTGAGTCTTGGTATTCTCCTCTGTAAATGGAGCTAGCCATAACAGGTTTCAAATGAGAGGATGTCTGAGAAATGAATGTGTAAACTCTGGACACTCCACAAATATGGATGACTATTATTGCACACCCTTGTCTCCTCCAGGGTGAAGCACAGTGTTGTGAACATTCATAGCACTCGGTACCTGCTTGTTGAATGGAAAACACTCCATTGAAATAGGGAATTAATCTTATATAATAAGAATTGGGACTTTTTCTCTTCATGAAACACATTTCAGAGGCAAGGAAAACTCAAATTGTGAAGCAAGCATAGTTTTCCCTAAGACCCACAGCATGTTTAATGACCTCAAGCTGCCTGCCCCTCAAGCATCCAAGTGCTTATTACTTTCTGGCTTAACCCAAACCCCTCTCCTATCCTCAGTTGTCTACTTCTCAAGAATCATATTTCCATAAAACTCAAAGTGTCAATTAGCCAACTGGGTAAACTAAGTTTTACAAATAGGGGGAAAAAGTGTAGGATCCAATAACATCTCCCTTCCTGCTATTATCTCAATATTTCCCACCTTGTATATATTAATTAACTTCTCACAAACTCTGGGTCACACTCTGGGTAATATTAAAAGCCTGTTTTAAAACAGTTAAAAAGTATATTCAGCTGTTGTATCTAATTAATATTGCTGTAGCTTTCCAAATTTCTGTAACTGTTATGAAAACCCAAGGTTCCACCTGGACAAGTTGGGGTTTCCCCAGTAATATACCAACCACCAGCTGAGAACCACAGATGTAACATATGAACAATGGTTCCTAATTAACACTTGGGCTAAAAGAGGAGATAGCCTTTAGGTGTTTTTTTCTGCAGGCAGGTCTTCAGAGTCGTGTCAGAGGGATTTTCTAAATCATAAAAACAATAAAACTACTACATGGTATTCCTCTCTTCGTGAGTTCAGAATGCTTCATATCAAATCAGTGAACCATAATTAGGAGTAAAGAAGATGAAATCAGTGAAAATTTGAATATCTATTACTCATTATTTATGTGATCCAGGTAAGTAGCTTAGCTTCTCTTGGTTATAAAGGTCAAAATAATAACACCTGCCTCTAGCCTCACTACAAAGCCACTGGGGCCTATAGAAAAAGCTACTCCTTCCTCAAAGTACTTTATTGTCTGCCAGAACATTGTCATTTTATATATATATATATATATATATATATATATATATTTATTTATTTATTTATATATATATTTATTATATATATATTTATATATTTATTATATATATATTTATACAAGTCTACAATGACCACCAACCTGCAGAGACACATTGCTTATGATCCCTTCCTCATAAGTAAATGAGATTTTATCTTGCCACTTAAAGTATTTAGGATAATTTCAATAAATATCTGTTGTTATTATTATTATTATTATTACTATTATTATTATACATAGTAATGATGATGCTATATGTCTATGATACAAAAAACCTGTAACATTGACATTGTCCTTCCTAGACAATCATAAAACATCTTCATAATCAAGTTCCATTGTACAAATGCTTTGCACTTTCTAAATAATACAAACAAACAGTAGAGGCATTTAAAATCATTTTTTAAATACTTTTTGATATTTTGGAGTCTGGTAAAATTTCTAGTCAGCCAAGAATTTTTACATTGGCCAATGTATTCTTATCAATGCCAGTGTTCCTTTTTCTCTGTTTATATTTTCTTATATTTCTTACATTAACAGAAAACAATCGTATAGCTGCAGCAAAGTATTCTTGTAATTCAACCCTGGACTCAGATTCCCAGGAAAAGCAAGCACAAAAGAAATATCAAAGCGAAACAAAATATATTTATGTAAGTTTCCCTGTTGAAATGAAATTGAAATTTCTTTGGAAAATTAAAATTTGCTTGTTTGTTCTCTTTGGTTTGGTTTTGTTGATTTTGGTTTTGGGTAGAAGAGGGTTGTTAAGAATTTGGAACAGGAGACAAGAGCCTCTCATTTTTAAACAGACTGGTTTTATAGATCAATATTAATTCGCATATAGATTTGTTAAGAAATCTTAGTTCACTCTTTGAGCTCCAACCTCATAGCCACATGCTAATCTAGAAGCAAGTTCATTCACATTGAATTATGGGGAAAATAACATATTTATAAATGGAAAAAAGAGATAGTTTATAATTAAGCAGAGCTGAATGCTGTAACAGACAATATGCAAGGAATGAAAATGAAAAACATTTCAGTCCTTCTTTTGCTTTGTTGGTCTAACACATCTCTCCTTGATGAGCTGGTCTGACCACAGCTGGGCTTTCATTTCTGTAATTAGCACAGCAGAAGCCCAAGTGAGGGCACAGCTATTCCTCTTCTATTGTTTGCACACTGGGGGGCAGAATTCTAAATGTCAGATGCTTCTTCCTATTACAAAGTGGCCTACTAGCTCCTCAAAACCAGTTTGAAAACCTTTCAAGATCATTGAATTGGGCCCCATGTCCCACATTAGACAGGAATTCTAGCAGCAGGGACCTTGAAAGGGCTGCTCAGTGTTCTTAGTCAGGAAAAACTAAGAATAAAAATAAATAGCTTTTAGGTTGCCTTGTGGAAAGCCCTGGTGTAAATTTAGAGGTACTGGACCCTGCCCCTTGATTTCATTTTTATGTCATTCCGTTGAATGAGAGATGCTTTCTTTTAAGTCAGCAGAGAAAGCTGGAGAAAAACTATGACTTCTATTTGAAAGCCTTGACCACCAATCCAGTGTTATTTCACTATACTATACACATATTAGCATCACAATTATCCACAATTATAAAGAAAGAATTCCTAGGTGTTCTTTTCATACCTACTAACTGACAGCTAAATTTCCTAATTCAGTAAAATAACCTAGGAAGAAAGGGTTTGGATTCGTGTTTTCCTGACAGCTACATAACATGTAGGCCCTGTAAAACACTAGGCACCGATTTTATATCACTAGAAAACTCACCTCAAAGTTTTATCTAGTCCTAATTACTGCAGTGTAGGGTGGCAAGGAACTAAATCAAACATTCCATGTTTTCCCCCCTATGAGTTTCCAATACCTGAAAATAAAGGATTAACTTAAATGAGAAAGAAACCCTGTGTTGCTTAGGCTATTTGAAAAGTCCATGTAACTTGGACAAGGCACACTTTCATCTTCACTATTTTTCTGTGCTAAAAGAAACTCTAAAGACCATGATGCAAAATAGAAAAGTAATCATTATTCTGGAAGCTGGGCAGGGCAGCCTAGTCTAAGAATCTTCAGCCCATTAGCAAGTGACATGGTATAAAATTCCACCGAGCAAAGCTGTGTACAGCACCACAAAACCAAAGAGCAAGATCACAGATTCATAACATGAAGGGCAAGAATCAGGGTAATGATGGTGGGAAGGAGGATAGAGAGTGTATCAGAAAAGTGTGCAGGACAATTTTTCACCCCTGGTGGGTCATGCTCTCACACCAAATTTGAGAACCACAACACTAAATAAACTTTCCTAAACCCTCTTCTATTTTTTTTCTACCTGAAAAGGGAAGAGTTTGGTGCCGCCACCACCAGGACAGTCTTAATCGAAAGGAGGCAGTATATACAGAAGATAGGAGTCATTCAACTGATAAATGACAATTTCTTTCTCACGTATCAGGAGGCTCATTAAGCAGCTAAGTGCTTACCTGTGGGGTAGTTTTTAATTTTTAGAGAATTAAATAAGGTCAACAGCTTAAGGAGAAGGAAAAAATAATTGGAAAGAAGAGTAGAACCTTGTAGTTACTTGGCTCTGCTCCATCCTTAACCTTAATCTCTAGTAATAATTCTCACTATTACCCCATGAACTTTCATAATTACACATCAAACCAACACATTATTTGGTGTATAGTAGAAAGGATATTACAGAGAGTCACACACAATTCATGTATTTTGACCTATGTTTCCGTTCCCTTATATATGTGTGTACACATGTGTTCATCTATATGTATGTCTGTGTATGTGTGTGTACTCAAGTATGTATATGTGCCTGTATACGCATTAGTTCTCAAAAACACAGGTCAGTGCTGTTTATTAGAACTGTCTGTGATGGTATAAATGTTTTACATCTGCACTGTCCAATACGGTAGCCACTAGTCATATGTGGCTATTGTGTATTTGAAATATGACTAGTGTGACTGAGAAATTAAAATTTTAATTAAAATTAAATAGCCACATGTGACTAGTGGCTACTATACTGGACAGAGTAGGTATCAATGTCTTTATTATATATAACATTGGCACATATTGGCACAAATAAACTTCCTGGTTGCTCACAGATCAATCTCAAATAAATTGATTAGTAGATTTTATGTAATATGTATGTATATATTATCATATGAATGGATGAGTCTTAACCAGCTCATTTTGTCAAGAACAAGCTATGCAGTTATTCAGGAACTCAGGATTCCAATGACTTCTAATGTTGGCCTAGGAATTGCCATTCCATTTAGCTGGAATGGGAAAGAGCATGGAAATGGCTATGTTAGACACTGGGATAGGTCAGGCCTGGAAATAAGATACTTCCAGTTATATTCCATTGTCTAGAACTTAGTCATATTTGCATATATCGGCAAAGGTTAGAAATATAGCTATGTATTCAGAAAGAAGTGAAATAGTCTTTGGTAACCAAATAATGGTTTATGCAATTACAATTGATTTTACTTTCTTCTTTACTCTATATTTCTCTATTTTGAAAGTTTTCTATAAGAAAGAATATGTGTTTCCCCAAAACTAGAAAGAACCAAAGTAAGTTTGACTTTTGAAAAAAATACCAAATATATTTCTATAAGATATAATAACTAATATTTAAGGTTGAAATACACTTTTCAGGCCCTTGAAAAAGATTAATCTGGAAACATAGGCTTTATTTACAGAAGATATAGGAAATTAAAGCTCAAACAAATATTTGATATTATCTAGTCATATGTCAGACAAGTCATTGTTTCTCAATCTTTATTTTGTCATCGTCTCACTAAAAAAATCTTTTTAAACATTCTATTTCTAATCACGCCTAATATGAAATTATAGTACAACAGGTATGTTGAACATCTGTTTATATACTCTGTGTGTGTGTGTGTGTGTGTGTGTGTGTGTGTGTGTGTGTATACACACAGAGGGTGCCAAAAAAATGTATACACATTTTAAGAAAGGAGAAAACTGTATTATAATTGTAATACTCATGTATACACATGACTTGTATTCATTTTTTGTTACCGGTATATAATATATATATATATATATATATATATATATAAATATATATATATTTTATATATATATATATATATATATATATATATATATATATGTTTTATACATAAAAAGAGTTAAGATTTTTTTACCCTCTCACCCCAAGAGTGAATTTTCACCCCCTTGGTGGCAATATCACAATGTGATAAGGAACCTGAGTCCAGAGAAGTTAAGCTACTTATCCAATGTCTCAAAGCTAATTAGTTGATCAACTGGAAATGATACTAAGTATCTTGACCATCCAGTGCTATTTCACTATACTGTCCACATATTAGCATCCCAATTGTCCACAATGTTTAAAGAAAGAGAAAAAAAATGAGCAATGTCTTATAAGGTATGATATAGTTGCTGGTTAGAATGTTTTTGTTTGCTTGCCTTTTGGCTATTTATTTTATTTTTATTTTAGTAGTTTTTTTATTTTTTTCTTGTGTGGTAAATAACACAAGTAGAGGTATAACCAGAGTTTTAATAGCCATCGTTCGTAAAAATGCCACGGAAAAGAAAATGAAAATCAAGTCAAAGTAAAATTCACACCCAGTCAGCTATCCAAAGACCAGGTGACTTACAGCTATCCAAAGACCAGGTGACTTATTCAGGTCAAAATGTCTTTCACTTCTCTCTGTTTCCTTCAGTAACAAAGAATGGTATCAGGATGGGTGGTATGAATATGCTTCCCAAATATTAATCCAAGACTTGTCAGAAAGAAAGAGAGAGAGAGAGAGGGGAAGGGAAGGGAAGGGAAAAAGAAAGAGTCTCAGTGTGGCCAGTACCAAAAGGATCAAGGAAGGCTGCATTTTCTAAGGAAGTAGCATTGCCATTGTTTGCAACCATGGCACTAGCACTAGTTAATAGAAAAAAATAAAAATCAAGGACTGCAGGTCACAGTGCCTACTTGAAACATGCTCTATGTTCTGAACAAAAAACAAGGGTTAGGTGTGTGTCACACCAGAAATGGCTTTCCAAATCTATGAAAGTGATATTTAGAGCTACTTTAAAATATTTTACACAGGAAAGATGATGGTATGCCACATACATTAGAATAATTTGACAAGAACAAAGTTGATGATGGTGGTGCTACATCAAATTGATAATAATGACACTTTTGTCAGATTTTATTATAGAATATTGTAAGTGTATTTGAGTGTGAGAAGAAAGTGCAAAGTTACAGAATTATTTTAAAGTCTCTTAAAGTACCTCCAGAGAAAAGCATAAGCCACGTTTCCCTTCGCAAACTACTTAATCTTATATGGTAAGAAAAGACATATTCTTTCATTTTAGTAGGGCAGGTAAAATTGTCACTTAGAACATCAAGTCATTAAGTTTGTGTTTTAAAAAGATTATATCTTAGATTCCATAATACTAGGGTTCTAGATAATTTTCTACTACCTTTTTATTGAAAAAAAAATCTGGCTAAAATTGCACTATATGACCTTTGCATTAATAGTCTTGCCTCTTGTCTGTCAAGCTAATAAAGATTTTGGGGAATCATAAGGACTCATCTGGAAACGATAGAATTTCTGCCTTTGTCTTTCTTTCCTGGGTACTAATGGCTTTTTGTCAGTCCTCTTCACTCAGTGTATGACACATGAAGCCATTCCATTTTAGTTGTCCATTAACTTCAAGCATTATGACAAGAACAAAGCAACCCCCTAAAGAAACTGAACTCAAACACTCATATCAAATTTCTCCAATTCTTCAGCTTATAAGGTGCTGTTTTCAATTGTCAATAATGTTCATAAGAGTAAGCGATATCCATTACTAATTAAAACAAGCTGTTTAAACAAACACGAAAGGTCACCAAGCCTGTAGATCAACATATTCAAGCTATTGTTCAATTTCCTGGAACATTACTATCTGATGATTTGTTTCTATCTTCCAGTCACTTATCTTTCTAAGTAATAAATATAGAGAATAAACACACAGAAAACAACCTTCCACAATAGGTGCCATGAGGCCCAGGGCTCCAATGTGGCAGTGGATATTGTTTCCTTAAGATCAGTAATGTACATCATATCCCTGCAAATGAAAGCAAAGAAGTTTTCATTTATTTTTTCTGAGTTTGTGGGGATCAAAGGCATAAACTATAGGGAAAATGTAGTTTTTATTAGGAAAAGTGACACTTGTACTCTTCTGCAAGGTTTTTAAACAACATTTTATCTATATGGATGTGCTATTAAGGCACAAATAAAATGTAAAACCTTGTCTGACATGCTGAACAATGGCTTTTTTTAAAGTTTTCTTTATTTTCATGCCACTAAGTCCCTTATAAAATACTTTTAACTATTTTCTCAACCTTTACTTGAGCTGACATTTGAAACTGATTTTTTCTTTTAAAATTGTATCCCTTAACAGCATATTAATTACACAGAGGATATAATCTCTGAATCAATATCAAACCAATTGAATAAGCCAGTATAAGGAGTTAGATAGATTTTTTTTAAGCTACCTAATATTAAGTTGTATGATTCAGTTATAACCAATTCCAATTTATCAACAGAAGTAGAAAGGAGGAATAATTTCAATTGGCAAAATGCAGAGATAATTCCTAAACCTCACTTTAGCGAGTAGTATCTTCTCTCTCAAAGCTTTTATCCAAAATGCACAGTTGTATTGTTAATTTACAGATATTTAATTCATCTTATTTAATATTTTTCTGGCCCAAACCATAGCAGATTATAAATGAATCTTGGAGGAATCTGGTAGTATTACCCACAATTTTCAAACAAGCTTACTAAAGATCAAAGAGTTTACATAAAGTATCTAAAATTGTTCAACTGACGAGGAGTAGAGTCTATGCTAAGACTCTAGTTATATAAGCGAGTCCAGCAGATCTAGGGGTTTACTAAAAGTGCGATCCTTCTCACTTTAGCTAACCAGAAGACATACTGACATTGAAAGTTTCAAATAGCATTTTATTTACAGTGCATAATAGAGTTGCTTTATTTCATTCTGACTCTATGATTACACATATTGTGGCTTTGCTTCCAACTTCACAGCATTGTAGTTCTTCGGTGCTCAGAAGCATTTCATTAGTTACCATACAGTAAAAACAATAGAGCTGGATAGTAATGTTGACTTCACTATCCAACGGAAAGAAAAAAAATCAGATGTTTATATCTGAGAGCTATAACATTTAGACGTTTGAAAATTGTGATTCTTGTCTGATTCTAAGATTCTACCAACTTATAACTATCATTTAAACTCCATTTAACTATATTCTCATTTCATTGTCTGAAAAATTATTAAGCAGGCCCATGTTTTTGGCACATACAACACTGATAAATAAGCCACCTCAAAAGCAGAATCTATAAGACATTGCATTGAAAGCTAAATCTGATACTTTTCCTGCTTACCTAAGTAGTTTCCAGTTAAAAAAAAACTATTGTATCAAGTATAAATTAAGCCAAAATGAATATGGTTTGCCAGCGTTGAAGTCAGTTGTAAAACATCGTTTTGTTTTAGCAAATTTGGTTTAAGACATTTTGAATGACTGAAAGCATGAGAAACTGTGTGTTACATGTTTCTATGCCTTAGAAAAAAATTAAAATTCATAGATATTCAAAATAATATAAAAATAGAATATTTGATTTAAGAATGAATAAATCAGAATACAGGATTAAATGTCCTTTAATAACTTGAGTTTTTAAAGCATAATTGAAAAGGCTTTTCCAATTTTTTTTAAATTTTCTGAAACACAGATATCATAAAAGTTAATTGAGATACTTTTAATGACAAGAAAATAAAAGTTCATCCAGCTTGCTACCTCCGCCCAGACCCTTCAATGTCCTTCATTTTTTTTCTTCCTTCCCACTTTCCTGGGTATTAATATATTCACCAGGGTCTTATTCGAAAAAAATCAAAGGACATGAAATTCAAACCCATTTATTCTTGCTGTAACTTAGTGACTCTGGTAACAGGTTTAATGGAGAAAAGGGTTTAAACTGCAAAGTAAATTAGTACACCATTTGATGATGTTTAAGAGTGAATGTCTCCAAGCAATTGAGAGCTGACTAGAGACTGCGTTTCCCCTAATACTATCAGGAAGAAAGTAACTCCAGTGTGACATAGAAGATGTTTTGTGAAATGGACAGTTAGTTGTTCATTAAACATTAAGAAAACAAAGACTTCATTACACAACCAATTCTGAAGATGAGTCTTCATAACATACTAGAAACAACATAGGACTTAAAAGAAGGCCTGGATTCAAATCCTGACTCTCCTTCATGTTAGTTATATGACCTTAAGGTAGTCCTTTAACATTTTCAGAATTCAATTCCTTTGCAAAGCTGAGATAATAATACATTAATTTGCTGGAAGAATTAAATAAGCTAACATACTCAAAGCACCTAGTACAGTATCTGGCACCTAAAAGATATTCAATAAATATCAAGGAGGATTCTGATAATGCAATTATGCCAACAAAGTGATATAAATTCAAAATGATCCAATAACCTCATTCTTATCCATCTTCACTTCCCATAAAAACTGTGCTCTAAAATAAAAATAAAAAATCTCATCACAGGCAATTGCTATGGCCAACCAAAGGAAAAGACGAGGAATCAGAGAGGCTTCAGTGAAAACTCTTACCATTTCTGTTACACACTCATGTGCACACATCCATGGACTCATGGCCAAGGCAAAATAAAAAAAAAAATATTTGATTGAATCCATTTTTAATAAAAATTCAAATGGCCACTTTATTTTGCAGATCTTCAGCAGCAAGGCTTACAGACTTGGTGTTTGGTTATTAATTTAACAGCACATAATAGATATACATGACTCTATGCTAGGTGAGAAGAGGCCTCCTAGTCATTAAATAATGTAACATCTTAACACATATTATTGGGAAAGTGATGATAGTGGCTGATTCTTTTGATTGGGGGATGAATCGAAAAGTACAAGATCAACTAAATATAGTTGAATATAGAATATAGGTATTGAAAATAAATGATTTAATGATCTATATATAGATCATTTAAATGGTATTAAGGAGAAGTTCAAAGATAACAATGGAAAGTTGCATTTCATATCAGGGGAGGGTAGTTAAAAGAAGAAACTAGAAGGAAAGACTTTAACTAGTAACCTCAAGACAGTAAAAATGTATAAGTAGGGCTAGCCAAGTGGCTCAGTTGATTAAGAACTCCCTCAAGAGTGCGAGCTTTGAGCAACAGCGTCGCCGGTTTGACTCCTGGCCTGAGCTGAGATGCCAACAGCTGCCAACAGGTGGCAGGATGGCTTGGGTAAAAAACTAATAATCATCAACAAAAAATAAATAAATAAAAATGTATAAGTATATTCTGCAGTGACATTTTATATCTGTGGCAGGATGTAATGTGGGACTTTAATAATACAATGCATTTGAGATCCATAAAAAGAAAGTTTCACCTGTTAACTCTATACTAGACATTAGTAGATGCAAGTAATATGGAATATTACAGAACAAATATTTTAAATATGATAACGTATCATATATATATACGCACAAAATCACTCTCAAGATGCCCCTCAATGATCCTTGCCACAAAGTTTTCTCACTCTGCTTTCTATCACTCATAGTTAGGGAGTCCAAAGGCCATTTTTATTTTGAATTGTCTGTCCCTTTTAAATCAAGCTAGTAATGGTTTCATCAATACAATTCTCTTAAAAATTTTGTGGGTCTTCTACAAATTTTATTAAGATTCACTCTACTAGACAAAAGCCATATCCACAAATCTTGTTGAGATAAGTCTTTGCCTACCTTGTCTACAAATGCTGCTGCAGAAAAATACCCTTAAGATTCTTGGAAGCTCCTTTATCAAATGGAAATTTTTTGTGACAAATGCTCTTAAAATCTGTACAGGGACTTTTTTTCTATTAGAGGCACTACCTTAAATCTTTCTGAGTTTTTCACAAAAGGTTTTATAGTCACACACTTGGCTTCATCTTAAGACTGTATTTTCCTGACAATGCCTGGATTAATATTTGCCCAAAAACATTTTCTTATTTTTAGCATTGTTTGCTATCTGGTGATCCTGGGCATGAGGGACAATTTTATTTTTTGAACTGAGCTCCTTACTACTTAATGGAACTTCTTTGAACTTATGAGGCCTGACAAATTTGCGAACGTGCCACCGTGTGCTTACATTGGCAGCACTGTACAAACAGTGCAGCAGGTTCCATAACCTTGTATATCAGTGTCTCACAGCTGTGCTTGTGTCAACATGTGGTGGTGTCTTGCTGAGTGGCGTTCGTTATTGTTGTGTGTGTGTGCCACCACGAGAATGTCTGAGCTTGAATTAGAGCAATGAACAAACATTAAATTGCTTGTTAAACTTGGCAAGAGTAGAAGTGAAATCAGGGACATGTTAGTCCAAGTTTATGGGGATGATGCCATGAAGAAAACGGCAGTGTAAAAACGGATTAAACATTTTTCTGAGAGGAGAGAACACATCACTGATGAAGAGAGGTCTGGGCAGTCAGTAATGACCAGAACTGACAAAACACTGCAAAAATTTGTTGAATTGTGCATCAAAATCATCAGCTGACTGTGAGAAGCACAGCAGACCAAGTAAACATCAATAGAGAAACAATTGGGAAAATCTTAACTGAAAATCTTGGCATGAGAAAGGAATATGCAAAAATGGTCCTGAAGGAGCTCACCAATGAACAAAAGCAAAGGAGAGTCAAAGTTTGTCAAGACTTTTTGGCAAGGCGATGTTTTGGGCCATGTTATCACTGGTGATGAAACATGGGTGTACCAATATGATCCTGAAACAAAGCGTCAAAGTGCACAACGGAAGTAACCCAACTCTCCACAACCAAATCAAGAGTCAAAATGATGTTGCTAACATTTTTTGATATCAGAGGGATTATTCAATATGAATTTGTACTGAACAAACAGTTAACCAAATTTATCATTTGCAAGTGGTGAAAAGGCTGCATGAAAAAGTTAGGCAAAAATGACCTAAACTTTACACCAACAATTCATGGTTCTTGCATCACGACAATACACCAGCTCACAGGGCACTGTCTGTAAGGGAGTTTTAAGCCAGTAAACAAATAATTGTATTGGAATACCCTACCTACTCACTTGATCTGGCCCCCAATGATTTCTTTCTTTACCCAATGATAAAGGAAATATTGAAAGGAAGAGATTTTTATGACATTCAGGATATCAAGGGTAATGCGATGACAGCTCTGATGGCCATTCCAGAAAAAGAGTTCCAAAATTGCTTTGAAGGGTGGACTGGGTGCTGGCATCGGTGCATAGCTTCCCAAGTGGAGTACTTTGAAGGTGACCATAGTGATATTGAGCAATGAGGTATGTAGCATTTTTCTAGGATGAATTCATGAACTTAATTGTCAGGACTTCATATCTTGCTTCCCTTGCATTTTACTCTAAATGAAGGAAATGACCAAGTTGCAATTTAAACAATCTGCCTGGAAATGTCCTTAGCTAGATTATTCAGTTTATTAAGTACATTTTCCACTTTCAGTGGTTCTACAAGTGACAGTGCTGAACTTTACATAAATATGTAATAAGAATCCCCTATTCTCCAGCTTACAATAATGTTTCTCACTTTCTTTAAGCTCTCAGGAATAGCCTCCTCAAAGACTTCCACTAACAATCTCTTCAAGGCCTTTCCAACTTCCACTCACCATCCAGTCCCACAGCAATTATCATATTGTTTGGTTTTTATTTCAACAACACCCCACTTTTGGTACCAAAATATGTATCAGTTATCATGGTTATGCAATGAATTTCCTCCAGATATAGTGGTTTATCTCCATAATAATCATTTATTATCTCTTGCGATTTCTGTGGATCATGAATTCAGATATGTCTCAGCTGAGAAGTTATCATTTGGGATCTCTCATGTAACCTTAGTCAGATGTTTGCTGAAGAGTCAGTCACTGGAGGCCATTTTTACTTGAAAAGGAAGGACAATTCAGGGGGTGGAACAGAGATTCCAGAGGCCTTAACCAAGGGACATGGGCCTCAATGAGCTTCAGAATGCTTTGGAGCAATAACTCTTGTGTACCTCTCATTTTCCCCAGTCTGGAACAGGGGAGCCTGTAATAGTTATCCTTGCCTGGGACACCACTGTATATTAACTGGATGGCAATCAAATAAAATATTCCTTTAGTTTAAAGGCCTTCAAATCAAGAATTATGCTTAAGGGGCGTTAGTTGAGGAGCCTTATTCACCAGGACCTGAGTTAGGCAACAAGATCCTAGACCTCCAGCTTGAGTCAATGCTGTAATAGATGAGTCTTTCTGGAGCCTTGAGAGGGAGAGATATATTTTGCATTTGCGGGGGATGTGAATTACTAGGGACCAGAGAGGGAACTGTAACTGCCAGCCTCCGAGATCCTTGTCTCCTATTGTTCATGTTCTTGTATATTACTATCCACATTGAATTAGGGCTGGCCTATATGATCAGTAGACTGTGACAGACATGATGGTATTTGACTTCCAAGGCTAGATAATGAAAGGTATTTCCATTTCTGAATGGATCTCTCATTCTACAGTACATACATTGTTATTGCATGAGGACACCCAAGCAGCCCTGTGGAGAGGCCCATATGCAGAAAACTAAGGCACTGTCATTCACTCTCAGTGCTGGTGAATGAGTCACCTTAAAAGTGGATCCACTAATTCCAGTCAAGCCTTCAGATGACTGCAACCCTAGCCAACACCTGGCTGCGATTGCATGAGAGATCCTAAGCGAGAAACCCAGCTGAGAGAGGGCTTCCCAAATTTCAAACCCATAGAAAACGTGAGAGATAATAAATGATTGTTGTTGTCTGAGCAACTACATTTTGTAATAATTTGTAACACAGCCACAGAGCCACAGTAGCTTACACAAAAATACAAGATTAATTAAATGTTGAAAATAGGTAATTATTTAAAAGTAAAAATATAATAGAGGAAACATTATATTTTGTAACAGAGAAGGTAGGTACATCAAGGGAAGAAACTTATGACAGGAAGAAATATATTGTAACTCATGAGAGGAAAATTTATGTGTGTTTTACATTTACTTCAATCACAAGATGTAATATGGGACATTAATAAAATACTATATATAAGATCACTCAAAAAGCCCATGTGATAATTATATACTAGATATTATCAGGTACCATTAACCCAGAATTTGATAATACAGTAATATAAATATGCTAATGTCATACATACTAAAAAAGTACACACAACTGATTAAAAAGAAAACACAAGTATCTCAAAATGCATATTTCACAAATGGGTACCATAGTATATAATTTCAGAATGTAAGCAAAGTTAATGTTATTTATTTTTTTAATAAGAACTTAAAACACTGTCAGGCTTTCTTTTAAGTGAACTGATATTTACTATAAACATGGCACTAAAAGTTTGTTTACTCTCATTTTGCCTGCAGTAGGCAATATGTATTAACCTATCCAACTTTACATATAAACTAATTGTAATTATTACAATCCATATAATTTAGCAGATTTTTTAAAAATATATTACATCCAAGCAACACCTTTCCATATGGCCAATTAGTAGAGTCGTAAAATGCAGCAAATATATGATGCTGTATTGAACATCTGTGTTGGTTATCCTATGGGAATTTTTAATAAAGGACCAAGCAGCATATTGATGTTAATTCTACGTTACCGGGACTTTAAATAAAAAACTAAAATAAATAGCATCCATTAAACTGATCATACTGTTGTAACTCAAATTGTGTTTATTATGCTAATGGAACATGAAATTAAGAAAAAGACCTTTATGCCAGTGGAATTAATTAATGAGCTTTATGAAGGCATTGGGATGTAATTTATTTCTAGATAAGTAAGTCTAATTTGCAGTTCTATGGGTCTCTGCAATGCTGATTGTAATAGTTATTCCTGCAGATGTGCTGCTCACAGCATGTCTTTCCATTAGAACTGAACACCTCATTATATAAACTGTACCTAATTAAACATAATACAGTGGTGACTTGTTAAACTGGCCTTTTTAAGTCAGCAGCTGCCTAAGCTAATAATACTGTACACAAGATTTATATCATCTTCCCTATAATACTGATATTAAAATATACTGCCCAAGGGATTGATAACTAATTTACCAGTATGTAACAGGTACATTTCTGATTCTGTGATAAGAGATTAAAGACCAGCAGCCCATAAAAATAAAATGAATTCAAGTCCATTTGGAACTCAAGAGTACCTGGGAAACTTTATTAAAACCACATACCTTTTTTTAAAAATCAGTAAAATAGTCATGAAAAGAAAGTGAACACTAAGAGTGAAAAATATAAATAAATAAATGTGAAATATTTAGAGAAGTCCTTCAGGTATTTTTTTCAAGTGCATACAAAACTTTTTCAGACCCAACATGCTACAGCTATATTTGTCACTTAAAATCACATTGGGATATAAAATATGGCATTTGCCACTAGAGGTAAGGAAAATACTTATAATACCAGATGTTCTCTGCTTAAATTGTATTTTCAACTGAAATCCTTAACAGACACTATAATAATCTTCCTTTTTTTAATTGTTGGCTAGTAAGGTAAAAATGGAGTCATTAAGCCTGAGCTCAATAACAAACACAAAGTACAGCATATACAGAAATATCTCTGCTAATTAATGTTGTTTTCCAGTTCCAGAATCGCCTGGTTATATGCCATTTATCCTTTAACCCTCAACTCAGGCCTGAAAGCTCTGAAATTCTTCACTCACCCTATCTTACATATCTCTTGTTATCTCTCCCAAACACCATTTCTTCTAGTTATTGCAAGTATAATGCTATATTATAGATATCCAGAATACATGTCCATCTTCTTACTCCTCCCCAACAATAAATTATAAGATGAGGGCTATCTCGAATTTATCACCACAACCCAACTCCTAACTGGAACATAGTGCTGCTTCATAAATATGAGTTGATTGAATGATTCAAACAATCCTCAGCATGTGACTTTGCTGTTAATCCTTTCTGCATTTAACTCCAACTTTACAGACATATAGCAGATCATTTGGTAAATATTTGTCAGTTTAATGCATTGATGGACACTAACAAAATCAATGTCCATTTAACTTGTAAACTAAATATTAAGTTAACATCAGGCTTAGAGATTCCACACTTCCTCCAACTCGGTATTTCCAGAGTATTTCTTTCTGATCCCCAACATCAATCTCCATTTAAAATATATATTACTTGGGTGATGAAAGTGTCTTCTTTCAGCAGTTCCAAATATCATCCACTAGAAATATTGCAAAATGTCCATATGGCTTCTTTGAAACATTTAAACATAAGGCATAGTAAGTGTTGATAGTTATAAACTTATATTTACTTGCAGAAAATAGTAGAGCCACCATAATCCCTGCTGTTAGCTCCTGAAATATTTATGAGCACTGTTATCCTCAGTTTAAGTTAGCAAAGAGCATCAACCCAGGTAAAAAGAAAAAAAATTACAGGTTAGCTGAGAATCAACGGCCCATATGGACTGACTGAAAAAAATAAACTAGGCAAACAAGATTCTATTTTGGAAAAAAAAAACTGAAAAAACAAGCATGATTAGTTTGTTAGAAATGAAGCTGCATGTGAAAAGATTAACAAGATTGGGTAAGAGCCATGGCAGGACAAAGCCATTTAGAAGCTCAAGATATGAGAACAGAAATGGCACAGAGAATACAAGGTGAGAACTGTTGGTCAAACAAGAACAATTCAGATGCTCAATTGGAAATAGAGATGTTCCTAGAGGAACAAATGAGCTTTCCTGTTATAATTTTCAGTCCACCTAGGGAAAAGTCTTCTTCTTCAGACAACCTGAGTAGGCATCTGTTTCTTTTTGGTTGTTTTGTTTTTGAGGGCAGTGTCACTGGCCCTCACATGCGGGACCCAAACCGGGGCCGCGGGCTTCCCAAGCCAGCGCTTAACCACCGCGCCACTTGGCCGGCCCGGCATCTGTTTTTTATAGCCAAAAAGCAAAACAAAATCAAGTGCGTTATTAAAGGGAAGGCACATAAATTAGTATAATGTTAGCTGCTGTAATAAACCCCCCAAATTCAGTATCTGTTCCGTGCGAAAGTAGTTTCATAAATACATTCAAAGGCCAAAGAAACCACTGCTTCCAACCATTTGCAATGATTGGACAAACAGCGTGTGTTTCTAGTCCAATCTGATGAAATGAAGCTATTGACTCTAACAAAGGAGAATAACTCTGACAAAGATGAGAGAGATGAGGAGGAGAGTTTTTAAGTTTTATATTTTTTAATACAACTCTTATAATGCATGAAGAATACCAAAACCAAACCTGGGAGGAGAGATTGTGAAATCTGATGAATGTGAAAACTTGATAGAACACAACTGATATTAAGAGAAAGTAAACAAGTAAACTCCACATTGCCAGACATGGAAGGAATGGTGTATGATTTAGAAACTCTAGCTACCACTTCATTTTCTTCATTGTTCTATCCCTATTGGTCTACCTTAAAGAGGAAGCACCAGGAAATAATAGGAGTCAGAGACCTGACTGAATCCTCTCTTAATAGTCATGTAACTTCTAGCAAGCTTTTCAAATATTTCTGAGCTTCAATTCCCACATCTGAATATGAGCTAACACCTATTTTGCAGCTGTTGAGTAAATTAACAGGACAATATGCATAAAGCTCCTATTATCTGTTATACTATAGGCCTTAGTTTTGAGGGGAATGGCCGGTTCAGCTTTGAAATGTAACCTGAGTATGGCACTATTATTTTGATAACATGTTACATCTAGATTACTTAGAGGATCAGAATTGCTCTCCTTTTACTTTCCAAAACAACTAAGGTCTCAAGCTGTGGGTATGCCAACAACCCCTGAATTTAAAACCACAACTTCTAAAATATCAGGAGAGGCTTAGCTCTATGTTAGGCATCAAATGAACAGGGCAAATTATTCTCCAAATCTGTCTCCAGCCATGATCCATTCAGTAGAGTATCAGAGCCTTTGTTCTGAATGAGAAGAGACAGCACATAGCAATAATAATCCAAAATTTATCCCAATGCTCCCCAAACTGCTGATAACAATGAGGTCACCTGAAGAGAAACAACCCAAATTTCATTGTCACCTTTGCCTAATGTTGGAACTCAGCCTCCTTCGGTCCCCTCAAGCTATTACAGGGTATGGGGTTTGTCTCACATATTCTCACAAATATCACATCTTGTGTTTACAGTATGGCTCTTCACCATACCCTTGCCCTGCTTCTGAATTTTTACTGCACAAGAACTCACCTGAGGGAAAATTTCACCTGTGTTGCTACCAGTGTCATCCTTGAAAATAAAGATTCCCTGCCTAGCATGATGTTTCTGGTGTACCCCAAAGTATAAATGTCAAAGTGTAAAAGACAGGCTGTGTTACCTTCAAACCTCACTACACTGAAGCCTCTCTAGGCTTTCATAAAAGTGGACAGAATGCACTGCTCCATCATTTTATCGTCTGGACCCCGAAACAGCACTATTTCTGTCTCCACAGGCTAGAGTCTCTCTAGAAAACTGACCCACCCCTTTCCCCTAAGACCTGTATGCAATCTTTCTTAGTACCCTCCCCCTCCCTACCCCACCCTACTTTCAACAGAAGTAACTTATATATCTCTTCCCTTCGTACAAATAAACATTAAGTGGCACAGGCTGTACCAATGTATCACACAAGCTCAGATATGGGAAAAAGTACAACCAGCGCCTTGGATAGAATAAAATAGATAGAAATTCATATACTAGCAAAGGCCCAATCAAAATTCCACTGGATTAGAAAAACCTATCTTGTTCTATAAGTCCCAGGTGTTTGGTTTTTAAAACTTCTAGACCCAACATACCCCAGCTAGCTACTAAGCTGGTAATGACTCCCTTTAAAGATTTGTCATATAGAGGTCCTAACAGGTTGACCAAAGAAAATCATAACTCCTAGATGCAATAATAGTGTGCTGGTCACAGGGCTAAACCTTGCTAAATCCCTTAGCATCACAAGCTAGCTGTGCTTTCCATGGCCACTTTAAGTAAAATTTGATTTTTTAAAATCCATATCCTTACCTACATCCAGAAGTGTCTGTAATAACTCCTTTAGAAAAGATCCTACTTGATTCTTCCACAGTCAGCTTTCAGAGTCTCTAAAACAAGAATGCTTTATAAGTATCATTAGGAAACAAAAACAGAAAATTGAATGTTGTAACATCAAAACAAAAACACAACTAAATGATGATAATGAGGTCTCATTTCAGTGCTTGAAAATGGATTATTGTTATCTTGAATGTATCCATGTCTCTCCAACTCCACTGTCACCATTTTTATCTAAGCCAGCCTCATTTCCCATCTAAACTACTGCAACAGCCTCCAGCTTACTATCCTGCATCCTCACCTCTATCCCTGTATTGTCTTCACTTGGCTTATTCCCATCTCTTATAAAGCTGCAATGTAAATGTCAATCTCTCAAATAAATAAACCCTTCCCTAACCACTCTTGTCTTAGATAAGGATCATAAAGACCATGTGATAGGCAGAATAATGGTACCCTAATGATGCCCTAATCCTTAGAAATTGGGAATGTGTTACATTACATGGCAAAGAAGAATTAAGGTTGCAAATGAAATTAATGTAGCTAACCAGCTGACCTTAAAATAGGGAGATTAGCCTGAATTACCTATGTGGGTCCAATGTAATCACAATGTTCCTTAAATGTGGAAGAGGGAGAAAAGAAGATCAAAGTAAACATGAAAAGGACTTAACTTGCCATTGCTAGGTTTGAAGATGGAGAAAGGGAGCCACAAGCCAAGGAATGTAGGTGACCTGTACAAACTAAAATAAGCAAGAAAACAGATTATCCCATAGAGCAGGGGTTGGCAAACTGCAACTTGCAAGCCACACGTGGCTCTTTGGGTACTTTCCCAAAGTTTGCTGACCCCTGGAAGAGCCAATCATGTCCCTCACAACAATTTAAAAATTATTCACGAGCCATAAATATATTTTTACATAATCACCATTATGTGAATAATATCTTTTAAAAATTTTATAAATGAAACTGTGATAGTTTTATTTTCATTTTCAATATTACTTCAGAGCCACATGTACATACCCAAAGAGCCTCATGTGGTTCACAAGCCGCAGTTTGCTGACCCCTGGCAGCTCTTCCATCTCAAAAGTTTGCCGACCTCTGCCATAGCGCATCTAGACACCATGATAACAGCCCAGTGAGACTTATTTTGGACTTCTGACTTTTAGAACTGTAAGATGATAAATCTGTATTCTTTTAAGTCATAATGTTTGTGGCAATTTGTTATGGCAGCAATATAAAACTAATACATCCCGGGCCGGCCGAGTGACTCAGTTGGTTAAGAGCTCGCTCAAGAGTGCAAGCTGAGCTCTGAGCAACGGCAGTTCGATGCCAGCCCGAGCTGAGTTGCCGTTGAGCTGCCAACAGGTGGCAGGATGGCTCAGCTAAAAAAAAAAGAAACTAATACATCCCTTTATTACAAATTCTCATGGGACAAATTTGGGTCAATCTGTCGAACTTGTAATTACATGTATTGCAATTACTTGGTCAACGTCTGTCTCCATCCTTAGAGAGAGTGCATTTCCACTCTGTCCTGCTCATAAATGGCCTAGCACATTGCCTGCAATAAAATATGCTCTCTGCAAATATCTGTTGAATTAGTGAACTGTATGTGTGGCAAAATATTCCCATCCAGAACAAGAAATATGATTGCAATTCCAATGATGCCCATTCCAGCTCCAAAGGTGAGGTTCTTTGGAGCTAAATGATAAGACCTTAGGTATATTTTTACATCACTTTAAAAAGAGAAACACATTAATTTATATTTATTAAAAGGATACAAGAGTGAGTGAGAAATATTAAGGACAAGCAAAGAAGATCCAACATACATATAAATCCCTAAGAAAAAAAATAAAACAAAGGAAAAAAACAGATACTAAAAATTATAACTCAAATAAACTTTTCTGAAATAAAAAAGAGAATTAAAATTACATATTGAAAGAGTACTGTCTGTATCTGAGAATGTCAACTTAGAACAATCAACATTAAGCATATTTTAGTAATTATCGAATATTCTAATTCCATCATTCCCTATGTCCTTAAGAACCAGGATTCTCAGTGTGGAGAAAAGACATACAGATGTAAGAAAAAGTAAATAAAGACTTAGTTTTGAATTTGAATGTGAAGTATCAATATAAAATCATAAGGTATTTAAACTTTCAAGGTACACACACACACACACACACACACACACACACACACACACATTTCTTAGATCTGTCCACTGAAAAGGTGGAGAAACAATGATCAAACCAGAATCAGTGAACACCACTAAAGCCCAGACTCTAACCTCAGCATAGTGTTTAAAAGAAACTGTGACTGTTTAGAAAAACGGTCCAAGGTTCAGGTCAGGAATAGTAAATGTACAAGGTTGACCTGGAACATCCTGTCACACCAGCTAGCAAGAAAATTATCAAACTACAAGGGTGATACATATATATAACTCAGGAGACAATTTAAGAGGAAAATCCAATGTTCCAAAGATAAGAAAATTTAAGCTTTAATAAGGATAATATTGTAATGGATTGAAATCCATAAACTATGCTTAAATCAATGAATTCATAAAAATATTTATGACCAAAAATAATTTGATCATCTTCTGTGAATGACATGGAATCAATTCATTGTCTCGAAAACTGAATAAAAGGAAAATACCCAGAATTAATTCTGTCTTCCCTATGAGATCTGTATCAATATAGATTATAGATAATAACAGATGAGGGGAAGTCGCTCCTTATAAAATTATTGTAGCTAATATATAAAAACTTTATAGAATTAGAATATCACCATTTTACAATCCCCATCAAGTAATGGATCCAAGTATTGAGCATCAATGGCAGTTGTTTTTACAACAACAAAAAGATCAAAAGCCAGATACCATGTGCCTCCTGATGAAAAAAAATATAATACCACCTATAATTGTCAAAGGATTAAATGTAATTCTCATCCAGCCTCTGGATCCAGCTGCTAATTTGTAGGAAATACAGAGGATAGAGGAACATGTAGGAATGCTTCATGAGTATGCAATCAGGAAAATCCAAACTGGGAAACTCTACCAGTCAAATACCCAGGTTCTTTGATAGACAAATTATAAATAAAAGAAAGGTAAATTGTAAAATTTTAATTGTAGATTAAAAGAGCCTTAAAAGACTTATCCATGTTTTTAACATGCAAGCCTAAAATGTAGTGGCTACGGAAGTGATAAAACCATAAAGAAGTTCAAAAAGTGACAACTATAGAAGTCAGAATAATGGTTACTCTTGGAATGAGGGTGAGACTGAGGAAACACTGATGTTGCTGGAGAAGTTCTATTTCTAGTCCCAGACGGTGGTTATAATGGTTTTCACTTTATAATAATTTATCAGCTATATATTTTGGTGTGATTTTGTGTACTTGCATTGTATGTTACAATAAAAAGTTTAAAAAATATTTATAGAGTTTCTAAGAATATAGACAACAGAAAAATAGAGAAGCAACTTCTTACTCCCTGGATTGATTACAGCTATAGATAGAAATAAATGCTGAGGAGCTTTCAGAGAATGGCGTTATCAGTGATATTAGTGATATTAAAGATGGTTTTAATTCTTAGCAAAATATGCTTAAAGAATGAAAATAATGTCAGAGTCACTGAAACTGTAAAATCCTTGAGAGCACAATCATCTTTCTCCCATAACTTTTAGCATGTTTATGGGTTTGGGGGTGTTGGAATAAAAATTTATGTTTGAACGACAAAGCCACAAAGAGCTACAAATTTCCATTAACATTTTAATCTACATCATGAGAAATTTGAGAATTTGGTTTTTCTTTTTCTTCTGTAATATTGTCATTTCCTAGGTTCATCTGAGCATGGGGAAAAAATAACAAATCAAGTACTTGAATTCAACCCCATCTTATTTAATTAAATAAATAACACAGTTGACCCTTTTCAACAATATTATTAATAATTTTGTATTCTTACTCAAAATTATCTTAGTTCCATAAACATCAGAAAGTTGGGATTCGGGCCGAGTGGCTCAGTTGGTTAAGAGCTCACTCAAGAGTGCAAGCTGAGCTCTGAGCAATGGCAGTTCGATGCCAGCCTGAGCTGAGTTGCCCGTTGAGCTGCCAACAGGTGGCAGGATGGCTCAGCTAAAAAAAAAAAAAAAAAAAAAAAGGAAAGTTGGGATTCTACTCAAAATTAAATTTCCAAAACACATACATGATCAATATAATCAATCACTAAACACAATCCATAAACAATTCAGACCCAATTGCTCTGAAATGAAATAAAATTGGGTATTGCCCTGAAAATACATTAAAATTAATAGAGACAGAAAGTAGGTTAGTGGTTGCCAGAATCTAGGAGGCGAAGGGAATGGAGAATGACTGCTAATGGATATGCAATAAAAATGCTGTAAAATTGGATAGTGTGATAACTGCGCAAGTCTGTGAATACACTAAAAAGCCACTGAACTGTACACCTTAAAAAGATGGATTATATGGTATGTGAATTATGTGAATTATGTCTTAGTTAAAACTGTTACACACACACACACACACACACACACACACATTGATGAAAACCCCTTTGCTTTGCCTCTCCCGCACCCTTGCTCTCATCCACTCTCTTCCCTATTTTTATTCCCTCATCCCTTGATGTGCAAAGTAATCAAATTAATTCTTTAAAAAGTCTGTTACGTGTGCTTTCTCTAAATATCAGGGCATGCATACAGTTATAAGAGTTCGCATCCTTTAATTTTACTTACTTCAAATTAGAGCTTTGGGAATTTGTCATGCAAATTTATGCAAAATAAGAATATGAGTGCATTATTATTTCAATTTAGAGACAAGAGCACTGTCACTTTAAAAAATAGAACAAACCTACCACTGTTATCCCAATCTTTCTGATTTCAAGAAATAGCAACTATTTCTGATTAAAATGCCTTCTCACTATTACATATATTTCTAATAGACATTAATAGCACATTACACATATTACATCCATTAAGTGAAACACATATAGGCAAATTTGTGTGCTGCATGCATCGAATAAAGCAGAGATGATAGCACACTTGATTAAAACACTGGGTAAAGTGTCTCTATCCAAGATGTCTCTAGTATAGATATAATTTAGTTTATGTATATATAAATTATATTAACTGCCTTGGTTTCTAAGTGTTTAAGTGTGATGCTACAGTGATTTTCAGCAACACATACCTCTACTACATTTCTCATGCCACTACAGATTAGATATGTCTTCAAAACATAAATGTAACACCAGGATTTTATCTTATCTTTCATGACTACAGTCTACAAACCAAATACTTCGAATAACGTTTTCTAAATTCAAACAAGATGACCACAGTTTTTGCATCAGAAACTTTACAGACATAACTGGGCTTTAATTGAATTCAATCTCCACATTCTCCCTGATTATTTGAAAGTCTTTTCGAAGTTTACTTATAGTAAATGCTTAAAGCTTAAACATGTTATTTGCATTTGTTTCAAGGCCAGAGATTTATTGAAGAAATATCAAAAACATTTTTTAAACTTTAGTAAATATAGTGTCTCATTTTATAAAGCAAAATACTCAAAATTTGTGCCAGTTTTCCTGTGGTTTGTAAAATCTGGTGTACAGTATGTTTGGTGGGTGAAGCCAAATCATTGGGATAGAAAATACAGTCCCAAGTTAATACATCACTTTACCATCTAGCATTTATCAAACACGTAGAGGAAAGTAGGAAAACAGTGCTAAACACATTTTACATTTTAAGTCGCAATACATTGGAATATTTTCTGAAAGTTGTATATCTTCTAAAGTAAACTAATTCTTATTCTTTAAAGAAAAAAAGGAAATTTCTTGAAAATGACATGAAAACAAATTACAAGAGAGGGCTATCTGTCTGGCTTTTTTCCTTACCAGGGAAAAATAGAACATATTCATACTGTCAGTGTTCCTTTTAGCTTTGTGATTTCAGTCACAAAGATATTTAAAAAGCAGAATTTGAGACATGTAGTTAAGCCAGACAACATTAGCCTAAGACCATGGCATTCTTATACCCTGATTTCTTCTCAGGCTGGGGTGCGATTTGTAATAAATGGTTTGACCCAGTTACAGCTACTCTTCTGAGTAGCACTAGGAGGTCATAAAGTTCATGAATCCTTTCTCTTTTCCTAAGACACTTTCTGTTTATTGCCTCTTCATTCCCAAAAGTTGCCTTTTTTGCAAGAGCCTAAAATTTTCTGTTAATTCTGTTCTTTTTAACCAAACTTACACAATGTATCAAATAACTTGTAACACTGAATAGCATGTTATGAAGCCACAAAGCATGTAAAATATTCACTGTTTTATGCACCAGGAATGATTCTTCATTGAAATCAGCAAAGTCGGATAGAATGTACTCCCCATGAGGCCAGGAACTTTGTCTCATTCACCACTCTATCCCTAGCATCTGAAACAGAGTTTGGCACGTATCATTAGTTCATTACACGTGCACTAAATAAATGACTTACTATTGAATTAATAAATAAATCAAATTCATGATGATCAATAACTATCTAAAACGCTTTAATAAATACCTGAACTTTGAATACACAGATAGGTGGCAAAGAATGACTGAGTTTTTTTAAAAATGCATTAACCCAGTGTTAGTAATAATGGAGAAAAATGAAAGAAGAGCTATCATCTACTGCTGTGCAAATGTAAACTGATACATTTTTGGATAACAATTTACGATATAAATTATAGGCTTTATATTCAAAAACTCTTATTTTTACAAATTTATCCTAAGAAAATGATCAGAGATGGGCACAAATATTTGACAAATAGAGTTATATAAAATAATAAAAAAAGTGAAATGACTTATGCATCCAAAAGTAATGGAGTGGTTAATTAAATCATAGAGTAGAATTACTATGCACCTATTAAAAATTGTCAACAACATGTCAGTAACATTGATAACAAAAAATTGTCAATAACATGAAAAAAAATGTTCTGGAAATACTGTTATGTTAATTAAAAAGAAAGTCACAAAATAGCATGGTCTCCTTATTTTAAAAAATGTTAACATGCATATTCGTTTTAAAATGTGGAAAACACTTCAAAATACTTAACGGTAGTTATTCCTTGGTGGTGGGACTACAGATGATATGTATTTTCAATATTCTGCTATTGTGATTTTTCAAATTTTCTACAATAAAAAGGCATTATTTTTGAGGTCAGATGATTTTAATGATAATGATTTAAAAGCAAAACATACACAAAAAGTTTGAAACCAGACAAACCTGGGTTTGAAATTAGACTCAGGCACAATTTTCTTGTCCTGCTCCTTTATGTATATAATACCATTTAAATTGCACAGCTTTACACTGGGCCTTGTACATAGTAGATGCTCAATAAATGATTCCTAATATTAACTACATCCAATTAACACCACAAACAGGTATCTATAGATGAAGGTTAAGAAATGTATTTTTGGAAAATTTCCCTTTTTAATATCCTTATCAAAAACACATTTCATTGCCCATTACACAGGTCAGTTCAAAAACCAATTAATTACATGTGGAAGAACCATGTGAAATTATAGCCAAAGCAATTACTAATGCAGTTCTCCAATTTTGAGCATATTGCTCAAATGCTTAAAATGTGATTTTCTAAAAAATCTATCTAAAACATTTTATAACTGGCCAGCTCTTATGACAATTTAAATTTTTCCATATGGCCAACAGCTGACAGTATTATGCCAGCTTTAGTGTTCCTCTCCTTTTTTATATAAATACATACTTTCAAAAACAGATTTAAATTATTGACGAGAGAACCATGAATTTTTATAGAGTTCATGTTGACATAGGGCTTTGTAGTACTTAAGGTAAGCCTTTATAGTATATCTTTTATATCATTTTTCTCCATAGCACACTTGGAATTTTAACTCTTATGAAAATCTTGAAGAAGTGGATTTAAAGTCTCTTTAACACTATTGATTCTTCCATAACAAATTTTGTGCGAACAGCCTAGCTCAACTGAGCTTTTGACTATTGGAGATCCAGATTTAGATTTCAAAGATGTACATGTGAGTCCTAACGCCCTCACTTCTAACTTAGTTTCCTTGTTTTTAACATGGGGATAAAAATGTTTGGATCGCGGGCCGGCGGAGTGGCGCGGTGGTTAAGTGCTGGCTTGGGAAGCCAGCGGCCCCGGTTCGGTCCCACATATGAGGGCCAGTAACACTGCACTCAAAAAAAAAAAAATGTTTGTATCGCAAGCATAGTAAGAGGATCAAATGAACTCCGATACAAGTAAGCACCCTGTCAATGGTTAAACCACTATACCAGGGTCTCCAGCTCTCCATGAAAACGGGGTTCTGTACTCACACTTGGGAAACTATTTCTATGTTGGAGAATCACGGGTACATTAACACACCAAACCTATGATTCTCAAAGTTGACAAGGAGGCTGGTGGAGAAGGGTAGAAATAGCCCAAAATCACCCGGAGAACATTATCAGAATAAACATAGAATCCCAACCCCCTACCCTCACTTACTCAGCAACCAGACTTGGACACACCCTTGAAATGGGGATACACTGTTGGGGAGAGGGAAATAAATCTGTTTTTTGAAACCATCTAAGGGCTTTTTACATATGATCATATCTGAGTGTTTAAAACTACTTCATTAAAATTGATCATTTCTACATTAATGTGTGGGCTTAACTTTTTATTTTTAATTAGCTTCAAGTGTACAACACAGTGCAATAGTTATACTTTTTACCCCTCAAAGTGATAACCCCTTCCCCCAATTCTCCACCCCACTCCCCCCCATATCACACTATCTATTACAATTCCTTTGACTCCCTTCCACCATATAATCCACATCCTGTATAATAGTCATGTATATATTCAATTACAGTTGGCATACAATATTATACAACATAAATTTCAGGTATACAGTGCAGTGATCAAGCCTCTACTCCATCCATGAAGTGGTCTCCCTAACAGGACATGTGACCATCTGACACCCCACAAAATTTTTACAATATTATTATATTCCCCGAACTGTGTTTCATATCCCTATGGCATTATTGTAGTTACCTATTTATGCTGTCTAATCTTTTCCCCTTCTCCCTCATCCCCGCCCCCCTTCCAACTAGGAACCCTGTTTTTCCTCTATATTTATGAGACTGTTTCTGTTTCCTTTGCTCATTCATTCAGTTTTTTCAATTCCACATATAAGTGAAATCATATGGTATTTGTCTTTCTCTGACTGACTTATTTCACTTAACATAATAGTCTCTAGGTCTATCCATATCGTTGCAAATGGTATGATTTCATTCTTCTTTATAGCAGAGTAATACTCCATTGTATAAATGTATCACAGTTTCTTTTCTTTTTAATTTTTTTAAATTTATTTATTTTTAATTAGCTTCAGGTGTACAACACAGTGCAATAGTTACACTTTTTACCCCTCAAAGTGACAACTCCCCTCCCCCAATTCGCCACCCCACTCCTCCCCCCCATATCATATATATCTATTACTCTTCCTCTGACTCCCTTCCACAGTATAATCCACATCCCATGACTATCTATATATTCAATTACAGTTGGTATACAATATTATACAACCTCAGCTTCAGGTGTACAGTGCAGTGATCAAGCCTCTACTCCATCCATCAAATCGTCTCCCCAACAAGACATGTGACCATCTGACACCCCACAAAATATTTACAACATTATTAATTATATTCCCCGAACTGTTTTTCATATCCCAGGGGCAATACTGTAGTTGCCTATTTTTGCTATCTAATCCCTTCCCCTTCTCCCTCATTCCCACCCCACTCCCAACTAGCAACCCTGTTTTTCCTCTACATCTATGAGATAGTTTCTGTTTACATTGCTCATTCATTCAGTTTTTCAGACTCCACATATAAGTGAGATCATATGGTATTTGTCTTTCTCTGACTGACTTATTTCACTTAACAGAATAGTCTCTAGGTCCATCCATATCATTGCAAATGGTACGATTTCATTCTTCTTTATAGCGGAGTAATACTCCATTGTATAAATGTACCACAGTTTCTTAATCCAGTCATCTACCGATGGGCATTTCAGTTGTTTCCAAGTCTTGGCTATTGTAAATAGCGCTGCAATGAACATAGGAGTGCATATATTATTTTGAATCAGAGTCTTGGGTTCTTCGGGATAAATACCTAGGAGTGGAATAGCTTGGTCAAAATGTTGTTCCATTTCCAGTTTTTTGAGATACCTCCATACTGACTTCCATAGTGGCTGCACCAATCTGCAATCCCACCAACAGTGCAGCAGAGTCCCCTTTTCCCCACAGCCCCGCCAGCACTTGTTGTTTGTTGCTTTATTGATGATAGCCATTCTGACCAGAGTGAGGTGGTATCTCATGTGGTTTTCATTTGCATTTCCCTAATGACCAGTGAGGTTGAACATTTTTTCATATGCCTGTTGGCCATCTGTATGTCCTCTTTAGAGAAATGCCTCTTCATATCCTCTGCCCATTTTTTAATTGGGTTGTTTATTTCTTTGGTGTTGAGTTTCATGAGTGTTTTATAAATTTTGGATATCAACCCCTTATCAGATATATCATTGGCAAATATCTTCTCCCATTCAGTAGGCTGCCTTTTTGTTTTATTGATGATTTCCTTTGCTGTGAAAAAACTTTTAAGTTTGATGTAATCCCATATGTTCATTTTTTCTTTTATTTCCCTTGCCTGCGGGGATATATCAGTAAAAATATTACTCAGGGTAATGTCTGCAAACTTACTCCCTATGTTTTGTTCTAGGAGTTCTATGGTTTCAAGTCTTACATTTAGGTCTTTAATCAATTTTGAGTTTGTTCCCGTATATGGTGTAAGTAGGAGGTCCGTTTTCATTTTTTGCACGTGTCAGTCCAATTTTCCCAGCAACAAGGGGCTTAACGTTTTAATCCTGTTGTTTCACAGACTGTTTTGAATCATGTCTATTACTATCCCATTCAACTAATGTTCTTCAGAACACACCTTAGAAAACACTGCACTCTGCAATGTTAAGTTAGCATTGTTGCAACTATTATTTACCACACTGGCTTGAGAAAATCATATTGGTAGAGACAGTGTGGTCACTCAAAGATGCAGTTTCTACGTTGGACTCTGAAAGGTCTATGTGAGGTTTCCAAAGGTTGCTAGTTAGGATTTCTTCTGAACCTCAGCAGATATGTACCCAAAATACTCAACTAAAGGAAAATGTAGAAAAATATGTCTCTGACCTTGGGATAGGAAAAGCTTCTTTACACAAAACACAAGACACAATATAAACAAGTAGTCTTACACAGTAGGCAAGTCTGTCTTTTACAACTGTATTGTCAAAAAGAAAATTAAATCCTTAGACTTAAATGTGCCACTCATTCTTTCCTTTATTTATTCATTCCCCAAACATTTATTTATTTATTTTTATTAGTTTCAGGTGTACAACACAATGCAATAGTTATACTCCTAACCCCCCAAAGTGAAAACCCCCCTCCCCGAGTTCGCCACCCCACTCCCCCCCATATCATACATATCCATCACAACTCCCCTGACTCCCCTCCACAGTACACTCCACATCCCGTGACCATCCACATATTCAGTTGCAGTTGGCATACAATACTATACAACATCAGCTTCAGGTGTACAGTGCAGTGATCAAGCCTCTACTCCATCCATGAAGTGGTCTCCCTAACAAGACATGTGTCTATCTGACACGCCACAAAATTTTTACAACATTATTATATTCCCCGAACTGTGTTTCATATCCCTGTGGCAATATTGTAGTTGTCTATTTATGCTGTCTAATCCCTTCCCCTTCCCCCACATCCCCACCTCGTTCCCAACTAGCAACCCTCAGTTTTTCCTCTACATCTACGAGTCTGTTTACTTTGGTCGTTCACTCAGCTCTTCAGACTCCACACACAAGTGAGATCACATGGTACCTGTCCTTCTCCGACTGACTTATTTCTTGCAACATAATAGTCTCTTCACAACATTATCAATTACATTCCCAGAACTGCCCCTATATCCCTGCGGCAACATTGTAGTCCCACATACACTGTCCAAAACCTTCCCCCTCTCCCTCTTCCCCACTCCCTCCCAGCCAGCAACCATCAGTTTTTCCTTTATATCTGCTTGATATGACTTCAATCTTCTTAAATTGTGTCTCTGGGTTAGCTTGTTTACCCCTTTCTTTTGTTTAAAAAAGGCCTTTTAACATTTCTTGCAATGCTGGCTTGGTGGTAATGAATTCCTTAAGCTTATTCTTTTCTGAGAAGCTCTTTATTTCTCCTTCAATTTTAAGTGATAGCTGTGCTGGGTAGAGCAATCTTGGTTGTAGGCCTCTATTTTGTGTCACTTTGAATATCTCCTGCCACTCCCTACTGGCCTGCAGAGTTTCTGTAGACAAGTCAGCTGTTAGTCTAACAGGAGTTCCTTTGTATGTAACCTGCTATCTTTCTCTTGCAGCCTCTAGGATTCTGTCTCTGTCTTTAACCTTTGCCATTTTAACTAGGATGTGTCTTGGTGTGGATCTGTTTGGGTTCAGCTTGTTTGGAACCCTCTGCACTTCCTGGGCGTGTATGTTGATTTCCTTCACCAGGGTAGGGAAGTTTTCAGTCATTATTTTTTCAAATATATTTTCAACCCCTTGCTTCTTCTCTTCTCCTTCTGGTATCCCTATGATTCGAAGGTGGTTGTGCTTCACCTTGTCCCATAGGGCTCTTAAATTATTTTCATTGTTTTTTATTCTTTGGTCTTTTTGCTGTGCCAACTGGGTGAGTTCTGCTATTTTATCTTCCAAAGTGCTGATCCACTCCTCTGCTTGATCTACTCTACTGGTGATTCCTTCGAGTGTGTTCTTCATTTCAATTATTGTATTCTTTAGTTCTAACAGGTTGTTTTTTATGGTTTCCCTATCCTTCTTTATGTCCTCACTAAGTTCCTTAAACATTCTTATCATCAGTGTTCTAAACTCTGTCTCTGAAAGGTTGGATCCCTCTGTTTCATTTAGTTCCATTTCTGGAGGTTTCTTCTGACCTTTTACTTGTGACATGTTTCTTTGTTTCCCCATTCTGGCTGTCGCTCTGGGATTGCTTTGATGTATTAGATAGATCACCAGGAGAGCCCTGGCTGGATGACGCAGGCACACAGCTCACGGCCCAACACTCACAGAAAAACTCCCAGTCTCAGCCTGTCCTAATCAGCCGCTCGCAGATCAGGCCGAGCAGCCCGCCAACCAATCACCAGCCTGGCAACTCTGCAAGCGGAGTGAGGAGAGCGGGGACCCGAGGCAGCTTGCGCACTCCCGCGTCTCAGTGAGCAGCCTGTTGGAGCTGGATCACTCCCACTAGGTGTTTCCCTGGCAATGCAGCACAAGCCGTGCAGAGGGTGGGGATCCGAGGCGGCTCGCGCACTCCCAGGTCTCAGTGAGCAGCCTGTTGGAGACGGAAGGCACCTGCCCTGTGTTTCCCTGGCAACGCAGTATAAGTCAGGCAGAGGGTGGGGATCCAAGGCCGCAGGCACTTCTGTGCCAATTCCACCAGACCAATTAGGTCTCGGACCTGATCCTTCGTGGGAGGGCCCAAGCCCGACAAAATGGCGCCCTCCCTACACCACTCGCGTGCAGGCTCCGCACCACGGGAACAACAGTTCAAAAACCTCCAGCCTTTGCACCAAAGGTGCTCAGTTCAGTCCGTCCCCGCAGGCTCCCGGCTTACACAGCCACTCCCTCCATCAGGAACCAGGTAAGTGCTCACCGGCAAGCAAGCCCGGGCGCCAGCCCCACTGATTCTCCAGCTGCTCTCAGCCTCACTGAGCTGAGCAAAGAGAGTCCTTACTAATCTACTGCTGGCTATCTTAGAACTTCTCTTCCCGGCAAAGGAGCTCTGGGCTGGTGAGCTTGGTGTGCAGTCAGAGGGTCTCTCCCCCAACCGGAGAAGCCTCTCCACAGCTGGGACCTCCCTCACGGGGTTTGCCCTTTCTCGTCTCCGCCCCTCCTACCAGACCAGCATAAATCTAAAGAAATCCAAGCCAAGACACGTCATAAGAGGCAGTGTCTCAATGAGCAGATTGCTTTAGTGCTCATGAGATTACAGGATCACATGCAGCATATCCTTCAGAGACTTCAGAATTTGGAAATACTAACTTGTTTCACAAGTAAGTTTCTGAATTGTTTTATCTTTCTCCCCCTACCAGTTGTGAATCCTGTAAAGTGGTACATAATCTATGTTGATCACATTTCCACAAAACAATGTATTTTAATGACTTTTAAAATAAAAGAACCACTTTTGAAGAACAAAACCAAAAATCTCATGTAAGTCATACTGAATTATTGTATAGTCCTGTCGTGTCCAAGGCATTGTGATTGTTCTCACCTCAGTCTATCATTGTGGGGAAAATATGTACTTTTCCAGGTCAGAAAATCAACATTGGTGGTGTGTTTTGTTTTTGTTTTTATTGGAAGCCTCTGGTAAAGAAGGAACTGGGCAGAAAGAACAAAGTTGAGAGACAGATCACAATTGAAATTTTTGCCAAGTTGTGATTGAAAATTCTTACTGCTGAATATGATCACTGATGGAAAGTCTATGGGAAAAAATAACTAGTACACAAGTCTCTGAAAAAAAATCACCTCTAGGGCTGGCCAAGTGGCGCACTGGTTAAGAGCTGGTTTTGGGATGCCTGCATCCCCGGTTTGGATCCCACATATGAGGGCCAGTGACACTGCCCTCTATAGCTAACAACAGCTCCACCTGGAGCTGGGCTGTGTAAGCCTCGGCAATGGTGTAGGCTGCAGCCCCTGCTGCAGTGGGCTGCCATAGGCTACAGTGAGTGGCCAGCAGCAAGCGTGAGTGGCCGGCAGCCAGCGTGAGCTGCCAATAGCTGCGGTGAGCGACCATCCAGAGGCCAGAGACCAATCCACCTCATCCAGGAAGAGTGCAATGACGATACCAACATGGGCCAGTGAAGCAACATCCTCCACAACTAGACTGAAGAACAAAAAAAAGACAGCAACTTGTCTGTTCCCCTTCCCCGATTCCCCAACGCTGTTCCCCTCCCCCAATTCCCCAATAAAATCTTTAAAAAAAAATCAACTCTAAAGCTGTTACATAATTAGATATGCAATAAATGTTTGAGAGACTTCCGGTAAAACGGTGCAATACACAGACGCTGTGCTAACTGCCTCCCAGGATCACACCAAAATTACAAGCAAATTATACAGCATTCAACCCTGGAGGTCCCCGGAACACTGGAGGAACAGAACCACTAAACGAAGAACTTAAAGAGGAAGCCGCATCTGTGTGAAATTAACTCAAGCTTCTTAAATCTATAGGGTTTTTTGCCTAATTTGAGAAATTTTCGTCCATTATTTCTTTGAATATATTTTCAAGACCACATTTTTCCTCCATTCTCCACTCCTTCGGGGACTTGGTCAAAATGATTGGCACATCTTTTGTTATAGTTCCATACATCCCTGGGGCTCTTTTCATCATTTTTTAATCTATCTCTCTGTTGTTCATACTGGGTGATTTCTATTATTCAAGTTCAAATTCTTTCCTCTGTCCTGTCCATTCCACTGTTGACCCTATCCAATAAGTGTACTGCTAGTTATTGTATTTTTCTATTCTAACATTTCCATTTGGTTCTCCTTCATATTTTCCATTTTTTCATTTGCTTCAAGTGTGTTCATAATTGCTCATGTAGCCTTTTATGATGGTTGCTTTAAAATCCTTGTCAGATAATACCGACATCTATGACATCTTATTGCTGGCTTCTGTTCATAGTATTTTCTCATTCAAGTTAAAATTTTTCATGATTCTTGATATGACATATGATTATTGCACTCTGGAGGTTGTGGGTATTCTGTTATGAAACTTTGGATCTTATTTAAGTCTTCTGTTTTAGCAGGCCTCCTCTTACACAGTATCAGCAGGGTAAACAGAGTTGCCTCATTTCTGTTGCGAGAGAATGGACATGCAGGCTTCCTACTCGGCCTCCACTGACATTACCCTGGCTGGGAGAGAGCAAAACGCTTTGTCACTATTCCACACATTGCCTCCACTGAAACCACAGTTCAGGGAGGGTGGCTCATGACCTCTGGGAAGAGCTACAAGTCCTACATTCCCACTCAGCCTCCCTGATGCAACCCCAGTGAGGAGTGAGAGAGGTGACTTACTACCTCCAGACAAGGGTGAAGTTCCAAGCTCCGCCTCAGCCTTGGCTGACAAGGGTGGGAGTAAGCCCTGATTTTTTTCCCCATGGTGTTTGGCTAGAGTAGTGAAACTATTTTTTTAAAGTTTTTTATCTTGCTAGGTTGATCTTTCCTGAGACTTTCGCTAGAGAGATTAGTCTTTTATTGGAACTTTTTTATTTGCAATTTTGGCAATTCTAGGTTCCTGGCTTCTCCAGCACACAGTCTGGGATATATGTAACAAAAATAAAACCCAGGGAACTCACCACCATTTTGTTCTTCAGGTCCCAAGGTCCCTAACTGGTCTGCCCTCTTCTATCTATCTTTAATAAATTTCTTATATTTGTTTTATATGTAATGTCCAGCGTTTTTAAAAGTACTTAGCAGGAGGAATAGAGAGAAGTGTTTTTTCCAAAATGAGAAGTCAGTATATTTAATTTTAACGTACTCTATGTTATGTATGTATGTTATTTCTCCAAAGATTTGTGTGGCCTGATACTATTGCACTTTCATTCATTTGGAGGCTCACTTAGGAATGTTTTTCATAATGATTATGTCTTTACATATTTCTCTGAGAAATTTTTATTTCATTGTTAAAATTTTCTTAATCTGCAATGCACATACAATTGAATTTTTGCTGCAAACCTATGTTTCTTAGAAGGTATAACATTCATAGTCACAAAACCCAATTTTAATGAAAGTACAAAGGTAGTATATGATCATTCCACATGGGCAAAAGATGAGATGCTACTTATCATATCTTTCATAGACTTTTTCCAAATGCACACGACCAGAACCTGATTATTCTCTTAATTTCAGCCTCACCTGAACAGATGTTCCTAGTTGATTTTCTTCTACTTGTGCACTGATAGTCTCATTTATTCTGATTATCATTTTGTGTTTTTATTGAGCATGATCTTCTATTTGCTCATTTTCATTCCCCATTCCTGTTTGAGCACCTCCATCATCTTTCACACAGTTTGCTTTTGATGTCTGAAAAAGCCAATAATACCCACAAATCTGCTGTGGCTCAGGTGCTCACTACAAAAGTCTTTTCCTTTTCAGTCCATCTCCTGAAGATATTTTCTTGGCAGGCAATAAAACAACTTTGGAGAAATAATGTCTCATTTACTTGTCTCCACTTAATTTGTTTTTTGTTTTTTATTTTTAATTTTTTCTCGTCTTGGGAATTTGTATGAGAGAAAAACTTCATTTTTTTGAGCCTGTCTCATGAACTAAACATAACCTTTGACAGCATTTCAGTGATACAATATTCATTTGGGAATTTGACTAAAAATGTAAAACCTGTTTGGTGTAGCATGTCGTACTAACCATTGTTATTTCTACACCTGCACTATTTTGAAACAAAGGGTTGTAAAATCCAAGTAACCTTGTCCCTGAATACTCTTTTGGTTAGCAAAGGGATTTCACTTCACCTAATAGGTAGGTAACATAAATTCACATGAGAAAACTGATTCTTAAATTGATATGAAGTCTCCATACCACCACTCGCTCCATTTTCTCTAATCACCCAAGAAAGGATTTTTGAAAGTAAATAAAATAGGGTCAAAACCATAGAAATACTATGCCTGCTACTTTTTCCCCTTCTTCTCAGCATAAATAGAATTGCTACTTGGCTCTCATGATGTCATTATAGAAATGCCCTCTTGAAAATCTTTCCCATTTGTCTCCTTCACTGCCTGCTCTGTAGTTGAAACGATTCTTTTCAAAATAATTTACAAACTGTTTTGTCTGACACTAGTGACATTTATTACAGGCATCAAGTTCAGAAAAAGATACCCAATTATTTCTATTTAATTTATTTATCAAATGCTAAGGGCTATGGCAGGAATTTAGAGGTCATGTCACTTAGAATCTCACAGTCGGGTGGACAGTTTTGTTCCTAGTCAGATAAGCTAACTTGGAAGACATTGGTCAACAGGGAATCTTCCAGAGAAGGACAAATGGTGCCATTGAACAGAGAGGCTTTAGACAGAGACCAAAAATTACCTGTAGTACAAATAGTTGATTTGATTTGCTGTCATTTTTTCCTTTAATTTTTTGTTTGTTTGTTTGTTTGTTTGTTTGTTTGTTTGTTTGTTTGAGGGCAGTGTCACTGGCCCTCATATGTGGGACTGAACCGGGGCCGCTGGCTTCCCAAGCCAGCGCTTAACCACCGCGCCACTTGGCCAGCCCATCCTTTAATTTTAGAGAGTGGCTATTTTCCATTATTTCTTTAAAATTGTTTTACTTGTGTGTTTTTTTGTTTTGTTTTTTCATATTGTTATATTCCATGGGTAAGAGAGATTCTTTGGATAAACCTGACTCTTCAAACTTAATTATTACCTAACTGGTATACCATTGGAAACACAAGGAGATTACATTTGAAATGTAGGTAGAAACTATGTTCAGTTTTCTTCCCTTTACTGCACACCATAAGGTTTTAATGCAATGCAAATATGTCTCCCAAATTATTTCTCTCCATTGAAATTTTATTTGAAGAATTTATTATCACAAAATGGGGTTTATAGGACTCTGCATCTGTCTGTTGGACAGAATTTCTTTTCCTCCATCTTTGCCTCTACTCATGACAGTATATTCAAATCCATAGGGATCTGTCTCTGCTTTAGTTTCACTGACTTCATCCAGTGTGAGAAAATAACAACTGTTGGATAAAATTGTATTATCACTCTCCCAATAACTTCCATTCTTACTATGCTTATAACTTCAGCTGTAAAACTGGCCATACTGGTGTTTTAAATGTAGTGATGCTCAACCTCAAAGGAAATATTCCAAGATTTGTATTGAATGACATCTTAAATGGAACTATTTTATCTCATGTTTCAACACTGATTATTATTATCTATCATGGGTAGTATGCGTTTACAGAAAACAAAATTATTGGAGCAGAAATGAAGCTCTTCAGTATGCCTTACAAAAGAGAAAAGATTCAAACTGGTAGCCAGAAAACTTCTTTACTCTATAATTGGGGATCTTGATGTATGTGTAAAATAGACGCCACTTAGAATTGACACAAAGATTACTCAATCACTAATGATAAGAGCTAAGATTCTTACCAAAGTCAGCTGAAGCACCCTGTTCAAATGGATCCCTAACCTAGCTAGAGATAACCAGCAATCATACACCATTGCATGTCATGTAAGCTCGCCTTTGACTGTCACTAAGAATCCTATGCTAACTTCACACTGGCACCGGCATCCTTGAGCCTTTGCTTCCTGCAGAATGGGAAAGTAGGAATTATTCTTTCTGGGATGCTTAATGCATTCATGTTAAATGTTTCACATACGATTCAAACACTTGCATGTTGCTACCACCTTGAGGTCTCTGAAGTTTATTTTTGTGCATTTTCTGGTCTCTTGGCCCACAGTTCCCTTTTCTTTGTCCATCTGCCTTTATTTCTCCCACCATTTTTATCTATATCTGGCAAAGAAGTAGGCTTTTAATATTTCCCTTGCAGTACTCCTTCCCTCGAGTCAGTGCCAACACACTGCAACCACAGACGGGCCCTGGCGTGCTCCTACACCTCTGCCCACCACCAGCACCAGAAGTGGGCAGAGACAAGCAACCCAACCGCAAATCGAGCACCGTCTGGATACACAGCTAACTAACATCCACCACTTCGCCAGCCATGTTCAGGGAGGCTCGCTAGGCGCTCACTCTGGGATTATTATAAAAATAAATCTTTTAACATTTGTTTGGGATTAAAAGGGAGGGAATCTAGGCTCACATTTTAAAATGCACATCCTGATGAATAATAAATACACTTAGTAAATATACATTAAGGGAGAATTATATTTTCTGCAGCTTGTTGTGTTTCGCTGAAGGCATTCTCCACATAACAATGAATTAACATAACCCCCAAATATCAGATCAAGATTGTAATTTGCACCATTCCATTTGCACCATCTTTTGGAAAAGAAAGAGGCTTGAAATGAGAGCAGACCCAAATGAAAGAGGTCTGGATGAGAGGAGAGAGGAGAGCAGTGCAGGACAATCCCGGGCAACAAATGGAAGGCTGCCCGGGATGTGCTGGAGGGAGTATGAAAAGCGGTGGGGGGTGGGGAGGTGGGGGGGGTGGCAAAGCAAAGAGCAAAATACTTAGCTGGGCCGTCAATCCTCTGCCTCTAGTTTTCAGCTGCAAAAGGGAATTAAAATGCCTATGAGGGTCACAAGACCTCGCAGCTACGTAATTACATGCAAACTCCGTAACTAACAAACACCGAAAGAAGGGTAGAAGTCTTGCAATTTCAGGATCAAGGGGACATCTAAGAAAATGATTCAATCAGGCTGCCCATGAGCAAATCTGTGAAATTAACTTTCGGCCTCCGTTATTCCTCCCCTTTTCTTTGTTCATTTCCACCTGTCCCTCCCTTCCAAGAACCCAGTGGTGATCAGGAGCTCATGATATCCACCTTCCCTATACTTAGTCTTCCCTTCATGAACGCTCCCTCATCTGTTGGATAACACCCTCCCCAGCTTACCACATCGAAGCTTAATTGTTTTGTAGCCTCTTTTTCCTGAATCCATTCTCTGTTGATGCCAACTTGGAAGAACACACAGCTCAGGGATCGGAGAATCTAAGTTTAAACCTAACTCCTCTGCTTGCCAACTCTGAGAATTGGCAAATAACTCAACCCTCATGTGCTTTTGTCCCTTCATCTGTAACCTGAAGATAACGGGACCAGCTTCACAGCATTCTTGTGAGGGGAAATGATAAGGATAAAACCTCTGGTGTAGTTCCTGGCTCATAAATAAACACTCAGTAAACGTAGGATTATTTGATCGAAAATATTAATGATAGATAGTAACTTCATGTCACTCCTCCAAAGCAACTCTTAATTTTACCAGAAGCCTTAAGTTCAAGGGGAGTTTATTGTGTGATTTTTAAATGCCATGACAAGGTAATGAGGGAGATCTTTAATGGCAAAGGGCAAAGGGTCCCTTGAGATAGGCTATTCCAACCATCATTATAGGATATGCCAACACACCAGACAGCACTGCTTACCGTGATTCCCATAGTATGTCCACACATCTCCACCCTTGTTTGCTTAATAACAGGAAATGCAGAGCCCCGGACAGAAGACAGAGGGGAATATCTATCAGGATACTGTTTACTCTGGGGCCTTGTCAAATGATCTGCTCTTTATCCAGAACTGGGTAAACAGAAATTCTTTTGCAGAAACAAGTAAACATTGTACTGTGCAGTGATTTCACAAACAACTATTTAATAGTCCATTACCAGCTTTTCCAGGCAAGCGATCACGCACCTCCTTTTTTTGCGGAAAGTGCAGTCATTGCTTTGTTTATGGCTTGGGTGGGGGGAGGTGTTGGGCAGGAGGACAAGGGAGGTGACACTAAAATTATTCGTCCCTCTTTGAAGCTTTCCAGGTAATCTGTGCCCAGACTCAAGGACAATATGTTAAAACTGACTCTTATGTCGCCCCTGAAAAGCCCTGGGAATTTTAATTGAAATTACTTTTCAGCACTGGCATGCTGCCTTATTTGCAATTTGTATTATGAAGGACAATGCTAAATAATAAGGGTGACTTTTTTAAAAAACCCAGACTCCAAAACTATACGTTGGCAACCCTTCCCTCCCCATCAAAGGAATACACGCAAGATTTTATTTTTCCACTGAAGGATAATAGATATCTTTGGTTATCGATATTCAAAAGCCAAATAAAACAGCACAGCAAGTTGTAGTGGGAGAAGGTCCCCAAAGTGAAAGCTATTCATGGAAATGGAAACAAGGCAGAAGAACAAACAGAAAAATCTCCATATTTTCATCCTATGTTTCAAAGCTGCGTTAAAGTCACAGTACTGCTTGTCACAGGCATTTTCTAAAAATTCACGAAACGCCATAAAACAGGAAGTTCAGACTTTCAGCTTTTCAGTATGATTTTTGTCTTCTCAACTCTACTGTAGCTTATTCACTCATTTAACAGAATAATATTTTTGAAAACTAAAAACTGATAACCTCCCATAAATAACTTTCCTACAAAGGCCCTCCTCTCAGGTTTACAGTGTTCTAAGCTGGTTGCCATGCTGCTTTCCTGTGACTTAAGCACAAGTTTTCCACAGAAGGAAACACCACACTAAGTAAGATCCATCTTTCCAAAAATGTGAGCAGAATAGAGAAAATGATGTTTAGCTAATTATAAGATACAATGGCATCTTAGGGGAAAAACTCAAATCCAGCTATTGAAGGGAGTCAATCTCAATAAATCTCCAGCTTCTTAATGTAGGAACATGGAAACCTTTTTCTCAGGGTCCAGATTTGTGCCAGAAATAATATACCGAGAGAATCATTATTTCCTCCTGATGGGCTACTATGATTATCTATCCCATTATGAGTCAAGCCCTTGAAAATCCAAAGGTAAGCAGCAGTTAAATGGCTATAAACAGTGGTTAATGAGAATTTAGAGAAAATATGATGAGGTGACAACACTGTGAAACCCACCACAGAAAGGAATTCCTAAGTATAAAAAAAATATGTTTCCTAAACATCAGACTCTGTACATTCTCTCTTTTTTCTTTCATAACCCTCTCCTTTCCCCGCCTCCCCCCCATCTCTCCCTTTCCTTTTCCTTCTTTCTTCCACTCTGTGTTAATTTTTCCAGTTTATGTGGGGTTTTTTTTCTCCCTACTTCCTCAGCCTCTCTCTCTCCATCTTTGTCACTTTCATTTTCCTTTTACCTCTTATTTCCACTCATATTACTTTACTCCCCCAATGACATGTCACAATATTGTATGAAAGTTTATTGTATGCATATTTGGGTTCCCTGTTGTTATTTTTTAAATCAAAATTAACTCTTTTCTATCACCCTTTCTGTGTCCAGAAGGAGACCAAGTTAAGATCTTTTTGTTTTCATATAATATGCCTGTTTATTTAAAAACCATTCACTGATGATGAAAGAGGGGGGAAAGTAAGAAATAAAATACATGATCCTTACCCTCAAAAAAGAAAAAAAAGTCAAAGCTCTTAAGAAACTTTTCAAACTAGATTCCTTTTATTCCATCTGCCTTATTTCCCAGCTTATTTTTTTTTTAACATTAGCTCATCATTAATTTATTGAGTACTTAATGTTTGCCAGGAAGTTTAAACATACAAACAATAGATTGTTAGAAGGATTATAAGGTAAGGAAAGGAATAAGGTTTTCTACTTTTTCCTCTCAAAATTATTACTTATCTTTTCTTTGTGAAGAAATCTGGGTAGAAAGAAATGAAAGGGTGGCAACCACCCTGTATACACACACACACACACACACACACACACACACACACACACGAGTATTGGAACTTCTGCTTTCCTCCCTCCTCTAGTCCCTGACTCTGCGTAGATGTCACTCTGAGACTTGGCCTGCCTTAAAGGGAAAAAATTAAACGAGGAGAGGGAGGCAGTAACCAGCGGCCAAATTCTGCCCTCCTCGAACCTAAAGAACTTCAGGCAAAGAATGCAGATGTGCAGCTGGTGGTACTCCGACAGGCATAGGAGTATATGACCAACTGCCTTGCAAAGTAGATACTGTCATAGTTGAACATTGAGTTTCAGAGAGCTGAAATACCAGCAACTATATAGCAAACTCCAACCCAGTTATTTGACTGCAAGGCACGTCCTCTTTTCTCTCTACTCCATGACTGGCTGCCCTCTCTGCCTTGACATACTCCAATTGATCCTTTCACACTCAGGTTATGTTTCCTTCCAACTTAAGTGATCCGTCACTCTCTTTCCTCAGAGCTTGTCTCTACCTCCATTATAACACTTATTACATTGATGACAATTATTTACTTCTCTGTTACCTCAACCATTCACATATGAACTGCGTAAGGACAGAGTAACCATCCTGTTCATCTCTGTAGCCCCTGAGATCCTTCACATAGCACCTTACTCAGAGGGTTCAAAAAATGTTGGTTGCGTTGAATTAAGTTGTATACCTAAGTACAGTAAAGAATGTCAGGTTTAGAAAATCTCTCTTATTCTAAAAGAATAAATGGCAAAGCAGTTAGGATATCAGAGAAAGAAAAGAGACACAAGATCCAAAATATCACTTACTCTGCTTCAGATTGAGGAGGCAGGTCAAAAGAAACAATTTTTCAAGAGGGACCTATGCAAGATGCAAAAACAAGAAAACCCAATGGATTGATTTGGAGTTGTAAAGTTAATCAATGAGGCAGAAAATGTGTATTGTTCAAGACTGGTGAGACAACAGCTAAATTCCTCAGAGGAAAGGTAGTGAAGAAAAGTTCTCTCATCAATGGTTCCCAAATCACATCAGTTGGAGGTCTAACATTATACCTAATTAACTGGCCATCTAAAAGGCCTCTAATCTCAGACTCAGACACTCCTTACACAAACACAGAATTTTTCTTAGCCAGTATTTTTTGCAGCTTTATTGAGATATAATTGACAAATAATATTGTAAGATATTTCAAGTGTACAACTTGATGATTTGATATATGTACACTTTGTGAAAGGATTCCCACCATCTAGTTAATTAACACACCCATCACCTCACATATTTATCTTTTCTTTTCTTTTCTTTTTTTTTTTTTTTTTGGTGAGAACATTTAAGACCTACTCCCTTAGCAAATTTCAATTGTACAATATAGTGTTATCAACTATAGTCACTATGTTATACATTAGCTCCTCAGACTTATTCATCTTATAGCCGAAAATTTGTACCCTTTTCCCAACCTCTCCCTATTTCCCCCAAAATCCCCATCTCCTCGCAACCACTTTTTTACTGTTTTTATGAGTTTGAATTGTTTATTCCACATATAAGTGATACCACGCAGCATTTGTTTTTCTCTGTGTGGCTTATTGTGCTTATTATAATGCCCTCAAGGTCCCCCATGTTGTTGCTAATGGCAAGATTTCCTTCTCTTTAAAGGCTGAATATATATTTATATATATATATATATATATATATATATATAAAATTATATATATATATAAAATTATATATATATATATATATATCTTGGTTTGCAAACATAATTTGTTCTGGAAACAAACTACTTGTATTGCAAGACATCGCTCGTCTACCACATTAAAATGTATTAGAAATGTTTGCTTGTCTTACAGAATACTCACAAACCAAGTTACTCACAATCTGTATGGTGAATGCTGCTGCCGAGTGCCATCCAGTGGAAAGGCAGGGCTCTTTAATATGGGAAGCAGTGCATTGAACCTTAGTGTGTGATAAATTTCAACTTGTTAAGTGCTGTCAGTCGGGTGTGAGCTACGGTGTTTGAAAAGTATGATGTAAATCATGGATCATGAACAATGTATTAACATAAAATGGGCAGTTTCATCCTCCCTCATGACCATGCTCTATGTCACACATCGCTTCTGGTATACAGCAATTTCTGTCAAATGAAAACATTACAGGGTGTCCCCATCCACCTTATTCACTGGATCTGGCACCATGTGATTTCTGGCTCTTCCCCAAAGTCAAAAGGACCATGAAAGGTAAATGTTTTGAACTGATTCAGAACATTGAGGCAGCCACAACAGCACAACTAAAGACACTCAAGACAGAGGACTTCTAGAACTACTTCAGAAAGTGGCAAGAACGATGGCATAAGTGTGTCCGAAGTGAAGGGGAGTATTTTGAGGAAGGATTAATGGCGATATGTCTTTTACTATAATAAATTTTGTCATTTAAATATTCGCCATGTTTTTTTGATCATACCTCGGATATGCCACATCTTCTTCATCCATTTATCCATTGATGGATGGACACAGGTTGTTTCCGTATCTTGGCTATTATGAATGATTTTAGCTGGTATTCTAATTCAGCTTAAGCTGACAGGTGTAGAAGAAAGTCCCCGCCCTTCTGAAGTTTGAGCAGGTCTTTAAGTAACGCTTTCTTTGAATTGAATTAACTATAGGTAATAAATATAACTTACACTATGAAGTGACCTCACTTCACTTAGGGCTTTTGCTTGGATTCCTATACTTCCTTTAAAATATTTTTCGAAAAAATTTTCAACACATGGTGATGAACTCTTATTTCATTGAAATGATGTAGTTTTGCTGGATGTTTTTTTAATTTTAATTTGGGAGAAAATGTCACTGATTTTATCTGAAACGTGTTTATGTATGCTATACTTATATTTACCTTAGTTTTCTAGTATATAAGATTGAAAACCCAGTTTTATAACTTTGCAAATAAAATGGATTTCGTAAAATTATTTGGAATGGTGGGAAAATGTGGTTTTCTGTGTAATCACATTTAACCATATTAAACTACCATAAGTCAGGCTGATTCTCAAAAATTTGGTACAATACTCTAATAAGACTTAGGAAGGTTTTATGTCTTGATTTCATTGGAGTGTTAAGAGTTCTTAGAAAGTCATTATTACAAACATTATAAATCAACGTTATCATTTCTCATTATACAGTGTTACCAAGGTAGAAGTTGTAATATTCTAGCCATTACCCATGAACAGAAGAGGCAAAGATGATTTTTTTTTTAATTGGGGAATTAGGGGAGGAGAACAGCGTTGGGGAATCGGGGCAGGGGAACAGACAAGTTGCTGTCCTTTTATTCTTCAGTCTAGTTGTGGAGGACGTGGCTTCACTGGTCCATGTTAGTATTATCATTGAACTCTTCCCAGATGAGGCAGATCGGTCGCCAGCCCCTGGACTGCCGCTCACAGTAGCTCTTGGCAGCTCACTCCAGCTACCAGCCACTCACGCTGGCTGCCGGCCACTCGCTGTAGTTTATGGCAGCCCACTGCAGCAGGGGCTGCAGCTATGCCATCTTAGGGACTCACAGCAGCCCAGCTCCAGGAGGAGCTGTTGTTCACCATCTTAGCTGTAGAGGGCAGTGTCACTGGCCCTCATATGTGGGATCGGAACAGGAGCCCTGCTGCTCAGACCTGGCATCCCAAGCCAGCTCTTAACCAATGCGCCACTCGGCCGACCCACAAAGATGACTTTAATGGCCCAAATGCTGTCATTGATGAAAGAGACCTACTTGAGTCCTAGGCAAAGCTGTGAATAGACAGTTCATTCCAGGTACTTCCTTCCTACCCTCATCAATGTCTCCATTCTTCTTTCCTCCTTCCATTTCCTGTCTCCATTCCATCCTCCCAGTTCCTCTAACCTGCTCTATATTACAGCTAATCACTACTGAAGTGCTAAATAATAACTAAGATATTAGTTAATAGGGGATGAAGATGAGATTACCATGACCCCAGGAATATTGGTACTCTCATGGAAGCACTTAAACAGTTGCCCTCCAAACTAAACGGAAAAATGACTTATCCTTCAAGTAATACAAAAGGATCTGGTCTGACCCCTGGCTTTGTAGTTCAATATCCCAACATTCCCTGGCAAAAATCTGCAGCCAGCTTTCATTCGATTCCATGCCTCCTTGCTATCCTACATGCCTTCCCGTCTACCTGGTAAAACCTCCCTTGCATCCACACCACCTCATATCACCATCACCTTCTTTACCTTGGTGACTTGCCCTTGGAGATAGGCCTCAAGTAAATACTGCATGAAGAAGCTTTCCCAGACCTCCTGGGCTGCTTTCGGTGTCTCTCCTGTGTATGTCCCCAGTACTCCCTGCCACATTAGAACATACTATTTCATACAATAATTATGGATTCCTTTCTGTTTCCCCCACTAGCTATACTGTAACCTCCTTACAGCCTTGTCAGTCTTCTTATTTTCAACATCTAGCAAATTGCTGGGTACCCACAGCTCATTAACATGTTCAACTTTAATTTGTTCAAAATGAAAGATTGCAACAAAACGGAAGTTTGGGACACCACTGTTTCGTGGGGGATGGAATAAATAAATACTGGAAATACTGATTAAAAATGTTGTCTAACCCCACTGTAGAATATAGGACTTAATATTCACAGAGCCTATAGCACTATAAAGTTTCCCGGGTTTTCTTTGTTTTAAGAAACCTCTGATGCTAGCTTATTAACTTTTCATTTTTTCCCTTCTCACTAAAGAAGAGCACAAAACAATCCCGTTATTTCTGCTTCCCAATTGTCTAAGTTCCAGACAAATAGGCTTACCGGGTTTGTGTGTGCTTTTATGCACTTTAATCAATATATTTCCCAGTTTGAACAAGACAATAAATTAATTCCTGTCTTTTTAAAACTAGTTTCTACTTACTCAAAGATGTCACTTCACAACTTGGAGGCATCCTAGAATAGTGGAAAAAAATAATAATTGCTTGGCTCAGAAGTTAGCATACCTGCAAGTTTTAGTCTTGGCTGTGCCTCTGGCTGACTCTGTGGCCTTGGGAAAATTACATAATATTTATGGGCCTCAGTTTCCTCATCTATAAAACATAAGAGTTAGAACAGATGATTTTTAAGCACTTTGTCAGTTTTAAAATTCTATTATTATATAAATCTTTAATTCTAACATAGAGGAGGTAGACCCTGAAAAGTACTGGAAATGACGAGAAGGTACTGTCACACAAAAAAGATAATCTCCATCACATGCAATTCAATTTAAAATTCACGGCAAAGTCGAATGCACATGCACTAAGTCTGAGTGGCCAAGAGTAATAAAACATGTACATGGAAGGAGAAGGAAACACGGGGGAAGGAACCCATGCACTCTGGAAACAGTACACAGCCTAAATGCATTTTCTCACACTGATGGATTTTAAATTTGTGACCATGAATACGCCACAGTGAACAGCTTGAAGTTCTTTGGAACAAGCATCGTCTGATCTAAGGTCACTCCTGAAGGAACTGCAATAATAACATTTGGCATATGTAGATAGAGTGCTTTGCAGGCTGGAGCATGGAGAATTATGCTCTGCATGTTCCAGAAAAGATGATCCATGATTCAGGTGAAAAAAATGTCAGGTACATTTTTGACAGTGACGGCAAACCCAAGCAGTATAACCATACAATCAATATGGATGCCCTCATTAAAATCCCCAAGTAGCTGTGAGTTTGATTTTCAGCGGGCTCTGGACAGGAATTATGGATTTGGTGGCCTGGAGGAACATTAGAGGTTTTAATAAAGGGAACTTAAAATTACTGGTGTTGGCCCTGGTTCCAAGGAAGCCCTGGCTCAGTGTCTGTAGTGACACTGGATGAACCTAATTCCTCACCTCTCGGTTTCTTGCTATTCAGTTTAAAATGCCTTTTTATACACAGCCTGCTAATTTCTCCTCAAAAATAAACCCATAAAAATTGCTTTAAAATTCCTGATCAATGTTTTCAGTTCACATAGATATTAAACTGAATTTCCTAAAGCCCCAAAAGCTAATTATACATTCAATTAGAGTTTCTTAATAAAGATTAAAACTCTGAAGTCTATTACAAGCCTATATTTAATTCAACTGCCATTTTATCCTTGCCATGGAAGTGCAAGTGGTAACAATGAATATAAATTATAATACATGCCATAGAAAGAATGCTATTTGTCCAAGTACGTTACTATAAAGAATTAAATTTTGCTATCAGTTCCATGATCTAGTTAAAATTGGTATTCTTTATTTGGTCTTTCAATGTAGTCCAATTTCCTACTTTGAAAAACAAATTCTAGGGAATAAAGAAAAGAGATTAATTTATCATTAAGGCTCTGCTTAATTGAAGTCAATTCCGAACAAACTTGAATTCAATTTCTGCTCATTAAATTGAATGTGCACTGCGTTCCTCTCTGCATTGCTTTGAGCAAGCAGCTGAGAACAAGGGACTAACATCAAAATTATTAAATTGAGGAGATTTTATTTGGTCTTCACATGCCAGAGCCGCTTTGATGAGGAGCTGTTTTGGCACTGAAAGGAAAGAAGAGCAGCTGGAGGAAAAATCAAATGAAACTAAGCCTTGGAAAATTGAAGAAAACGCAAGCTTAATAATATTTAATAATTAAATTTCCACAAACAATAGCGGCAAATGAAGTAATCTGCAAAGTCTGTGAACTCATTTGCATAATTGATGCCGGTCCCCTGTAAATGAATAATGAAGATAATAAAAGATGTTGCTAAAAATGGGCACAATAACAGCAAATTTCATCAAGCCGCGCGCTCTGATTAATCTGCTCTTGCAAATCAGCAGCGAGAGGGGAGCGCGTGATTAACCGCGCCGAGGACGGCAGCAGGCGGCGGCGCTGCCCTTTCTCTGCGTGTCTCTGGGCGCGTCCCGCCCGCTCCCCGCGCCGCCCGAGCTTCTCTCGCCGCAGCTGCCGCTGGGGCAGCCGCGGGCGCCGCTCAGCCGGAGCGCGCCTCCGCCCCGCAGCACTGTGCTCGCTCCTTAACCACTTCGCCGCTGCCTTTTGTCGCGGCTGCGTCTGGGGCGGTGGCCTCCCAGCCCCTTGGTCCTGTCTCTTACCCCCGGCTCACTACCTGGACCCTGAATAAACTAAAAAACCATCAGCCGGGTGAGGAAGGCGGTGGGGGACTCAAATGCCTGTTGGCGGCGGGACCCCGCGCTCGCATGGGTGTGGGACTGTGGGCAGTTGGGAATTTCTGTTTCGGATGCAAGGTGAAAGGTGCCGGGTCTGCCCACGAAGGCAGCCGCTCTCGAATAAACCGGGATTGGCTCTGTTAGGGCTCGGGCCCTTCCTCGTCCTTTCTCCCCAGCAGGCTCAGACAGAAAGAAAGGACTTTCTTGAAAGGGATGAGTTTATTACGCACCTTTAAGTGTCTATTCAGAAAAGATCAGGAGGCACAATAATTTTTTTTTTTTTTAAATGCTTCCCACCCCGCCAATTCCCTTCCCTTGAAGAACAAAAAGGCAGAGGAAGCAACCCACACAGGTTAGCTGGGCGGGTTTTGTTTTGTTTTATTTAGAATTAAAATAACATTTTCCTGTTTGCGATTTATATTTTGCACGGTCTTTTTCTCAGGGCCAACCCAAGGGGCTAATAAAATTTCTGAACGCTGTTATGCCCAAATGCAGTGTGTGTGGGGGGAGCGGGAGCTGGTGAAAGCAACTTTGCTAAGTGCAGACCTTAGACCATGAAACTGAAAATACGTCAAAAATCACAAGATCCTCTCCAATCGCGGCGCCGCACTTTTCCAGCTCTCTAGGATAAAGTTGTCTCAGGAAAATAAAACTGTTGATAAACCGTGGTTCCAGACTGTTACTTATTTTACAACCCTTGGTTTGCCATCAATCATAGCTTGGGCCTAACAGAACTGACTCCGCGTTTCATTTGTTTATAGTGTGTGCAATGTTTCATGCCTCCAATGTACCATGTCAGCTATGTAAAATAAGGCATTATTTTTGTTCGCATCTTGGGTCCACCTCCAGGATGGTATTTGTTTAAAATGAAGGCTGTGATTATTACATAATGGAAGCTTCAACCCTAGACACCTGAGAAACATCACTTGAAAATCCAGTTGGGAAAAGCAGAGAGGAAGGAATTCATGATTACTTCATTTGTAAAGTGAGGCAACTATTTAACTGGACCAGTTTTCATGCAATCTAATAAACCATGAGCTTGCTTCTGCTTCAAGAAAAGCCAATATGCTGCTCTGAGCCCAAAATTCCATCTTTCTCAGTGGCCTGTCATCCAATAAACCTGCTATTCCCTGGTTTTTGCAAAGTGAATGGTTCATATGTTGCAGGTAATTTTTCTGGTGCAACAAACACATTGTAATTTTTCCCTGACTCCTCTCTGTAAGTACAAAGAAATCATAGAATCGCGGAATTTCGAGCCAGAGGGAACTTCCACATTTGACATGGGAAGAAACTGAGACTGAGAGAGAAGTTAAGTGACTGCACACTCTCACATGCGTTCTACCATCACTCTCCAGTCTCCCCACATACTCCCAGTGGTTTCTCCCCCACTTCCAGGCTCTTTCAGAGATCAAAGAAAGGAAACTGGGACCGGACGTAACAGTGACACTTCACAAAGCACAGGGAAACCAAGGGAATGAAGTCACAAGTTAACAGGATGTGGGAAAGTATAGAAGGATAAATCCAGGTGATAAAATGAGTTTCAAAGAATCAGGAGCCAGGTGGTAGTAGGGACACCATGGGAAGGGCAGAGGCTATGTAAAAACTAATCTGGCAAAATGAGCACTGTGGAGAGAAAGTAAATCATTTCTAAGATGTGTCACACATGGAGTCAAAGTTAGATCAGGAGAAGAAAATTAGATCAAGAGAAGTCCATGGAATGTTTGTAGACAGACAGCAGGAGAGTATAAGTAAACTGGTGTCCAAAAGATTCTTTCTGTGCCATGCTTCTGAGGAAGAAAGGGGATAAACTGCCTCATGAGAATGAAATAGTGGAAATGCCCAGAGACACAAGGAATGGCTGCAGTCAAGTAGAAAGGTAAACAGTTGTGAGTTTCATCCCAGGAGCATAATGAGAATGGGTCTGTCCCACATCAAGGGTGCCCCATCTGCTGGGAGATACAGTGCCCTAAAACCAGTCTGCCCTCAGATGAGGCAACAGCCTACTGCCACTGTCATTTCAATGCCAGGCAGAGAAAATTCAGGCTTTCTGATCCTTGTCTGTGCATGCCCATGGTCATGCCACTTTCCTGGTTAGGATTTGGAATTTTTCAATTAGAACAGCTCTGAAGAGACACCCTCAGAGTCCTTTGTTGTTTCCTGTTACAAAACACCCTAATGTATAAAATAAGAATGTATTCTACAGTGTTCCTCAGCTTCTTAGCTCTCATGTGAGAAATGAATGATTCTCATTGTCACTTGAAAACATCCACATTCTGGAAATATTGAGGCTACCCAAATGTAATAAAAATAAAATGTATTTCAATTGGTCAGTCTTGAAAGTTAATTGAACAGTCAGACTTTATTCTAATTATTCCTGGCTAACAACTGATGGAAAAGTAGGTAACGTTTGATAGCCAACTGCTTGGGTTTTTTGCTTCTTTTTTTGTTGTTCAAATGACTGACCATTTGGGCAAAAGCCTAACACTCTAAGCAGATGGACTTGGCAGCATTGTTTCTGAAACTCTGGGTTCTGGGATACTTGCTGGCTCTTCGTCGCCTTCCAGAGCTGTCCTTATGAGGCCTGGAATGCAGCAGAGTTCCACGTGGGTAGAAAATGTCCTGCTCTGTTGGTTGCCTGGATACTCTAGTTAACTGCTAGTGACCACAGACATTATAAACCAGTGTCCGACTCTTAGAAACTTTGAAGGCTGTTAAAGGAGAGCTAGCCAGCTCTCCTTACATACAGCAACAGGAAGAAATTGTTGGTAATCTGACAAATGAAAGTACTCGTACCCTATGATGTTTACTGCTTGTTTATAGACTGAATCACAAATAATTTATCTCTAAACTGCATCTCTGAATAATGATGTCTTTATTGTATGCCCATGGTCCAAATAGCAAGTTTTCCCTAGTCATAATTATCTACAACTATTATGTTTTCCCATTCAATTATACTTTTCTTACAGAAACAGAAAGTTTTATTAAAACAGTCAGAAAATATTAAAAAATTAGCACATAAAGAAGGAAATATTTAATAGGATACCCATAAGCCATTTAAAGCATAATTTATGGATATACAGACATTTTAAACAGTTAGGGATTTTCCCCCACTGGTTATTCATTCTTTTTAATGATAGTTTTGCTATCTACACTCCTCCCAAGCTAAAAAGCACAAGTTATTTATCTTTCTTGGCTTGTTGAGGATTTTCCAGGATTTATTTAAAACCCCCCTAAAAATAACGGTCAACCCCCCTGAATCTGTCCTATATCTATTTATTCTATCCTTCTCTCTAGCTGGAAAGCCATGAGGCAAAGGAATTAAAAGAAGAGCCTGCAATTCTAAATTCCTTACTCAAGCTCTTTTCCTATCTCACCATATTCAACTCAATCAATATAAGCTGAGCACCCACTAGGTGATGCTGAGGAAACAGGTGAATAAATATGGTCCCAGCCCTCCAGGAGCTTATAGCCACCTGGGGAATGTTGGAGAGGGTACCTACATGTACACAGATAATGTTTATGTAATGTGGTACTACAGGCATTTAGCCCAGCCTCAAAACTCTGGGATGTTTTCATACGAAGAAAATGGGAAAAGCTGTATGATAACTTAATTCATGATCTCCTTGTTAACTTCATTACGGTCTTTTTCCAACCACAGAGATCATTTTATAATTCCCCATCTCCAACGGGTATTAGAAATGTTCATTATTTATAGTTCTGGTAGGCTTTTGGCAATCACAATTTAATTCTAGATTATCCCATAGAACACACATTTTCATAAAGCTTAAATTTTATTAAACATTCCAGGTAACATTGTTTAGCATTGACCTGTATGACATTGATTTGTTAAGAGTGCTATATATATGAGAACTATTTCAAATATGTGTATGTACACATCTAAATATATACGCGTTTCACTCTGGGTATTAAATTTAAAGTTTTAAGATGACTTGAGATGCCATTAAGAAATTGGTGTAACAATGGAATACTATTCTGCTATAAGACGAAATGGTGCCATTTCGTCTTGAGATTATTATGATAAACAAAATAAGTCAGACAGAAAAAGTCAAGAACCATATGATTTCACTGATATGTGGGATATAAAACTGAAAGCAACAAAGGAACAAGATAAACAAAGAACCAAAAACTGATAGACACAGACAATAATTTAGTGGTTACCAGAGAGTACTCGGGGAAGGAGAGTGACAGAAGAGGGTAAACGGGATTAAATATATGGTGATGGAAGGAGAACTGATTCTGGGTGGTAAACACACAATATATTATAGAATTGTACACTTGAAACCTATGTAACTTTACTAACCACTGTCTCTCCAATAAACTTTAATAAAAATTAAAAAAAGAAAGAAATTGATGTAAGAAACCAAATATAAACATTACCGGGCAATTAGGAATTGATGGAAGTTCTTGTGCTTTATGAATGCCATTATAAACATCACTGTAGCCTGAGAGAATTGATCAACAAACGTGTGACCAGCAGCCCGGAGAAACTATGGCTGGAGTATGTCATGACTTCAGGGGACATGAAGAGAATATAAAACTGACTAACAGAGTAGGGTACTAGGAATCTATATTCTCAGCAACTATATTTTAACAAACCTGTTATTATCAGATTCTATTGTTTTCATCTCTATGTAAGAGGCACCTTCCTAATTGGCTTAACCAATTAGGAATTTGTTTTTCACTTAGAGGAAGGCAGGCTAGTTCAGTGGCTCTACAATTCCTCCAGAGACTTTAGTTCCTCTGTCATCTCTATCATCCTTAGTATGTTTTCTTTTTCTTATAGTCACAAGATGGCCCCATTTATATCATTGTGTCTGTATTCCAAGGAGGAAGAAGGAAAGGCAAATGTATGCATCAGCTGAGTTTGTCCCTTTTGATGGGAAAACAGTAGCTTGCTGACAGCCTCACCCACTAATGTTCTGCGTACATATCACTAGTTAGAACCAGGTCACATGGCCTTAGCTGTAAAAGAATCTGGGGAGGTGAAAAGTTTTAATTGGGCACTTAGCTTTCTCAAACAAATCCAAATTACCTTGGTAAGGAAAAAAGCAGAAATGGCTATGGGGTAGAGAGCCAGTGATTTGGTTAGGGTTTCCAATTCTAGAAGCTGTTACCCCACACACAAGCTACCCTGTATTTTATTTATTTGTTTGTTTGTTTTTGAGGGCAGTATCACTGGTCCTCATATGTGGGACCCAAACCTGGGCCACCGGCTTCCCAAGCCAGTGCTTAACCACTGCGCCACTTGGAGGGCCCAACCCTGTATTTTATATACAACGTAGCACTGTTGTAAGATAAAGACCTCAAATAATTTTCCTATCTCCGTATTTCAGCATACTTTCCTTGGGCAAATAGGTAGCATATTTTTAAGGTTATCAAGTAGCCTGACTGTCAAAGGCTGTCACAACACTCGATATTACTATAACTAAAGATATTATACTCCAGTACATTCTAGATCTTAATCTCACATTATGCTATTATTTTTTAATTGGGGAACAGTGTGTTTTTCCAGGATCCATTAGCTCCAAGTCAAGTAGTTCTTTCAATCTAATTGTGGAGGGCGCAGCTCAGTGTCCCATGCGGGGATCAAACTGGCAACCTTGGTGTTGTGAGCATAGCGCTCTAACCAGCTGAGCTAACTGGCTGCCCCTATGCTATATTTTGAAGGGTTTTGTATCCTTACTGCTGGAAGTTTATTTGCAGGCTTATAATAAATGCACAAATAAAACTAAGTAATGATTTTAACACACAAGATAGATATGAAGGTATCTGAGCAACAGAAGAATTGGAATCTGGGTCAATGATAGGAGAGGAAAAGTGGAATGGACACTGTGTTTTTAATCATCATATAGCCCTCTCATTGAAAAACATTTATTAAGGAACCACATGTACATATCACAGTTGTCAAAATAAAACAAAGAAATGTTGGTTTTATTTTATAAAATCAACTCAATTTCATTAATCTTGTTACCTATATTTTTGTAAACTCTTTCCACTCAGCAGTATCTCAACCAGTGTAGGGGGCGGTGGAAGATAAACCTCAGAGTCAACCTAATTATGTTCTTAGATATAGTTAAAGGTTTTCTGAGAAAGGAGATTGAAGCTATTTGTTAAATGAGGTTTGTGTTTGTCTGTGGATTTCAATTATCCATGCTATTGCTAGTCCCTATTTTCATGGATAATCAAGAGTTGGATGAATCTAAAACCATTGTTTTGGAGAAAGATGTGGTAGCTATCTGTCAGAAATCATAATTAGTGTCAAAAAGCTTTTATTTCACCCTACTTGTGTACAAGGCACTGTACTAGCTGGTAACAGTGGGGACATTTGGAAAAAGTAATGCTATAGCAGCCCTCTTACCACATGCACATTTTCTTAGAAAAAGCAAGTAATGAGTACATAAGTGTATAACCTTCAACATGATGGGAGGAAAGAGTACGAGTGTTTTTCCTCAATAATTAGATTCAGATTCTTAGGAGTCTGGCTGAAAGGCATCAGCAGACGTGTATCATCTCATCCAGTTATCCCAAAAGGGAAGTTTGCATGTTCAATTTACACAAATGTGTTGACTTAGGTTTTGCAAATGAAGGACTTTTTTTAAATATCCATGCTATGCTCCACATCAGAGCCTGCTCTGTCTTCCTTTGATTGCAGTGCACAGAGACTCAGCTCGGCCAATTACTCTGCAACCTTAGGCAAGTCATTCAAATTTTCTGAGCTTTCCTTCCTTCATCTTTAAAATGGGGGCAACAAAATCTGCTCTGCAGGTCTGTAATGGGGAAGGTAAAATCACTGTGAAATGTAATGCACTATATTAATATAAGCTATTCTTGTTTCACTAATCCAAACAAGGATTGTTTCACTATTGAGGAATCTTTAGCAAATGTTGAAGTTATTGAACATTTGAATGATTTTGAATTTTGGATAATTTTCTTGAAGTACCACATGGTCTCAAAGACCAGCCAATGTTGGCCAACTGATTGGAAAATCTCTGGTTTTGAAGTGAATGCCAAGGTAGTGTATAATGCACTTCTGCTTCAGAAATCCTGTTTAAGATAATCCTGCTTTAGAAATAGTCACCAATCATTTTCCAGGTTTGCTGAAATAAACAATCCTTGAGGCCAGCTGAGTGGCTTGTTGGCTTGGGAGCGCTAGCTCTGAGCAGCAGGACTGCCAGTTCGGATCCCATATGGGCCAGTGACACTGTGCCCTCTACAGCTAAGATGGTGAACAACAGCTCAACCTGGAGCTGGGCTGCCGTGAGTGGCCAGCAACAGCGTAGGCTGCAGTGGGGCTGCAGTGGGCTGCCATAAGCTACTGTGAGTGGCCGGCAGCCAGCGTGAATTGCCATGAGCTGCAGTGAGTGGCCGTCCAATGGCTGGCCACCAGTCTGCCTCAGCAGGAAAGAGTGCAATGATTACAATACCAACATGGGCCTGTGAAGCGATGTCCTCCCCAACTAGACTGAAGAACAAAAGGATAGCAACTTGTCTGTTCTCCTTCCCCAATTCCCCTATGTTGTTCTCTCCCCCAATTCCCCAATAAAATCTTAAAAAAAAAAAAATCCTCAGCCTTCAGAAAGAACAGATAGGAGAGTGTTAATTTATTGTAGAGTGTTATTGATACCTTTTAAAGGTATCAGAAGAAACTGTCACATTTTTAGGTGCATTTGCCCTTTTTAAGAAATGCACTAATTAAAATTAGGAAGACATTGCTTTAGCGGGTGTATTAGTCTTCACAAATTGCTACCATCCAAAATCTATAATAATAATTATTATTAACTCCTTTATAACTTAAGTTTCAGCTTTGCACAATTCAAGGGACCCCCCCCCCCCCCAACAATGAAAATACCATGAAATTCTTGGCTAATATTTTGCATTAAATCATCTGTGTTCTTTCAACTCTTTAGTTGCTGATGTCACTATAAATCTTCTCTTGGGTATCCAGTTTTTATCTCAGATACATGTAAATTTCATAAACGTTTGATGGAGGGGTTTTTTATTTATTATTTCTTTCTAAACTTCCACTCAATTCCTCTGCTGATTTGTAATGGTAGGCTCATTCTAAATAACATCAGGTATTGTGCTAGACTATTTTTCAATGCATGCTTCTAAATATTTGTGGGTAATTTCTAAAATGGGTTTTAAGCAGAGGGTCTTACAGGGGGAAAAGTATCATTAGTATCTCTCCTGGGCTAATTTAGCCAAATATATTCCACAACTCTTGCAATCAGTGTATTAAGCAGATGTGGGCTTTGTCCACCTAGTAAGTTGTGTTAGACCTTTCAACACTCTGCAGTCTTTTTATCACTCAGCTGCCAAGTTCCCTAGGGTAATCATAGACAGCTTGTCAATTTAATTGCAAAGAAACAGGCTTTCTTGTGACCATTCCAATTTTAGCTGCTACTTTAAATTGTACATGATAGTTCTTCCATGCTGTCTGCCCTTTAAACAGTGTGGAACTCTGCAAGCCTTTTAATGGTGATGGAAAGAAGAGGCAAGGCTGAAAATTTGGCTTGCTGATAGAGCATTTTATAGAGATAACATGCATTTTATTAAGTTGCTGCTTTAGGAAAGAAAGCTTTTCGTTGAGCTCTGTATGTTGCCATTACATTGCCAATGCTAAATTATTTTTTTTTCTTTTCAATGTTCCACTTTCATGCACATTTTCCTCCTTTCTGGGTGATAGAGGATTCATAGGCCATCTGGATTCTAAAACATCTGGACACTGAATTTCTGCAGAGGAGAATCAGAGGGAAGAGACGATCAGTGGTACTTGGTGTCTCTGGAGAGATTTAAATCAAGAATGATATTTTGGTTGTCTCCCTTTTGGAAAGTTAACACAAAAAGTGAAAGGAAAAACACAACACATCACAGGAAATCAGTGTTCCAAGAATACCATGAGTATGTAAGAAGGTAGGACTTTTAGGTTTGAATTTAGGTAAGTAACTGAATGCACCTCTTTATTAGATATCATTGACAGAATTTTCCCCTATTTTTTTTAATTGTTACATGTTTTTGGTTTTAATTTAGTTAGATATACATTTAACAGTGAGACATTTAGATGGTACATCATTTGAGTATAACATATTTTACCTTAAACTGTGTATAATTTAATAAACATTTGTTAATAAAGTATTATATGTAAAGTCATAAAAATATCATAATAAAAATTTTGACATGTTGGGCTTGATTGAAAGACTAGACAAGGGCACCAGTCAGGTAAATCAAGAAGAATTACTTTTGGGCCGGCCGAGTGGTGCGGTGGTTAAGCGCTGGCTTGGGAAGCCAGTGACACTGCCCTCAAAAATAAAAAATTTAAAAAATAAAAAGAAGAATTGCTTTTCTAAGAAATACAAAAGAAAAATAGTACAAAGAGATAATGCTTCCCAGGACAGTTATAATTATAAGCTTCCGGACCCAAAAAACAAAAACCAAGAAGATAACATGAGTTTGGGAGAGGGTCTCATCAGACCTTTAGAAAGTTCAACTGCCCTCCTTCATACAAGCTCAGCTTTCTATGCGTGTGTGTGTGTGTGTGTATGTACACGTGTGTATGTGTCTGTGTGTGTAGGATCACACAGAGACAGAGAATGCTCTGGAAATGTTCAGGGGACCACCTCTTCTAGATCACCAATCTCAGTGTTACACCATATACGACACAGTTCAATATAGTCTAGTCAGGCACGAGCAGGTGCTTATCACCCTCAGCCTTTCCCCACTAACACAGCATGGTCCACAGTCTTCCTTGAACCTCTGCTGCAGAATCAGAACATGAGTCAGTTGTCCAGACCTCTCATGAATCATGAGAATGGGCCCTTACACTAATCTCTCTTTTTTTTTTTTTAAAGAAATTTTATTGGGGGACCATGTGTTTTTCCAGGACCCATCAGCTCCAAGTCAAGTAGTTGTCTTCAATCTAGTTGTGAAGGGTGCAGCTCTGCAGCCTATGTGGGAATCGAACCGGCAACCTTGGAGTTATGGGCCTGTGCTCTAAACACCTGAGCTAACCCCCCTTAGACTAGTCTTAAAGCTTCTCCTTTGTGCAAAGGCACAAGGCTTAGCTGTCAGGCAAGTGCGAGGAGATGTTTAGATCTTGTGATTTATTTCCCATGCTATTGTAAAATTTTATTTTTTATTATATTTTCTCTGGTAAATATTTGGGCTCTTAATTAATAGATTTTCTTTCCTAGACAAATGAAATTGCTACAGAGTACTCTTTAAGAGATGAGAGATTGAAGCAACTGATCTTATGTACCTTCATGCAGTTTTCCTGAACTATGGGATGCTCTGCCATATAAAAAAACAGTTAAAACTGTCAGTTTAAGTTGATTTTTAAGAAATCAGAACAGTTCAAAAGAAAAAGGATCCAAAAGTAACATTTTAGTAACTATTTTTTAATTAGGCATGTCTATCTACATTTAAATATAATAACTCTCGGAAATAAGGGACTACAGACATATTTTCTGGTTTCTGCCAGTTCATTGTGTCCTTAATTTCCTCTAACTGCATCTTCAGCGAGCCCCACAATGAAGTATAATATTAGATGTTCGCTTGTATGATATCAACCTTGTATGAAGAGAATGAATAAAAAATGAAGTTCTTAGCTGTGATCTATTTCAGATTAGCCATTTTCATTTATAAAACTGTTTATTTTACTTTGTCAGCTTGAAGGTCAATCTAACTTCAAATTGCATATTGCAGAATTTCAACAAAGATACGAGGCCCATCTCTGCTTCCTTTAAGACTAAAGGTGAAAAGCTGAGTCATAACCAGGGTATTAGGCAGAGCTTTATAAAATGGACCAGATCACATTGATATAAAACTTGCAAAGACAGTTCACTCTGAAAGCAAAACATCACAGCCTGTGCAGGACAGCAGATGGCATTAGGATTGGCAAGTATCAATTGTGGACATTAATCCAGGGCAATCTATGAGAGCAAGTTCAAGAAACACTTGTCATATACCAAGGAAAGAATAAACAACAACAATCATAATAGCTACCATTTACTAAATGCTTACTATGTATCAGGGGCTATTCTATGCATTTTAGAGCAATTGTATCACTACATCTCTACAATAACTTTGAGGTAGTTCCTACTGTTATCACATTTTACAGGTGAAGAAGCTGAGGAACAGGGAGTTGAAGAATTTTGGCCAGCATCATAGAACAAGTATATGAAGGAGCAAGAATTCAAAGCTAGGAAGAAAGACTCCAAAACTCACATTCTGAATGATGAGGCTCCTGTATATGCAGTGTGAAGGATAATGTGAAGACCACAGCTCAAAATGCTCAGACACTCACCTACATTAAAAAAAGAAATCCAGGGCCGGCTGAGTGGCGTGGTGGTTAAGCGCTGGCTTGGGAAGCCAGCGGCCCCGGTTCAGGTCCCACATATGAGGGCCAGTGACACTGCCCTCAAAAAAAAACACCAAAAAAAGCAAAAAAAAAGAAATCCAGCCCCTCCTACAGACTACCATAGCACTCTTACATCACCACACCTTACTGCAATCATATATTTCATACCTGTCCCACTTGACTGTAAACTTCACCGAGACAGACACCCTGTCTGTTTGTTCATGACTATAAAGTCACTGCTCAGCACAGTAGCTGTCATACTGTAACCATTTGATTAATATTTATTTATTGACTAAATATTTAATCAATAGGTTTACTGAATAAATAGGTTTATTGAAATTTATTGAAATGTGATTCTTGTGAGGCATTGTCTATTCCATAGGTGGTTTTAAATAAGGCCACAGAATCTAGTGAAAAAAACATGGGATTCAGCTACAACTTAGGTTTTTGTCCCAACACTGCAAGCTCCCAGTTCTGTGGTCTTGGCCGAACCACTTAACCTCTGGAGTCTTGATTTTATCATCTGATCAACAAACACAATAAAGACACATTTCTTAAGCAAGTTTTGGGTATGATACAAATTATTTTTATTATAACTATGGGTTCTTCTATTTGATAATGAAATACCTAAAAAGATAGATGCAAATAAGAAAGGCAAATCTTTTTTGTAGATTTTGGGGACAGGAACACAAAACAGAAATTCGCAAATACTAAATGCCCATGTCGCTGAAAAGAACCTATGTCCTCCAACTTGGCTTAAATAGTCCTGGTTGCTTTTCTTGTTACACATCCCATCTTGGATGTCTGCTGAGGGAAACAGCATCCCGCCTGGATGTGCCTCTGAGATTAAAGCATTTCTTAACTGATTCATGTCATCATGCCTTCTGTCCTTAATACAGGCAGGGTATTATAAATTTTTCAAATGCACCCCAAATTCTTTGTCCGGAGCCTAGCTCCCTAAGGGCATCTTAGAGCTTTTACTACAGTAGAACTTCTCAACATTCCAACCATGCTTCCTTAAGATACTGCTTCCTCTTTGATTGGCTTATTTGGGAAACAGTCTTTTGTTTCCAGTAAGGAAAACGATTTTGCTTTTGGGTTACATATTTTCCTTTTCTGAAAGGACCAATCAGAAATTATTGTGAGATAAAGTCATAGATGCACTAGTTCATATGGTGTGAGCCCAGATTTATTTCTTCTTTGATGGAAATTTTAGTAATGCCCACAAAATATATAGCTTTCCTAAATCAGTCCGTTACAAAAAGGAAGTATGCCTATATTTTGCAAGTGATTTAAAAAATGGATTACCATGTTGTAATAATCACCTTATAAGTGGAGTTACTTATTAAAATAATTTACCATTTTAACCTTACCTTATATCAATTATAGCCCATTCAGCCCAGCTGAAACTCACAACTTTAAAATATTCTTTAAAGCCAAATTCTACTATAATAAAAACTATGAAACATTATTCATTACTAAGTATAATTAAATAGCTGACATATTTTTATGATCATAAGCATTTCTAATATAAAAACAAATTTTAAAATTGCAAACACATTTTATTTATTTATTATTTGTATTTTTTTTTAGCTGAGCCATCCTGCCACCTGTTGGCAGCTCAGCGGCAGCTCAGCTCAGGCTGGGCATCAAACCGCCATTGCTCAGAGCTCAGCTCGCACTCTTGAGCGAGCTCTTAACCAACTGAGCCACTCAGCTGGCCCTTGTAAACACATTTTAAAAAGTGACCTATCCAGGGCTTCTTAACTTGTGGCTCATGCATAGAATTAAGAAAGTCTTTGAATACTATTGAAAATTATATTCTTTTCTGAAATTTTATGTTTTGTTTGAGCTGGTATATATAGACATATCTGTACATTGGTATTTCTCCAGCCACCTTGCTCAATCTGCTTATTAATTCCAAAAGGTATGTCTAGATCCTCTTTGAGTTTCAACATGCACAATCATATCACTTTTGATTACGAGAAGAGTTTTGTGTTGTTGTAAACATTTGGGCTTGTTTTTCCTTATCTCATTTTACAACATTGGACAAAGTCACCCAGGACAATGTGAACAGAAGCGATAATAGTGGACCATCTTTGTCTTCTATTTCATAGGCAATGCAGAATTTTAACATTGCACCATGTTTACTGTGAAGTAGAAGAAGTTCCACTCCAATCCTAGTTAGCTAACAATATATATCTTCAATAAATGTTGAGTTTTCATCAAACGATTGTACATTTATTGAGATGACTGAAGGATGTGCTCCTCCAACAATTTGGGGTTTTTTTAATTAATAATTGTTGGGGTGACAATTGTTAGCAAAGTTACATAGACTTCAGGTGTACAATTCTGTAATACATCATCTATATATCACATTGTGTGCTCACCAACCAGAGTCAGGTCTCCTTCCATCACCATAGACTTGATCCCCTTTATCCTTATCTATTCTCCACTTTGCCCCTCACGCTCTGGTAACCACTAGACTATTGTCTGTGTCTATGAGTTTTCTAAAATTTTTTGATGTGCTGAATTACATAGGAAAGTTCCGGTGTTTCAACAAAGCTTCTCTTCTGACGGGGGAAATTGGATCATGATATATTATCTTCTTGAATAATCTACATGTTAATCATTTGTTTAAGATATATATTATCACCTCATGAGTGATATAAGCATATAGCTGTATTTCATGGACTTTGATACCGGGGTTAGTCTAGATTCCTAAAGTGAATTGGTCTGTACAATTCTTTTAGTCTCTGAATGAAACTCGGTATAACTCAAAAAAAAAAAAAAATAGAAAGTCTTTGAATTTGGATAAGAATAAAAATTATACTCTCATTTTCATAAACTCTAATTAAAATGTTGCATTTCCTTCCATTATGAATGTCAGGAACCAATCACAATTGTATTAACAGTACCTGTGATTTTTGCCACCAACAAAAATCACAAACATGTTCAAATTATATTACTATTATTGCAAATATTTCAAAATATAATTTTACCCATCACTATATCAAAATTATGGTAGTTATTAGACAAACTACTTGAGCATGTTATTTAATGTGTTAATAATAAAGAAACTCATGTATTTCTAAATTACAAGGTTTTAATATTTTGCTAACTGCCTTTTCATATAATTGGTTTCCTTGGTAATCCTATGTAATTTACTTTATGCATTTTATAACTTTATTTTGAGAGGGAATCGATAGGCTTTACCAAACTGGCAAAAGGGTCTTTTGTACCAAAAAACAAACAAACAAATTATAAACCCCTACTTAATAGCCATACTAAATAATTTAGATTATGCTATGAATGTAATTGTGTCTCCCCAAAATTCATATGCTGAGCTCTAACCCCCCAATATGACTATATTTGGAGATGGGGCCTTTAGGGAAGTAATTAGGGTTAAATGAAGTCATTTAGGGTGGATCCCTGATCCAATAGGATTAGTGTCCTTATAAGAAGAGACATCAGCGCTTGCCACTCTCCTTGCTGGTGCGACTACAGCAAGGTTACAGCTGTAAGGGCTCCTGGACCCAATTCCAACGTGTGTGTGTGTGTGTGTGTGTGTGTGTGTGTGTGTGTAGGCTTCCCCACACTAACAAAAAATTCTCTGACTCCACCAGCAAGTCTGGGATTTCAACTCCTGATACTATCTACCAGGAGATAAAATCAGATACCACAAGTAAAAGGCTCAGTCCCACAAGACCACTCTCCACTTCAGACGCCAGTTACAAACCCAGGTTGTTACCTGAGCTTTTGACCTACCTGATACAAACTGGATGTTCCAATGATTCCTTCCAACTCAGGATTCTAATTAGAAGTCGAGGCTGTTACCTATACTTCTAACCCACTGATTATAAATCAGAGGTTCCCACTAACCACTCCTTAGTTTTGGTTAATATGCTAGAATGACTCACAAAACTCAGGAAACCCCATTTACTCATAGATTACTAATTTATTGCAAAGGATATTAAGGGATACAAATCAACAGCCAGATGAAGGAGCTTCTGTCCTCGTGGAGCTTGGGGCCAACCCAACAGCATGTGGAAGTGTTCTGGTTCCCCAAAGTGGTAGGGCTCCAAGAAAAGGGGCCACCCAGCTGTCCTTTTGAGTTTTTATGAAGACTTCATTACAGTCATGACTGACAAGTCATTAACCATTAATGATTGATTCAACCTCAAGATTCTCCTCTCAAGAAAAATCAGGGGGTGGGATTGAAATTTCAATCCTTTTACCACATGGTTGGCTCCTATTGGCAACCAGCCCCCACCCTTGGGTGGGGTCCAAAAGTCGCTTCATTAACATAACAAGAGACACCATTGTTCCTGTCATCACTTAAGAAATTCCAAGGACTTTAGGAGCTCTGTGCCAGACACTGGGACGAAGACCAAATATATATTTCTTATTATAAATCACAATATTGGCGCAGCCATGTGCAAACCAGAAAGAGAGCTCCCACCAGAACCTGACCATGTTGGCACCCTAATCTTGGATTTCCAGCCTCCAGAACTGCGATAAAATAAATCTCTGTTGTTTAAGCCACCCAGTCTGTAGTGTTTTGTTATGGCAGCCAAAGATGACTGCTACAGGGTAATACCAGCTCTTTCCTCTGTGAAGTCTCCTTTGCAACCTCCTTTAGGTGCAAACGTGGATACTATTGGGGAATTCACTGTACTCCTTCACCAGGATTCAAAACTCTGCACCACATTTAAGCCAAAAGTCCAGTGAGTTGTTATTTAAATAAATATCATAAAAAGGAACCAACCCATTAGGCCTTAATAAATAACATTTTAAATACAGTTGTCATTTATCTCCAAAGTAGGTAGCAATTGCTGCAACTATTATCGGATTCTATGTCCATCAGCAACATTGTTTTTACAAGTATTCTGTGATCCAACTCCCTTCTGAGACATTCAACAGCTCCTGGTACACAGTGACTTTGCAGAGACCCCCTACCCTACAGGGAACACCTCCATTCCCCAATTAGGCAGCCGAGAGTCCTGACTGCAGGCAGATAATGGTGAAAGGGATTTTTGTTAAGGACCTGTATCCCTACATCAGCACTTACAACCTACTTCAGAAAACACACCATACCATTTCTGGTTAACCTTAAAACAATTACATTCAGATACAGAGGAATGTCAGTAGAGCAATTTTATAAATAGCAAAATTAAACAGAGCAAGACTGGCAGTGCTAATGCATAAGCAAAGAACTGACTTCCTCCATTTCATTGAGAATTCCTGATAGCAAACTGCAGTATGTTTATTATACATTAATTCAACACAGCGTTCAAAATGAATTTATGCCCTGGCTGAAGGGTGCAATATTGAAACTAAATATAATTTATTATCTTAATATTAGTAACCATACTAAAAATAATCGTGTTAAAATTTCAGAGTGTTTAAAAAGCTATGGATACTATAGCTCTACTTACCAACCAACTGCTCTTTCCTTAATTTATGCAAGTGTAGCCTATAGCTAAAAGCTATGTGTATTTGTTTCCCCGTGATATTAGTGCTCAAAAATAGGACACTCTTTCAAGGGCACCTTATAAACACAGAACTATAATTTATTTGGCAAATTAAAGTTCATATAAAATGTGCACACAGAGGTACAGATTAACATATTTAATTTCAATATTACCTGCAAACCTATTTTTTTTCCATACACTGAACTAATTAGTCATATAAAACTGAGTCTGTGTATTATAAGCAATTATTTTAGTGGAAATAGAAACTGGATCTGAATTAAATATACTGTAAAAAGATAACACTTTTATGGAAATTAATATATCTATTTGTATCTAGATAACTGTGTTCTAGTTAAATGGCATGAGGCTGTTGAGCATTCAAAATCTGATTGCAGTAAAAATTGAGATTTTTTTATGATTTAATAATACAGAATAATATGCAATCTTGGTACTATACCAATGTTTGTATTTTGATGATATTTCCAAGTTTCTAAATTCCTAATAACCATTAGGTTCACCTTATACAGTAGAATTTTTCCTGTTATGAATATTCACTCCCCCTACAGTTGAATGTGCAAATTGTTTGTAAACATTTTAGTTAGCAAATGATTCTTTTCCTATTAAGCCTGTACTAGGAATTATTGTGGTGCAGGTACCAAGTTTACATTGCATTAAAATAGTTGTAAATAGATGCTGATAAAGGATTATGCCTGTAAGTAAATTGAAGCTATAACTTCAATGGCAGGATTGTCAGGCTTCCTAAAAGTTGCCATAAACTGACATACAGGCAATTTTTGAAAAGAATAGAATTAAATTGAACTTAACCTCTCACAGGACATGTGACTAGGGATGGTCTAATGCCTCATACTATAAGCTTCTCATTCTCAGGTCTCAGCTCAAATATAACCAACCTCCCCAGGGAAACCCTGAAACTCCTGATCTCAGATGGCTCCCCTGCCCCAGCCCAACCCATTATTCCTACCTTCCCAAGAAAGTATGTTACTTTCTTAGGACAAATCAAACTTGTTCATTTTCTTGTTTATTATTTGTTTTCCCCACTGGAGTAAAACTCCATAAGGATGGGGACCAATCAAGCATTTAGCACTGCTCCTGACACAAAAAAGGAGCTCAATTACCATTTTTGAATGAATGAATGAATGAACAAACAAGTGAGTTAATGTGATTTTTCTTTAGGACATTTCCATAAAATTATTTAGTATTTGGTTGTCAAGAAATCTTAGATTTCTTAAAATGTTTTTAAGAAATTCCCTTTTATTCAGGATTAGCTGTTCATCATAGTCACAAAAACACGGGGTGAGAAGAATCACGTCCTTCCTCTTTCCTTGTACTTTCCCAAGCAGATGAGAACCTGCCTCTTAGATTTAAATGTACATTATGTGAGGAGAGCCCCAAGAACTCCCTGAATGATACACCATTGTTTTCAAGGCTACCCCTCATGATCCCAGGTAACCCCTGCTGCAAAATACTACAAACTTCCAATATTATTTCTTTTATCTATGCTAACTATGCTAACTCTCTTCACTCCCAGCCCCCAGAATGATTTCTTAGTACAGGGCAATTACAACTAAAAGTCCAACCAGCAAAACACACTAAGATTCACCATAGCTACTTGTTTTAAACACTGTGAACCTTTGGTCTGTCCAGCTTCTAAAGACTTTCAGAAAAGGCAAGCTCACAAAATTCACTGTAATGTACTACAATGTCCAAAATTCTTCCTTCTACTTCTCCTAAATCTGTAGTTAGAGGCTTTTTGTTTTTCTTTTTAGAGTCTCTGGGTAGATAGAGAACAGCTTGTCACCACTCATTAACCGTGACCTGTTCTGACATTACAACACAGGACAAACAGGACCAGCCACCTGGCCTTTTCCATATCACTCATTATGTGACATGACTGATTCTTTTCTTTCCAATTTGAAAAGGCTTTTGCAACTTGCAATCTGAGGACCACACCACCAGGCACACCATACGTGTTTTCTATTATTCTTCTTTAGCTTGTTTGGGTTTTTAAATTTGTTTTAAATAAAATAACTGTAATATTAAATATTACTCACCATCCTACCTTGGTTTCATTTAAATTGTTGTACCTCAAGTCTTTTTTGCAACTTTGCCATTCAGCCTGCTTTCTACTGTCTTTAATGTACATTTAAAGTAGAAATTTCTATTACACTGTCCTTAAAACACTTCTTTATTAACTTCTTTCTAGCTAAAGGATTTTAATCCATTATTTTATAGCTTTTTTCTTCTTAGCATTTTGAATGGCTTCCCATTGTTCTTAAAATCAAAATCTTCGCATGGTCTGTAGCCCCTTGCTTAATCTGGCCCCTACCTTCCTCTTCAACCTCATTTCACATCACCTTCCCCTGGTAAACAAAGATGTTGACACAGGTGCCCTTGCTCTGTTCAGCAACACACCAGGCCCCATCCTGCCCCAGGTCACTTGCTCATGCGATTGTTCTGCCCTGGCTCTCCTCACCTATCTCTCCTTTTTTCAGACTAACTCCTTCCTACTTATTCTTCAGTTCTTACAAATGCCAACTTCTGTGGGAAGCTCTTCCTGAAAGTCTTATACCTTAGAGCCCCATGAGCTTTTCTTTCATAGCACTTTCTTACAATTGTGATCACACCTTTATTCCACTACATATATGTTGAATGTCTGCAGCATACAGAGAAACTGGGTCCATGGCCCTTGTCTTTCTTCATTCTCACTGCCTGGACTGTCTCATCCATCTCAGGGCTTTAAATATCATCAACGTGCTGACAATTCCTAAATGCATAGATCCACTCCAGATTCCTCTCCCAAACTCCAGGTTTAAGCATCTAATTTCCTACTTGACAGTTGACCCAGATATACTTACAGATACATATCGAGCCACATGTCTACCTCTGAACTCCTAACCTTTCCTTCCAAACCTTTCTTACTTGCAGCCTTTCCCTCATTTCAGCTGATGGCAATTCCATTTTTATAGGTCCTCAGGCCGAAGAACCTTGGAGTCCTTCTTCACATGACTTTCTCTCTTACCTTCATCCAATCTCTCAGGACATCCTAGTGACTCTTTCCTCAAAGTATGTTCAAATTTTGTTTCTCACTATTTCCATTGCACACTCTTTGCTCCAAGTCACCTCTCCCCTCTCCTAGATTATTTCATGGGCCTCCTGACTGAGCTCCCTGATACTCGTACATTGCCCTTCACATGCTATCCCAACATAATAGCTGGGTGGAACTTCTAAAACCAAAGCAAGGTTATGTTACTAGTCTGCTCAGAGTTCTGTAAAGGTTTCACATTTCCCCTCAAAAAAAGAACCAAAAACCTTACAATGATCTGTTATCTGTCTGACTATCTCTTCTTTACTCTACTCCAACCTCACCAGCTGCCTTACATTTCCTTGAATGGCCAGCCATGTGCCTGCCTGAAGATCTCTGCACTGACTGGTCTCACATCTTGGATGCTCTTCACCCAGGTATTCCCATGACTAATCCCTCACCTCCTTCAAAGCTTTTATTTTCCTTTTTCTATAGTAATTATTGACTTCTAACATCCTACACAATCCACTTATTTTTACATCAATTACTTATTATCTGTACTCCCCACTAGAGTATCGGTTTTATGAGGTCAGGGATTTTGTTCACTGACATATTCCAAGTAGCTGAAATATAGTAGGTTCTCAACTATTTGTGAAATGAATGTAGAGGTGGTTCCTACACAAATTTCAGTTTACAAATGTTTCAAGGAAAAATAATGTGTGTAAAAGTGCTTTGTGAGCTAAAGACAACTTTGATGAATACCCCAATCTTTATTACTTCCACTGAAGTCATCACTGGTAATAGTAGTATATTTTTTTCACTTAAACTATTTACATATATCCATCATAAATATAGTATTATTTCATGTGAGCTTTTAAAATATGAACAGCATTAGGAGATTGAAAAACAAAAACTCTTTGCAACATGTAAAGTTCTATATGTGTGTGAGATTATAGTTACTTGAGAATGAGGATTAAGAGATGCTCACCCTGAAACCCCACCCTACCTAACTTGTGAGCCCACCCAAGTCACTTCCAGTGGTTTTCCATTTAAATGACCTGTCTTGGCTTATACTGTATACTTTCCTAAATTCTCTCGAAGGTTTGCAGACCCCAAACAAGCAGCATTTAACCTTGGCCCACAGCTTAGTCTCTCACAGGCACCTCAAAGCCCAGCACAAGTGACAACCATTGTAGCTTACTACTGCAGATCACTTTGTAGCTCATACCAAGTGGCCCTGGGCAGGGCACAAGCAGCGGCTGAACTTGGCTGGCACCATAGCCCTTCTCAAGAGACCCCAAAACGAACGCACCCAGTGTCCTGCTTCAGACAACATCAAAGCACCAACCAACCACCTCCACAAACAATACACCCAAAGAGCAGACTAAGCAGGCACCCGAGCCCTGCTGAGGCAGATTCTACTCCATAGCATCAGCCCCTGTACAGCAGCTTCTCCACTGTAGTTAGGGCCAGCTCTCACAACCAATCAGCCTGAGGGTCAGTCCTCATTGACATGCAAACAGTAGCCAAAAGCTCAATTACAGCAGGAGGGCACACACAAATCACACAAGGGACACACCTGGAGTACCTGACTCAGGTGATCAGGCAGACTGCACCACTAGGCCCCACAGGACACCTACTTTATAAGGACACTCTAGCAAGACCGAGAGACATAGCAGTTCTACCTAATACATAGAAACAAACATAGGGCATCAGCCAAAATGGAGAGGCAAACAAACATATCCCAAATGAAAGAACAGAACAAAGCTCCAAAAAAAGAAATAAAATGGAGACTAGCAATCTACCAGATTAAGAGTTCTAAATACTGGTTATGAGGATGCTCAATGATCATAGTGAGAACTTCGACAAAGAGATAAGAAACATAAAAATGGATAGAGAAAACACAAAAAAAGAACCAGTCAGAATTAAAAAATAAAATAACTGAAATAAAAAATACATTAGAAGGAATCAATAGATTAGATGAAGCAGCGAATCAAATCAGTGATTTGGAAGATAAAGCAGCAGAAAACACCCAATCAGAACAGCAAAAGAGAAAAAGGAATCCAAAAATATAAGGAGAGTTTAAGGGTCCTCTGGGACAACATCAAGAATATATCAACATTCTCATCATAGGGGGTACCAGAAGGAGAAAAAGCAAGGAATAGAAAGCCTATCTGAAGAAATAATGACTGAAAACTTCCCTAAACTGGTGAAGGGAACAGACATACAAGTCCAGGAAGCACAGAGAATCCCAAACAAGATAAATCCAAGCAGGTCCACACCAAGACACATAACTAAAATGCCAAAATTTAAAGACAAAGACAGAATCTTAAAAATAGCAAGAGAAAAGCAGTTGTTTACCTACAAGGGAGTTCCCATAAGATTGTCAGCTGATTTCTCAACAGAAACTTTGCAGGCCGGAAGGGATTGGCAGGAAATACTCCAAGTGATGAAAAGCAAGGACATACAACCAAAATTACTTGACCCAGCAAAGCTATCATTTGGAATCGAAGGACAGATAAAGAGCTCCCCAGACAAGAAAAAGCTAAAGGAGTTCGTCACCTCCAAACTAGTATTATAACGAATGTTAAAGAGACTCCCTTAAGAAGAAAAAAAAAATCGATTAAAAATATGGACAATAAAATATATCTATCAATAATAACTTTAAATATAAATGAATCAAATGCTCCAATCAAAATATAGGGTGGCTGAATAGATGAGAAAACAAGACCCTTACATATGCTGCCTATAAGAGACTAATTTTAGATCAAAAGACAGACTAAAAGTAAAGGGATGGAGAAAAGATATTTCATGAAAATGAAAACAAATTTTAAAAAAAGTATGGCTAGTAATACTTATACCAGACAAAATGGGCTTTAAAACAAAGGCTATATAACAAGAGACAAAGAAGGATCCATTAACTCCATTTTTGGTTATTCATCTGAAGAAACCCAGAACACTACTTTGAAGGAACATATGTATCCAGATGTTCATTGCAGCATTATTTACAATAGCCAAGATATGGAGGCACTGTGGATGCCCATCAATTGATAAATGGATAAAGAAGAGGTGGTACATACATACAATGGAATAGTACTCAGCCATAAAAATGAATGAAATTTTGCAATCTGCAACATGGATATTGTGGGTATTGTGCTGAGCGGAGGAAGTCAGACAGAGAAAGACAAATGCCATATGATTTCACTTACATGTAAAATCTAGACAACAAGATAAATGAACAAATAAACCAGAAACAAGCTCATAGATAAAAAGACCATTTTGATGGTTGTCAGTTTGGAGGACTGAGGGGCTAGGTGAGGGTAGGGAGGGGAGTAAGATGTACTAATTGGTAGATACAAAATAGTCAAGGGGATGTCAAGTATAGCATGGGGAATATAGTCAGCAGTATTGTAATAAGCAGGTATGGTGTCAGACGAGTACTGGATTTATCAGGGTGATCACTTTGCAAGTTACATAAAGGTCTAATCACTGTGTTGTACATTTGAAATTAATATAATATTCTATATCAACTGTAATTGAAAAATAAAAATTACAGATGAGTATAAGAGAAATTCTAGGACTTCAAATCAGGAATACGCTCCACAAAATAACTTTTATTAAAAAAAAAAAGAAGAAGAAGAAGAAAATGAAGGGACTCTCAAAACAAGTGATGAATTATAGATTTTTGCAGCAACCTTGTACCTTACCTCCAGCATGACCCTTGAATATCACGATTCTTTTGAAAATGGAGTGCCCTATGAAAATGGAAATAATGCAATTTCCTTAAGATGGAGGCAAAGATCAAGGGGATAAAATTCACTTTTCTAAAAGCTAGTCTATTTGGTTTGCCATTCTTCATGTGTTCTCAAAGATTCTGTTTGGATTTATATTTAATTTCTGAAAAAATGTTGAGAATTCTAGACTCAAAAACATGACAAAAGGCGGTGCGTTCTCAATCTTCTAGACATTTAATTCTAGGTCTACTTCTAATTTCTGACTTTAAAATTGATATAAATTATAATATATTGCCACTTGTTTCTAAAACATTTGCCTATTTTTAGACTACCGAATATTTCGTCTTTTTTATCCATATAGCACTAATTTCAACATTCTCTTGAATGAAAAACATTCATTCCTTTGAAATGTTTTTCCCTACTGAATGCTGCTTATTTACCTTAAATGTAGATTAAGCCACTTTCTCATTTAAAGACTTTGTCTTGTTATTTGTTTTTGTATCTTTGCCAATTTTTATATAATTTTTTCAGTCTCCATCAATATTTTTAAATTAATTATGATTTTTAAACAAGTTAAAATAGGCCTATAATAGGTTCACTGTAGTTTAACCCAATAAATCTAGCAAGTAAAATTGAAAGGTTGAGTCAAAGAAGCCACGCTGAGGTACACTGCCAATTCTGCTATCAAAAGTAATCCTTTATGATATAGTTTATTACAAAGTACATTTAACACATTAATTATTAATCCACAGTGCAAAAGCTTTTACCAAAAGCCTGTTCTTGATTGCTTTGTTTTCCCAAATAGTTAGATTCCACAATCTAAGATTAGTATGCGGCGCCTGGACCAAATTCCCAAAGTTCTGTAATGTCTCCTTTTATTGCCAGTAAATCCAGATGGAAGTGGCTTTTAGTGTTGTTATTAAGTGTGAGCTTATTAATGTTATCTATTAAGCCTACACTGCACATTGCCCATGTAAGAACTTTCAGAATCATACTTGATAAATGCAGCATGCAAGTCCAAAAGGTTTAAGAAAAAACGAAGACTTTAGTATATAAATTTAAACACTTTGTTGGCGCTTAAAAAGCATCTTGGACACAGAGTTCTGGCTCATTAATTATATATTAGAGCAAAGCTTCTCATCAATAAAGCTTTTTTTTTTTTTAAACTATAAGCACAAGTTCCCAAAATGGACTTTAACTAAAATTTGAGGAGGAAAAGAAAAATGAAGCCCATCAGAAAAATATTAGCTCTGACATGGGAGTAGGGGGAGGGGATGGAGGAAGCTATGTGACAGGGTCAAATGTAAGCTGAGCTGTAGGGATCATCTGCTGTTATAGAACATTTCTACACCAGAAGATTAACATAAAATTAATAGTGCCAACTCCCACAGAGTTGCCCAGAAAATAACTTTCACAGAGGCAGGTATGTAATCTCCAAATGTTGATCCTCTCATTAAAGACCCGGAAAAAAGTCACACTGTTCACATTTCCAAACCTTAACTCATATGCTAAGGAAAATATGAAACCATCAGTAGATGGACTGTTTAAAATGTTTTACGTCTCTCAACTTCTCCTAATATTATTTCCTTGAATAGTTTTGCTTTAAAAAATCAGGTTGTCCATTTTAAATGTTTTTAAAAAGATGGTGGCAATTAGTGTTGCCAAGATCCCAGAAAGAAGGCCTGAGACATGCACTCCCTGCCTGGGGCTCCATCTAAGGGGCTGTGGTTCTGGATGTCAGCCTTGCCACTCCCTCATCTACCAGGATGAAGGCTGAGCTCAGTGGAGAACAGGATAGTGTGAATGGATGACCAAGGAAGCGCTGGGCTCAGGCTAATTTCCAGCCCCACAGCGAGGGCAGCAGAAGAGGATGGTTTTTAGAACAACACAGTAAAGAGACATAGGATGACCCTGCACTACACACCTTCCTTTTTGTTCAAAGCCAAAATATAGATGTTCAACCCCATGTAATGAATAATACATAGAACATAACCCTGCATTATTAAAGTCTCAAATAAACAGAGCACACAAGCCGCAGGCGCTCTGTGGTCCAGGACCCGGGCTGACACAGGTGACAGGGAAGGCTGTCTGTCTTCACTTTGACAGGGGCTGAGGAGCTGGCATGGGAGCACCACTGTGGCCACATGTCAGTGGTGGTGGTGTCACAGGTCCTCCCCAGGCCTAGGAGCCCCGTTTGGGAGCAGGAAGAGATAACGTCGTAACACTGGAATATAGAGATCCTCTTCCTTTTCCCTACCTCCACTCAAGGACTGCCTGCAATAATCAGAAAGGATTTGGGGCAGGAGCGGAGAGATTAAACCGAAATTTACTCTGACTCTTCTTGTGGCCCTATGACACACCTTAGTCTGTGTGCCCCGAAACATTCACCTTGCACCCTCCCCTTCCCCTCTGGAACCTGCAGCATCCTTTAGCCACACCAAACTGAGCATTTAACCAGAAAGGTGGCATCCAAACAGAATCCTCACAGTTAAACCAACAAATTGACCTGAGAAATTCTGTGCTTAGGGAGTAAGAAAATGACCGGGAAACAGTACATTATTCCTCTCCAAATGTTTTTCCCCAGTTAAATAATACCTAATAGGTGAAAGTCAAGTAGAATAATTAGCCATTTGGTGGCCATTGATTTTTGCAAGTTCTTTGCATCTTCTATTAAGAAATCCAAGTGCAGCTGCTCATCGGCCTCTATGAAGCCTTGCTGAGTACGGCACCACAGCAATGCATTTGCTTAAAGTACAGACATAATGAAAGGTGAGATGACCAGGTTTTAAATCTATCTCTAGCCTTTGTTTCTTAATTTTCCAGTCTTTGCTACATATTGACAGATTTTAGGTGAGGGGTTATTCATCTAAAAAGCATCAAGATTTGTTACCTTACTTGCACTCTTTCAGCAAGATTCATCCCCAAAGTTTTAGGTCAAAATAGCTCTGGGCAGCTGTAGGTGTACTCTGGCCATCACAAGAGTAAAACTGAGCCTTCTCTTTTTATTGTAAAGGGACTCAAGACTTGACAGTTAAACCAATGCCTCACCATGAAGTGCAAGGGGAGTGACAGAAAGAGTGACAGACAAATTAAAGAGTAAGTTCTGTTTAGCAATTTTAGGTGACAGCACTTAAAATTTTTAGCTCTAGGATTATTTAGGAATGACAGTATGCAGCTGAGAAAGGCAGCCTACCTGTTATAAAAAGGAATTTGTGTGCGAACTTACAAAAAGCAGTCCTCAAATCGGGGGGAAAATATCTTTAAATGTGTTATTTAACTAGTAACCCATTAACCTTCTACACAGTGTTCAAACCATCTAGTGCCACAATTCCTCATTAGCCCAATGTTTGAATCAAGGCTTTCAGACAGATTTTGTTTTACTACCTCTATAGAAATATCACTAGAAATTGGATTTCACATACAGCTATTGTTGTGGTCATCATTGCTATTGCCATTTTTCCATCCAATGGACTAGGCTATCACAAACATCAGCTTCTGACCAGAAAAAGCCATCAAGATGAAACTTCCCTTTAGTAAGATGGTCACTGCATGTAATAACAAATGGCACCAAACCTGGCACTGATCTCATTAAGGACAGTTATCACTTATTGAGTATTTATTATATACCAGAAACTCTGCTAAGTACTTTGTACTTATCATGTATCTCTGACATCTATAATGAACACTCAATAAATAAGTGTTGCTGGGAAAGGTGAAGAAAAAAAGAAGTGAAGAAGTAAAGGAAAAAGGAGGAAGAAAGGGAAGAAAGAAAGTTGTGTTATAATTTATAACTTCTACTGGGCATTTACTTTTGTGTAGGTCATTTTAAGAACTTGAAAAGCAAGTTGTTGAGCAGGTGGATATATTCCTTTTTTCCACTGGGATTTATTGAAGCAGGTCCCAAACCTGACCAGAAACATGCCTTTTGAGTTCTGCACTTATAGCCTTCAATCATGAATATCTCTGCTGCCAAAAACTAAGATGAATAGCTCAGAAGTAAAGACGTAAACAACAGTTTTTCTCACTTCAAAGAAACTCTGAAATGAATCCAGTTACCATGAGTTCCTTGCTTCCCCTTTGCTATTCATAATTTTGAAAATTTGAAATGAAGAGGCAACCTCTAAGGCGTAAACCACAAGAAATTACTCACAGATGGTATAAACAGAAGATGAGTGCAAAGGTCAAAACCAAGACCCAGTTTCAATCTAAGGAGATAACATTAGCTCCAAAGCCTGTCCAAACATTCATTACAAAATAGGATTCAGAATGTTTTATATGGGTTTGAGCCAGGTTTTTACCTCGTCCATATCCCAAAAAGATGATTCATCTCAGTTTTAGGAACTTTCAAATAACAATTAAAAATTATTTGATTATAAGGAAGAAGGGGAAAAGAAAATGACCGGCCTCCCAAGGACTCAGAGCCTGAGAAACTGGGGATGAGTTGGTTTATTGGAGAATCTATACCATATTACAGATAGAATTTCAACAAGCTATTTAGGATGATTTTGTGACTAAGCATGAAGTTGGTATTACACTGCCTCCTGGGTCAAAGTGTTATGGACCTTTTCCCTTCATTACATCAGGTTTTTTTTTGTGTGTTTTTTTTTAATGCTGGTGCTTCATTTGAGCTCACAAAATAACTGTATATACTTTGTAAATTACAAAAGGAAATGAAAGTCCTTTATTTTTATTGTGCTGGAAGGATTTGGTGGGCAATATTATTGTTAATTACTATTGATCATGTTGTTTATTATTATTACCAACTTTGAATTAGTCCTCCACATTCTATATTTTTATCTGTAAAATAATAAAGGCAAACATCCATTGAAATATAATTTATGCTTTCTTGTTCCCAGTCCAGTCAGATTCCAAATTAGTTTTCACTCACTTCCTAACCCACAGCCTGAACTTTCATTTGCTGTTTATTATTATCATCCTTTGGGGCTTGGTTGGAGAAAAAAAATTATCTTATTAAATGCAGTAAAAAGTATTTAATACTTATTCAAAATTTAAATTAAAAATCCTTTTAAAATTATTATTAGAAATAAGCTTTCTAAACCTGAGAAATGACATCATCATAAACTTATAGCAATGATCATATTTAATAATAAAATTATAGAATAATTCCTATTTAAATCACAAACAAAATGAGATGCCCACTATCCTACTATCATTGTTACTATTAGATATTATCCTGGAGGCCTTGTAATAATAAGTAAGAAAGTGAAAAAAAAAAGTAAAAATTAGAAAAGACAAAACAGCCTTTTTCATACAGGATTATCTATAGAGTATATTCAAGATAATCCACAGACAAACTATCAAAAACAATAACAGAGTTCAGCAACAGCAAAGCGGTTAGATAAAAGTAATTTGACTAGCTAACACATTGAATTCTTACTTTGAGCCATGCACAGTTCTAATATTAAGTAATAATATTAAATGATCTAATGCATCAGCCCCTTGAGAATAAAACAATTACTATTTCCAAAGAAAACTGATGTACAGACAGGTAAAGTAACTTACCAAGTTATCATCCAAAAGACGCTAACATTTCTTAATACCTAAACTATGTGATGAGCTATGCTTGCTTACAGGAACTGAAAAGGATTCCCCACCACAAAATGAAGAGGGCTGAGCACAAAAACTAAAATGGCAATGGGGTGTTGTTTGCAAAAAGGATGGTGTGCAAAGGGGCTGAGTGCAACAGAAGAATAACGATGCAGCCTAAAAGAATTTAATCACTCCACGCCACAGCCTATAAACACAGAAGGCACCTTCGTAGTCAGGGGAGAAGGTGCCATTAAAGCATGAGATCATTCTTCTCATTCCCTTGATCAAAGAATAAAGTTTGTACTCTGCTTTACCCATCAGTCTCCTTATATTGGTACAAATGGCACTAGGCAGAAAGACCTTGGTTTGGGTCCCGACCCAGAACTGTCAGTAACAGGTTGAATTATGTTTCTCAAAAGATATGTAGAAGCCCTAACTCCTGGTATCTGTAAATACAATCTTCTTGAAAATCAAAGCTTTTTAGAGGTGATCATGTTAAGATGAAGTCATTAGAGTAGGTTCTAATCCAATATAACTGATGTCCTTATAAGAAAAGGGAAATTCAGATACAGACACACCAAGAGAACTGCATGTGACAACAAAGTCAGAGATTGGCATTAAGTAGCTACCAGCCAAAGGATGCCAAAGATTGCCAGCAATGACCAGGAGGGAGAAAGAGGAACGGAAGGATTTCCCTACAGTTTTCAGAGGGATCAGGGCCCTGGCAACACTTTGATTTCAGATTTTAGCTTCCAAAACTGTGATACAATAAATTTGTGTTGTTTTAAGCCTCTTAGTTTGTGATATTTTCTTTAGAGCAGCCTTAGCAGACTAATAAACTTGCCAAGAATCACACAACTAGTAAGATGACAAAGCTAGGACATAAGATTAGCATACCAAAATCAATATACTCTAGATCAGGAAAAACAAGCTAGCAAATGTTCTGTAAAAACACATATAATACTAATCACAATTACATAAACTATAGGGTACCTTGAAATAAGTATAATAAAAAATGTATAGGATACAGTGAATTCTCATTATTTGTGGTAATTATATTCTATAAAGTTGCCACAGATACTCAAGCAGCAAAACTGAACCACTGCTCCTAGGGGATATATAGGGTTAGGTTCCTGCAAGTCTCTGGTGACAACATTTGCTCCAACTGGGCAAAATATAACCTTGTGTCATGTGTGTTTCTGTTTACAAAGATCTTACTTAATATATATTGTTGATTCATTAGCACTGAACTCATGGCCAACAGCACTATAACTCACGCCTGAACAGAGCTTATATAACACATGTATTTTTCTCTGTAAGGCAAAGCACAGTCTTCTTGCACTGGGAACACTAGACAGCACTTCAGCACTCTGTTTGGGGGCCATTTTAAACAGTAAAGTCACCAACAAAAAATATGGAAAACATAGCATTAAGTAAATTGTAAACAAAACAAAAACCACTTACATATATAATAGAGAACTAAAACAAGACGGCAAAGCATCACTTTGTTGAAACTCAGCTGGGAACAAACACGTGTATTGGGCAACTCATATTTTTCGCCACTCCATACATGTTCCCAAATGACCATGAAAGCACAATGAGTATTGACATCATGAATGGGAACAACTATAATTATAAAATATTATAATTATATAAATTTATAAGATGTCAATTTTAGCACAAATTAATCCCATCAAAATCCCAAGGTGTATTTCTGAGGACCTTGACAAATTGATCCTAAAAAATCACAGGGTAAAATAAAGAATCAAGGTGGAGAAGTATTCTATCACATATCATAACTTAGAATAAAATTATATTATTTAAGATAGCATGATTTTGACAGAAGGCTAGACAAATAGAACAGGTAAACAAACAAAAAAGACCAGAACTGATAATACACTTACATAGAAGTGTTCTTTATGTCTGAAATGATGTGACAAATCAGTGGAGAAGGAGCAACTATTTAGAAAATATGGTCAATAGCAGTAAATTATCCAGGTAGAAAAAAAGATACTTACTTCACATCATATTAAAAATATATTGGGGGGCCGACCCAGTGGCGTGGTGGTTGGGAGCTGGCTTGGGATGCCAGTGGCCCTAGTTCGGATCCCACATATGAGGGCCAGTAACACTGCCCTCAAAAAAAAAAAAAAAAATATATATATATATATATATATATATATATATATATATATGGAAAAATCAAATACCCAAACATAAAATTAAAAGTTTAAAGCATTTAGAAAAAAATAGAGATGATAACAATGATTTCTCAGTAGGAATAGATTCATTCAGTAAGACAAAAGAAAAACACAAACCATAAAAATTATTAATAAAAGATTTAAAAAATTTGTTACATTAAATTTTTAAAATCTCTGTATACTAAAAAACACCATACAAAGTTAAAACACAATGTATGGGTCTGAGGAAAGTACTTGCAACACACTAAATTAATGAAAAGTTAATATACAAGATTTATATAGAATGAATAAGAAAAATATAAAAATGGATTAGAAAAATAGACAAGGATATGAATGTACAAAAGCTACTCAACAGCATTAGCAATCAGAGAAATGCAAAACTCATTAAATTTCATTTCATACTCAGTTTATTGGCAAAAATTAGTAAGTCTGATAATCCCACTTTTGGGGTAAGATGTGTAGGCACAAGAACTTTTAACACTGCTGATGAAAACTGAATTGGCAGAAGCACTTAAGTCAAAGCTGTGTGCTTATACTCTGCAATTCATCTTCTAGTTATAGTCCCTGAGGAAACTTCTTCATGTGTGCCCAAGAAGACATGTATAAGATGCAGCATGATTTGTAATGGCAAAAATCTAGATATTACCTAAATATCCATCAACAGTAGACTGGATTAATTATGAGTATAGTCATAGAATAAAATACCATATAGGAGCTAAAATGGATATATTTTTTAAAAATAAAATGCAAAAAGATATGTAAGAATTCCATTCATATAAAGTTTAAAACGAAGAAATATCATATACTATGTATTCATATCTACATGAAGATATTGTTGCATCCATATCATTCACATCATAACAGTACAAAACATTCATGGGAATGATAACCAATTTAGGATAGCAGTTTTTTCTAGGTGGGTGAACAGCATAGAAGAGGGCTAGTCAATTGTACCTACAATTTATTATTATTATTTTTTAATCTATAGCGAAAACAGTACAAGGTTGAGTTAATACAAGAAAAATTGGGTTATTTTTGCAGTAGTCTTCTCTATAACTTTCTGAGTGTTGGCAATATTTAATTTCAATAAAAAATGTTAAAGTCTGTTGAAGTTGGAAGGAATTCAATGTTAGTTTAAGTCCTGAATTCAGCACTTGCTGTTAAAATTTAAAGCCTGCTATCGAGTTCTATAAATAAGATAATAGAATGTAAGAATTACATTTAATCCTCTAATTACTCTCAGCTTTAATCAAGCCTTTATTAACATAATGTATCTAGCTTGGGGTCTTAAAACCTGAGAGGGGATTTAGGGAAGAGTAATCAAAACAATGAAAAATAAGTAGGTGATATAAGGAAAAACAAAAGGAACTGTGATGCTTTCAACTAGTGAAAGAAGTCAAAGGGGAAATTATACTGAAGAGGATGCACAGGTTGCTCTTTTTATACTGAAGTCTGTGCCTCAATTAAGGCCAGACTAAAATTAGCTGTTTGGGCTATCTATTGCTATGTAACAAATCACCCTAATCAACTGTGGCTTAAAGCAATAATAATCATTTATTTTGCTCATGAATCTATAGTTTGGCCAGGACTTGGGTGAGAATGGTTCTTTGCTGACCCATGTGGCATCAGCAGCAATAGCTCACCTGGGCTGGAAGACCCACTTTCACAGTGATTCACTCACATGCTATTATAGCAAGATGGTGCTGGCCATTGGCTGGGGCTACACCAGGACTGTGGGAAACAATCCACAGTGCCCCTCCTTGTGGGCCTCTCCATGGGCTTTTTGGACTTCCTTACACAATGATGTCTGAATGCCAGAGAGAGAGGCAGGGAAGTGCATGACATTTTTATATCCTATCCTGTCCTACACTGTGTGGAAGTCACACAGTGTTATTTTCACTGAACTCTATTGGTTCTGGTAGTCACAAAGACCCACCCAGTTTAAAGGGAAGGGAAAGCACACTCCATGTCTCGCTGGGGAGTGAGTGGCAGAATTGTAGAAGAACTTTGGGTGGGGTTATATTGTTGAATCCATCTTTGTAAATACAATTTGCCCCACTGACCTCTTCCCTCAAATCACTCGCCAGGTCAATTTATTTTTGTCACTGCTCCCAGAAATACATATGATCACATCATTCTCTTGTTTGACAACAAGAGAGATTGTTTTCTGCTCTTCACCCCACAATATCAGGTATGTTCTGTACAGTTGCAAGTCTTCATGGCTTCAAAAGACATATAATAATTCATTGAGAGTTCTTAAAATTTTGCTTCTGTGCATGACCAAAACTTAGGAAAGGCTAACCAAAAATATTGATGTTTCAGATGATTTTTTTACTTGAGGTTAGCTAAACTAACGTGATGGGACATTCATATTTCATAGACCCTGGTGTCAAGTCTATATGCAGACATATCAGCAAGCCAGGTGAATTTGGAGGGATTCACACAGCAGTATTTCTGCCACATTCTAGACATTCAAACAGAATGTAATTTGTCAATCAAATCAGATTTTTTTTTAACCTAGAGAAAGACAAGATAGGCCTTACAAAGTTTTCCTTTGAAGTTCTTTATGTTATTTGACTTGCAATTTTCCAGCACAACAGTCAAGAGTGATATTTGTTAATTCAAGTACCTGACAGTTGGTCATATCATTAAGTTTCCATTTTCACCCTGTTTATCAAATGAATACACTGTCTTCTTATTTGTTACTGAACTTGGAAAATTAACTACCATTTTATACGAGAACAAGCTGTACCATTTCTTCCTTGCTGAAACTGTTAGACATGCTACCTGAATGGATACCAGCTGTAGCTGAGTGACATGTGAGATTAGTTTGCCCTAGGGACAAATTTGACTAAGATAGTTCTTGGACTCTACCTCTATTAGGTTGAACCATATTAAATTGCTGTTTGGGCCAACAGAAAGTGGAAATTTCAAATAGTTCTATATATATATGCATTGGTCAGATTGAGAAATTTCCTTGCAGAACCCAAGAAGTCAGGGATTTAATACAAAGTCATTCTAGAATGAGCCCTAACTGGAAATTCAAATAGCTTTTCCATGTACATAATGTTTTCACGTAAAAGCCCAAAAAAGTGGTGCTATTGACTCCTAAGTGAGTCAACCAGTTGAGTTCTACATGTGGGGGCCCACCTATATGAAAATTAAATAAGAAAACATTGTTTCTCTGGACTGTTTTTTAGTCAATAAAATTTAAATACAACAGTCTTTTTTTTATTAATAGTTACAGATGTACAAAACTATGTAATAGCTATCTTTTTCACCGCTTACAAAGTGACTACTCCCCCCAGTCCCCTGCCCCCCACCCCGGATATCATACATATCTATTACAATTACATTGACTCCATCCCCACACTATACTCCACATCCCACGACTATATATGTGTTAAATTATAGTCAACATCTTATATTAATCAGCGGCAGCTTCAGATGTACAGTGCAGTAGTCAGGTCACTACACCATCGATGAAGTAGTCTCCCTGACAAGACATGAGTCCATCTGGTTCCCTAAAAAATTATTTACAACATTATTGATTATATTCCCTAAACTGTCTCTTCTATCCCTGCAGTAGTATTGTAGTTACCAATTTATGTTGCCTCGTCCCTTCCCCTTCTCCCTCATGCCCGCCCCCATCCCATCTAGCCCTCATCAGTTTTTCCTCTGTGTCTGTAAGACTATTTCTGTTTATTTTGCTTATTTATTCAGTTCTTTAGATTCCACATATAAGTGAGACCATATGGTATTTGTCTTTCTCTGACTGACTTATTTCACTTAGCATAATGTTCTCTAGGTCCATCCATATCATTGCAAATGGTACGATTGTTTTCTTCTTTATAGCTGCGTAATACTCCATTGTGTAAATATGCCACAGTTTCTTAATCCAGTCATCTACTGATGGGCATTTCGGTTGTTTCCAAGTCTTGGCTATTGTAAACAGTGCTGCAATGAAGATAGGGGTGCATGTATTTTTTCGAATTCGTGTCTTGGGTTTTTCAGGATAAATACGTAGGAGTGGAATTGCTGGGTCAAAAGGTAGTTTCATTTCCAGTTTTTTTGAGATACCTCCATATTGACTTCCATAGTGGCTGCACCAATCTGCAATCCCACCAGCAGTGCAGCAGGGTCCCCTTTTCCCCACATCCCTGCCAGCACTTGATGTTTGTTGATTTATTGATGATAGCCATTCTGACTGGAGTGAGGTGGCATCTCATTGTGGTTTTATTTGCATTTCCCTAATTACCAGTGAGGTTGAACATTTTTTCATATGCCTGTTGGCCATCTGTATGTCCTCTTTAGAGAACTGTCTCTTCATATCCTCTACCCATTTTTTAATTGGGTTGTTTTTTTGGTGTTGAGTTGCATGAGTGTTTTATACATTTTGGATATTAACCCCTTATCAGATATATCGTTGACAAATATCTTCTCCCATTCAGTAGGCTTCCTTTTTGTTTTATTGATGGTTTCCTTTGTTGTGAAAAAAATTTTAAGTTTGATATAATCCCATATGTTCATTTTTTCTTTTATTTCCCTTGCCAGTGGGGATGTATCAGTAAAAATATTGCTCAGGGTAATGTCTGCAAATTTACTCCCTATATATTCTTTTAGGAGTTTTATGGTTTCAAGTCTTACATTTAAGTCTTTAATTCATTTTGAATTTGTTCTTGTATATGGCGTAAGGAGGTGGTCCAGTTTCATTTTTTTGCATGCGTCAGTACAATTTTCCCAGCACCATTTATTAAATAGACTATCTTTACCCCAGTGTAAATTCTTGCTTCCCTTGTCATAGATTAACTGTCCATATACACCTGGGTTTATTCCTGGGCTCTCTGTTCTGTTCCACTGATCTATTTGCCTGTTTTTATGCCAATACCATACTGTTTTGATTACTGTAGCCTTGTAGCATGTTTTGATGTCTCATAGCATGATACCCCCAACTTTGTTCTTATTTCTCAGGATTGCCGAGGCTATTCGGGGTCTTTTATGGTTCCATATAAATTTTAGGATTATATTTTCTATTTCTGTGAAAAATGCCCTTGGTAGTTTGATAGGAATTGCATTGAATCTATATATTGCTTTAGGCAGTATGGACATTTAAACTATATTAATTCTTCCTATCCATGAGCATGGTAGGTGTTTCCATTTATTTGTATCTTCTATTTCTTTCTTCAGTGTCTTATAATATTCTGAGTACAAATATTTTACTTCTTTGGTTAAATTTATTCCTAGGTATTTTATAGTTCTTGAAGCAATTGTAATTGGGACAGTTTTCTTAATTTCTCCTTCTGTTAGTTTATTATTGGTATATGCAAATGCAACTGATTTCTGAACATTGATTTTGTATCCTGCCATCTTACTGAATTTGTCTATCAGCTCCAATAGTCTTTTGATGGAGTTTGGGGTTCTCTATATACAGTATCATGTCATCTGCATATAATGACAATTTTACTTCTTCCTTGCCAATTTGGATGCCTTTTATTTCTTTTTCGTGTCTGATTGCTGTGGCTAGAACTTCCAGAACTATGTTGAATAAAAAAGGAGAAAGTGGACAGCCTTGTTTTGTTCCTGATCTTAAGGGGAATGGTTTTAGCTTTTCCCCATTGAGTACAATGTTAGCTGTAGGTTTATCTTATATGGCCTTTATTGTGTTGAGATATGATCCCTGTATTCCCACTTTGCTAAGGGTTTTTAACATAAATGGCTGTTGGATTTTGTCAAATGCTTTTTCTGCATCTATTGATATGACCATGTGATTTTTACTCTTCATTTTGTTGATGTGGTGTGCCACATTAATTGATTTACGGATGTTGAACCAGTCGTGTGTACTAAGGATGAAACGCACTGAATTCTGTTTGCTAATATTAAATACAACAGTCTTTAAAAATAGGTTTGATGTTATTGGCTAAAGCCAATTGGTTTAAGATTTTTGTTGCCTTATCTGTGAAGAAAAGAAACTAATCCAGATGTACCCCAGAAGTTAGAAGTGATGAAAAGAATCCTTAAGCAATACTTAACAGGTAGTTAATACTATAATTATGATGCATAAAACTGATATCCACAAAAGGTATGACCCAAATGATTGCAAATTATGATTAGTATAACATAATAATAAGGCTGTAGCAGGGTTTAGAAGGTAACCACTTATCTCAATGCTTAAAAAAACACTATATGCTAAGAAAATCAAAATCAAGGCAATGTATAATTTAAAAACACATTAAGTTTTGTCATTTCTTATGCCTTTTTATAAAGCCCCAATTCTATTTGGTATACTCCAAGTTGAGAGACTTAACAATGAATGGATACAAATTACATTGTGTTTAATATGCACAATATACTACTCAGAGCTTCTCCTCCAAGCACCGTAAGTAGCTAATAGCATGGCCTTCTGGATACATGAGGAAGACAAGCTGTTTTGCACACCCACCTATCCACCATCCCAACATTCTTCTCTCCTATCACAACAGTTTGCCCAGAGAAGGAAATTTGAGGACAAATTCACACTTATTTTTTCAAAAGTGGCTGGGAAGAGGGGTGGTAGATGAGAGTAAAAGGGATCAAATATATGGCGATGAAAGAAGAACTGACTCTAGGTGGTGAACACACAATGTGATATTTGGATGAAGTATTACAGAATTGTACATCTGAAACCTATGTAACTTTACTAACAAATGTCACCCCAACAAACTTTAATTAAAAAAAAAGATCATCAGCATGATTTCTTTAAGAAGGTAACATTTGAACTAAAGGAATACAAAATGAATCTTTCCCTTTATTTCTCTTACCTTTTGTATTATTTTTAATCAAAGTAACACTGTACTTGTACCTGGTAAAAAAATATATAGTGAAAAGTTTATAATAAAAAATAATTGCTGCTCTCAACCTCTTCATCCCAGCTCTAATTCCAGAAGCATCCTCTGCTAATAGCTCATGATTTTTGTTTTTCTGACAATTACCATTACATGAAGTCATAGGTGGAGAGATTGACAAATCAACAAGATGGAAAGATCCTGGGTTCCTCAATGTTCTAGAAGCCACCATATCAGCCCTGAGGTTCCTTCTTTCATGTGTGAGAAGAATTAATCTGTCTTCCTTAAGCCTTTGTTATTTGGAGATACCAGTTACTTCTAGCCACACCCTAACTGATACAGGATGCAATATTACAACTTCAGGCAACTCAGAAAAATATTTCTAGCACCCAAGTCAAATGCATTATTTTTCCTTCTCTACATTAATTGCTCAAAATCATCCTACATTTAAGTTTGCTTCCTACTTGGATTGTGATTTTCCTGTACAGTTTTTTTGTTTGTTTCTCCTCTTCTATTTCCTGTTTTCGTAAAAGAGAAAAAACATACATGCTTTGCCTTGTCGTTCATGACATCAGCTTTTAACCCATTCTGCCTAGCCTTTAGAATCTGTTCCTTTCTTCTACTTGAGCCATGCTTCTAGGGCATTCAAAAGCTTCTCTGAGGACTGTTATCCTATAATGCAATGTCTTTTCCTTGGTCTCTTGATTTAGTCCCGCACTTTCTTTTATGCCCCATTTTTCTCTTTCATGGATTTTACCCTCATTTTTCCAGAGTACAATGTAATTTTTTTTTTTAAGATTTTTATTGGGGAACTGGGGGAGGGGAACAGCATTGGGGAACCAAAGAAGGAGAACAGACAGGTTGCTGTCCTTTTGTTCTTCAGTCTAGTTGTGGAGGACGTGGCTTCACTGGCCCACGTTGATATCATCGTTGCTCTCTTCTTGGGTAAGGCAGATCGGTCGCCGGCCTCTGGACGGCCAGTCACAGCGTCTCTGGGCAGCTCACACTGGCTGCCAGCCACTCACACTGGCTGCCAGCCACTCACTGTAGCCTATGGCAGCAAAGCTTGCAGCTAAACCATCTCTGGGGACTCACGGCAGCCCAGCTCCAGGTGGAGCTGTTGTTCACCATCTTAGCTGTAGAGGGCAGTGTCACTGGCTCTCATATGTGGGATCTGAACCGGGGCCGCTGGCATCCCAAGCCAGCTCTTAACCAATGCACCACTCAGCTGATCCAAAGTAATTTTTAAAGAAAGAGTGCCTGCAAGTAAATGTTCCAAGTCCTTGTATGTTTGAAGAAGTCTATTTTTCCCTTCAAATGTAGATCGGTTGTAACTTTTTCTCAGAACTTTACAGGCTTTATTTTGTTCTATTTTCTTCAAGATCCCACACATTTGGGATTGTCAACATCAGCCTGATTCTTGTTTCCTTTTTTTTTACCTATTTTTTTTTCTGGAAGCTTCTCAGACATGCTGTTTATTCTTCCTATCTGGAGTTTCATGATGTTGTGTTTATATGTATAGGTCTTTTTTAACACCTTCACCTCAACACTGGGAGGGATTTTTCAATAACAAAAACATGTCTTTTTATTCAGCTCTGGATAGTTTTCTTCTATTGTTTTCACAATTTCTTCCCCTCTGTTCTGTCTTTCTAGTACACCTATTATTTAAGGTTAAATTTTGGATGGGTTCACTGTATCTGCCAACTCTGACCTGAAGATCCTTTAGAGTGTTTCTTGACAGGTGGGTTCTTTCTATTGTTGCAGACCCTGCTTCAGTGTCCTGGGGTGGCATATTTTTCAATTAAAAAACAATTTATCAACAGCCTTCTATTTTTTTCCCATCTATCAGAAAACTATTGAAACACGTCATCCACAGGTGGTATCACTTTCTTTCTCTTGGTTTATTCCTTTGTATTTCCGATATTTTATTTTATTTTTCAGAACTTCATGTTCAGTCTGCAATTTTGCCAAAATACTTAAAATTTACCACGGGTGACACAGTTGAAATAAAACTGCTGCACCAGTTTCAAAGCAGTGCTATTTTTTTCAATTACAGTTGACATTCAATATTTATTTTATATTAGTTTCAGGTGTACAGGATAGCGGTTAGACATTTATATAATTTAGGAAGTGATCCCCCTGATTAGTCTAGTCTAGTACCCACCTGTCACTATACATAGTATTACAATATTATTGACTAAATTCCCTATGCTATACTTTACATCCCATTACTATTTTGTAACTACCAGTTTGTACTTCTTAATCCTTTCACCTTCTTCACCCAGCCCCCCAATGCCCCTTCCATCTGCAAACCATCAGTTTTTTCTCTGTAACTATGAGTCAGTTTCTGGGTTTTTTGTTGGTTTATTTTGTTCTTTAGATTCCACTTATAAGTGAGATCATATGGCATTGTCTTTCTCTGCCTGCCTTATTTCATTTAGCATAATACCCTCTATGTCTATCCATGTTGTGCAAATGGTAAGATTTCATTTTTTATGGCCAAGTAATATATATCTTCTTTATCCAGTCATCTATTGATAGGCACTAAGGTTGCTTCCATATCTTGGCTATTTTAAATAACACTGCAGTGAACATAGAGGTGCATATATTTTTTCAAATTAGTGTTTTAGATTTGTTTGTAAATATCCAGAACTGGAATGAGGTAGTTCTAGTTTTAATTTTTTGAGGAACCTTTAAACTGCTTTCCATAGTGACTACATCAATTTGCATCCCACCAACAGTGACAAGGGTTCCCTTTTCTCCACATCCTCATCAACACTTGTTTGTGATTTATTGACAATAGCCACTCTGATATGAGGTGATATCTCATTGTAGTTTTAATTTGCATTTTTCTGATTATTAGTGACATTAAGCATCTTTCCATATGTCTATTGGCTATGTGTATGTCATCTTTAGAGAAGTGTCTATTCAGGTCCTCTGCTCATTTTTAATTGGACTGATTGGTTTTTTGGTGTTAAACTGTATGAGTTCTTTTTAAATTTTGGTTAGTAATCCTTTATTGAATGGATCATTGGCTAATATTTTCTCCCATTCAGTAGGTTATCTTTTTGTTTTGTTGATTTCCTTTGCTGTTCAAAACCTTTTTAGTTTGATGTAGTCCCATTGTTTTCCCTCTAGTTTCCCTTGCCCAAGGAGTGTATCGAAAAAAAAAAAAACATTACTAAGATTATGTCAGAAAGTTTACTGCCTATGTTTTCTTCTAGTTTTATGGTTTTGGGTCTTACATTTGTAAATGTTTAATCCATTTTGAGTTTATTCTTGTATTTGTATAAGAAGGTGGTCTAGATTCATTTTTTTTTTTTAAGATTTTATTGGGGAATTGGAGGAGGGGAACAGTGTTGGGGAATTGGGGAAGAGAAACAGCCAAGTTGTTGTTCTTCAATCCTTGTTGTGGAGGGGCACCAGTCGCCATCTGGCTTCCCTTGGGCAGCTCGTGGCCTTTAAGCTCAAGGTGCTGTGTTCAATCTTAGTTACAGGTGGGCGTAGCCACCATCCCATGCAGGAGTCGAACCAGTAGCCTTGTTGTTAAGAGCGCATGCTCTATCCACTGAGCTGTCCAGGCGACAGCTCAACTCAAGGTGCCGAGTTCAGTCTTAGTTGCAGGTGGGCATGGCCCACCAATGAACAGGCAATCTTATTACACGAGCTGAGCCATCCTGCCACCTGTTGGCAGCTCAGCAGCAGCTCAACTCGGGTGCAGCATCACTGGCCCATGTGGGAATCAAACTTGTGGCCCTTTTGCTCAGAGCTTGTGCTCTTAAGCCAACTCAACCAACTGAGCCACTTGGCTGACTCCTTAGATTCATTTTTTTTGCACATATGTCCAGTTTTCCCAACAGCACTTATTGAATAGACTGTCTTACCCTATTGTATAATTTCTTGCCGCCTTTGTTACAGATTAATTGACCATATAGGTATGGATTTATTTCTGGGCTCTCTATTCTGTTCCATTGCTCTATGTGTCTGTTTTTATGCCAGTACCATGCTGTTTTGATTACTATAGCTTTGTACTATTGTTTGATACCGGGTAGAATGATACCTCAATTTTGTTCTTTTTCCTCAAGATTGTTGTGCTATTCAGGGTCTTTTGTGATTCTGTATCAATTTTAGGATTATTTGTTCTGTGAAAAATGTCACTGGTATTTTGATAGGGATTGCACTGAATCTACAGATTGCCTTTGTTAGTATGGACATTTTAACGATGTTCATTCTTCCTATCCATGAGCATGGTACATTTATTTTTATCTTCAATTTCTTTCTTTAATGTCTCATAATTTTCTGAGTACAAGTCTTGTATCTCCTTGGTTAAATTTATTCCTAGGTATTTTATTTTTTTGATGCAATTGCAAATGGGATTGTTTTCTTAATTTCTTTTTCTAATACTTCATCACTGGTGTATAAAAATGCAACAGGTTTCTGAATATTAATTTTGTATACTGCTATTTTACTGAATTCATTTATTAATTGTAACAACTTTTTTGGAGGAAACTTTGGAGTTCACTCTCATGTCATCTCAGCAGTATTACTTTTAAATATAAGAAAATATTGCACAACTTAAGTAACACAAAAACACAAGTTTAAGTATTTAAATATTTTATCACTATAAAATAGAATAATAAAGGCAAAATACACCCAGACTTTCTTTTCTTAAAAAAAAAAATGAATACAGTGCTATTCTTCTTCTTCTGTTGTTATTTTTCATTTTCATGTAGAATACAGCTCTTGAACTTATATGGTTTTAAAAACTTCTTTTTTCCATTTAGGTGATATCTTAAAAGCTTCTCTAAAAAAACTTAAATGATTTTCAGTAGAGATTTTCCCTGTGTCCTTGGACCAATTTCTGATTCATTTAAGGCATACTACCCACTGTGATATTAACGTATTACTATAAGAGTTGCAATGGCAGGAGACAGCTTTTTTCTTCCTCAGGAGAGTTAGAAGGGATATGTACCTACATCCATATGAAAATTTCCTTCATATCTAACTTATACTGTTGGCAGTATAACTGCTATAGTAACAGTTCTTCACTTTATCGGGCATCTAATGAAATCAAGGATATACAAGCAAAACATATTTCTATATATCTAATACTCTCATAACTAGCTGTTTATAGATGGCTGAAATATGTATATTCAATAAATATTTGGGCTGAACACTATGTTCTTCCCAGGGATACCACAGTAAACAAGACATCATGCTCTTGAGGGACTATTGGGTCTAATGAAGGGATACAGAGAAGTAAACAGCAAATTTCTAAAAAATGCAATCAATGCTATTGTGAAGTATAAGGTGTCAGAAGAGCATAAAAAGAATCAATGAACCCATGGAGGAGGGTGGGGAGTTTAGGTGAGAGATGGCATACTGAAGAGGTGACTCCTGAGCTAAATAACACTCAAAAGACCAGCACAAAGTAACCAGGGGAAGGGAGTCTAAGTAGATGGGATAAAAGAAACATTCCAGATGTTGGGAACAATATGTGTGAAGCCCTGAGGCAGGACCTGGGCTTCAGGAACTGAACAAAGATGGCAAGAGATGAACCTGGAGAAACGAACAGGCTAGATTCAAAACCATTTGCAGTCTATGGTATCAAAGAATGTGAACTTTCTCTTGAAACAAGCATAAAGCACTATGCTCGGTAGGAGTGCAAATCCTTCACACTATTTTTGAGCAAATTCTTTTTTTTTGTGTTTTTTTTTTGTTTTTGTTATTGTAGATGAAGAAATAATGTGGCAAATTTTCATTATGGGTTTACTCTATGTTAGATTCTATACTCAGAAGATAGGAAGTAAAGACTTTCCCCCTCAGGAATCAGTGTGCAAACTGGTCAGAATATTTGAGGCTGCTATGTACTCTGATGAGAAAGAAATATATATCATAGGGGCTCTGGATGGTAGAAGATAACTAAAAAGTTATATTACATCCTAACACCACAGTAAGGATGTGGACTTCAAATAATAAATATGCTATCCAACTCTTGTTTTGTTTTTTTGAGCAAGAAAAAGATATGACTATGTGTGTCTTACTCAAAATGTGTATTCCTACTCTTTATTATACTGCATATGTCAGGAAATATATCACTTGGGTTGGAGCAATTTAAGCTTTGCTTCTCTTTTAGTTAATTAAGGACCTGGATTATCTAAATGAGCTTCTATGCTTTGTTTTAAATATTGATATTGGAGACCATTGCACTCCAAATTCAAATTGAACATTGAGTCAACTTGCCCTCAAGGAGTTCACAGTCTAAAGTTATAACCAAAAGTAGCTTTCTTATAAGTCCCCATTATATTTTTCTCTCTTATTGTTCAGTGATGTTATAATTGAACAGGCACTACATCTCGTGATAATCCCATGGTTCTTTCTACATTTTTCCATCCACTTTTCTGGGTTTCTCGTTTAATAATCAAGACAGTGGTTTAAGTCAACCATCCATATTCCTTCTCCCACAGAAACTGTCAAGACATCACTTGTTTTCAGGAAATCAAAAAGTTTTTTGTACCTCCTATGCAGTTTGTATAGACATGAAATTTATTCATTTGAGGGAGAGGCAGGACTCTTTATGAAAACAGAAAACAAAATTATACATACAGATTCCTATCTTTCTTCCTTGGAAGAACTTGGAAGAGATTCTTACAAATAAAGGGCCAACCCTTATTAGCTTCATTGTAAATTCTCTTTTCATGAAGAGCAAGTATATAAACATGCAATGTATTTTCAAGTTATCAATACAATTTATACCTGCATTGTCCATTTGGGTATAATAAATATATCAGAAATATGGAGGCCCAATAGAGGCCCCTATAGCTTTCTGCTATAATAGCTCTCATTTGCCAAAACCTGACTTGTCATATAGGGCACAGCTCTCATCTGAATATTCAATCAACAAAATTTTTTGTTCATTGTCTGTCTTCTTTCCCTCTCTCCTTCCCTTTTAACTATTTTTCTGATTCTAGATTCCACTCCTTGACACTTTAACAATAACCTTTGCTTCATATCTGCCCCTTCAATAAGTTCTACCCAAAAAGCTAGGCATTTTCAAATGCTGGCACGCATATAGCTAAGATAATAAGGTAGACAAGATGTATTTTATCAGGTAGAAAAAAACAACAGGGGAAAAAGCTGTTTGGGCAGTGTCCTTAAAAGACTGGTTCTGAAGCCAATGTTGGCTGCTGCATATAGCTGCTTAGTTCCGTGGAAACCAGTTGTATGACTTTGCAGATAAAAGGCTGTAGACCTCTGGAATACAAGCAAGTAGCACCTCATTATACAAATAGAAGCAACTCAACTATGCATGCCCTCAAACTGAGCTCAGTGTTCTGCTGCATTTCAAAAATATACATCTGTTCCAAAAGAAGAAACAGGAAGTTTTGTTAATTAACTCTTAGGACCCACTAGTTAGTTTCCAGAAAATCATGAAAGCCACATTTCCTGAATAAATTTAACAAGTTACAAGATGCAGCATATAGATAAACCTTACATTACTCCTTTTAAATGAACCAAATCTATTAGTTGCCTAGCTGCATACCTACTGCCTCTAAACCCCTTCCCATATCCTCAATACCCAACGGACATAAATTTTTTCTGTACAAAGTTTTTTTATGATGATATTGATTAATAAGGCAATATCATAGTAGAGATATGTAAAACACTACTATAGCTATTACACAAGCACTTGAGAGAGATTTTCTGATTTATTTGCTTTAAGCACAAGTTTACTTCAGGATTCCATTAAAATATCTCACAAATTTTCACATTATTAGACAAAATAAATTCATGGGAAATACTTTGTTGTTGGTTATTAGCTAATTTAAATAGGTATCTCTAAAACTTCTTCCCCCATCCAATCATTTTGCTGTAACTAAGATTCCATGACAGAGTGTTATAATGGTATTAAGGATACACATGCCCAGTTGGACTCCTGCCATCATTCTGTAAATCATTGCCAATTATGCCAATAAAGCAGCTTAGGCAATAATTGATTTCTTAGTTATGCAGTCAGCTGTCCTTCGACACTGTTTTCCTTCAGATGTCTGAACTACCACCCAGTTTCCTGAAATCATGATGTTTATCTTGCCCGGAAAGAAACATTTGCACTCATCTGCTGGTGAGAAAAAGAGTTTAGAAATTCAATGAAACCTCATGGATCCTGTTTACCTGGATAACCAAATTTGTGAAAATTCTACATTGTGAAAGATTTCTTTAAAAATACAAAGTGGGGGGACAGCCGAGTGGCTCAGTTGGTTAAGAGCTCGCTCAAGGCTGCGAGCTGAGTTCTGAGCAACAGCAGATCGATGCCCAGCCTGAGCTGAGCAGCCGCTGAGCTGCCAACAGGTGGCAGGATGGCTCAGCTAAAAAAGAAAAAAAAACAAAAACAAAGTAGTAGTAGTTTTTTTTTCTACTTTTACATATCCATAACAATTCAAATTAATCTAAAAATCATTTTTTTAAGTGCTCAGAGTTTGTGAAATGTATGGTAAATTTATAAAAGTGTAACAAATATTTAGCATTATCATGACAACTGATTGTTAACTAGGGTCACTTAATAGCAAAGAAAAGCATAATATTATGGAATTTTGAAGCAATCCGTTCACTTGCTTTTAGTAAAATTAATTTTTGGCTGAAACTTAAATGAATTTTTGGTCAAATATCATAGATTAAAGCTGGATATTTGGTATTTACAGTATTAACCACCAGACCCATAAAACAAAGTGATACGGTAGAAAGCCCTTGATAGTAAAGCCAAACAGACTTGGGTTCAAATCCCAGCTCTATCCTTCAATAGCTCTGTAGAATTTATCTATTAACTCAGTCAACAAATATGCATTATATAGCTACTCTGGGCTGCAGATAGAGTGGTGGAGATAAGACTAAAGTCCCTATTTTGTGAAGGCTAAATTTTCTCAGTAGAGAGAAGAAAATAATCAAATAAAGGAACATTATTTCACATAATGTTAAGTCTGTAAAGGGTGAGTGGAGTGAGGGTTGGAGTGAGATGACATGTTTAGGTGATTAGGGAATACTTCAAGGAGTAGATGATGACCCCCCCCCCCCCAAATTGAGATCTGAAAGACAAGGAGGGCCAGTGATGCAAAGGCTGGGATGGGGCTAATTATTCAAGCAAAAGGAACAGCATAGTGATCCTGAGCTAGAACAAGTTAGACGTGTTTAAAGAAAAGAAATAAGGCCATGGTGCTTATTCTGTGTGAGTGACAAATATCTTCAGATGTGAGATGGGAATAACAGTAATGCCAATTTTCCAGGATTATCAATAGAGATTTTATTTCCAAAGTACTTAGCACATCTTAGACACTCAAAAAAAGTTGTTGTTGTTATATTATTATTAATGTTTGAGGCACTGGAATCCTATAACTAATTCAATGTCTACAAAACTAAAAGAAGTTAATCACTCAGAATTATGGATAATTACCATTTAATGCCCGTGAGTTGTGTTTATCTAAAGTGCCAAAACTGAGTTTTGCTTTGTCTTCTTGAAGAAGCACACATTTATATTTCATTATAACTAGCCATGAATATATCTTTTAATTTTAAATATCTATGAATATATATATCTGCCATATTCAAAATATTTTAATAAAAACCAGCACTGAAAGGTGCTCCAAAAACTTTGTGGATGTGCAGCAAAAATTGATATTGATAAAGTGGCAATGTGCCATCTTATAAATATGCATATTCTCTGCTTATCAATACAAATATATTCAAACAGACTGTGTCAGAATTCTTGCACCACTGTAACTAGAATTAAGTGTTCATAACATACTTCCTAAAGTAGCAGCCTAAATCTGTTAATTGTACTAAGCATAATCAACCTCATAAGCATCCCTCTTAACATTTAACTTTAAGTCACCCCTGGGTAATAACCAACTCAATCACACTACTTCATAATCATTGCCCCAATATTTACTAAGGCCTAAACTACTTAATTCTTCCAAACAATTAAAATACCCATAAACCAGGGCCAGCTGAGTGGCTCAGTTGGTTAAGAGTTAGCTTAGGGCCGGCCAAGTGGCACGGTGGTTAAGTGCTAGCTTGGGAAGCCAGCAGCCCCAGTTCGGGTCCCACATATGAGGGCCAGTAGCACTGCCCTCAAAAAAAAAAAAAAAAAAAAGAGTTAGCTTAAGAGCGTGAGTTCTGAGCAATAGGGCCACCAGTTCAATCCCCACATGGGCCAGTAATGCTGCGCCCTCTACAGCTGAGATTGTGAACAACAGCTCAACCTGGAGCTGGGCTGCTGTAAGTGGCCCGCAATGGCATAGGCTGCAGCGGGCTGCGATGGGCTGCCGTGAGCTACTGTGAGTGGCCGGCAGCCAGCGTGAGTGGCCGGCAGCTGGTGAGAGCTGCTGTGAGGCGCCGTGAACGGCTCTCCAATGGCTGGTGAGTGACAGCCTCAGCCGGATAGAGCACAATGATAATACCAACATGGGCCTGTGAAATGACATCCTCCACAACTAGACTGAACAACAAAAGGAGAGCAACGTGTCCGTTCCCCTTCCCCGATTCCCCAACGCTATTCCCCTCCCACAATTCCCCAATAAAATCTTAAAAAAAAAAATACCTGTACACCAAGAAAGCTATTTTCAAATATGATTCAAATCAAACAGGAAAAACACTGGAGCTCTAGAAGAGAAAAAACAAACAGTTTCTAATTCAGTAAGAAATTACTAATTAAAAGAAGCCATCTCCTTTATTTAAACATGCTAGCTGTCTAGAGATAAAATGAAAACTTGCCAGCAAGCATTACCTTCTTTCTCTCTCTGGGTTCTTTGAGATCCACAAACCACAGAGAAAATAAATCATCTCACTCCCACTTATACATCTTTGTCTTAAAATCAAAATAAATTTAAGCAACCAAGTAAATAAAGTAATGTTGTATTATAATCCAAAATGTAAAATAGATATCCAGGAATCCATACTGATATAAAAAAATAATTGAATAAATAAATAAATGGAGACAAATCTCCCATGCAGAAGAATTCTAAATAATTGATGTATTCTATCCATAAAGAGATTAAGCATAACTCCATTTAAGGGTCAATTACACATAGTAACTTCCTTTCAAAGAGTACAGTATGGAAAGTGGGGAAAAGGGTAACTTGACAGTGGATAAATCTGACAAACACTATCTCAATCAGGTGATCAAGATCAACATTAGTAGCGGTAAGCCATGTTGACAGTATGCACCCTTGGAATGATGCTCTGAGATATGAAGTGCTGAGAATGGTACTTTACCTCTGTGGTCTTCTTCCCAAAAACCCATAACTCCAGTCTAAACATGAGACAAATCCCAACTAAGGGGCAATCTGCAAAATACCTGACCGGCACTTCTCAAAACTATCAAAGTCATTGAAAACAAGAAAAGTCGGACAAAAATCTCACAGCCAAGAAGAGTCCAAGGTAACATAATGACTAAATGTAATGTGTATCCTGGATGGGATCAAAAAAAAAAAGGACCTTGGGTAAAAACTGAGATCTGATTAAAATGTGGATTTTAGCTTAAAAAAAGAAAACAATGTACATTGAGAAGTCTCTTGAATTCTTTAAAATGAGCCTAAGTGAACCAGGAGCAAAATACACTATTTTTATTAATTGATCTTCTTTTTTCTAGCACAGATTATTGGTTAACTAAACAAAAACATTATCAATAACTAAGAGGTAGCATTTAAGGAAATCATCAAAGTTGTCAACACTGTATGCTCACAGGTGTTTTAAAATTTTTCCAATTTGAATAATAATGGGAACATTTGTAAGTGATTTATTTGGAGAAGCAAGAAAAAAAAGTTCAGGAATCTCAACTACTGCCCTAGGAATTGCTCTCCTGTAGAACTCTTTCTAGTGTGAAACCTTATGGAAAAATACTGATATTAAATAATGGCAGACTTTTGCTTATCACTTACTATGTACCAGGGACCGTTATAATCTGTTTATAAATATTGACTCATTTAAGTCTCACATCATTGTCATTATTATTATCTGTATTGCACTAACAAGGTAATTGAGGCATAGAGAGATTAAGTGATTTACTGGGTAATCACACTAGTAAGTGGCAGAGCCAGGTTTGTAGTCCAGGCAGTCTGGTTCCAGAGCATGTACACTGGTTTTCTAAATGAGCTACACACCCTTCCCACTTCTTCCCCCTGAGGCCTTTCTATCTGAGCTGCTGGAAGTCTGCTCTGACCACCTCCCTTACCCCATGCTGAGGGCTCAGCTTTGGGAAAACTTACCTGGATTTCTGGGTAGGCAGATCAGCTTCTTGTTCCTAGCAGTTTAGTTCTTCAGGAAGCAGATTCTGAAACAGAGTTTAGTGTGCAGGATGTTTATTAAGGAGTACCCATGGGGCCAACGCCTATGGAAGGGAGTGGTGAAAAACATGAGTGGGCAGAGGGAGAAGTCAAGCTGTGATGCAGGTTCAAACAATCTCAGCAGACTTTAGGCCTGTGGGTCTAAAATGATCTTTAGAGTTATCTCCAGGTGGACCAAGACAGCCTGACTTTCATAAATTGAATTATAAATTACCTGATCACTTTCCCTGAGACCCACCACACTCAGCTTAAAAGAAATGAATTCTTCAGCTCCCTCTGTAAGGTGTGCCTCTTGTGGAGCATGTGTGCTGGGTTCCTGTAGTTTTGACCAAGCAGGGCCCATCTCCCTCTCTACCTTAAGGTCAAGCCTCAAGTTTTAAATTCCATCATTAGAAATTCATTCCTTTTTCTACTTTGGAGCTTTTTGTTGTTATCAAAACACTTTCACTAAATTGCAAATACCCTCCAAAAAGGCAATATAAACCTTTTTCAGTTAATCTTAGTGGAACTTAACTGATTATAGCTGAAAGCAGAGAACACTTTGAAAGAGAAATGGGGCACTAAAAGAAAAAGTAAGGGGTACAAAAATAAATACCTCCTTATTTCACAGCTTTACTGAAAGTCAACTCATCCCCTCAGTTCTCACAAAGAGGCTACTCCCTTCTCTTTTCCTACATGTTATTTTGGTTCCCTCAAGCCTCTAGAAAACAACATAAAGACACTTCATGGAACATCATATATTTCATAATTGCACTGTAGTTCATAAGATAGAGTCTAATTATTTCTCTGAAACTAATCTCTTCCCAATTGGACAACATTTATTCCTATTTGAATCTTTCCCAATTTCTGTTGTATAATGCCAGGAAAAATATGCCTAGAGACATCTTTGACACAAACTTTAGTCCTAGCAGATCTTGGTCTTCCATAAATATAGCTAAGGATTTAATATGCGCCTTTATATTTACAGATAGATGTCAGTACAAGTTGAAGAAGATGTAAAAATTACTGGAAACCAATTTACAGCAGATGAAGCAAATTAGGGCTTTAGGGCTCATTGCTAACTTAAAAAACAAAGGAAGGAAGTAATGAAACAGCCAGCTCTAGGCAAACCATATGTGCCATCCCAAATCTTTATTAATGGAAGTATAGCTACATGTTAAAGGAAATTTAGTTCCTACGGCAAAGATCCCAATAATGATATGCACAGATTGTAACCCTTTATTCTCAAGATGAGTTACCAAAACATTATACACAGGCTTAGAGGCTTTATACTCGTATGTTTGAAAGACCTCTGTGTTATTCACTACACTGCCTCAGAAATCAAGGTACTTTCAGAAATTTAGAAAAGCACTATATATCATTTTGCCAATATGAAAAATATAATTACCTACAAAGGTTAAAAGTAGTTGTCATATATATATATATATCTTGACAATAACCAAGCTTTTTAGCATGTACCAAAAGATACCAAAGCTTGACCACTGCACTGTACACCTGAAGCTGATGTTGTGTAATATCGTATGTCAACTATAACTGAATATATATATATATATATATACATATATATATATATATATATATTCATGGGATGTGGAATATAGTGTGGGAGTGGAGTCAATGGAACTGTAATAGATATATATGATATCAGGGTGGGGAGGAAGTGGGGTGACAGGTTGGGGGAGGGGGTTGTCACTTAGAGTGGTAAAAAGTATAACTAATAATGTTGTAAATATTTTGTGAGGTGTCAGATGGTCACATGTCTTGTTAGGGAGACCACTTCATGGATGGGGGAGAGGCTTGACTGCTGCACTGTACACCTGAAGCTGATGTTGAATAATATTGTATGCCAACTGTAACTGAATATATAGATAGTCATGGGATGTGGAGTACAGTGTGGGAGTGGAGTCAATGGAATTGTAATAGATATGTAAGATATTGTGGGGGAGTGGGGCAGCAGATTGGGGGACAGAGGTTGTCACTTTGAGGGGTAAAAAGTATAACTATTGCGCTGTGTTGTACACCTGAAACTAATTTAAAAAAAAAAGATACCAAAGCTTGAAACATTGGTAATAGGTCAAAAATTACCTTCCTCTAATATTAGTAATAATCTATATGGAGTCATAATTTCCATATATGTTATGAGACATTGGCTACAGAATGTGGCATCTCTGAACAGAAATGAAGAACCAAAGGAATTTTCTGCTCAGATGACACCCAAGTGACCCTTCAAATGAGCAAATCATGCACCAGCTCTTATCAGTGCACAACAGGCAAAAAAGATTATACAGCAGGCAGGTCATAAAGGTTGGCTTGATCTCACCAAGTTCTAATGAGTTGGATTGTGACTCATAATCCTTGCTCAATTCTTAGAACTGATCCACCCATTTTAGAATTTCTCTGGAAAGTTCTCCACCCCCAAATACTCATATTTTGCAAAGTACAGAAGGAAAAACATGGAAATATTATTGCAGATAAGAAATGCGTCAAGATCAAATATGTCTTATTCTCATCAGTATGATTTTCTTCTGTTCTCAATCCCATGTACATACCTAAATTCCTGTGGTTAAATTTTTTAGCTCGCCAGCTGGTTGTTCTATATGTGAAAACAGCCAAATCACCAAGATGTCTCTTAAACTTACCCAGCCATTGACTATTCTTACATTTCAAAAATTTTATTATCAACTACAGTTAACTACCATTTTGAATTAAAATATTATTAAAGTAACATTGAAAAAGATGCAGCTTACCCAATTATGCCCATTATTTGTTAACTGCTATTATGACTTAAAGTTATCACTCCTATAACAATGCCCTGATAGTATTAGTGTTATTAGTAGCAGTACACTTTTTTAGCTACCATATTTGAAGTGTGCTTGTTGATATTCCTTATCATTACCCAAGATTTAGGATGAAACATTATCAGAGTCTGACCCTATAATTTGCTTTCTAAGAACGAATCAGCTGTTCTTTGATTCCTCCAACTGTTAGTGATCCAGGATTGCTCTTAAACATTTGAAGATACCAGCACAAAACCCACCAATCACTAATCATCCATATACATGTCTCTCTGGAACACTCCATTACCAAGGCAATAAAAAATGATGGTGCTTTTGAGTACGGCATCAGTATTTATATACTGTAGATAGTTTTACAGTTGAACATGTTATTATGTTTATGCCTAGCAGTTATAGCAATGTTCCCTGTTTAGTGATGACATACTATAGGAGAGTACTCATAGTAAACTGACTAGAAATAATTCGTACACTATCATCATGAGATGGACAGCCTGACACTAAAAATCCTATTAGTACAACATTAAATGATCTTTGTATATTACTCTAGGATTAAGATACTCTGAGGTCAACTAATTCAAAAATTTGACTGCCTTACAATTACATGAGCCCGTTTTTCATATTTAATATGTTCAATCTCAATGTGTGGTTTTAATTATTTTATACCATTAAATGCTTAACACGTACTTTATGTAAATTACCATGGCCACAGAAGTTTTGATCCATGAGGTACACTAATCCCATAATTGCCTAGTTATGTAATTCCCTTAGTAGGTCTCTTGCAAAGTTCTCTCAGTTTCTTTAGTTCTCTCAATGTGTGTGGTATAGAATTCTTTCAACACATGGTATGCACTATCGGAAGTTTCCCTACTATGTTTTATTAAAAGCATGGAGGGTGTGATTTCTAATCCTTTATAATTTCCAGATTTACTAATTAAATTGCTTCAATCATGTCAAAGGCACTTTTTATCACTTAGAGTATTAAAATCAGCTCTTTTTGGAGAACAAAGTTAATCAGAAAAACTCTAAAAGCATGAAAAAGTGTTTCCTGCTTTCAGAGGACTTGAAAGGAGCTCAAAGGAAATCCAACAAATTTAAATAAAAATTCATTATCCTAAAGAAAATAAACATGCAAATTAAAGCCACAGCAGCCAGCACCCTGAAAACAAGCCTAGGTAAAAGGCAGCCCCACCTACAAGGGACACACTCGCCTATTCTTATTATCATATTTTTTCCATGCCCCTAAATCTGTTTAGACACATAATTTTTTCTCTAATATGGTCAACAAATGGGGCATTTTGATTAAGGTGTTGAACAAGAGAGACAGGACTTAAATATTTCAAACATTGATATGTGGCAAGCGTGGTCCAATGTATTTTATATCATTCAGTCCTCACGATGTCCTGTGAAGTAAGTCATTTCATGCCCATTTTTCAGGTGCAAAGACCAAAAGTGACAAATGTCATATAACTCTTCTGAAATCACTGGGCTAGCAAATGAAGAGCAGTGATACAAATCAAGTTGTTTGATTCCAAAGCCCCCCTATATTTTCACTCACAATGCTGAATATATATATATGCTAGGGTGCCAAAAAAAATGTGTATAAGTGGACACTTTGATCAATGTTGCTTAAGCCGTAGAAGTGTCTGGATGCTGACAGTAACCACTTTGAGCACCTCTTATATTTGTAGAAGTCAAACATGACTTGTATTCATCTTTTGTTATTGGTATATATTATTACAATTTTAGTACAGTTTTTCTTTCTTAAAATGTGTATACAATTTTTGGCACCCTCTGGAGATAGAGATAGAGATAGAGAAATATATCTCACTATATATACAAATTACAACTTTCCACAAAATTAGAATATGATCAAAATAATTTTGGATCATGAGAAATATAATTTATTCTCTTTGAAGATTCAAAAACCATTTAAGAATTTTGTCATGCCTCAGGGTCATCATTAGAAACATTAGTCACACTTTCATTATCAATATATCTGAAGTGTCTGTTAAGAGAGATTGATGATGAATGGAATGACAAGGAATATATCTGTACATGTATACTATAGAAACATGACAAATTTCAGACTCCCAAGACTATCTAAATAAGCATTTCATGATTGTACATTAAAGTATAATTTCCTATTAAGCATGAGTGTACAAAGCTGTTTACATATTGCCCTCACATGAAGCCTTTAGAACTTATTGCATGCACAGAGCATGGCATGTCCATCCTCATAACTGCCCTTTAAACTCCATGACACAATAACATCACCCAAAGGAAAGGATTGTTTCATTTGTTTTTCCAATTTGTCAGACTAAAGATAACCCTAAATAAAGTCATGTTCAGCACATTACCACATTAGGGTAAATACTGCTCGGCTCCTCCAGGTAGAATTTGGATTTTTAAAGTTGTTTTTAATGATTGAAAGTTTTCCTGACCCAAAACATAGATTCTCGAACAATAGCATTTCTAGACCTGGTTGTGAGTTGAGGAGAGATTTTGAAGACAAAGAGACCACCTGGGCTTCCGTAGCTTTTTGTAGTATTTGAATAGCTGTCTACTCCACTAGGCTGATCCTGACTTCCCCAATCCTAAAATTGAATTTCAGTGGATACCCTATCTCATGCCAAATACAAAGTTTTAATCATTTCTATTTCGGTATCTTTGTGTTTCTGCATTGTTATGGAGTGTTACAATGATCAAGTTGATAAGGCAGAAAAATAATAGTACGTGATCTGTGTATATTCACAATCTAAATGAATCTAGATCTATTGGTGTTTTCTCCCCCAAGTTCCATTTTAAATGATACAGATACATGCCATAGATGGAAAATCTTCCTCTTCAGATGACTTAGCTGAAACTATGATAAATAAACGGTTTCTGATTTATAGGAACTTCCTAAAAGATCTCTTTTTGATATGTTGCAAAAACTAGGAAATATGTAACCGTTTATATCAGAGAAGGAGGTAAGCTGGGAAAAAATCATATGATCAGATTTATTAGTGGTCTAAGAGGTGCAGAGAAAACAAACAATCTTGAAGCTTTGCATATAACATGAAGGATATATTTCAAACTTTCAATGCCTAGGGATATTTGGAAAGAAAGTGTAACAATTTAGAAAATCAAGGGAGTTGTATTAATTTGCTAAGGTTGCCATAACAAAGTCCCACAGGCTGTGTGGCTTAAACAATAGAAATGTATTTTCTCACAATTCTGGAGGCTGAAAGTCCAAGATCAAGGCACTGCAGAGTTGATTTCTTCTGAGGCTTCTTTCCTCTGATTGTAGATGGATATGTTTGAACTACATGTTCATATGGTCTGTGTGTATCTATGTCAGAATTTCCTTTTTTTATAAGGATGCCAGTCATGTTGGATTAGGATCCACCATAGTAACCTCATTTTTAACTTAAATACCCCTTTAAAGACCCTATCTCCAAATACTGTCACATTCTGAGGTACTGGGGGTTAGAATTTCAACATATGAATTTGGGGAGTACATAACAGCCTATAACAGAAAGGTCATGAAAAATATAATTCCATTCTAAGACTCTCTGTGCCCTCAGATGATTTCTGTTATGAATGATGCAGAGCAAAGTGACCCATTGCAAAATGAGAGATCAAGACCTGAGGTGTAGATACCAAAGATGTTGCCATGGTTACATGAACAAAGGCAATATTAAAAGTAGCCTAAGTAGATGGGGCAATAACTTAATTATAAAAACTTAATAAAAATGTTGAGGTTTGATATAAATTTTATAGAATTTGAAAGAAAAGAAAGCACATATTATCTTCTATTCAAAATTTGGTTCTTATGTTCAAATGTACATCACAGATAACTTCATTCATTAATTTTATTCTGTCTACGATTATGATTGAGAGACCGCTACACACTGTGCTATAACCAAAGCCCAAATATTATAATAGCCAGTGTTTTGTTTTGTGGTGAACAATACCTATTCAAAAGTGAGCCTTTTGGCAAGTCAGTGTTAAACTAGCTTGCCTTTTGTTTTTAATTGTTTAGTTACTTCTTTTAGTTTCTGTCAAGATCAGGCAACATAAACTTTAGCCAGTTTTCAAATGCAACGTTTGCAGGAAATAACTACATATACATATGTATGCCATCATTTATAATCAAAAATACCATGCTAATGCAAAGATTTCCCAGGTGCTTCCACGTGTTAAGGGTGGAAATTATTAATGGGTGTTCTTTTCTCAGTGGTATTATTTGGGTTAGCAACAGTCACTATCAAGGTGTGGAGTCTTCACTGGTGCCGTGAAATTTACACTTGGATTCTGCCTCCTAATGACTCTGAGGATTCATAGCTGGCTATTCCCTTAGCTCTAGATTTGAATAGTATTTCTAAGGAAAATTACAAAAGGATGTCTGTAAAGCAAGACATCCTCCGAAAGAAGTTTATCCTTATCCTAAAAATAAGTTGTAAACAGACAGTCATGACTAATCTTTCCAGGCTACCAACTGGCTCCTGGCAATTCTGTGTCATAGGTTTTCAGGTAGTTAAATTCAATTTTCAAAATGTCATCTTCAAACACCACAGCTTGGTGGGGAAATTGCAAAACCTACAAAGGGAGAAATCACTATAATACAGGTTGTCTCTGTTCATTCTTAATGGACTCCTATTACTCAAACAGACCACATGACTTGGAAAGTCTTTGTCTGCATTAAATTGCAGAGTGGTTTGAATATAGTACAGATGCCATGGAAAGCAAAGATGGACATTTTTTCAAATTGAAAACATGTAATGGTTGCCTAGTAAAGAGATAAAAACTTGGCTGATGAAGTAACCCAAATTGACTTGTAAAACTCTTGAATACAAACAATTTTTCATTGCGCATCTCATTTCTCATCTCCAAGCTTTGGCAGCGAGCATTCTTTCTTTGGAGAGCTGGTCTGATGAAGAAAGCTTTTACTGCTCCATTTTATGAAAACCACTGTTTATGTCTGAGTTCAGTGAAAAGTCAAAATTAGCAAAAGAGCAGGAAGAGTTAACATAAGAGAAGGTCCCAAAGATCCTCTAGAGATTATTAGTCAGTTAGATGACAGCATTGCCTGTTCTCCATGAAAATTTTTTCTTATAAATGCAAAAACCCTGGCATTGCCAGCAAATCTCAATGCCATCAGAGAGAATAGATAAATTTAGAGTGAATGATTTCCCAGTTAAACAGGGACCAACAGTGAGTTTATAATAAAACAATTTGTACACAGTTTGGAATATAACAATGGTAATTGTATTTATGTTGAAAACAAATCTTTTCTGATGTGTGTTTGTGATAGAGCACGTCATGTCCTAATATAGTCCTTCCTACATCTATGTACAGTACCAGGAAGGCCATTCAGTATTTGTAACACTCTTCCAGCTTACTCAAGAGCATAGCACATTGGGAGGCATGATTATACACAGAATTTTCAAACCCTTATTTTGAGCTGGAAATACAGTGTTCAATGCCAGCTATTTGAAAGCAGAGAAAGAATGGACTTTCCTTTCATCATCAGCTGCTGGTTGATGTTTGTGATATCTAGAACTTCTAAAGATGTTTTAATCCTACCTGAGCACTGACTCTCAACCTGGCTGCACAGTGAAACTACCTGAGGAGCTTTACTAAACTGACAACTGCGCTCCGCCTCAACTGATTCTGATTTCAGTAACTTGGGATATGGCCAGGCACTGGAATTTTTAAAAGCTCCCCTGGTGATTCTAAAGAGCTGACAGGTTCAGATAGACTGTTTGAAAGAGAGAGAGAGGGAGAAAAGAAAAGCAACTGTCAGATGACATTTTGTCATTTATAGCTACAAAAGTTAAATCTATTTAAATAGTTCATATTTAATTTTTACTAGCATCATGACAATTACACAAATCATCATAGAAAATGTGAAATAATAGAATATTTGAACTTGAAGGGACCCAAGAGATCACTTAACCCAAGGATTCTCCAACCTGAGATTCTTGGTCTCCCAGGAGTACTTTAGGTACTGTGACAACCCCTTGAAATTGCAGGTAGATTCATTTTTGAGAAAAGTACCTATAGATTCCATCAGCTTCTGAAAAGAGGCTCTACCCACCCCCCAAAAATAAGAACCACTTATGTAGTCTAAATCCCTTGATATGCAGACAATGAAATGGAATATCACCATGAAAACAGAAAAGAATATATTCCTCACCCCCTGCTTTAAGACCTCTCAACCCAAGCCCATGATGGCCCATATGTTTTTGCACAAAACTGCTTAAAATCCCAAATTAAAAGACAGAGCCCCAAAACAGGCTAACACTTTGACTAAATCAAGTATCCAGAAACACAAAAGTGGTGTTTTTGAAGATCTCCCTAGACTTCACAGAGGAAAGTTCCACAGAACGGAGCTCTTGACTTAGAACTTTTCGCTCAAGAATTTATGAGATTAAATATAACGTCAGGAAGTGAGCAAATGTTAGGCAAGTTCAAGCAGCGATTATCTCGTGCTCCCGATATAGTGCTGTAAACTCTGTTTTCTCCCAAGTTTGTATCATGTTTAATTTATACCATTCCATAACCTTAGGAAAGTGTGGTTCCTATGTATATTCATTGTTGATGACCTCAGAGTGAGTCCACAGCCATTCATGAAAAAAAGATTCTCTAAGGGAGGTCACTGCTATGTCTCTATGTCGCGTGCATAGCACATTACAAATTTTAGTGGCAGGAACCAGAGGGAGAGAGCTTTTTCTATAACAAAGACCCACTCAAGGCAAAGTCACCATAGAAGAAGGTAGAACTTTATGTGACAGTTTTTGTCTTTAGCTGTTGGCAAGACTATTGGTAATTATTTTAATATCAAATTTTTTCCAATTTTCTGATTCTGGCATATGCTAGCAGAATTTTTTTAAGAGTTCCCTTTGGTAAGCTAGCCATAATATTAAATACATAATGTCAAAAGCTATTCTTCACTGAGTATTCATATACAGATAAATCCATCAGGCTAAACAGGTATAAGTTAGTAAGTTTGGGAAGTTGGAGTCAAACCTGTTTCCAGTTGATTCTCATAGTAATTGTGATGTAATTATGACTATGATACAGTAAAATGAGCATAGGTTTGGGGACCAATCTTAGGTTTACATCATGGTCCTGCTACTTATTAGCTGTGTGATCCTAGGCAAAGTACTTAAACATTAGGGACATCAATTTCCCTTCTGTAAAATAGGATCAACCTCCATCAGAGAGTTGATATGCTCATGTAAATATCTAACATAGTATCTTGAATATCATAGGTACTCAAATATGATTCACCTTCTCTTAGTACCTTCAAAACCTTGTATTCTTTCCAGTAGACCAGGGGTCGGCAAACTGCAGCTCACGAGCCACATGCAGCTCTTTGGTACGTACATGTAGCTCTGAAGAAAAATTGAAAATGAAAATAAAACTATCATAGTTTCATTTATAAAATTCTTAAAAGATATTATTCACATAATGGTGATTTCATTTGTTTTATGGCTCTCGAATAATTTTTAACTTGTTGTGAGGGGCAGGATTGGCTCTTCCATCTCAAAAGTTTGCCGGCCCCTGCACTAAACCTAGTAATGTTTCAGAACATTTTCTATTTCTCTTCCTCACCTCAGTACCACTAACTAAAGATGGGCATTTTTTTAAATTCCTAAATCATGGCAGTCTCACTTTAAATGGTCTTTGATTTCTAGATTTTTTTTAAAAATAGAGTTTACATCGAAGCTTTTAAAATCCAGAGCAGAAAACATCGCATTAATGAATAAAAGATCTTGAATACTTTTGTTCCCAGGTGCTTTGAATTCTTACTGCAATTGCAATAACAGGTTAAAAATTAATATCATGAATCAAAAAGAGGAAAGGAAAAAAGAGAAAAGAGCCAAATTTAAGCAAAAAAATAGGAATTTTATGAGAAAGGGAAGTATTTTTGTACCTAATCATACATAATTCTGGACTGAGGTTTATTTATAAAATGGTATCCCGTTTATTCACTCATTCATTAAATATTTGCTAACAAATTAATATTAAGTCTAAACTATGTTAAGGCAGAGTATGGGGTGGAGTGGATACATTTTTTGCAAGACATCATTTCAGCCTTTGGGAATTTTTTTTTTTTTTAGTCATAGAAGGAACATAAAATTATTCAATAAAAAAGAAAGGACATATGCATATGTGATTTGAATGAATGATACAAACATTAATTGCTGTAATTATTCATATAAAGATGAGACAGAGCTGGGGGAAGTAGACCTTGAACTGAGACCTAAATGACTGGGTCAACCTAGAAGATATAAACTTTAGAGCCACTGGAGAAAGCAAGTATTGAAGGGAAGGCTAAAAGACTAGAAGATGTCAATCGATGAAACAAAGTTAGGAAAAGGTTTTATGCAGGTGGGATAACATCCTAGAGTTGAGACTTGCTCAAGGGGCATGAAAGAAACTTAATCCCATTAGATAGTGTTTTTGAGTCCTAAGGGATAAAATAGTAAAACGACATCAATGTCATGACCATGAAATATAGCCCTTGGGCATTTTCTAAGCCTAGTAAGCATATTCAGTGACATAGGAAGAAATAATTAATAATAAAAATAAAATTCTTCAGAAGCTCCCTGGAAACTCAAAGAAAATCTAAGTAAAGAAAAAACAAAATGTGGCCCATTTTAGGTTTCCCTTTGCTTGTTCACATTAGCCATTTCTCAATAATTTGTAAAATGCTTCAGAATTTCAAATAAACCTGAGACTACTGACATAGACAAGGAACAAGCCTATGCTGCAGTGTGGTGATTCCAGGCTTGATGTATAATTATTACTTAGCATTCAACTGTTAAAGTCACTTGGATATATTTTTGTCACTTTTTAATTTATCCTACATTTTTTAACCAGCAGACCCAAAATTTTTTGCCAAAACACATAAGAATTTGTTTTCTAAAGCTTCATTGTTCCACTTGGCAAAAAGAGAAATTGGTTTTTGACTATATTATCATAGTTCTTAAGGAATAGCTGTACTTTCCCAGTGATTCTCATCCTTGAATTTCCTACACTAATAGCTCTCATGCTGGAGACATGGCTCTGTCAGACCTCAGAATACTGTCTATGCCTAGAATACTGTCAAGGACTCATTTAAACTTAAAAAATAAGATGACATGCATGATTCTTGTGCTTGCAGGGGAAAAGGGACTAAGCATTGTCACTTGCCTCTCGGCATTGAGCTTAAGGTTGGCTGCCAAGGGAAACAGGCCCTTCCCAGTTTTCCTTGGAACTCTATGTAAACAGTTTGAAGCCAAGGGAAATCAACTAATGCTAGCTAGTGAGATCAAGGGTTATGTCCTTGCTCTGAGGATGCTAGCCTGCCCTGGCTATGATGGAACATAGACAGAGGAAAAGATCCAATGTGATTATATGAATGCCTCCTTCTTCATTATGGGTGGGAAAAATCAGGGGAGTGGGAACAAAAAAATGAAAGCAAAGCAAGAGTGAATAAGTAGAAACAAGGTTAAATATGAAGGAAAGGGAGCTAGTGAGAAAAGTGAGTAAGAGATAAAAATTTTATGCTAATAGAAATAAAGAGTGGTTGTGATAACAATGCTTCCAGCAGTGTTAAGCATTACTACTTTTTTTCTCCTACTAAAACACCATTGGCACCTTTGCAAAAGTTTCTATTTCTTCCCAAAGTTGAGGGCAATTTATCTTAAAGGCATCTTACTGGTTAATACATCTTTACAATAAACTCTCTGCAAAGTGTAAAGAACTGCAGAAATAAATTGAAGTGGCTTTTATGGTGGCTGGGGGTACCAGATTGACAGCTTTGGAAATGGATGGCTTCTTTTTCTCCCAAGAACAGATACATCCCGATAAACAGAGGTGTAAGAGTCCCCCAACTGCTTCACCAATATGCCTTCACCCTGACAAAGTAATGGCTGCAAGAAAGAAAGAACAAGTTACCTTTTCCAGCCAGCTCTCTGCTGACATTGCTCAAGAACTACCATTTAGCACCAAGGTGATAGGAGCATTTTCCTTACTACCAGCAAAACAGGCACAGCTCACTTATTTCACTTGGAACGGTGAACAGTCAAATCAGATAGTAATAACTTTTGACTACCCTCAACTCCACTGGATTCAAGGCGATGAACTTAAAGTGAAAACTAACTTGAGTTTGCCATTACCGTTTCCTACAGCCATCTAGTTGTCTCACAGTCCTCAGCACTAAATCAGGTAATGCAGTATAGTGTAGCTATTTTATCTGGTTCTCCCAAAGATATTTGAAATGAGTGCTCTGCCATCCATGAAATCAAATGAATCTCAGGGACATTTCTATTTATTCAGTATGATGGGGATCTTTCAAAAGAGAAAGGAAAAGCATAAAAAAAGGATGGAATGTTTCCAAGAGAACAAGTAACATGCATTTTCCTTTCTGAAAGAAGAGCAGCAAATACATATGAAAAATTGAGGGGCATAAGTTAAAGCAGAGCCCTAACATCATTTATTTATGTACTGAACTTAAGAACCACTAAAGTCATCTTCATCACCTAACTTTAAAATGAGCAGAGCCCAATATAACATGACTATCAAGTTACAGTCGGTAGATGTTAGAAAACATGTGCTTTGTTTATCTTATACTTTCCTAAACAATCATGCACAGCTTTCTTTTGTTCCAGGAATCATTCAAGCATATAATACAAGTTCCAGCAAGTTGAAACCTCTTGTATCTGGTTATTTTCAGGGAGTTGTAAACCTGCTGCCCAAGTCAGTAGTTGTCAGAGAGGATTAAAAAAAAAAAAAGCCATCATTTCAGTGCTCATTAGTAAAGAGTTCTCCATCATCAGCCCCTTCCATTAACCCTCATTAACAGTTTGCATTTGCTTTTAAAACAACTTTAAACATCCCTGATGCTTTCAAGGTAAAAACCACTCACATTACAGTCTGCCATTCTTACTTATTGTTCCCTCAGCTGTTATAGTTTCTCACCCTGGCTTTCCTTTCTTATATCCCAGAGCCAATCCCCAACCATCATTCTTACAGACCCTCAACTGGTTTATCCATACAATTCAAACTTGGTCTTGTCTTTACTCCTCTATTAGTTCATTCATTCTTTCTTTCACTTAACACACATTTACCTAACATCTCCTCGAGTCTTTACATGTCCTGCATGTATGTTGAATCAAATCCAAGAAGAAATATTGTGCAGTTGAAAAGGCACTAGAATAGAAATCCTGGATTCTACTGTCAGCTCAGTTATCCACCGAATCCACCAAATATGTGACATTGAGCAAGTCACTTTATATATATATATATATAAACATATATATCTGTTAATAGGGGTTAGGCTATATCATGTCTAAGATCCTTATAGCTCTGAAATTCCACAATTTCATTGTCACCCCCAAGGAATGCAGTGCAAACAGATAAATCTATACCATGATGTCAATAATTTTGAGATACCAATTTAAGGATTTTTACATTTCCAGTGATTGAATACAAAGGTTACCCTAAAGGAAGTAAGGAAAGTCTAACTTGGGTACTTTGGGTACATTAATGGGCCAACACAGGAACACTTGAGAAGAGAGGTGCTCACATTCCATGTAGGAGATTAGCCTTGACTACTAGTCTCCAATTCATCTTCTTCAGCTCTCCCTTTACCCACTTCAAGCAGGCTTTCTCTCCCACACATCCAATGAAACTGCTCTCATCAAAGTTACTGTGGGGACTAAAAAAATAAAATTAATACTTTCTCTCACAACTTCTAAGTACTGCTAGCTGGGCTAATAATCAAATTAACAGATTAACAGGAGAAAATCAAATGTTTAATACATGTACATTCACATAAGCATGGAATTTCTAAAGACAGTGAGGCAACATTGGGTATAAGACATATTTGGACAAAGAAGAAAAGGGGGGAGGGGTATTATATTTCAGAAGTGAGAAAGGGCAATTTACAGGTAATTAATGAAGAGGGGAACACATATGGCAGACAAATTCTTGCTGGGCAACTCAAAAACTGTAGGACCTGTGGTATCTAGCTAACAGGCTCAGTCTTCCTCACTAATGCTAGGTGAAGATTCTTAGGTAATTAAGCCAAGGCTCCCTTCCTAAACAGGTTTCTCTGAATCTTTTGGACAGAAAAAAGGGAGAAGGGGGATGCTGTCAAAGATTCTTTCTGAGTCTTGTTTCCTAATACATAGCTCAAAATCAATATTCCAAAAAGCAGCATCAGGGTGGAAAAATTTTGGTTCCCTTCAGTACCAAATGACTTTCACAGAATTAAATCTAGTAGTCAGCCTTTAATCCTCATATTATATTACCCATCATTAAGTAATCAGCATTTGACCTTTTTGATCAACCCCTCCTTCCTTCACACACTTTCTCTACTGGGCATCTATGACTCAGCCACTTCTCTATCTACATCGTTGGTCACTTCTTCTCATTTTTCTTTGCTAGTTTCTCTTCTGCATCCAGACACGCTAATGATGGAGGCCCCCAGCACTGAGTCTTTGGTATTCTTTTCTATGTGCACCCATTCCCTTGGTGATCTTATCCAATCACATGGTTTTAAATTCCATCTATATGATATATACACAAAATATATATTATATATCTCCACGACTCTCCAGATTTGTATATCCAGATGGCTAATAGACCTCAAAAAAAAAGAATTTCTGGTGTTCTCGTCCAAACATGATACAAACATTTCAGTTTATAAAAGCTCCATCTTTTCAGATTCTCTGTCAAAAAAATCTTGGGGGTATTCTTGGTCCTTTTACTTCCCTCATACCCTATACCTCATCCATTAGGATATTGCCTCTAGATTAAAAATGTTATCAGAATCGGATTATTTCTTATCTCTAACTGCCATCTCTCTCGTGGGGCTGCAATAGCTACCTAACAGGTCTTTCTGCTTCTATCTTTGCCCGTTAGAACCTGTTCTTGATACAGAAGTAAGAGTGGTCTTTTAAAACACTAACTCAAACCCTCCATTGGGTTGCCAAAGTTTTCATCAAGGCCTACAGGCCTTACATCGCCTGGCCCTCCATAACCACTCAGACTTCACCTTCTACTACTCTCCCCCTTGATCACTCCACTCAAGTACATAGGCCTTCCTACCCGAAACATGACAGACATAGCCTTGATGCTAGCTTTTCCTCTGCTTGCAGATACCTTCATGATCAATTCCCTCACTTCCTTCAAGTCTATTCAGTTCTCACTTTGTCAATAAATCCTACCCTGACCATCCTACCCTTATCAGGTATTCTTTATTCCCCTTACCTTGATCTACCTTTGCTTTTTCCATAGAAGTTATCACTTTCCAATATCCTGTATAATTTATTTATTATAAGTATTGCTTATTTTCTGTCTTCCCATGCTAGAACATAAGCCACAGGAGGGCAGGAATCTTTCTGTTTGTTCTTTAATGCATCTCAAGTGCCTGGAACTGTCTTAGGCACCTCTTAACCGCTTTATATTTGTTAAATGAATGATTAATCAACAGATCACTGAGTGAGAACATAAATAGATAAGACTGATCCTATAGCTATCAGATTATATAACTAACATTGTAAGAAGCTACATATGAAATAATAAGCTTAATACAGCCTCAATCTTATTATCCATTCAATGTCAAATCTTGCTTCTACTTCCTGATTATTTGATGCTCCTGATCCCTTCTTTCCATTGTAGAGATCTTTGACCTTCATCCACCAGAGTCCGCAGAACAAATTATAACCTTGGGCTAAAGAGACAAAAGAGCTATGTATCTACCATGTGTGACTTAGAAAAAAAGCCTATAAAATAATTTCCTTTTATTTCTGCTGTGAGAAGTATAAAAGAGAAGACCAATAGTTAACAATTACTGAGGTCTAAGTAGCACATATTTATTCCAAGGTTTCACAAATGTAAACTCATTTTTTCCTTGCAACAATGCTTACCTCCTGACCTCACACCTCTTTCCTTGTTATTGGATGTGATCCATCTGGACAACACTCCAAAAGTAACCAAAGTACAAATGGATCAGGATGGAAGATACAAAACTAAGGAAGTAGACCTTGGCCTTTAACGTTTCCAAAGAAAAGTCTTATCTCTGTCAAGCGCAGCTACGATATGTCCACAAAGTCAGGTTGAGAAAATGTTTATGTTGACACATGGAAAGTCAAATATGCAAGGATAATTAGATTTCTCCAAGGTGAATCAAAGAGATGGCCTAGTTAGAAATGGATATAGAATTTTCTCTGTCCAGCCATAAATTGGCTCCAACTTGCCAAATATACATATGCACAGTTCTAAGTATCTATGCTTGAAGTTCAATTATTTTATAAATTTTCTGTTACTGGTCTTTACAAAATTGATTAGCATCACAAAAAAATTTACTACCTTACCCGTGCTCAACTCAGTATCATTTCAAGTAACTTTTTATTACCCTATTTTCACATCCATAAACACAAGAAAAAAAATGCCATTTCAAATAACATCCTTGAAGTCACTCTCTACCTGCTCTTCTCAAAGTTGAAGACCCTCACTTCCTTCCAGATATTCCAGATATTTTCATCAACTTATTCATCATACATTTATTGAATGCCTATTGAATTGTGGTTACAGTGCTAAGCACCAAGAAGCAGAATCCACAGTCCCTCAATCAGAGAACTTAGTGCCTAATTCTAAAGGAGAAACCAATACACTGAAATTTTCATATAAGAACCCTAATGTCCATAAAAGAGGACTATAGAAATAAGACATTTATGTTCATGGAATGGAATACTGCAACATATTTTTCACTTTATTTAGATTGTTATGAAAGCAACTTACATAGCATTTAAAAAAAGAAAAGCTTAATGTGACGCACATAATACTGAGCTATGTGAATGGTGGATAGTACTCTGAAAGTTCCTGGGATTCTTTTATCATACCCAGTCCCAGTAAGGGAACGCTACATCCACATGATTCCCTAGCACAACGCCTCTCTCCAAAGCAGGCTGATGGTCCCTTGCCATTCTACTGAGCCAGCTGCAGCATCATCTAAGCCCAAATTTGGGCAATTGAATTATTTTTCTCAGTGACGTTTTAGCAACCAGGATCACTATCCCAGGAAGTTGTCCGTTCTTGAAGATAAACTGCCATAGGAAACTATGTTTTCTCTTTCAGAACATATTTCCAAATTTCATCGCTCTGCATGGAGGGGAAGAAGCATATGTTGCTTCTCAACACCACTCACTTCAAATAACTGAGGATCGCATGATTTTTAGGCCACAGCAGCAATGGACATACACCATCCAGAAATTTCCTTCTGTCTGACAGGCTCAGCTACAAATTCCACAAGCTTGCATTAATGACATGCTGTTTTTGTCCATCATCAACCTACTACCACTGCCACCAATTCTTCCAATCAGGACTCTTAAAAATCTTCACCAATCTCTCACCCTTCTATACCTTTTGTTTTGCTTACCAAAGAACAAAGAGACCGGTCTAAGATTTTATCAGGTTCAGTCAGCAGTATTTATTAAAGGTACCAACTTTGTCACATTGTTTTTGGTTTGCAGCAGTGTTGTCGCAGAGGTGGGATGAAATGAACTAAGATTATATCTTAGCCCGTGAGGAAAACCCACTCAAAACCACAGCCAGGATGGTTCTAGCTATTGACATTTGGGTCTAAATGACAACAACCCTTTTAGACAGCAGCCCATTTAATCCAGTGTCCTTCCAAAATGAAGGTAGCAGAATATGCCTTTTTGGCATAAATATTATTTGGGGCTAAAGGCAACTGAGAATGAAGCAGGTACAAGAAAGTGCTCTGCCCTCCCTCTATTTCCCTAAAAGCAGGATATAAATTTGTAAAGGTGTCCTCCCTCTCCTTTCTACCAGGATGGACAGATGTTGCCAAAGACAAGTCTAGACCCTTATCAACCTAGAAAGGGCACCAGAGGAATCCACATAACAAACTTTACTAACTGGCCCTTATCTTCTGTTAATTCTCCCTTATATGAACCTGTCTACAATGTGCCACCTTAGAAACTCAAAGTCATTTTCCTTTGTCTTGTCACTTCTCTAAAAATATGTTATTTTCTTAGGATCCTATATAAGCCCCAGTTCTAACCACCCTTTGAGTTAGTGATCACTGAGTAGTCCCATGTGTACGCACAGTGCACGTGCTAATAAACTTGTTTTTTTTCTCTTGTTAATCTGTCTTTTGTCAGTCTAATTTACAAGGCCCAGCCAATTAATCTAAGAAGGGTCAAGAGAAAAAGAGTTATTTTTCTCCCCTACAAAAACACACTAGAGGACAAGGAGGGATGGTAAATTGATTTTCTCTATCTCTTCTAAACAGAGATATTACACATCTCCGAAATTATTGGTCTAGTGTCTTCCATGGTTAAAAACTTCCCAACAATTACAGATAAGGGATAAATAAGCTACGGCTTTTTTCTCATTTTCTAACTTAAAATTTTTTTTAATTAATCATTTTCTTTGAAAGAAGCAGAGACCAATAGGCACAGTACAACTAATGATGCATTAAAGGTAACATTTTGGAGTTCATCCCTTAAAACAGGTTAGGCAACAGTAGAGAAATCTATGGGACTTCGATTAGCCATCATGGTTTTTCATTTATTTTTTTGATTAACTTTTTTCATGCATAGCTGAAAAACACCAAACAGAATGAAAGGCAAGCTTTGTAATTAGACTAGTTTGCTCAAGGCAAGAGAAAAAGAGAGACAGGCAAATCCTGTAATTCAGCCCCTAAGTAACATCCTCCACATGATAGAGTTTCTTCATACATTTTTTAATCAGATTTTAAAATTTTGCATGCACACATCGAAATGAACATTTCTGTTTGGAAAATATATTATTTGCATCAACGTTTTCACTGTCTCTTAAACGCATCTTTCCCTCCATATTTTAAAACATATAGTACATAGTAACATGTGGAAGCAAGAAGGAAAAATATTATGAGAAAGAAGCAGATGATAAAACTTACAGATGTGAATATAGCTCTTTGAAAACCATTATTCATTAATACACACATCAAACTACAGTATGAACCAAGTCATATCCTTGGGTAGCGAATAAAATACTAAGTGTTGTATGCTCATTATATGGTAAGCAATGTAACTTGTATAGTAAAACTTCTGATTTAAAACAAAATACACTTTAATTTAGCAAAGTTTTTCATGTTATATTTGTGGTCAAAATGGAAAAACTGTAGACAACATGACAGAGTAGTTGAACAAATGTATCCAAAACAGTATTGATGAGTAGATCAATGTCATCCTGGACAAGGTTTCTCATAGATGATACAGCTCTCTGCCTTTGGACCTTCAGCTTTTCTCATCAGTAAAGTATATTAAAAATAAATAAATAAGCTAAGCACATTAGTATCAAGTACACAAATCAAAAGGAATAGCTAAGATGGGCAAAATAACTATATTAAGATTCCAGAAGGACTCAACAGGCTAGAAGTATAGGCCAAAACTAACAATACATAATTTCATAAGGATAATGGCATAGATGAAAATCAAAAACTTGGGTACTAAATTAGGAAATGGTGGAAAACCAGGAGCTAGGGTCCCGATTAGAAAAAGTCTCAAACACAGAATTGGTTTCAATCATTTAACTCTCTTATCTCTCTCTGTTTTCTCATCTAAAATCTGGGAAAAACAGCGTTGACCTTTGTTGAGCAGTTTAAATGAGATCATGTGTGAGACCAAATCTTCCACAGCAGTCTATGTAGACTGAGGACTTGAGACCCCACACACAATGTCAGTGTCAGGTCCAGTGACATAAGGCCTCCACTGTGCTTGCTACTGTTCAAATGAAGGGAATAACACTGTGATCAGGTTTAGGGGCCCTGATCAGTTATGAGGAATGGAGCAAAGTTAGAAAAAATTTATTGAGTATCCACTTCTGTGTCCAATAGTAGGCTCTGGGTATTCAAGTGAAGTCACGGGCTCTGCCCTCACAGAGCTCTCAATCTAGAAACATGTGATAGGATAGTTTAACTAGAAGAAGAAGGTGGTCTGTGTGTAGACAGTTTTGTAAACAAAGTCAATGAGAAATAGTTATCTGATTAACATTATATCATCCACTACATCTAACCTAGCACTTGCTCATTTGTACCTATTCAGTAAATAGTTTTTGAATGATAAAAATTTTGCCTGGAGTAGAGAAGATTTAGGAAGCACGAAACTCTCTTCAAGAGTTTGAAATTCTAATTTAAAGCAGTAGACCTATATTTGTACCTTCAGAAAGCAGAACTGAGGCCAAAGGTTGAGGAGACAAGGAGGCAGACTTGAGTTTTCTGTGGAAAAACATTCTAACAATTAGAACTACAGAAACAGAAAGGTCTGGCTTAAGAACCAGTGAATGCCCTGTCACTGAGAGTGAACAACAAGAGGCTATATGGGACAATCAGGATGCTGAAGAGGGAATTCCTACACTGGGCTATTGGAAGCTGGACTATATGGATAAAATCCTTTTCAGAGATGCTGATCTGAGGAGTAGAAGGCTGTAATTCCGATATCAAGGCTAGTATTAAAAGGCCTATCATACATGGCACTGAAAAATTAAACTGAACAATAGCATTTGTGCATAAACAGTGTAAAAAATAAAAAGGGAAGATGACAGTTTAATAATTATTCCAGGTTATAATGAGGACTCCACTAAATGTGCAGCATCTGGTATTGGTATGTAGAGACGTACCGCTCTGTCTTCATGCAATTTGACGGAAACTTTTCCTGACGTGCTTGGTTCCACCGTGGAAGACTGAATTGGAGCAGCTATTCCATTGCTGGTCAAATGCACAAAATGAATTTTTGCCAGGGTGCCTGCAAAGGAGTGTCAGTGCTTCATATGTAACAGCTTATGTAACAATTTCCAGGTTCAAGTGCAGGTCTCCCAAGACAGCAACTTCCCTATGCCTTTAACAAAATGAATCAAGTCGAGTTAACCCCAGATCTGAATGAAAAGTATACCCATGTCTTCATTTATGACTGCCTTGCGGACCCTGATATCCGGATACCCGATACTGAATCAATCTAAAGAAAAATGCTAATCACAGCACACTGGTACTCAGTTATGGCAAACACCATGAGGATGGCACATACACGACCCATATTTGATAAACATTTTCTGTAACAGCAAAGTTATTTATTGCTGTAAGATCAGTTAAGGTTATTATATTTTATCTGGGCCTAGGAATCCTAAAGGTTGTTCTTCTTTGTGTATCCCTGTTCAAAGACCACAAGCCATGGTTTCTTTTTGTGAGGTATTTGCCTTCACAGTTAAGACAAACTCTTTTGAGACCTTACAGATTTGGATAGTGGATGTAAATTACACCTTCAGGGATCTGTATACTTGTCCTCCTCTAAAGGTTATATATTTTTGCTTTTCTTTGCAGGATCCTTTGCCTGGTACTCCGTTCTTTTATGTTTGTTACTATGTCAGGGACATAGTGGCTTGCATCCCAGGCCACTTCAGCAGCACATTTCAATGATTTTATTTAAGAAATGGTTTGAAATATTTTCTAATTCAGTTTAACACATGCCAAAGTACATTTCCAGAGAGTGTAAGTGCACTGCCAAAGAGCCAGCCCTGCTGCAAACACCAGTAGGAGTAGCTAGGCCAACAAAAGAGGTTAACATTTGTTTGGCAACTTCCTTCAGGCTATTAGAGTGGAGAATGGAAGAAGCTAAAATGAGAAGTGGTTCTTGCTCGCAGTAACCTAAACAGAATAGCCAAGAGCACAGCCCAGGGCCTAGAAAAAAAGGAAAAAAAACGGAGACTGATGAGCCACCTGAATGTTCAAGCTGCTCACCAAGGTCACAGACCAAAGTGCTTTCAAGGTCACAGACCATAGTGCTTTCTAAGGCCCAGGGCTGCAACTTGACCTTGTAGCCCCTTCTGAATGAGTACCAGAACCCAGTCCAGCAAATCCCAAACACCTATTTCAATCCACCTTTCTTAGTTGTTTAAGTAAACATGGTAAAAAATAAATGAGGTTGAACTTCATCTGTCAAAGGCCTCACAACCTTACTTCTCTAAAGGACATCTGCTACCTTCCTGCTACCTCCATTTGCTGCACATTGTTTTTCTTCCATTCAGGCTCAAACCCTCTCAAGCTACAATCCACAATCCATTTTTCATTTAACTTCTAAACATTAAAATAAATAGAAGTCTCATCAGTAAACATTGTGACAGTTATCTTTTTAACTCTCATTTGTATAAACTGATGCACATCCCTTTTTCTAAATCACATGGAGATGGATCAGTTGTTCAAATATAAATATATTTAGCAGAATTCTGTCATTTCCTGATATGTATATTCATTTCTGAATGACTCAGTTCATACATCTTTATAAACCTGAGAAACTATCTTCTGAGTTATTCACAGATGCAGGCGATGATGCCAGCAGAGTCAAAAGCTGACAATGTATGCAGGGTCAGCACTGGAGGAAAAGCAGCTGCGAGTCATGGCTCTGGGATCATTTTAATCTGTGTTTGGGTACAAGAAATGTCACAGAGGTTCACCTGAAATGAAATTATCCGTTTCTCTTAGCTTGTTTTGTACCACCTAATCCTCTAACTCTTTATTAAACATTATCTTTCCCATCTGCTCTAGTGAATGTTCAACACCTTGTGGACAAACTCCAGGCTGATTGGTTTTTATGGGCAACATGATCTCAGTTTTATGCACATACTTAGGATTATCTCAAGGACAAAGAGGATGAACAATCCATTAACTATAATCAGCAACTACGCATCTCAAGGTAGCTACGGCATATATTTGATTTTCAAAAGAAAATGCTGAATTAAAATATGTCTGTCCAAAAATGTTTAACCTCCAACACACAGAAACAGCGTTTTCTGTTCTCCACGCTCTGGTGAGCGGTGCTACTAGAAATCACATCTCGGTCCCACTCAATCAGCATTTCCAGCCCTTAAATCTTATTTTAAGATCTGACACTACAGCAAGAGAAAGATCGTCTTGAAAGCCATCGTCGTGGAGATCTGTGGGCAAAGTGTGCAGAGTGTATACATGCACACACAGACGTGCACATGAGAACTTTTTTCAGGAAACTGCACTGTTATTGCATTATGTAGAAAACTTACTTCTTTAGTGATTTTAGAATTACATGTAGCCTACTGCTTACTTTTATAAAACATCAATCCTAAAAATTCCATCAAATACATAGGTATCTGAGATCCAGTTTTTATTGCTAGTCAATGTTAATTACACACATTAGAAAACCAATGCTATTATTTCAATATTTAACTCCATGTAGAGTAATCTACTAGGACTTTATTTGCGCACCTCCTAACTTAAGTGTGAACGTCATTGTGAAAGCCTTTGCTTTCTTGATTTTCATAAGAATTCCTTTTAATACTCATCTCTCTTTGCACTCCTGTTTTATTAGTGAGCTCAGTTTGTGTTCTTGGCTGACCTTTCAAACAAAGGTACTTGCTTTTTCTGTTACTCTAAAGCTTTATGATCCTGTAATAATAACAATTATGATGGCATCTGATCACACTGTATATATTAATGACAAGATGCATCTGGCCACATGTCTTCACAGTTTACTGATCTCATGGAAAAGAGCTGTTAGGCTGCCTCCTTGCAACTTGTATCACAAGGTAATTAAAAACTAGCTTTTTTAGCAGTTTGAACTTTGTTTTGCAGTGAATTGGAAATATCACATGCTGCTGAAAGAATGTACCAGTCACCTGCTCGGCTTTATACAAGGAAAGGTGTGAAAAACAGGTACAGGAGTTAATCATGTACCCAGAGCGAGGTCTTTCAAGCTCTTGCATATGTTTCTTTATTCATTACTTTCCTTAAGGGAAGAATGCTAAGGTGCAGTGCTGAATGTCATCTTCAAATTACAGTTCAGGCCCTTCCTTCACAGGTCAAAATCAAGGTAAAAGCAAGATGAAGAACGAGATAGGGGTGCTTACATGGGCACCAGCTGTCGAAAAGAATACACAAGCCAGCAGTGGAAGCCTCTGAGGACAGAGAAGGGATGGGGATGAGAAGAAGAATTACTTTTCACTGGGTTCTCTTTCATTCCGTTTGAACATTTTACCTGATGCTCATATTACTTAAAAATATAAATAGCAATAACTGAACAGTATTTGTCCCTTCCAAGCACGGTGACAACCCACACTGATCTCAAAAGTCAGCACTAGCAACATGGTGCACCAGGCCCTCACTTCTTTTCCTCCTGATCCCTCATAAGGGACCCTCTTCTCCCCCTGTCCTATTGACCTCAGCCAGTGTCCTTAGATTTTCTCCCTGTCAAAGCAAGTTACCAAGAAACTACCTGTTTTATTGAATATAAACGAATGAGAGCAGTTTTGCTTTCGTACACATATATAAAAAAGCAATGTCAGACCAAAAGGAACTTTTTAAATCCTCATTGTGGGGACATCGGAAACAAATTTCCCTAGATTAAACAATTGGTCAGGGGTGATGTCCGTGTATGTTATGGTTTTGTGGGGGAAAGGGATATGTAGGTAGGAGAGGGAAGGAGGACTGATCACAAGCAGAAGGGTTGGCAAGTGTGTGGGATGCTGTGCTGGGAATGGCTCTTAGGGTATGCAGTCCAGCCTAACCCAGCACAACTCCCCACTAGGCCTGATCAAGCACACCTCTGGGCAGAAAGCTGAAAAAGTGGGGTCCTTGCATCCAACCCCTCCTTGACGCTGCTGGTGTCTGCTGGAGCCCTGAGCAGGATGATATGTATGAAATACTACCACTGGGTATCGTCGAAGTGATATAGCAATTCCACTTAGCAGGACCATAGGCTGGTTAAAATACATTCTGTAGGGTACTGTGAATGCTCTCCATGAGATTGCTCTAACCTGCCTCAGCTGCCTTGTTTTACTCCTTTCTGCCTTCTCAGTGCCCTATTTTGATACTGCTTCAAATCCAAAGTTTCTCCTTCTATTCACACACACATGCATTAGAACACAGTAAAACAAAAGATTGCCTACTTGAGAATTAAATTTTTCACCTTTAGGTGGTTAGTAAGGCCAAACTCATTAATCTTCTTCTATTTGCTATTTTCTGCAGTATAATTACATGGTACCAACCAGTGAAATTGCTGGTTAAAGGCTTGTGTTATGATTCCGTGGCTGCCTTTCATGTCCATGTCATCCTGTAGAGAAATTGGCATGGGAATACTAGGCCCCATTGCTGAATAATATATGTAAGATCTACCATAAGACATCTGCTTTTGTGTCCAAATGGGAAATTATTACATTAAGATTAAGCATCACTGACTTTTTTTTCCAAGATGGAAACACCTTTATTGCTTTTGTTGGTTTAAAAGTAATAAATACCTGCTTTACAAAATTCTAACCCTAAAGAATAGTACAAAGTTGTAAATGAAAGACCTCTTTATAATCTTCCCTGACTGGGATAGCCACTGTTACCGGTTTGGGGGGTGGGTGTGTGTGTGTGTGTGTGTGTGTGTGTGTGTGTGTGTATGTTTTTTTGTTTTTTTTTAATTGGGGAATTAGGAGAGGGGAACAGCATTGGGGAATCAGGGAAGGGGAACAGACAAGTTGCTGTCCCTCCGTTCTTCAGTCTAGTTGCGGAGGATGTTGCTTCACTGGCCCATGTTGGTATTGTCATTGCGCTCTTCCTGGGTGAGGCAGCTCGGTCTCCAGCCTCTGGATGGTCGCTCACCGCAGCTATTGGCAGCTCACACTGGCTGCCGGCCACGCACTGTAGCCTATGGCAGCCCACTGCAGCAGGGGTTGCAGCCTACACCGTCGCTGGGGCTCACGCAGCCCAGCACTAGGTGGAGCTGTTGTTACCTGTGGAGGGCAGTGTCACTGGCCCTCATATGTGGGATCCAAACCGGGGCCGCTGGCATCCCGAGCCAGCTCTCAACCAATGCGCTACTCAGCCGGCCTTGGTATATATCTTTAGAGATATCTGTTATATACAAATATTGATGAAAGCATACTATCCAGAGCTCCGTTGCAAGTAAAAAAAATGTAATTCATGCTAGTTTAAGCATAAAAGATCTCACATAACTAAAAACTCCAGCTAGTTCCAAGCATAGCTTGATCCAGGGACTCATATGATATCACCAGGACTTGGTTTCTATCTGTATCTTACATTTGCCATGTTGGCATTATTCTTGGGCTCTTTATAGTGTCCCCAGTAGCTCCAGAATCACCTGTCCTCAGGTTAAAGTCTAAGAACAAAAGGCAAAGAATCTCTTCCTGCTACTTCTCACACATGTCAACATGGCTGATATGTTCAACTCCAAACTAAGTATGACCAGGAAAACGAAATATTCTGATTGACCAAGCTTGCGGCTCCCATGCACCCCTGGGGCCAGATGGAAGTCAACTCCTTCTGAAACACATGCACTGAGAGGGGATGTCTCCAGAAAATCAGGGACTGTTAACAAAAGAGTGAGTGGATACTGATAAACAAAGTCAACAGATGCCCCCAATACCTTTGCTTCTTTCATCATTGGCATCAGGGTCAATTACATAACTTGTGGGGCTCAGTTCATAATGAAAATACAGAGCTCTTTGTTCAAAAATCAGTAAGAAAGGTGGCATTAATGGTACTAAAATATAAAGCACTTTCCCTTTTTCTGCAGTCTCTCCTTCAATTTCTTATGGTGCTTGCTTTTTGCTCTATAATGTAGTAAGTAATGGAGAATTAAAAATTCAAATTATTAGCATGATTTTTGCCATTCATCTTTATACGTTTTTACATCAGTTTTAAATACAAATATAAAGATTTTTAACTCACATATGGATCACCAAAATTACAGTCTTGTAGTTTGTACTTGCATTTGTATTTCATTCTTAGCAGAACAGCACCAAGTAACTGACCTGTTTTCATTTCATGTCTTCATACATGTACCTTCTACGACTTTGTACCTTCAGCTTACTGATGAGTTAGGAAAGACTTAAAGGAAAATTATGTGTTGTTCTTCTTTCCTTTTACATCCACGTCTTCACTTTCAGCATAAGTGGTTTGCTATGAAAGTATATGATAGGGTTTCTTGGTTATTCATCTTTCTCACAATGTTATTACCTTCTTTCTGCACTCAAAGCAAGTTCTGGTTTGAATGAAAACCATGACCTCTTGGAGCTGTCAGGGACCCCACTTGCGTAGACAGAGATGAAACTGCCTTTCCTCATACTCGCTTTGAGTCTCACTGAACTACCATATGTTGTGGGCTAACCGGAATTCAGTGCTCAAGAATGTTACGTGCAAATGAGGTGGCAAAGACACCAGACACATGCATTGCATGTATCTTCTCGTCTCACATACATGGTCCATTGTCTTAGTAAGTTTCACTCCAAAACACAAATTCAAAACCAAAATGCTTAAGAATCCTAACACAGCAACAGCTGAGTATTAAACCAAGCTCAGGGCTCCCTGAGTGTAGTCTTTTTGCAACCGTGTAAGTCACAGGCTCATGAAGCTGGCTTTGGGTCACAATAAACAGAACGAGACTATTTAAATAACCAAAAGTGACTGAAAATCCTGTAGAAAGATAGATGTGGTTAAGGATGTCCACTGCTGAGAAAGAAAGGAAGTTTCCACAGAAGGCAGTGGTAATAGCTATTGGAAAAAAATATATATAAATCATTTCAAATACATGCCCAGCAATTTATGACTACTCAATCAAACCTATTACACATGTAAGATTCATTCATTTTTTTAATGGTTACATAGTATGTTATTGTATGATTACACTATAATTTATTTTAACAGTGCCATATTAACATTTAGGTTCTTTCCAATTTTTCAATAAGACTTTTATGAATATTCTTGAAAACCTATCTGATTGTTTCCATAAGATAAATTTCTAGGAGTAGAATTACTGAGTCAAACAAGATGCATGCTTTAAATTTCTCAAACACATCACCAGCCTGCCTGTCAAAGTGGCATGCCAGTTTATGCCAGTAGTAGTGTATGAGAAAGTCTGTTTCCCCATGCCCAACACTAGATGTTACTGTTCCTTTTTATCCTTAATAATATGAATGATGAAAAATTATAACATTGTATATTTCTTAAATCATGGCTGAAGATGAGCATCCTTTTTATACTTATTGCTAATTCTCATTTTTAACATTTCTGAACATTCAAATTCTACTTGAGGCCCTTGCCTCATACTCTATCAGAGATGAAGGGAAAAAAATGAATTGAAGCAATGTGCTATTATTTCCTATCAAAATGAAGGATGATAATAATAGCAGCCACTTAATAAGTGCTTACTACATACCAATCATTTTATACACATCATCCCTTTAAATATTCACAATCTCATTGAATCTTAAAATTTGAAGGGCTATTATTATTCCCATTTTACAGAAGAGAAAACAGAGGTTTTAAAATTTTAATAATTAAATAGCAAAAAATAAAAAGGACTCTGTTGGAACATGGGTCTATCTGAAACCAAAGTGCATACTCTTCAGACCCTGCTATAAACTATATATCCTTGAACTAATCTGATGTCCCTAATTGTCATATTAATATGGCAAACTGTCCTGCATCTAGTTGAATTAGGTCATAAAATAATCCTTAGCTGCAGAATGACATTGTTTAATACCTAGCAAACCCTGAGGATGTTAACCAAAAGGAAGAATGCTACCTGAACTCTATCTGTCTGGCCAGGAGCTGAAAGGCAACTAGGAAAGCTGAGTGTGCATCACTCATCTTGAAGCCTCGTAAAAGAAGGGAAATTGTATTTGCAAGTCAATTTCTGAATGTTTGAGGAAGCCTTGCAGGAACACTGCAGTGAAGAGTTAAAATGAGGGACTTGAGAAGGCATGTGGATAATAATATAGTGTGGGGGGCTCTCCACTGCAAGGTACGTAAATACTTTATACACTAATTCAATTACATTTTCATATTATGCAGGAAGACTGATTTAAGCAACAGCCACACCACTGTCCCATCATCACCCATGCATACATGCAGGAGAACAGAGTTAAGAGAGCTAGGTCGACCTTAACTCTAGATTTCTTGACTTTTATGGGCTTACATTGGAACTTTAATGTTTTATTAATGTAGAGTTTTTGGAGTTGGTATTCAAAACATTTCAAGCAGAGATATGATGGGTCTCAGAGACCTGGAATCTGTTCACATTGGCAGGTAGTTAAAAAAAAAAATCCACTATTTTAGACAAATTATCAACCAATCAAAGAACTTAGTAGAATCATTTTTACATAAATTATTAACCTTGCAAAAAGTAAAAATATTTAACTTGTAATTATTGATAAATACATGAATAATGTATATAATCACGAACTTTTGAAAATCCTTGTTGCAATGTATAACTAAATACATTTTTAAATTATCTTCAGAGAAATGGCAATAAAGAACCAGAAATAGATTTTCCCAAAGCATAAAGGAAATAAACTATCCCTTGTACATGCTTCAAATAAAGAGTCAAGAAATTCTAGAGTGTCTTTCATTTTATTTATATCTTACATTGATTTATGCAAGAAATCCCTTCCAAAACCTTAAGGCCCTGTTAGTATGTATGATTTTGTAGAAGGAAAGTCAAAGATTACCCAAGGTTGTAATTTCCAGTAATAAAAATTTTCTATCATGCTGGTTCTCTTCTATTTCAAAAGGTTTTTGCCTTTGGAAAAAAAGTGAGATTTATGTAACATATTTTTTGAGGGAGAAGGAAAGAGTTGTATTGAGAGTTAATTTCAGCTTTTTTACATTTGAATAAGTAAATGTGTTGGACGGTCTATATTTTCCTTAAAAATATTATTTAACAATACATTTCCCCTTGGAAAGACCAAGGATCAATATATTGTAAAAGTTTTAATCAGATTGCTACCATAAATGAGTATTAACACATTTTCACACTGTTACTGCTTTTTGTCGCCATTTATATGACTTGCTTTACTTCTTTCCCAGTTCATTTGCAATACTCACAGGTTTTATCGGAGAGATTTTTATTTTTCCGGAAACTGAAGATTTTGAGTTACGTGTTTCCATATTCATAAATGTCTTGACTATGAAGAATAAAGTGAAAAAAGATTTAAGCTGGGTAAAAACGTTGCTTATGGAATAGTCACTCAGGAATAATCATCTCAACTATAGCAACTCTTTGTGCAAAGACAAAAGGGGCAAATTCTGTCCTTGGATGTGCACTCACAGCTCCTATTAGCTTTTGAAAACAGCTACGTGAGTGTAGCCAAGGACAGTGTTTAGCCCAATTTGATCTAATTTATCCAGACCACTGCAGCCATGAAAGATAAAGACAGATTATAAGACATTTTGCATGTCAGTACAGTAGCATGCTTTGTGTTTTTCCATTCCCCCGGGTTTTCTTCATCAGACCAAATGTCAGTGATCACATCTGAGAAGTTTGAAAAGTACATAGATCAAATTTACTTGTAATATTACTTGCTATAGTTGGCAGTACTATCTCAGAGGATGCCATTTTTTTCTGTGTTGGAGGCAAATTAAGTTTATGGGGGAAAAAAGTTAGTCATATGCAAATGAAATTAAATGCTAAAACAAAAATAAAAGGACATTGATTTTAAACAGTTTTTTAAAGACCAATCAGGCAATATTGAATTGATATGTTTTAGACAGTCTCAAAGCCCTAGTTTACAAGATATATTCCATGAAGAGGTTTTTTTTTTAATAGTTTACTAAATTAAATTTCCCTCAGAAATGCTTAGACCTACGTATGTAGTAGGTTACAATGGTTATTTACTCCAGAATGGGGCCAGAAGTCATAGGACTGGCTTTGTCTAAACCAATGCTTAGAAGGTTGGTGAAAAAGGTGTTGATTCCCCTGCCAAACTGCTGCCTCTGTGCACTATACATACTTTGAATGTCACACGACCTATCTTTATTAAACAGTATTACACAATTAACTAACAATGTGACCACTAGCCCCCTCTTTTTTCTTTCATGGACATAAAAAATAGTTTGGCAAACTACCTTGTAAATCCATGTTAAAGAACATATTGCCAACTGTACTCTGTTTATGAAAGCTAATGGGTATCCAGGGATCTTTGTTCTTGTGATAAACACTTATTTGACACCTCTTGAGGCTCTGGTAACTTCAGAACGCTTCTTGTCTGCTGCATGTGTCTGGGAAACTGATCCAGAGCCTTTTACATGAGTAAAAATCCTACTGATGTCAACAAAATGCTCAGCATGAGTAAGATGTATCATGAAAGCCATTTCAGAACTTCTCAGAACGTTTCAAGTACAGATTAAAGGAAGAAGAGAGATTCATGAGTCATTTGTCAACTTTCCCAAAATGTGAACTGATATTTCATGCAAATGTTCTGCCACTTTCTCGAGAAAGAAAAATTTCAAATACTATGAACCTGACATCTGATGGCAATGTGTGTTTGTATGTGGAGGAAAGGAAGGACACATGTACATGCCTCACAGTTAATCTACGTGCTCAGACTAGCCAGCTTTAGTACATAGCAGTACTTCTGCAAATTGCTTAATAAGCTAAAAGAAACTGAATCTTTGGGTCAAAATAAGGCAGGTAAATGTGGTTTTCACTTGTCCATACTCTACTTCCCTCTTCTCTAAAGATAACCTCTTCGATGTGCCTGTAAATTCCAGGTGAGCAGGTAGAGTAATAACTATTATGGTAATATGGAAGAAAAGGGGTTGTGCAGTAAGAACATCAACCTGTACCTTTCCTTCTTCCCTTAGGAGAAATAACATCCAAGAGCCATCATGGTTCTTTTTTATTTCTTTCCCCTGAATTTGCAAAAGTTAGCTGGAAAAACCTTCTCCCAGCATTTAAGGCTGAAGTTGATCATCTGAATCATGAATAACTGCAAGATTATGGTGTGTGGGATGCATATCTTGTGAAACAGGAATTAAGGCCAAGGTAGATGATATCCGGGTAGTTACAGACTTCAGAGGCACAGAGAAATCAGACATATCTTTGGGGAGTGAAGAGTTAATGATCCAAAGTCAAACAGAAGAAGGCTGGAAGTCCAAGAAATGGGGCTATCTATGGAATTGGAGAGATGTTTGCTCCTCTGAGACATTAATATCATCCCAAAGAGCTGTTTCTTCTGTGCTGTCCTCTGTTCTTTGCCAGCCTTGAGTAGCCACAGAACCACAGGCAGAAGAGGGAAAAGACTCTCCTGCTTGGTACAAGGACAGGTGTGCTAACTTGATTAGGAGGTTTCCCCAATGCCACTCCAGTGAAATGAATAGTCTCAGAACTCTGAGCCAGTCCTCTAAAGGTCATGATCATGTAGAAGACAGACTGGATCTCAGTGGGCAAATTACATAGCAAGGAATATGGACACGTGGAATTTTCTTTTTTATGTCTGTAGCTTGGGATCAACGTTCAGCATATTTTTGCCAGTTTTTTAATCTGTGTATTGAAGTTAATAATAAATGCACTAAAGTGTTTTGAGCTTTGGGGAGAAAGTTTGAAAAGTATATGGAAGTGCTATGCTGTACCAAAACAGCAATAATAGCTTCCATTGATTGAAGAAAAACCACGTGCCAGTTAATGTACTAGGTATTTGACACATGACTTCATATATCTAACAAATCTAGGATATGGGTTTTATTATCCCAGCCATACAAATAAAAAAATATTAAGGATTCAGAAAGGATAAGAAACTTGCCCAAGTTCATATAGCAAGTGATTCAAGGCAGAAGTGGCAGAGCTGTTCTTCCTGCATTTAAGTTTGTGTTTATCAGATCTAGGAATACTACGGACCCAGAATTAAACCCTCATCAAGAAGCATGCTAGGGCCGGCCGAGTGGCGTGGTGGTTAAGCGCTGGCTTGGGAAGCCAGCAGCTCTGGTTCGGGTCCCACATATGAGGGCCAGTGACACTGCTCTCAAAAAAAAAAAAAAGCATGCTAGTTTTGCTTATATGGCCACTCTTTTTTACAGTCATCAGAAATATTCCTGGTTCCACAAATATAAATTTATCTGTTTCCTTTTCTCACTATCTTCATGGATACAGTATTTTCCTACTCCCTATAATATTAGGTGTTGTGGATTTCTTCGTTTTTGTTTTTCTAAAGGAAAAAAAAAGGAAGAAATGGAGAAACACTCGCATGTTTGTATCCATAAATAAAGTTGAATTGAATTGGTAATAAATGGCCTCTCAAGCAGTGTTTTCATTTGCTAGTGTTGCCTTTAATGACTGACAATTTCCTCATCATTATTCTCAAACAAGCTCAATGGCATTAGTGTTCTTTGCATTGTATGAAGGAAAGACAAAGTCAGGAATTTGCTTTTATTTGATTGTCAAACTGATTTTTCAGGATTGGAAATTTGTATTCATACCTTGATATTCTTTAGGAACTCATCAGGGGCCTCAGTTACACCAAACATTGTGATAACACAAAAGCAAAGAACTATTAACTGTTTATTGTGTCACCAGATGTCCCCCCATGCTATACAACAAACTGAAATTTTGCCAGTTGAATTTTTAAAATCACCCTTAAATCATACTTTCTCCTTAGGCTTATTGTTTGTGATTTCTCCTTTTCCTTATGCCAAATCTTTTGAAAAATGAAAACTCACTAGAGTTAAATCAGAATAATTTTCCAACCTATCTACCTCTGTGAGCCAATATTGCTGTTAAGTCAAATTGGTCAAGGACATCTCTCCTTTAGAGTCTCTTCTTGAGCCTTCCAGAATTCAAGGCTCCTTTTCAGAAAGTAAAGAAAATTGGTATGGGAACTTCTCTGAGTACTTTGGTCCATGTGACAAGAAATGACCACCCCTTGTCTCTCTACTTTTTGCCGTTTACCCCTTTGTTCACCAAAGTACAGAGCAACAAGGAGAGGTTCTGAGAAAACAGGAATCTGGGATGACTTATACAACATGTTATCCATTTTGCACAGAATAGAGCCTGAAAATCTGTTAAATGCTCATTAAATACTTATTGAATAAATGAAAAGTCATATCTGAATATGGGGATTATGAGTGAATTTTGATTATCCAAAAAATTGTGATTCTCCTTTCTTCATCATAACAAAATCATATAATTGGTATGATTACAGCAGGCTCACAAGCTTCTCCTCCTTTTTCTTCCCCATAGCTAAAAATTTTTGTCTAAATGTTTCAGGTCACAAATTCAGATTTTCTGCATCATTGGGAAATTCCTTTCTAGGTATCTTGGCTATTGAAGACCTGATATTTTTCCCATTCAACAGTAGTTTCAGATAGAAGAATAGAAAGATTAAACAACAAGTAAATCTAAAATTTCAGTAGGTAACAAATGATACATATAAAGATGAAATAGATGGGCATTTATCAAGAAAAATTATGCCCAACACTACTGATTAGTTCACAATACGACAGTATAGTGTTTTTTTATTTATTTTATATTTTTTTCCAATTTAAAATAAGGATGTGGTAGACAGAATTTCTAAAATAAACTCCCAAAGATGTTCTGCCTTAATCACCAGACTATGAATATGATAAAATATCACACCATGAATAAGTTACATTACATACTAAAATGGACTCTGCAACTGCAATTAAGATTACTAAACAGGTATATTTAAAATATGAAGATTATCCTGGATTATCCAGGTGGGTCCAATGTAATCACATAAGTCCTAAAAAGCTAAGAGCAGGATTAGAAGGGGAAGTCAGAGAAATTCAAGGCATGAAAAGCACTTGACTAGGTATGGAAATTAGTTAAGCTTTCATCAGGGTAAAATGGCTGTGAAATATCAGTACCTGCTTCTCGAGGCTATAAATAATACCTTGGAACATGGTTGTCACAGATTAGAGATCCAATAAATTTAAAAAGGATGTTAGGGAGAATCATCTGGAGAACACATACAACTAAGGATACAAAGAGGCCACCTCAAGACTAATAGGAGGGACAGAGATGCAAAACAGGCTGACCCCAAACACACAGGTAGTGGGTGACCACCAAGAGGGACACCTTGGCAGTGGAGGTCCCTCCAAAGAGTGAGGGAGTACCTGCCCCACACTGGGATCCCTAGCCCAGGGGTCCTGTGACAGGAAGAAAAGTCCCTATAATATCTGACAGTGAAAATCAGTGAGGTTTCTGTCCACTTTTCCCAGTGAGACAAAGGTGGCTGGAAACACAGACATTCTCTTCAAGAACCCAGACTCACTCACTCACCCTGGGCTCCGACAGAGGGACAGTAACTCAAGAGGTACCAGAGACATACAAGGAAAGACTGAGTTGTGTTGCCTAGGGCAAGCACTAAAGGGACAACCACCACTATGTCTCTGTGGAACCCATCTCATGTGTAACCTACAGGAGAGTGCCATATTTTCTATGTTGAACCCATGCCCTCAGGGTCAAATCTGAGAGCACATTGGTCTGATAAAAAGTTGCGCCTGTGCCCACCATCTTGGTGAATCCCTTAGACCCTGCCCTGTCCAACTAGTACAACATTACCTAGGGCACCCTCAGCTTCTTGGCAGCTAGCGCCATACTGCAAGCTGCCGGAGACTTGTACAGCAGTGGACAGCCCGTGGCAGCCTGAAAAATTTTCAGTGGCAGGAAGTCAGTCTTAGCTTGCACGGCAGGCTTTCTTGGGAAGCTCTCAGAGATCTGCAGACCCAAGACAAGTGATGGCTTGCCACAGTGTTCTCAGGACATTTTGTGGAATGGCGACAGGCTCAACACTGCTGCAAGGATCTGCATTAACTTTATAAAAACCATTAGCCACATTCCATGTCTCCCTGGGACCCTGCCCCATACAACTTGGGGCTACATCACTGGGAGCACTGCCAACACTGGGTCAACAAGACCAGCCCATGCATGTAAGGAGGCTCTTTCAGTGGCTGAGCCTTATGGGCAGCCAGCAGTAGCAACAGGCCTAAGGATTCCCTGCCCTTTTGCTGAGCTGCTCCAGGCCAGATACTAGTAGCAACTGGCTTTGGTTCACAGTGAGGCCACCCCCACATGTTTCCAGGTCCAATGGAGGCAGCAATCAATTGCATACAGCTTTGTAGCTCCACTAGATAGTAGCAGGATGGTCACAGGCAAAGCTGAAGTTGGCCTGCATGGGAGCCCTTCCCAAGAGGCACCAGAAACAACACACCCAGAGGCTGGTCTAAGACCACATAAGAGTACTACCTGATTAGCCCCAAAAGTAGCACACCCAAAGGGTGGTCTCACTCAGTCCATTCAGGCGAACCACCTTCTGAGGGGTCAGCCCCCACATAGCAGCTCATACATTGTGAGTATAGTCAATCTTCACAGCCAGTAGGCTGAGAGTCAATCCCACCCACTGCCACACCAATAGCAATTAAGTCTAAAATACAACAGGAAAATACACACAACACACATAAGGGACACTCCTGGGACTGATCAGGGACTCTGCACCACTGGATCACACAAGACACATAAAGCTAATCGGCAAAGACAGAGAAATAGGAGATCTGCTTAATACACAGAGAGGCAGCCACAATGAGGAAACAAAAGAAACATGTCACAAATAAAAGAACAGAAGAAAACTTCAGAAATAGAACTAAATAAAATGGAGACAACCAACCTACCAGAGATAAGAGTTTACAATACCGGTTATAAGAATGCCTAAGAAATTTAATGAGAATATCAAAAAGAAACTGTAAGCATAAAGAAGGACATTGAAACCATAAAAAATAATCAGTCTGAAATAAAGAATACAATAAGTGAAATGAAGAATATACTAGAAGGGATCAACAACAGATTAGATGAAGCAGAGGACTGAATCAGTGATTTAGAAGACAAGGCAGCAGAAAACACCCAATTGAAACAAAAAAAATAAAAAATAATTTTTACAAAAATGAAGATAGTTTAAAGGAACTCTAAGATAACACCAAGCATAACAATACTGACATCATAGGAGTAATAGAAGGAGAAGAAAGAAAACAAGGGATCGAGAAACTATTTGAAGTAATAATGACTGAGAACGTCACTAACCTGGTGATGGAACTAGACATACAAGCACAGAGAGTCCCAAACAAGATAAACCCAAGACACATTATAATTAAAATGTCAAAGGTTAAAGACAAAGAGAGAATCCTAAAAGCAGCAAGAGAAAGGCAACCAGTTACTTACAAGAGAGCTCCCATAAGACTAACAACTGATTTGTCAATAGAAATTTTGCAGGCCAGAAGGGATTGGCACAAAATAGTCACAGTGATAAAAAGCAAGGACCTACACTAAGAGTTCTCTACCCAGCAAGGCTATCATTTAAAATTAAAGGAGAGAAAATGAGCTTCCAAGACAATAAAAAGCTAAAGGAATTCATCACCACAAAGCAAGTATTACAAGGAATGTTAAAGGGACTTCTTTAAGAAGAAATGGGAAAACAAACAAATAAAAGAATATCAATATTTATGAATAAAAAAATGGCAATAACTATGTACCTATCAATAATTACTTTAAATGTAAATAAATTAAAAGCTCCAATCAAAAGACATAGGGTAGCTGAATGGATAAGAAAACACGACCCATACATACGCTGTCTACAAGAGACCTACCTCAGATCAAAAGACACACATAGACTGAAATAAAGGGATGGAAAAAGATATTTCATGCAAATGGAAACCAAAGAAAAAAAGCTGGAGTAGCAATACTTATATCAGATAAAATAGACTTTAAAACAAAGGCTATAAGAGGCAAAGAAGGACATTACATAATAATAAAGGGATTAAGCCAACAAGAGTATATAACCCTAATAAATATCTATGCACCCAACATAGGAGCACCTAAATATATAAAATAAATATTGACTGACATAAAGGGAGGGGTCAACAGTAACACAATCATATTAGGGAATTTTAACACCTCACTGACACCGACGGACATATCTTCCAGACAGGAAATCAAGGAAACAGCAGACTTAAGTGATAAACTGGACCAGATGTATTTAATTTATATTTTTAGAGCATTTCACCTCAAAGCAGCGGAATATACACTTTCCAAGTGCACATGGAACATTTTCCAAGATAGACCACATGTTAGGCCACAAAACAAGTCTCAATAAATTTAAGAAGATTGAAATCATATCAAGGAGCATCTCTAACTACAATGGCACGAAACTAGAATGAGTTACAAAAAAAAAAAATTTTTAAATACACAAACAAAAGGAGGCTAAATAACGTGCTACTAAATAAGGAATGGGTTAACAATGAGATCAAGGAAGAAATCAAAAGATACATTGAGACAAATGTAAATGAAAACACATGACCCACAATCTGTGGGACACAGCAAAAGCAGTCTTAAAAGGAAAATTCTACCTCAAGAAACAAGAATAATCTCAAATAAACAATCTAGCTTTACACCAAAGGGAACTGGAAAAAAAATAAAGAAAACAAACAAACAAAAAACCAGCAAACAAAGCCCAAAGTGAGTACAAGGAAGGAAATAATAAAGATCAAAGTGGAAATAAACAATATAGAGGCTAAAAAAAATTACAACAGACCAATGAAACCAAGAACTGCTTCATTGAGAAGATAAACAAAATTAATAAACCATTAACCAGACTCATCAAGAAAAAAAAGAGAGGACCCAGATAAATAAAATCAGAAATGAAAGAGGAAAAGTAACAACAGAAACCAGAGAAATACAAAAAAAAAAATTTAAGAAAACAGCATAAGCAATTATATGCCAACAAACTTGAAAATCTGGAAGAAATGGATAAATCCCTAGAAGCATACAATCTTCCAAGGCTGAATCAAGAAGAAACAGAAAATCTGAATTGACTGATTATTACTAATGAAATCGAATCAATAACCAACAAGCTTCCAACAAACAAAAGTCCTGGGCAGATGGCTTCACAAGTGAATTTTACTAAACATTCAAAAAAGAATTAACACCTATTATTCTCAAACTATTTCAAAAAATTCAAGAGGAAGGGAGGCTCCCAAGCGCATTCTATGAAGCCACAATTATCCTGATTCCAAAACCAGACAAACATTACAAAAGAAAAAAGAAAGAAAGAAAGAAAGAAAGAAAGAAAGAAAGAAAGAAAGAAAGAAAGAAAGAAAGAAAGAAAGAAAGAAAGAAATCTATAGGCCATTATCCCTAATGAATATAGATGCAAAAAATCCTCAACAAAATATTAGCAAACTGAATTCAGCAATACATTACAAAAAAAAATACATCACAATCAAGTGGTGTTTATTCCTGGGATGCAAGTTCAATATCCACAAATCATTAACGTGATACACCACATAAACAAAATGAAAAATAAAAATTATATGGTCATATCAATAGATGCAAATCAAGTATTTAACAAAATCCAGCATCTGTTCATGATAAAAACTCTCAGCAAAGTGGGATTAGTGGAAATATGTCTCAACATAATAAAGGCCATATATGACAAACCCTCTGCTAACATCATACTCAATGGCTAAATGCTAAAAACATTCCGCTTAAGATCAGAAACAGGACAAGGATGTCCACTTTCACCACTTCTTTCCAACAGAGTACTGGAAATCATACCCATAGCAATCAGAAAAGAAAAAGAAATAAAAGGCATCCAAATGGGAAAGGAAAAAGTAAAACTGCCATTATTTGCAGTTGAACATGATACTATATAGAGAGAGCCACAAAGATTCTACCAAAAATCTGTTAGTACTGATTAATGAATTCAGTAAGGTAGCAGGACACAAAATTAATATTCAGAAATCGATTGCATTTTATACACCAATAACAAAGTATCAGAAAAAAATTTAAAAATGATCCCATTTACAATTCCATCAAAAAAGTAAAATATCTAGGAATAAATATAACAAAGGAAGTAAAAGACCTGTACTCAGAAAATTATAAGACATTGAAGTCAGAAAAAGAAAATACAAATAAATGGAAACATACACCATGCTCATGGATAGGAAGAATTAATATAGTTAAAATGTCCTTAATACTCAAAGCAATCTATCGATTCAATGCAATCGCTATCAAAATATCAATGGCATTTTTCAAAGAACTACAGCAGTTAATTCTAAAATTTATGTTGAACCATAAAAGACCCCCCACAAATAACCATGGTAATCTTGAGAAAGTAGAATGAAGCTGGAGGTGTCACATTACCTGTATCAAACTATATATACTAAAGGCCATAATAATAAAAATAGCATGGTATTGGCAAAAAAACAGACATATGGATCAATGGAACAGAAAAGAGAGTCTAGAAATAAATCTATGCCTATATGGCCACTTAATCTATGACAAAGGAAGCAAGAATATATACTGAGGTAAAGACGGTCTATTTAATAAATGGTACTGGGAAAACTGGACAGATAGATGCAAAAAAATGAAACTGGACCACCTTCTTACTCCATATACAATAATAAACTTAAAATGGATTAAATGCTTAAATGTAAAATCCAAAACCACAAAACCCCTAGAAGAAAACATAGGCAGTAAACTCTAAGACATTACTCTCGGTAATATTTTTACTGATATCTCTCCTTGGGTAAGGGAAACAAAAGAAAAAAGTAACAAATGGGACTACATCGAACTAAAAAGTTTTTGCACAGCAAAGGAAACCATCAACAAGACAAAGACAATCCACCAGATGGGAGAATATATTTGCCAAAATGATACATCTGATAAGAGGTTAATATCCAAATCTATAAAAAAATCATATGGTTCAACATCAAAAACACAAATATTCCAGTTAACAAATGAGCAGAGGACCCGACTAGCCATTTCTCCAAAGAAGACATGCAAATGGCAAACAGAGGCTCAATGTCACTAATCATCAGAAAAGATGCTCAACGTCACTAATTACCAGAAAAATGCAAATTAAAACCACAATCAGATATAACTTCACACCTGTCAAAATGGCTATCATCAGTAAATCAACAAATAAGTGTTGGTGAAGATGTAGACAAAAGGAAATCCTTGTGCTCTATTGGTGGGATTGCAAACTGGTTCAGAAACTATGGAAAACTGTATGGAGGTTCCTCAAAAAATTATTAATAAAACTAAAACTACCTTATGACTCAGCAATTCCACTCCTGGGTATTTATCCAAAGAAATCAAGAACATTAATTTGAAAAGATATATGCACCTGTATGTCCACTACATCACTATTTACAATAGCCAAGATATGAAGACAACCAAAATGCCCGTCAATATACTATTAGATAAAAAAAGATGTGGTGCATATATACAATGGAATATTACTCTACCATAAAAATAGAATGAAATCTTACTATTTGCGACAACATGGATGGGCCAGGGGGTATTATGCTAAGTGAAATAAGTCAGACTGAGAAAGATAAATACAATGTGATTTCACTTATATGTGGAATCTAAAGAACAAAATAAATGAACAAATAAAACAGAATCAGACCCATAATTACAGAGAATAAACTCATAGTTACTAGGTGGACAAGGGATTGGGGGGCTGGATGAGAAAGGTGAAAGCATTAGGAAGTACAAATTGGTAGTTACAGAAAAGTCACAGGGATATAAAGTACAGTACAGGGAATATAGTCAATAATATTGTAAAAACTATATATGGTGTCAGATGGGTACTAGACTTATTGGGGAGATCACTTCATAAATTGTATTAATGTCTAACCACTATGCTACACACCTGAAACTAATATAAAATAATATTGAATGTCTACTATAATTTAAAAAAATAAAAATTCACAACGATGTAAAACACAGTATGGGGAATATAGTCAATAATATTATAAAAACTATACGTGTGTTAGATGGATACTAGACTTATCAAGGGGATCACTTCATAAATTGTATAAATGTCTAACTACTAAGCAGCACACCTGAAATTAATATAAAATAATATTGAATGTCAACTATAATTTAAAAAATAGTCATGGGGATATATAGTACAGCTTAGGGAATATAGTCAATAATATTCTAATACTTGTAACTATGTACAAGTGTAAGGAGGATAATAGATGCTGGGCTTATCACTTTGTGACGTGTGTAAATGTCTAATCACTATGTTGTTTTGTATACCTGAAACTAATCAAAAATAAATAAATGTTCACCAACAGATGAATAAAGAAAATGTGAGATATATATATATATATATATATATATATATATATATATATATATATATATATTTCAGCCTTAAAAAAAGACAGAAATTCTGTCATTTGCAACAATATACGCGTAGATGAACCTGGAAGGCGTTATGCTAAATGAAATACACCAGAGAGAGGAACAAATACTACATGATATCACTTACATGTGGAATCTAAAAAAAGAAAAAAAAAACAATCAAACTCATTGAGACAAATAGTTGGAAAGTGATTGTGAGGGGCTGGGGGGTAGGTAAAATAGGGAGAAACTGGTAGACGGGTACAAGCTTTCAGCTATAAAATGAATAAGGTATGAGGAGTTCATGTATAACACAGTGACAATAGTTGATAATACTATTTTATAATTGAAATTTGCTAAGAGAGCAGAATTTAAATGTTCTCATACAAAAAAAGTGAGGCGATGAATGTGTTAATTCAGTGGAAGGAATCCTTTCATAACATATACATATATCAAACCATCACACTGTGCACTTTAAATATTTTACAATTCTATTTATCAATAATACCTCAACAAAGCTTAAAATTTAAAAAAAGTCCTTGACTCACCATTGCTGGCATTGCTGGTTTGAAGATGGAAGGGCTGTGTGAATAGGAATGCAGGTGGCCTTTAATAGCCAATTGCAGCCCCTGGCTTTCTGAAAGCAAAGAAAGTGGGCTCTCATTTCTACAGCTGCAAGGAACTGAATTTGGCCAACAATGCAAATGAGCTTGGAAGTAGATTCTTCCCAGAGCTTCCACATAAGAGTCCAAGACAGCTACCATCTGAACTTCAGCTTAGGCATAGAACCCAGCTGAGCCTACCTGGAGTTCTGATCTACAGAAACTGTGAGATAACGCATTTGTGTTATTATATGAGTATGCCTCCAAGTTTGTTGCAATTTTTACATAGCAATAGAGAGCTAATAAAAGGACAAAGGGTGTTTTCCTCGACATTATTAAAAATAAATATTCATAAAGAGTTTAAATGCAAGACAAAGTTTGAGCTGCAACTTTTTTTTAACTTTCAATAGATGAAGTTGCCCTCTATAGTTGCATAAAGTATGGGAGGGTGGCAGGTATGGTGATGATAATCTGGCTGGATATAAGCTACAAATTAACACTGAACATTATCCAGGGCAATTGAATCACTCAGTCTACCAGCATTTATTGCTTATCTGCTATCCACAAGGCATCACACTGAGCAATGGAGATAGAGATTAATCAGACAGGGTCCTACTAATAGATCCTGTAAGTAATAGAAAAGTAAAATAAAATATGAGAAATGCTATAATTTCTATAGGTAAAATGCCATGATGGGATAGCAAGGAACTGAAGATAATTGCAGGGGATAGTTCAATCAATTACCAAGAGTCTTCCATCATTTCTCCTTATATTACTAAAATCCATCACTTCTTTTCACCTTTTTCTATTCCTATTTCCACTTCCCTGCATTGAGCCGGAACAATCTGGCCTACATTTCTGCCACATTTTTTAACCAATATCCCCACCACCACTCTTACCATCACGTAAATCATCTTCTACTCAGCAACTAGAGTAATATTTCTAAATTGTGATTCTGATCATGTCACTCTTCTGTATAATATTCTTCAGGAGCTTTTCTCATTGCCTTTACATAATTTCCAAACTCTCTGAAAAGGCTCACATGGCCTTCCATGACCTGGCTTCTCCTCTTTCCAGCTCCAGTTCTTACAATACACTCATCAAACCCTCTGCTCCAATCACACTGAACATCTTAAAGTTATCTGAACTTCCATGCTCTCTCTCCTTTGGACTTTGGCATATATTGTCCCTTCTTCCTAGAATTCTCACCTTTGGCCCCATCCTTCCTAAGTAGCTCCTAGTCATCCCCCAAGCCTTAGTTCAGGAATAAGTAAAATCCTCTTTGGCCCTACAGACACAGAAATGAGCATTCTTCCATGCATAGATTTTATTTCCTGATTTGTGCTTGCCTATTTGCTTGTCTTTCTTTTCCCCTACATTGTAATATCCTTGGGGACAGAGACCATGTATTACTCCCTTTTGTATCTCAAAAATTAGAGCAGTAGGTATTCAGTAAAAATATGAATACTGATTGGTATTCTGAAAGCCACTGGAGGCAAAGCATCAAAAATTCAAAAGAGTCAACAGTGTTAAAAAGCTGAGAAAGTCATGAAAATTGAAAATGGGCCATAAGATCTATTCTAGACCAGGTGATTCAAGGGGATGAGAAGTAAGTGGTATTTGAGGAAGTAAAGACAGACTTTTCAAAGTGCTTCACAGTACAAGAAAATGTTCAACCCCCTTCCCAGGCCCAAACTTTGGCCCACCTAGTCATATTAGGACCCAGGAGGTAGTTGAAAGCTACAACCAGAGAAACACAAAAATTGCTGACCCAGAAACATCTAAGACAGGTTTAAGAACAAGGAAATAGACAACAGGGATGATGAGCTAGGAAAGAAGAGTAAATGGGCAAAAGCTCCCAGGTGATTACCTGGAATGGGTATGACCTCCTTTTCCTAACCCCAGTGCACAGTGAATGCGGAGGGCAGTTGTGGGTGGAAAAGAGAGTTGGTTACACATAAAGGGCCAAGTGTGAAAAAGACAAGAATGAGGGTGGGAGGTTAAAGTGGTAGTAGATGGTGAAGACCAGTCTCGATCATGACTATAGGCTGAAGAGAGGGAACGACAGGAGAGGGGGAAAAAAAGAGTTTGACATCTAGAGGACATAGACTCTAATGCACCCAAAAGGTTAATATTAGAATGCAGGGGAAACTCTCTTCCTTCAAGACCGAGGAAGAAAGAGAGGTTAAAATGTATGTGCTTCTAGGGGCCGGCCGAGTGGCATGGTGGTTAAGAGCTATCTTGGGACGCCAGTAGCCCCGGTTTGGGTCCCACATATGAGGGCCAGTGACACTGCCCTCAAAAAAAAAAAAATAAGAAAAGAAAATGTATGTGCTTCTATACGTCAGCCTATGGGAAGAAGCAAGGAAATTCCAAGGAGATTGCTCAGAAACTGCTATCGTCTCTGTAAATTATGAAACAAGGCTAATAGTTCAGAATGAGGGGAGGGGGGTGAGAAAAATGACACAAGTTTAAAGATTTGGAACACCTCCCTCAAGAGAATTTCTAGACAAAGCCGACCAGGGACAAGTAAGAGGATTGCCAAGCTGCACTGAGAGCCCAGCTGAAGTCAGATAATTAAAGAATAATGATGTTTTCCTGAATTTTAATTTCCATACACATGCAGAAAATGTTGTCCTTCTTGCATATGTTCCTATTTCCACAGAGAAGGAAACTGAGTTTGAAAGAAAGAAAACCTGATTGAGTTGTTTAAATTAATTCATGTGTTAAAATGGTTTTGCAGGTATCTGTGGTTGATTTTCAAATATTGGAAAACCAAGCATTTTTGTAAATCACAACCATATGCATTTTCTGCTTGTGTGTATGTGTTTCTACCTTTTCACATTTGGTTTAAGAAAAATTACAGGTGGGGGTAGGGAGACATCAGCCAACAGGGTTTTGTGGATCACACAACCCCATGCAATTAAGGAGCCATTGTTAATTTTCAAATTGTCATAATCCATTTGAGAATTTAAGACAATTCAAAAAACAATTATGACTGAATGAAAAGTGAATTGGGCAATCAACTAAAATGAAATTCAGCCCAGAGAAACAAAACGTTAAGGAAAAAAAAAAATTGAAGAATAAGGAAGAATGAAAGGCATATGGAAGTGACTGATTGTTCATGGATGGTCTTTAAAGGCCAAGGTTATTTGACAAGAAGGTGGTAGGGGTTTGTATTACACTGAATGAGATTTAGCTGTTTTGCTAAGTGCAACAGATCTGGCTTTTTCATGTTTAAGTTGCATAATAAAAATGTTGTGGCTTACCCAGATGCACATAGATAGAGCTATATGTTGTTTACCTAAAACTACCATAAAGCAGCAAATAAACAAAACCACCCCACAAACATTATGGAGCAGCTTGTAGCAAAACAGAATTTTGATTGCTTATTCTGATTCTATGAAGGAAAATTAATTTGTGATACAGCTAAATGAATTATTTTACCCCATTTAAGCAAGTTCAAACCACCACATCCTGCACCTTTAATTTTTGAATTTAAAATAAATGTAGGTAGCAAGATCACCTTCATTGTCAGCCAACTTCAAAAGACCCTGGAAATACTGTGTGGAAGACTACACTAGTGTACTAAACGAATATTTTTTAAAAAATTCTTACTCTCTGAAATGTTATATTTCACCCAAGTAAATAGGCCCCTCCATATAGAGGAGTCAAATATTATTGCATTACAATTCCTGTCACTTTAAATTTTTCTTACTAAACTTTTATTCTCCTCCAAGCCATTTCCTCCTATTCTAATCTTTAGTCTATGCTTTTTTTAAGGCATAGCCAAGATTCATCTCCAATCTCATGCTTTCCTTGGTAAATCACAGCCCATCATGGTCTTTCTCATGGTTTGCATTCCCTGTGAACTCACTATTTCACTTACTCATCCATGCATCATTATACACTTATATAGGACTCCTGGAACATCAAGTTCTGTGTTCTCCATGCAATAAAAGAGTATATATTCTATGCCTCCTTAGGGCTCAGGCCTATGTTAGGCTCCATAAAGTTTATATAAAGAAGTATATGAAAGTATCTGTTTCTTTCAAAAAATAAAAAGGTTTAAAGCATTTGGCTATTTAAAACAAATTAGAGTGCAGTAACATAGTCCACAAAATAAAAGAAAAAATATCAAGTAACAAGAAAGGAAAAATTATATCAAAACTTTCCCCTGAGTTTTTAGCAACTAAAAGGGGATATTAAATGGATTATAAAGATGTCATTCTCTAATAAAAGAAATGCTACTACTAAAACAAGATTCTAAGTTGAGCAAGAATGACAAAAACATGGCAGTGTTGATACTACTAACACAACCTCAGAATCTTTCTTTGCACAACATTCCAGTGAGCAACTACGAATTCATTAGAGCTTCCACTCAAAATAAATTCTCACCATCTATTGCACAAATTATGTTCTTTTTCCTCAAGAAATTTGCCATTGAAAAATTAATAAAGCATGTATACCTATAAAAATTGAAGAACTAAACTGTGTGGTGTTAACTGATTAAGTCTTATAGTTCTTTGTACCCCTGATATCACTGAGTGCAGACATTGCCCATAATGAGCACATAAAAATCTTTGCCTGGTTTTCGTATGAATATGAATTCAGAGAAGAAAGACCCTGGTTTTGAGGAAGACCCCGGTTGTGAGAAATCTGCCTTGAAGAGGAGGAGCTGAAGCTGAGTTCTGAAAGATGAGTGTTTGTTGAATGAATGAACTAAGATTTTGTATCAGTTAACTTCTTGAAGAAATTTGTGTAATCATAAGTAAACCTATTGAATCTATACTCTTATTTAATGACTTCTCCATCAAAGGTGCATTTTCCCAATAATCCTTTGTTCATTTCATACTGACCCTGCATTCTTCTTCTATCAGACTTTAATACATTAAAAATCTATAGTTTACAACTAAATTTATTAGCCTTAAGTAGCCACCAACTCAAAAAGTTGGGGACACTTTTGCTGGCATCTTCAATTTTACCTTCCAGAGATCCAAAACAGATTTTGTGTCATCTAAGGAAGTAGAGGTTTTTTTGTAAGGTTAAGAGTTCAAGGAGCCAAAAGACCATTTCAATTGCATCAATAATCAACTCAACAGTACCTATTAGGTTTGTCTGCTAAATCATCCTTTCAGCTTTCACCAAAAAAAGGAACTCATTCTCATTTCCCTTGCTGGTAGCTGAGGGTGCAATATGCAAAAACCTATATGCCGTAGATGCCCTCGAATCAGTAAGTACTCAAAATTGTGTGCAAAATATGAATAAAATATTGATTTCATTAAAAATGTTAAGGACTATTTAATTCAAAAACATTTATATGTTTGCATATTTATTTCTAAATTTGCATATTTGTTTGCATATAACTAGTAAAGATGAATGTTAATTATACTTTAAAATCATTTATAAATTGTAACTAAGAATGTTGTATGAATTTTTAAAACTGCCAAATTCTCAAGTATCACTAATTATAAAGTGTCATGTAAAGTACACTGGAGCAGACCTCATATTGAAAAAATATTGAGATCTCGACAAGTAGAAAAGCAGAATTATTGTGATTGTTGATTAAATGATACCTAAGGCAAGTGAAACTTAAGTGACACTGTGCTTTTCCAAAGCATCCATTTACCTTCACTGAATTATGATGAAAAGCTTGTGCTCCTAACCAGACAAATATTTCACCTGATGCCTCCATATTATTCCACATTTATATTTGAGCTTCAGTGAATTATTCTATTATTTTAGCTGTACACATTCTGAAAATGACAAAAAGTAAGCAAATAAGAATTACAATAAGCAGTAAGGCTACTTCAGCAACTCCTGTGTCAAATGAGGTGAGGTGAGAAGATTTGACTGTGCACTAATTGGATTTGTAAAATGTTTGGAAGTAATTTAAAAAACAGTTACACGAGGTCAAATCTGAACTGGTTTCCAAAAAGAACCATTGAGAAGAATGAAATGTCCAAGTAATTACACTGGACATGTAAATCTAACATTCTATCTACTAAATTGGGCATGAAATTGGACTTTTTAGAAGTACAGTAGATCTTACACTATAAATCTCTAGACAATTTTCTGTATTTTTTATAAAATGTTTAATTATCCTAAGCACAGATATGCCATAGATAAGAGTTATTGCTCATATATCATTTTTCTTAAATTAGCAACTACTGTAAGTCAATTTCTCTTTAAAATTTTTAAAAGTTGCAGCATATTCAAAATTGACTTACTCAGTTTCTACTTATTCCAACATCTACAGTCTTGGCAACAGAAAATAATGTGTTACCAGTTTCTCCTCCTCTACCACTTGTCTGTGTTAGTTTAGGGTGGATTTGTAAATGTCTTACTACAGAAAATAATTATGTTAAATTATTCCACGCTGTTATATTACCAGTGTCCTATCTGAATCCATACTAATATAATTAGAGATACAGTTGACATTGAAATAACAAGTAGTGCTTAAAGTCCCACGCTTGTTAAGCAGCATTTATTGTGCTGGCAGAACTTAGATCTCAAAAATAATTTGATATTAAAAGACAAAAGTAAACAAATTAGACAATAAGTTTGTTCTTTTCCCCCGGGGTGTTAACCATCCTTAGTAAACCTTGTATTGTACTCTTCAAATCTATGTTAATCAAAATTTAGGTTTTGAAAAGCAAAAGGAAAAAAATTGTCTCCCTCTGGTGGGCAATATAATAAGTTTTCCTTTCCTTTTTTTTGTTTTCCTTGTAATTTTTTTCACCTACAGTCAATGTCAGATAAGTTTCATGATGCTCCAAGAGTACTCTTTAATAATCAGATTTTATCACCTTTTGAACAGATTTTATTATGTTTTGAACATGTCTGACACTCAGAAAATCCAGATTCATAAATGACCTTTACTTCTTTCACTTTTTTTTTCTGAAGAAAATGAAAGGATAAAAGAAGGAAAATATAAAACCAGCATCAAGAAGTAGGAAAACTTTATATATACACGGAATAACTAGCATCTAAGTAGATTGGATTGCAAAAATTCACTTTAGAATCTGTATTTAACTACTAAGCAGTAGTTAATAATAAGCAGTTTCAGAGAAGAAGTTCTTAAAAGGCCTCCTCTTCTTCTACCAGATCATCTATCAAGAGTTTCCTGGCCTTTCTCCTTTTTCTGCATTCCTGAAACACTTTCCCACTGCCTCCAATACATCACCTATGTTGATTTTGTTTGTATGTCAATCTCTTCAGTGAGACTATGGACCCCTCAAGAGTAGAGAGACCATGCCATATGCATCTCCAGGTCACTAGTGTTTATTAGTATTCAGCACAAGGAAAAACTTACCTCTGTACCAGTCAATGTGCAAAGCCTTAAGCATAAACCATGGATGAAATACACCTGTCTCTGCCTTCATGAAATACAATCTAATAGGAAATAATGGATTGATCGGAAGAACATTGTACCAAAAAAACAATATATTAAATAGCAGCTACCAGCCACAAATGCCTATGGAATCCATATTTAGTTGAAATAAATTAATATTTCCTTTTAAGTAGATTCATCTCTTAAAGCTCTTTGAGCTATTCTCATTGTGACGTGTAGAAAGAATTTTGAACTAGAAGTTTGTATGCCTGGATCTATTTATTTGACAAACATTTATTGAGTACCTACTATGTGTCAGGCACTGTGCCAAACCATGAAAACTCATCCTGATTGGGAAAGCCAGATAATAAATGAGTAAATTTTTTAAAAGTTGAATATAGCCTGTAATTTGTGCTCTAGGAAAAAAATAAGGTGACAGAGGATCAGTTATAGTAATCAGGGTTCAAGCAGGAAATTGATTTTATATGCAATGAGATAATTGAGGAAAATTTCATAAAGGGACTGTTTAAAAGATGTGAGTAGCATTCAGGTAAGCAAATAAGGGACAGTGACATATCTTAGGGTTACTAAAACATGGGGTGCCAATACTATCCCTAGGCCTAAGTGGACAAATTTACCAGAACCCAAAGAGAAAGCCACAGCTGAAAGAGGGTCTCCCAGCAGGAACTGTGGCATTTGGTAGTGAACACCGCATCAATGGCTTGTAGTCTAGGCCATCATGGTAATAACTGCACTTACCTCACATTCCTCCTGCCTGCCAATACACTGCCAAGTCCCCCATTGGTTAAACCCAACCAGAAGCCAGAGGGCAACGAGCCTATGATGTTGTCCCTCAAGATCAGCTCCCTGGGGCCGGTGGGAAGTGGCTGTAGAGGGGCACATTAGAACATGTTTACAGTCATTAGCTCATCCAATGTTGGATGAGGTGACATCAGAGTTGAAACCTGGATAAGTTGTTGCTGCTGTTGTTTGTAATGGAGACCACAGCCAAGTAGAGGTTTTGAGGCAGGAAAAGTCTTGGTGGTCTAACTCTAGAGCTAACTAGATGTGTGATCTTGTACCATTCACTTCACAATTGGGGGTATTATACATTAATAAAATGCACAGGTTGGACTGTGATGCTCTCTAAGCTCCCTTTCAGCTTGAACCATTTGGGATGCTCTAAATTTCATAATTCCATTTTCTCTTATTATCCCTCCCAGGAAGCTTTCAATGGCATGATTATAAATTGAATGTTTATAAATTAGAGCCTGCCTAGATTTTCTAAGAATTGACAGTCCCAGAAATGAAAAAGAATGGAAATGGGAAAAAAAATAAATGCCTGTATTGATCTTACCTATGGAGTGTGGAGCAAAATCTCTGGCCCATATATGAAAGCCAAATAGGAGACCTGGCTCATGTCACAACCAAAACTGACACCTCTTCTTGGAAAATGGTTAAATTAAAATTATCCCAAGTCCTTGTTTTACTCCCTTTGAAGATTTTACCAAAGAGTTTTTTTCCATTTTCAATAAAAACCCTTTAAAAGTCACATTTTTAACTTAGTGAAAGAAAAATTCAAATAACATGGGTCATCTTGTTCTTTCAACTAACATATTATGTCAGGATTTTACAGTGACAGTCACAAGTGAAGTGCACTAAATGAAATGTTTTGCCATCTCAGCTGACTCACTGGGTGGGAACAAGTTCTTATACAAGTATGTGGGCTGATCCACATGACTGTACCACTGAAAAATGTAAATTAGGTTAGTATTTATGTGCCAACTAACTAAAAACTGATAGATTTTTTTCTTTTTTCACTTTTTTCTTGTTTTTACGGAGAGTAGATACCTGGTGTCCTAAAAGCTGACTAAAACTGATAGCTGTTTCTCTTTTTTCACTTTTTTCTTGTTTTTACAGAGACTAGATACCTGGAGTTCTATATAATATGTCAGAATGCAGTCGTAGAATGGTATACATTTGTCGACCCAAACGTTATTCATTCATTCAGTTATTCATTTATTCAATATTGACTTACTAAATGCCAGGCTCCAATGTTTGTATGTTGAATAGTAAAGAAGAACCAGTACCAGACCTCATGTAGAGTCCTCATCTAGTGTGAGTTGCCACCACCAGATGTCACTCACTCCACCCCTCACCATTCACAACCTCAGTGAGTATGGGAAACTCTCCTAACGCTAAAAAGCTTTGTTCACCCACATTATTAAAATAGGCACGTTTTTAGAGTCTGTTAATTGAAAATATATATAATGGTACAGGCTACTATGAATTCAGTAATCCTTTCAGTAAATTTATATTTATTTATCATAACAGTCTCTACAAGACATTTGAAAGAAAATAGTTCATCCATTAAGGAGACATACGATTTTGTTCATCAACAATATATCATACGTATATAAAATTGTGGTATTCTTGCCCCACAGCTTAAACCCTTCCCCAGGAAACTATAGACTTCAGATACTAAGAATTGAAGCCTGTAGTGACCCAAAGCCAGACTGTGATTTCCACAATTCCAACACACTTGCTATATTATGCCATAAGAATACCATGTTCACACAGTATTACTCTGTATGTCAATCTGAAGCAATGCTACTTTTTTGTCCCAAAAATCTCACAAAGAATTTGTATGAAAACAGCTTTCAGATGTTTTAGTTACAGCTTTTTCTGCATCCTGCCACCTTCTGACTCAGACACAGGAAGAAGGCTGGATCATAAAGGAAATCCATCCTCCTATCACAAAGATGATATTTTTTTTAACAAAGCATGTGTTCTGATTCTTATTTTTACCCCAACCTTATCTCTGTCCCCCAAAGAGATTTCTTCATCCCTCAGATAAATGGACTCCTAAGAAGTTCACCTCACTAGTTTGGCAGGTATGCCCAGAAATGTCCAAGTCTCAACTGAAAAACACAGCTTTATCTGCCAATAGGATATTCCACCATGCAAGACAGTAGGTAACAAGCACCACATAGATGTATGACTAGTAAGCTGACAGAAAAGAGAAAATGTGGTACAATTCTGATGGGGGAAGAGTTCCCAGAAAGTGAATTTGATCTGCACTTAAAAGAAAAATTATACTTTCAACACTTCATAGACAGAGAAGAAGGATCACCCTGGCCAAAAGAAAAATGAAACTAGAAGGGATCAGGAACCTACCAAGTGGCCTAGGGACTAGGGATTTTTTATTAGGCAACAATTATTGGTTTAAGCAAGTTATAAAGTCAGTATTGACCATTGCTGGTAGAGCGAGAAGGCATAACTGCCTCTTGGGGAAACCAGCATTTCCAAAAGAGTAGGTGGAAAAAGAAAAGAGAGAAATCCTGTGATGAAGACAGAACTTCAGGTGGAAGTGATCTTTTCCTCCTTCAAACCCTTTGGTATGTTTCATTCCACTCATATGATACTTATCACAGATTACCTTGCCATTGGTCCTTTATGTTCTTGTCTCTTTTCCTCTGGTGGATTATAATTAAATTCACACAGGGGGCAGCAATGTGAGAGCGTGGAAATAGCAAAGGATTTGTAGCCAGGAAGTTATGTTCAAATCCTAGCACTCCCATGTATGGGACTTCAGTCAGACAAGCCTCTCAATCTCTCTTAACCTCTGTTCTTTGTAAAATATGAATGACAATGCCTATATCTCATAGTCATTTTAAAGATGAAGTGAACTACATAAGGCATATGATGTCTAGCATACAGTAGATGCTTAACAAATATGTTTCTTCCCCAATACCACCTCCATGCTTTGAATAATCTGGCTTGGTTTGTAGTCTATATAAAAGCTATTCCAAAAATTGTTTATTAATCATCTTCAATATATGGCACTGCTAGGTCCTTGACGATAAATGTATGATCAGCATAGGCCCTGCACTCAAGGAGTTCAAGTTTAGTGAGTTATTCTCTTGATGGACTTCATCATCATCCCTATGGAAGGACTTCTAAGGAAATAAGCCAATGGTATGGTGAATGTGGCCATTAAACCTGAGTAATCCAAGAACATATTTTTGGAGCCAGGTAATTCTCCCATGAGAATGTTATGAGGGCTTTAGACAAAAACTAATACCACAGTTAAAATCAAGATCCTCAACAGAAATAAAAATCTGGAGAGAAAAGTTTTTATTCTATGCTTACAAAACCGTATTTGATCTTATTAGTGAATTGGTTATTTAAGTATGATATGGATGAACAGATTAAAAACTGGTTCAAGGGCATGATCAAACTTCTGTTTACACTCTTTTATACAATATCAGCAGCTAGGAAATGACAGTCCCAGGTTGTGATTCAAGATGAGATCATTTTATTTAAGGTACCACCATGCAAATTATAAGCTTAGAGGAAAGAGGCCCAGTGACAGCTCAGACAATAACCACAAGTCATCTCTCAAGGACAAAATTTCCCACTATCCTAGAAAGAGTGGTGTAAGTGAGGGGGTAATTATGGATAAACACAACAGCCCCAAACTGCAGAATAGCAGGAAGAGATATGAAAACTCAAGCATGCCTTAGATAATCAAGACTAAGAGACTATCTAATTAGAATTGAATTAAAGTGGCTCAAAAAAAATTGTAATTAAGTAAAATTAGGGAGAAACCCTCTCCCTCACACTGTCACTAAGCCTTATTCTCTCTCCTTTGCTTCTCTTTCCAGGATCTTGACCCATTCCTTTATCCTTTTTTATTTCTGTGTGGAGAGATAATTTATAGAATCCCCCATATTAGCCAAGCACTATGCAGATATTTCACACAAAATATTGATTTCATCTGACAATTACCCTTGGAATAAAGTGCCCGTTATTAGCCCCAATTTACTGATGAGGAAATTTAAGACTTAGAAAAAATAAGGCCCTGCCCAGATTTACAACTCACTGGAAGAGCCAGGATATGAACTGAGATCTGTCTGGTGAAACATCTGTGCTTCTTAAATTGTTCAAGTTTAATATGTTACCCCTAAAATAGGTACTTACATTTTATAAATTCATAAGTGTTCCTTCAACTTTAATTTATTAGATGATTTTGAAAATGAAAACTTCTTTTAGACCCAAGGGAACAAATTTTTAACAGTGAGATTTCAGGTAAGATTCAGTGATAACTGGAGGACAGTGAGGTAAGAATGGCAGTGAAAAACCATCCTAGTTGAACTCACATTATACCCCATGGGGGGCTAATGCAGCCAAGTCATAAGGCTAGATATGAGTAAGAAAGAAAACATTTATGAACTTGCAACAGAGCCTCAAAGTGGTATGGTTAAAGGAGAATGATAAGGTCAGACAAAAACTGTCTCCAGCTTAACCTCAGGAAAAGAAAAAAAAACAGGGATACACTTCAGAATGGGGATAGGGACTGGATATACTGGTACTGAGTTTCCCTCCTCCCTAAAATACATTCTATGATTATACTATTCATAAGTATAAATGTTGTCTAAGTTATTCCCAGTTAAAAAAAGAAGCAATTGACCATATCCTTTCACATTTTAATGTTGAGCTATTATAATCTCACATTCCAGTGGCCTTCTAACTGCATGGTTATAGTCTCCTTACACTTACCCTGAAATTGTTTTTCCATTGTTATCTTACATTACAGTCGCATCGTAATGTCATGTTTAAAGGTTCCCCATACACTTGTAATGAAATCGTTTTGCAGTTCAGAATGGCATCATATTGGCACTTTAAGCAGGGTATCCATCACCTTGTATCGATAGTTTTCACAACAAAACACACTATTTTAGTGACTGTGAAAGTAAATAGCTGTTGCCAGTGATCTGTTCTTCCATTTCAAACTTAAATGGCCTCATCTGTTTTATTTTACCTTGCAATTTTCACACCCACTGTGGTTTGGGCCAAATTTATACCGTTTGCTTTCAAATGAGAACTGTCATTCCATTGGCTCATAAATGTTTATATGACAAGTCACTTGTCTATTTTGGTTTGGCCTTTATGTCATAGATAATTCCTTATAGTCTGATAATCGATATAGTTTGGCTACTACATTTGCAAGGCTAATGTAGATAAAAGTCTTCTGCTAATTGAAATCTAGAAGCAAATTATTTGGTAAATGTCTTCTAATCAAACTAACTGAATATCTAAAAGTAATGTATGCAACAATGAAAACTCATTACACAATAACACCAAAGGAAGAATTCTATTTCCAAATAGCCACACATGAAAAATTGAATAGTGTTTTAAGACAAAGTTTTAAAAACAGGAAATTTGGCGCAGTGGTTAAGAGCTGGCTTGGGATGACAGGGGCTCAGGTTCGATTCCCACATATGAGTGACACAGCCCTCTTAAAAAAAAAAAAAAGAGAGAGAGAGAGAGAGAGTTTTTGGGGCTGGCTGAGTGGCTCAGTTGGTTAAGAGCTTGCTCAAGAGCTGAGCTCTGAGCAACAGCAGTTCAATGCCCAGCCTGAACTGAGCAGCCGCTGAGCTGCCAACAGATAGCAGGATGGTTCAGCTAAAAAAATAAATAAATAAATAAAATAAAATCAGGAAATTTGAAAATAATACATATTGTATTATTATGATTAGTACCAAAAATAAGGCATTTTTATTTAATTTTTTTAAACACCATCATCACCCCTGGATGGCTACACTTTGAGAGATTAACAATTTGGTTCAAATCTCCACTTCAGAAATTAAATGTTACCTAACCTAAGTCTACTCCAAACTAACTCACACTTGGAAGTCAGCCAGGGCAGGCGCAAGTCTCCTGACAATAAGCTTCACTTTTGAGATCTTTCTATTCTCTGCTGTTAAAAGAACCATTACTGCCTCTGACACAACTCCTCTACAGCTGTTTTGACGTTTCTTCACAGGTCAGAAGAGCAAAAAGAGAATAAAAGTGATAAATTTTACAAGAAAAGATTTCTGCTAGCATTTTCAAACTCAAAGAAATTTGGCATTCAGTTGGAGCTGAGAGCAGAGTTTCAGCTAAGCCTTTATTTTACACAAAACTACTTATCTGTCTTTAGGAGTTAACACAGATAATGCAGATGATGCAGCCAGCAAGTCTGTTGGGCCCAAGTGTTAAATACTGTAAATCCACTGTTTCAGGCATTTGTGCCTGAGCTAATGCTTGAATATGTTTTCTGTCAGGAAGCAAGTGGTAGTAGCTGCAACAATGATTTGGTCCTTGGATAACACAAGGTGCCCCAAGAAATGACAATCAATTCTTCAAATTATCCCCCGAAATTTGAAATCGCTTTATTTAAAAATCAAATATATGTGCTCCACAACAAAATATGGCATGAATTGAAAAAAACAAACAAAACATGAGATAGGATTAAGAACTCTCCACAATCCCCAGCCCAAATGCCACCATCTCTTTTGTTGAAGCCCTCCAGATACTCATTTCAAAATTATATTCAAAATGAACCCACAGAGAAAAGTGCATATTTGAATGCCCACACCTGAAAAACTTGAGTGCAGTTTTAATATACTATAAGCTTAGTTATAGGCAAGCTGAGTACTTCCTGAAAAATGATATCATATAACCTTGCAGAAGGGCATCACAATACTTTTATGGTCTATGAATGTCTGTGCTCTCTGGCTCTGATATCTGCTTATGGTCAGTTCCCTCTTCCACTCCTGGAAATAACTGCTAATTCCAGACCTTCTCCAGTTTACTCAGAGGCTCAATCCTGTGTCTGTCACTCACAGCAGTTTACATCCCCTCCTGTCTCATTGGGAATATTGAATCCATAGGTATGACGTTATCCTCTAGCTTTCCACTATGGCCACCACAACCTACAAGTGTGTCTAAGGACACACACATTGACACTTTCCTCAAGGTGAGTTTTTCTTTAAGAATCATCTCCCTTTTCTGGAACTTCATTCAATCAGTTGAATTCTCTCACTTACATCTGAAGTGAACCTCTTTTCTCCCTACTGTCTCCTCTTCAACCTATAAACATCTTTCAGCAGTTGCCATCATTTGAAAAAAACAAAACAAAACAAAATACTCCCTTGATTCCATATCAACCTTGACCCCTATATCTCCCTCAGCTATAGCCCAGCCTCTCTTCTCCTGCCAAGTTATCTCCAGCAAAACTTTTCAAAAAAGCATTATCTATTTATTGCCATTCAGAGCTCCGCTGCAACATCTTCTAAACCCTTTTCTATTGAAACTGCCCTTGTTTCAGTAGTCATCTTTTGGTGTCTCACAGCTACACTGAATTCTGTTGATAATTACTTCCTCATTAATAAAACTCTCTCCTCCCTTGACATCAAATCTACCATCATCTCCTGGTGTTCAGCATATTCCTTCTCTCCTTTGATATGGACTTCTCTTCCTCTGTCTACCCTTTGAATAGTGCTTTTTCACCTTTTAAATGCTATTCCTCCTCTGCCCTTACATAACCTCTTCCATCTTTGTGACTCCAGCTACCACATTAAAGTGGATGTGTTCTCCAGCGCTAGCATTGATTTCTCCCCTGAATTTCAGATTCATACATATAACTGTTTCCTAAACAACTCTTCCTGATTGTCCTGTAGACATCATAAACCGCATGTCTAAAATGACATTTATCATCTCCTGAATCCATCTTGTCCTCCTGTTCTCTTTCTACATTGGAATCAACACAATCCCATGAGACACCCAAACTAGAAACTTAAGAATCATCCCTGACTGATTACTTCATTCTCTACATGAATCACGTATTTTTTATTTAGTCAATTAAAATTTTGTTGAATACCATGCCTTCCTCTCAATTCCTACAGCTGCCCTGGTAAGCAGAAGCCAGGCTACTTATGTCTCCATGTCTACCTCCCTTTATTTAACCTTGTCTCCCTCAAACGAACTTCCACAAAAATATCAGCACGATCTAGCTTAAAGAAAATCTAACCATATAATTCCCTTTCTTAAAAACACTTTAATGGCTCCCTCAGCTATTAGACATTTCCAAGCTCTTTCACATTTCATACTTTCCCTCAAAGAGCTTGCCCCTCTGATCTCTCCAATTTTGTCTCTCACTTTTCTCTGACTTGTATTATATGGCCTGGAACACTAAATCCTTTGCAGTTTCTCACAAATATCACACTGCATCATAGATCCATGGTTTCACTTGGACTCTAGGGAGAATACCTCAGGTTCCTTTCTCTAGGTTGACTTTGATCTACAGATCAAGCAATGTAATTGTCGAGGTTTTTTTTCAAATAGCACACTCAAATTACCGCAGTTAGGCTTCCAGTCAACCTGGCAGAGTAGGTAAATGTTGTGCTCACTTCCTCCAAGACCACAAAAAAATTAGTACGAAACTATAGAACAACCATCACTGAGAACTACCTGAACCCTGGCAGAACAGAAGGCCTACAATTAAGGATGTACAGAAGAAAGCACCTCGAGACTTATAAGAAGGACAGAGACATGGAATGAGCTAATCCCACACCCATTTATGGCAGTTAGAATTCAGGAGGGACATCTCAGCCACAGAGGTTCCCTCTGAGGAGTGAGGAGTTCCAGTCCCAAACCAGGCTCCCCAGTTCAGGGTTACAGTGCCAAGAAGAACCAGCATATATTGTGGCTGAGTGGGATGGAGGGCTGGAGTCCCAGGTGTCCTTTTTAAAGGGCCTGCACATGAATTTACTCGCTGATAGACATACTCTGAGCTCCAGAGCTGGGGAAGCAGCTCAAAAGACACCAGGGACATACGGGGGGAGGGGGTGGTGGAGAGGCAGGTGGAGAAAGTGTGGAGGGGACTGAATTGTCTGGCTCAGGGCAAGGGCTAGAGGGGCAGCTTTCTCCCAGACAGAAGTGCTGGCAGAAGCCATTGTTCCTTTGTTGAGCCCTCCTGTTACTCAGCCTGAACAAAGAGGTGGGTGCTATATCTAAATCTCCATCAACATGGCTAACACTGTTCGCCCTGCCCTGGTGATTCCCTGAGACCCTGCTTCACCCAACTTGCAGGCCCACCCAGGCTGATTCCAGTGACTTTTCCAAACAAACAGCCTGTGTTGGCTCATGCTTCAGACTATCCCAAATCTCTCAAAGGTTCACAAACCCCAAACAAGCAGCATCTGGCCTTGGCATGCCCCATACCTCTTGCTAAGCAGCCCCAAGCCTGGTACTAGAGGCAATTGGACGTGGTTTATAGCTTAGCCTCTCCCAGGCACCTCCAAGCCCAGTACAAGTGATAATCATCAACAGATCACTTTGTAGCTCATACAAAGTGGCCCCGGGCAGGGCACAGTCAGCAGCTGATTTTGGCCTGCACCAGAGTCCCTCCCAAGAGTGTTCACACACCTGGTAACCAGCTTCAGGCCACACCAGAGCACCACTTAATCATCTCCACAAATGACACACCCAAAGGACAGACTCAGCAGGCACCAGAGACCAGCTAAAGTGAATCCTGCCTCGTAGGGTCAGCCTCTGCATAACAGTTATTCCACTATAGTCAGGACCAGTCCTCACAATCAATCAGCTGGAGGGTGAATCCCTCCTACTGACATACAAACAGCAATCAAAGATCAACTACAATAGGAGAACACACACAACCCACACAAGCAACACACCTGGAGCACCTGGCTCAAGTGACCAGGAACACTGAGCCACTGCCCCACAGAACGTTTAAAACATAAGGTCACTCCACCAAGACTGGGAGACATAGCAGCTCTACCTAATACATAAAAACAAACACAGGGAGGCTGCTCAAATGAGGAGACAAAGAAATATGTCCCAAATGAAGGAATAGGACAAAACTCCAATAAAAGAACTAAACAAACTGGTGACAAGCCATCTACCAGATGCAGAGTTCATAAGGGTATTCAATGATCTCAGTGAAAACTTCAACAAAAGATATCAAACATAAAAATGGAGATAGAGGACATAAGACAGAACTAGATTAGATGAAGCAGAGGACTGAATCAGTCATTTAGAAGATAAGGTAGCAGAGAACAACCAATCAGAACAGCAAAAAAGAAAAAAGAATACAAAAAAATTGAGGATTTTAAGGGGCCTCTAGAACAATAACAAGCATACCAACACTTGCATTATAGGGGTACTAGAAGTAGAAAAGACAGAGCAAGGAATTGAAAACCTATTTAAAGAAATAATGACAAAAAACTTCCCTAACCTGGAAAAGGAAACAGATATACAAGCCCAGGAAATGCAGAGTCCCAAACAAGATGAACCCACAAAGGCCCACACCAAGACACATCATAATTAAAATGTCAAAGTTTAAAGACACACAGAGAATCTTTTTGTTTTTTTTAAGGCAGTGTCACTGGCCCTCATATGTGGGACCCGAACCGGAGTCGCTGGCTTCCCAAGGCAGCGCTTAACCACCGTGCCACTCGGCCGGCCCTCCACAGAGAGAATCTTAAAAGCAGTAAGAGAGGGCAAGCCGAGTGGCGCAGTGGTTAAGCGCTGGCTTGGGAAGCCTAGCGGTCCCGGTTCAGTCCCACATATGAGGGCCAGTGACACTGCCCTCAAAAAAAAAAATTTAAAAAAAGCAGTAAGAGAAAAGCAATTAGTTACCTACAAGGGAGTTCCCATAAGACTGTCAGCCGATTTCTCAACAGAAACTTTGCAAACCACAAGGAATTGGCAGGAAATATTCAAAGTGATAAAAAGTAAAGACCTACAAACAAGATTACTCTACTCAGCAAAGCTATCATTTAGAATTGAAGATAAAGAGTTTCCCAGGCAAGAAAAAGCTAAAGGAGTTCATCACCACCAAACCAGTATTACAAGAAATGTTAGAGGGACTTCTTTAAGAAAAAGAAAACAAAGAAGATCAAAAATAGGAATAATAAGGGCCGGCCTAGTGGCTCAGTTGGTTAAGAGCTCGCTCAAGAGTGCGAGCTGAGCTCTGAGCAATGGTGGTTCGATGCCAGCCCGAGCTGAATTGCAGTTGAGCTGCCAACAGGTGGCAGGATGGCTCAGCTAAAAAAAAATAGGGGCCGGCTGAGTGACGTGGTGGTTAAGCGCTGGCTTCGGAGGCCAGCAGCACTGGTTCGGGTCCCACATGGGCCAGTGACACTGCCCTCAAAAATAAATAAATAAATAAATAAATAAATAAATAAATAAATAAATAAATAAAATAAAATGGCAATAACTACATCTCTATCAACAATTACTTTAAGTGTAACTGGATTAAATGCTCCAATCAAAAGACAGAGTGAGTGAATGGATAAGAAAATAAGACCCTTACATATGCTGCCTACAAAGACTCACTTCAGATCAAAAGTCACACACAGACTGAAGGTCAAGGGATGGGGAAAAGATATTTCATGAAAATGGAAACAAACTGAGGTAGTAATACTTACAACAGACAAAATAGACTTTAAAAAAAAGGCTATAATAAGAGACAAAGAAGGAGGCAGTAATTCCTCTTCTGGATATTTATCAAAAGAAACCCAAAATGCTACTTCAAGGGGATGGGTGCATCCATATGTTTATTGCAGCATTGTTTACAATGACCAAGTAGTGGAGGCAGCCTGGGTGTCCATCAATGGATGAATGGATAAAGAATAGGTGGTACATATATACAATGGGATGTTGCTCGGCCATGGACGGGAATGGATGGACCTGAAGGTATTGTGCTGAGTAGCGTATGCCAGACAGAGAGAGACAGATGCAATGTGATTTCACTTATATGTGAAATCTAAAGAACAAAATAAACAAACAAAAAGAGAAACACATAGATACATAGAACATATTAATGGTTGCCAGATGGAAAGAGAATTAGGGGTGAGTGAGAAAGGGCAAGGGATTAAGAAGTACAAATTAGTTATTACAGAGTAGTCAGGGGGATATAGATTATAGCATAGGGAATATAGTCATTGATATTGTAATAACTATGTATAGTGTCAGATGGGTGATAGATAAATCTATCACCCTAGATTTATCAGGGTGATAGACAGGAGGGAGTCTGGGGGACAAAGTGAAAAAGGTAAAGGAATTAAGAAGTATAAATAGTTACAAAAATAGTCATGGATATGTAAAGCATAGAGAATATAGTCAATAATATGGTAATAACTGTATAGTGCCAGGTGGGTACTAGATTAGTAAGGGATCATTTCTTAAATTATATAAATGTCTAATCACCTATGCAATACACCTGAAATTAATGTAAAATAACATTGAATATCAAAATAAATAAATAAGGTATTAAAACTTGAAAAAAAGAAAAAGAAATAACAAGTCATGAAAAGAAAGAAAACTCATAGACACAGACAGTGATTCACAGTTTTGTGATTACTAGAAGGAAAGAAGATGGGGGGAAGTAGAAAAGGGCAAAGGGGGTCAAATACACCGTGACAAGAGATTTTGATTTTGGTTGGTGAACACACACTGCAATACGTTGATTTTGTATTATAGAACTGTATACTTGAAAACTATATAATTTTATTAACCATTGTCACCCCAATAAAATTAATATTTTTTAAAAGGTCTGGCTCCTAGGCTAATGCAATTCCCTCTGTGTCTTGTTGTTTCTAATAGACTATATTCCTCCAGCCTCTTTTCTCTAATTTATTACAGACAACACTATAATACTACTTTAGAACTTTTCTTATTCCTCAGCTATGACTTTGTACAATACAAGAATGATGTTGCATCTTTTGACATGTGATAACCCAGCCTCACTGTATAATATATGTGAGAACTTCCTCTCCAAATTTCTGTCTATATCATGCTTGGTCAAAAATTGATCAAAGTTTAAAATTGGCAATATGATGTCCTCATTAGCCCAGCTCTTCTCTCATTGAGAAGATGGCTTCAGTACAGAAATAGCCGAGAAGCACTTTTTCTTTAGAATGGAGCTGTGCATTAAATATACAAATATGCTGACGCCCAAGTAATTTTTTAAAAGAGAGAAATAAATGTGGAGTTTTAACTTCTGTTGGCTCAGTAAGGAGGATGGAAGAATTCATATTTTTAATAAATGTAGATAAAATAGAAATGTACATTTGAATAGAGTAGCAAAAATTTGTTCCACAGTGGGAATACAAATATTCCCTTCTTTTTTTCTATGTGGAATTTTTAAAACTGAAAAGCTAAAGCCCATGAACAACTACACACACCCCAGCTTAGCCTAGTTCAAATACCACTCAGGGGTGCTGAGCAGAGAGGAACACATCCTGGGATCAGAATGCTATACAACTAAATATGATTTCCAAAATTTTATTTCTACCTTTCTTTTCAAATTGCATCTACTTCCACAACTCTTCTCTTCTATTGAAGGGGAGGACAATAACATTTCTTCTTTTAAAACAGCAATGATATTACAAAAGAAAAATAGTCAAAGTTTGCAAAATTTTTTGGAATTCTCAATGGAAACCAATCTTTATTTAACTTGTTCCATAGCTGGCATCCTCAAATCATTACCTGTGAATAATAGCTTACAAATTTTTACATTAAATAAATGTAAAGCATTAGAACTGATGCAAAGTACCATTATTTTGACATACTCTAATTTGAAAAGGGTAAATCAATTTAAACCATTTTTGTTTAAAATCAGCTCCTTAGGCTGTATACTCATAGTGGTTGCCAAGTTTCAACCCAAAGTGAATGTTAAGGTCTATGTTATTAACCCTTGAAAAATGAGCTCTATCATGGAAACAATGACAGACCTGGGGACTACCAGGTGCAGCTGCTGACGCTGACAGTCAGTCAAGTAAGAGTAATGCCTGGTTTCTTCATATGCAAATCACATAATATGTGCTTACCTTTAAAGGGCAATGTCAGATTATTGTAAAAGTGTTTAGATATAAATACCTTTTTTTTAAGAAACCAAATTCATTTATACTGAACTCTCTATGGCTGACATACCATGATAAATCACCTCATTACACAGGAAGCCACAAAGATGGCTATTGAGGATGAGTGTGATTGTAAATGAGACTGCTGGAACTCTACTGTGGCTTGCAGTGACCCTCAGTAAAGAGATACCTGTAGATTATGGCAATAGTTTCGTTGGAACTATCTAGAAATAGTAAGCAGCTATTACCCTGCACTTAAAATGCTGTCCAAATAAGTTTTCTAGGGTTTGGGTTTACTTCTTAAAATGAAGCTATTAGGGGTATATTTTTCTTAGCAATGTCTGTGAATTACACTATAAACCTTCTTCTAAACATGTTGCAAGAGATTGGCAAATATAAATTAATGAATTTAATGCTGGGAGGAGTCACAAAGTAGCCTTCTGGGGTGCTGAAGACATTCTAAATCTGTATTAGTGGTCATCACAAGGCGTGTGTGTGTGCGCACGCAAATGATCGAATCGCTATACACTTAAGTTTTGTGTACTTTATTCTACATTAATTATTTCACAATTTTTAAAACATTGAAAGGCAAAATAAAATGAAACATTCTGACATCACTAAGTCATTTTTTAAGTGGCAGCCTAGGAAGAGAGCTGCTAATGCGATCTGTAAGTGTCACTTCCCAAATCGGAAATCCATGTCCTGCTCTCAGAGACTTGCCCAAGTCCTTTCAGATTCTTCAAGTGTAAAAATGTCATGGCAGAATTCTTCCTTGTGTGAATTTACTATTCAGATCTGGAAATATTCGTGCTAAAGTGAGATTTCTGAAAAAGATTGTAGAGTCTGCATAGAGAGGTAAGATGAGAAGTTGTCTGGAGAGCTGGCAAAAAAAAAGACAGAAAGGAAAAAGCAAAATGTTTGGAAGGATACACAGAGCTGGAGATGAGAGGCCCCTTGCTGTCCTATCCTCAGGAGGCCCCACAGGCATCTTGATCCTCAGTTCATCATTTCCACCGGTATTCATAGTCTTATAACCTGTGCCTCTCACATCTACTTTACCCCGTCTCAACTGCTCAATCACCAGGTATTGGACAGAACGAACTAAGGAGTCCCCAGCTGTGCTGTCTGCCAGAGACAATGGGTGCCTTAACAATAGTTCAGTCTCATGTTTAAAAATCAAATCATCTATTTGATTTTCAATTTATTTTCAAGTTAAGAACTTCTCTGGCTCCTGGTAAAGAAAACCCAAAGCGGGCCGGCCAAGTGGTGCATCGGTTAAGAGCTGGTTTGGGATTCCAGTGGCCCCGGTTCGGACCCCACATATGAGGGCCAGTGACACTGCCCTCTACAGCTAACAACAGCTCAACCTGGAGCTGGGCTGTGCTAGCCCCAACGATGGTGTTGGCTGCAGCCCCTGCTGCAGTGGGCTGCCATAGCCTACAGTTAGTGGCCGGCAGCCAGCATGAGCTGCCAATAGCCGCAGTGAGTGACCATCCAGAGGCTGGCGACCGATCTGCCTCATCAGGGAAGAGCGCAATGATGATACCAACATGGGCCAGTGAAGCAACGTCCTCCGCAAATAGACTGAAGAACAGGAAGATAGCAACTTGTCTGTTCCCCTTCCCCGATTCCCCAATGCTGTTCCCCTCCCCCAATTCCCCAATTTAAAAAATCTTAAAAAACGAAGACCCAAAGCGTATTCAATATCTGTGTTTATGCAGTACACAGACACCTGAGTATATGGTAAATGTAGTTGTAGTAGCACACATCATTCCTTATTTAATTCATCTAGCCTGACAGAGTTAGAAAAAATGAAAGCAACAACAGTAATATTTCATTTAAGTCCACTGGCATTTCTCATGATGTACATTAAAAAGACGCAATATATATATTTATAAATGTGAGAGCCAGTAGATACACAGATGTGCATTTCACTCTAAGATACATTAATAGAATAATAAATTCCATATATTAAATCTACAAGAACCAAAATACTCTGAGTTAAGACAACTGTACAGAATTAGGTGCCAAATGAAATGTCACAATCAAATAAAACATCTCTTTATAAGAATCATAGGGGGGTGTGGTTTTTTTTAGGGCTAGAAGGGACTTTTGAAATCATTGAGTAAAACTTGCTCATTGACAGACACATAATCTGAGTTTAAGGAAAATTAAATGATTTATAGAAGGTCACACCTAGTTAGCAGAAAAGCCATGACTAGAATCTTCCTTCTCTAGGCACAATGCTCCTTCCACTACATCATTAGCAGCAACTGCTTATGAAGCAAAAATACACAAGGGCTCACCATAACATCTTCATGTGTTTATTTTGGTGTGTCTGTGTATGTTCTTTGTGCTGAATACTTACAAAACTTACGCTCTTGCTAAACTGGTCAATATCTTCTCTTGAAGACTGAGTCTGGATTATTTAAACTCTAGAGTATATAATACAGACCAGGACCTGTGGTGAATGATATGGTTGGTAATAGAGTCAAATATTGGCCATTTATATTCCATATGGATATTCTCACAAAGCTCACTTCTCCAAACACACAAGATCAAAATTACATTGATTTAGTATAGTACCTCTGTTCCAACTAGACCAACTTAATCTCAAAGCTGAAATTGAAGACAAGTAGTACACCTGAGAATGTCTCAACACAGAGCTCCAAACCAAGGAAGACAGATGCCAAGGCAGCAGGGGAGTGTGAGGAAGTGACCATTTCAAGTTTCCAGGCCCAGAGCACACTGGGGGAACCCTCATCAAGCCATGTGTACAAGAAGGGCTCCAAACTGAGTCACAGACCTAAAAGTTCATTGAGACATAGTCTACTCTCTGAAAAGAGTATGAATTGAAAATGAAATGCTTCGCCAAGTATCTGACATGAGATTACCAAAGACTCAAACTGAAGGCCAGAGAGAACGTTAAAGCAAATATCCAGCATTACCCCTGCCCAATCTGCCTATGAGAAATTAATTTTGAGTAACACAAACCTCAGTTGACCTTCTATACAGCAGCATGTAAGTCAGAACCTGTATCTGCCTCTCAGTTCAAATGTTGCCTGAACTAAGCATAAGGGAGCAGAGTCCAGCTTAGATAATACATTCTTTTTTTTTTTAATTGGGGAATTGGGGGAGGGAAACATTGTTGGGGAACCAGGGAAGGGGAACAGACAAGTTGCTGTCCTTTTGTTCTTCAGTCTAGTTGTGGAGAACGTTGCTTCACCGGCCCATGTTGGTATCGTCATTGCGCTCTTCCAGGATGAGGCAGATCGGTCACCAGCCTCTGGACTGCTGCTCACAGCAGCTCTTGGCAGCTCATGCTGGCTGCCGGCCACTCACTGTAGCCTATGGCAGCCCACTGCAACAGGGGCTGCAGCCTACACCATTGCCAGGCTCGCAGCCCATCTCCAGGTGGAGCTGTTGTTAGCTGTAGAGGGCAGTATCACTGGCCCTCATATGTGGGATCTGAACCAGGGTCCTGCTCTTCAGAGCTGGCATCCCAAGCCAGCACTTAACCAGTGCACCACTCGGTTGGCCCTCTTTTTATTTTTCAACTTAATTTTATCTGTTAGTAAATGGTTAGACAATGGTTAGTAAAGTTACATAGGTTTCAGGTGTACAATTCTGTAATCCATCATCTATCTATCACATTGTGTGTTCACCACCCAGATAATACACTCTTTAAACAACTCTGACTGTAAGGACAATGAAATACCACACAGGAGGAGCAGGATGCTAACTAATGGAATCATTACAAGATTCAGTGTTGATGACTGAATTCAGAAAATTATGAAGGAAACAAAAACACCAAAAAGCAAGGCTAACATAGAACACGTTGTCTTTTGCTCTTTTGTAGAAATGTGTAGCTGGAAACCACTAGCAACACGGCCTTGGACACTAGTAAAATTCCAGTAGAGTGTTTTATAAATGTAATGAACTTGTATGTGCCTCACTGAACAGGCCTGCTATTAAATCCTCCCTAAAAAATGGGATAAGATTGCTGAGGTGTTTTGTGAGCAATGTGAGTTTTGCCTGTAACCTAGTCAGGAATTTTAATTGCTGGCCCCCAAATTATGATTTTCACTAAGTAAAATAAAATAGAAAACAATTTAGTACACATTCCATATCATCAATTTTTCATCTACCTTATTTTTAAGACTTCCCTTGTTAGGAGTAGATTTGGGGGAAAGGAGTAAAGAAGAAATCTCAAATGACAAATGTCCAGCCCTGACAACCCAATCAGAAACAAATTAAATGTCCATCTCTGTCACAGCTGGCAACCCCGGCTTGGCCTGGGGGAAATCCTCCATGTAGTTCCGAACAAATGTATTGGAGGCTAATCAAAATCTAATGAATCCCTCAAGAAAATTGCTTCCTTAGTCCACATCTATAAGAATTATACTCAATTTGGGGGAGGTATCTATCAGTTGTTTGCTGGTATAGCAATTGTTTTGTAAATGACAGAACTGGGCACCTCCAGGAAGACATTTCAGCTAAGTCCATTATTCAAATCCATGTCTTCACTCACCGAAGTGTCAAGGTGATGCATTTGTTGATCTGTCTCACAATACATTTTATTGCTGACATGTAGAGTGAAAAGACCAAAGCAGGAAATTTAGGCAAGGCAAAGGAAAGAGACAATTTTTGATTTCCGAACAAAGCCTGCCTGTAACTTCTTGGTCTGACTAGCTCTGCCAGTTTATTTTGAATTGTCTAAAAGGATAAAAAGGGAAAACCAAAAGAGAGGAGCTGATAAGGGTGAGTTCGGAACATTAATTTAACCTGAGGAAAGCCAGGGACACGAGAAGGGCAAAGAAACAAGAAAAATGTACCAAGAGAGTTATCATCAACATGAATCCAATTTGTCCCGAATCTTGATTCTTTTCAGGACCTCTCACACTGCTGAAGGACAAGCTCTTACAATAAAATGTAAAAACTATCAAAAGTATATCAAATATTTCTCGCATGCCTCCTAGGCACTGTACACACATTATCTCTAAACCTTATGATCACCTGGCAAGGAAGGGGTTATCATCCCCATTTATAGATGGGAAAACTGAGCTTCAGAGAGAGTCAACCCTTGCTGAAAGCCAACAACAAGGCTATCAAATGACAGACCAAAAGTCAACACCTCACCACAATTGAATCCTTTCCCCTCTTTCTCTTTCTCTGGTCTTAAGAGTTTTTTTCTACCAGGAAACTCCTATTGCTTATGATTCAAATTTAAAGCACATTAAAAGCTGCCTCATACCAAAAGCATCCAAACCATGTAATCAACCAGATAGATAAAAATCACTTGGCTTTCTTATTTTGCAGATTATATAATTAGTCAAAGCAGAGTGGGGCAAAAGCATATGGAAGCAGAGTAGTTTAGGGCTGCACCTCTCGTGTATTTTCAGCTTTTGCACAAAGACATTGTTCTCACCTTTCTTGGCAGGTGGAAAAGTGCTGGGTTCCAACATCACTTTAAGGTTTACAGTCCCTGGAAGGGCTCAGATGAAAATGAGGCAACATTTATACAGTTTCAGTTTTTTGAGGCTTTTTTGTTTTGTTTTTATTGTTTTACAAAGAAACCTACTACATACCTCTAATTAAAGTATATACATTAACATTGGAAACAGTAATTAAAAGATTTATAAACATCTAGGGTCCTCTCTGAACACACTCATTGATGTTACTATCTCAAAGTTTGATTTGTTCCCATGGGAATTTATAAGTAAAATGCTATTTTATGGTCCATTTGAAAGGTATGTTTTAAAAAGGGTGGAGACATCTTTGAAAAAAAAATCTAGAAATCTAACTGAGTTGAAATGATGAATTTCTTTTTTAATTGCCTGTAATCTTTCTGAGAACTTCATTAGTAAATTTTGTTAAGAGCCATTTTGGTGTCCACATATTAGCCCCCTTGGGGAACATACGATGTCACTGAGTGTCAGGGTAGCATGGGAGCAAGAGTCTGGGAGCTGGAGCCAGAAATAAAATGGCTTCTAATTCTAGCTTCTCTTCTTACTGGCTGTTGACTTAAGGTATGTTATTTAAATTCCCTGAGTCTCAATTTCCTCCTGTGTAAAGTGAGATCAATATACGTTTCACAGGGTGGTTTTGAGGAATGAATAAGGTAAAGTATATAAAGCCCAAAAGAATGCCTTGGCACATTGCAGGGTCAAAAGCTGTTCCACTCCATCTTTCCTTTTCTAGATTCTAGTAACAGATTCATTCAGTGTTTCAACAAATGCTTTTTTTACTTCTCCTAGGTAACAAGGCACAAATCTAAGACTCTAAGCACTAAAATGAGTAAGTTATTGTCTTTTCTTATTCTTAAAGAGCCTATAGACTAGTGGAGGAAGATTTATATATTACTTACACATATACAGAAATGTTTCTCTTAGACATTATGTGATAAGTAAAACTAATAGCTAATATTTATCGAGCACTTTCATTGTGCCAAACACCATGTTTTATACTATTTAGTTTAATGCCTACAACCTTAACATGTGGAAAGCATAAAGAAAGTGCTGGGAAAGCTGAGAGAAAGGAGTTATTAATACCAAGAAAGAAAATCATGAGGGCTCTTCCAAAATATTTGCAATATTTAAATCAGGTCTTGAAAAATGAGCAGGACTTTAACAGCCTGAAATGTTTACAGCTTGAGAGGAGAAACTGATTCCTGGTGGAGGGCACAGCAAGTGCAAACGTGAAGATCATGGAAGTGCACACTTCACATATCCAGAAAACCCAGTGTAGTCACTGGATAAGGCGATGCCTGCAGAGATGGACTATAGAGAGCACAGAGGCCATGCTAAGGACCTTAGATGATTCCCCACTGGAGAAACTGTGAATTGCTTAACCAAATCTAATTTTTAAGAAAACCATGGCAGTGGATAGGGCAGACTAGGGAAAAGACTAGATATAGGGAGCCCCATTCTGAGCCTGGAAGTGAGGGTCAAAACTGTGCATGTTCACAGCTATCATACCAACAAGTAGGAGTAAATATGGTTCTTTCCAATGGTATTGACCTATAGACAGGAAAATAAATGACTCCAACCAAATTTGTGGCTGCCATTGTCTTATAGAAAGGTCAGACACCTAACAGCTTAAATTTTGGATTTAAAGTGACCCCTTATGTGAAATCCAATAGGTAAAGAAAAAGTGTTTAGTAAAAGTTAAGAACCAAAGAGTAGATATGAGCCTAGCCTCAGGAAGTCTCACCAATATTTTTACATATCTGGGCCTTTTTTAGCCACACATCCCACTAGTAAAAAGTCAATCACCATTTGCAATGATATGGATGGACCTAGAGAACATTATGTTAAGTGAAATAAGTCAGTCAGAGAAAGACAAATACCATATGATCTCACTTATATGTGGAATCTAAAGAACTGAATAAACGAGCAATGTAAACAGAAATAGTCTTAGAGACACAAAGAAAAAAACTGATGAGGGCTGGATGGGATGGGGATGGGCATGAGGGAGAAGGGGAAGGGACGAGGAACACAAACTGATAACTACAATACTACTGCAGAGACAGAAGAGACAGGTTAGGGAATATAATCAATAAGGTTGTAAATATTTTTCTTAGGGGATCAGAAGGACTCATGTCTTGTCAGGGAGACCACTTCATGGATGGTGTGTAGTGGTCTTACCACTACACTGTACATCTGAAGCTGCCGCTGAATAATATTATATGTCAACTATAATTTAACACATATATAGTCATAGGATGTGGAATATAGCGTGGGGATGGAGTGGAGTCAATGGAATTGTAATAGATATGTATGATATCCGGGGTGGGGGGCAGGGGAGGAGGGAGGGTTAGTCACTTTGTAAGGGGTGAAAAAGATAACTATTGCATTGTTTTGTACATCTGTAACTAATAATAATAATAAAAAGGTTAAAAAAATAAAGTAAATGATGGCTTACAATAAATAAATAAATAAATAAATAAATAAATAAATAAATAAATAAAATTATAATAATTTTTTTAAAAAGTCAACCACCAGCAAAGCATCACTTCCTAAGGACATTGTAGCCTTTTTATATTTCCTTTTTGCAGTGAGTACAAGGGTAAGTAGGCATCGTTTGCATGTTAAATGCTCTAAACTCCTCAAGGAAAGGTTCTGTTTATTCTCAACCTTGTTCCCCCAACCCGTGCACAAAACGTGGGACATAGAGGATGCTGCATAACTCAACAAATGGTTAATTATTTAATCAATCAATTTAAGGCAGGAGACAACAATAAGCAAAAGCAGACTTTTGCTAGTTCTAGTCATGTGGGAAAAACTTCTTTAGCATTTTAGACAAGGGGGCCTCAGTAAGGAGCTGAGGTCCATACCCATGCAGTCCCCACAGCTCTGAAAAAGAGGTTCCTTTGGAGAAGGCTATCTCCTCCTCCAAACCCTCTAACGTGTAAGACAGTACAAAGTACAACAGAATCTTTGTTCCTAAATAGGTATTTATTCCACTGCTGTATAACTTCTAAGCATGGAGTATTGGTATTTGTGTGGATTGTTATCGCCTAAAAAGGTTATCGCCTAAAAATACCTAACATGATTTATATATCATTTTAGATAGACAGGCCTATATATGAAGGCTACAAGTTGCTGCAAAACTCATTTTCCTCCTTGATCTCCTATCAATCTACAATTGATTCCCTCTTCTCTGGCCTCACTCTGTCTTTACCTTTCATTTATTCCTGATCCCTCTGCACAGTGTCCCATCTCTTTCCTCTTGACCCTGAACAGGGGCTTTCAGTCAAATGGTCCTAGCTAGTTTTCTTCCCACTGGAGCTGTATATGGCTCTTGCAGTTCCATGGTGGCTGAGAAGATTAAGGAAAAGAATCATTCCTAGTTAAAGCTCAGAATGAAATACGAAAAAGACAAAACTCTTTTGTTTGATTGCATATTAAAGCAGAACTCTGTTGTTATGCTTATAAAGTCTTTCTGATTTTTTTTTTAAGAATATCTTTTGTCATCCTTGGTAAGTATGTTCCAGGGCTCCAGAAAGTATTAGAGCCCCACCCCACGAAAGAGGTGAAGGAGAAAATCCTGTCTTGATACAAGAGTATAAAGATATAAAGCAGCAAAAATAAAACAATTTTCATGATTTCGTGATGGAATTTTTCATATTTAGAAGTATCTAACAAATACTGGTGAATGGCTCTACTATGAAACTAAGCTTAACCAGCTGAGACATATCATGAACAGTCCTGACATGCTTCAGTTGGAATCATGGGCTCTGACAAGGCCCTAATTTCCATGAAAGGACACAAATTATTATGAACATAATCTGGAGACAAAAAAGAGCTGGGGCACAGAGGACTTTGGATAAATTATGTTCCATGAAACGTGGCATTACTTTTAATTTTATACTATACTATATTATACAGACCAATCATTTTTTTTTTTTTTACAAAAGATCATCTCTATATTTAAAAGAACAAACCAGAGAAAGTGGAGCTAAATTTCATCTGAAAAGTTTTGGATTAAGCATGTAAACCAAAATTAATTTTCAGCAAAAAGAAGCTGGAGCCCGGTAGACACAGATTCAGGTAGCAACCTGAATTATGTTCCACTGAGACAAAGGGAAGGCCATCTTTTACAGCCAAGTTTCCTGCCCAGGTTCTCATTAGTTCCATTTTATGTAAATAAGGTATCCAAATTGTGCAGTTCTGATTGGATGGGGCAGTCTCAGCTCTTGGTAGAAAGAAAACACCAGGGTTTCCCTGTAGTTGTTGACTCAGATGGCATAAACAAATAGGCATAGTGCCAAGAGTTCAGTCTGAGATTCTTACCAGTATATAGAGTATGTGAGGAGCAGCTGTCAGCAAATGGCCACTAGACTTTTATTATTTATAAACTTTGGGGCCTCAGTTTACCATAAGGAGTCTGTCTCAGCAGATTAATTTCTTCTGGGGGTTCACATCAAATGAATCTTCCTTCTCAGCATGCACAAGCATAACACAGAGTTTCATGGCTGAAGTTGAGGGTCCTTCTTTAAAGATTAAGATGAAGAGAGGGGCTAGTCACAGAGAGACAGGACTTCAAGTCTTGTAAATATTCAAATCTTGTTGTATGACCTGAGTAGAAAATTGATCCGAAGAACCAAAAAAAGGAAAGCAGTTCTTTGAACACACCAAGGCTTCATTGCATTCTCACTACTTAAAGTCTTTCCCACTTGGCAAGCTACTATTCATTCCTCAACACTCAGATCAGATGTCACCTTGTCTAAGAAGCCTTCCTGTCTCTCTCCTGAGTTGTAGTTCATCAATGCCTTCTCTATACCAACCCTCTTCTGTGTACCTAGTTTTGTTATTGCACTTATTATACTAATTGTCTATATGTTGGCTTCCATACCAGAAATATTAATTCCTTAAAAGCAGGCCAATGTCTTATTGATCTTTGAGACAGTAAAATACCTGAAACATAACAAGCACAGTTTTCATTCTGTGGAACTGAAGAAACAAAAACTAAAAAATGCAAAATTGCTAAGCAGTTCTTCATACATATTTTGCCCTGTCTGAGTCATAGACGATTTCATCTTCAGAACCCTTGCTCTCCTTTGGCAATTTCTTTTACTCCCTTGTTTTCAGCTGTTTTTCTTATGATTACCAAATCTACATCTCTAGCCCTGAACTTTTGTCCAAGTTCTAGACTAACATCTCTGGCTCCCTGCTGAACATTTCCACATGTCTAGCCCATGAACAGCTCAACGTTCCAATATACTCAAACAGAACATAATTCCTTTGCCCCATATTTACCCATCTTGCTGTGTTCCTGTTTTGCTGAATTCTCCATATATAATATCTTCCCTGGATGAAAGATTAAATACTTAGAATCAGTTTTTCTGCCCCCTCTCCATTGCCTACCATATTCGTTCAGTCTCCAGGTCCTTTTAATCTGCCTGTCTGCTCTCTTGCTTAGGTCTTCTCTTTGCCACTTCTACTGAATTACTTCAAGCTCTCAATATATTTCTCTTCACCAGTGCAATAAACTACTAAAAGGCTGCCTGCTTCTAGCCTTTTTAACCCAACTCTCATTCTGCTGCAAATTAGTTTCCTAAAACAAAGATACATTTATGTCAGTCACTTGCTCAAAGACATCACTGATGGCTCCTCACTGATCCAATTCTTCCTCTGGCATGCCAAGCCCTTCATGAGCTCTCGTTTTTTGTATCGATCCATCATTTTCTCATCCTACCCCACACAATGCACACTCCACAAGCACACACACCTCTTAGCCATACCTAGTTACTCTTCAAACATTCCCTCAACTGACCTGTCCCTGAGGTCTTTGCTCAGGTTGTTCTACCTGGAAGGTCCTCCCTTCTCTTATTTCTCTCCCCTTTCTCCAAGTCCTTATCAATGTCTTACTCATCATTCTAGGCCAACATTTCTTAACCTGTATTCCACAGATCCCCAAAGGGCCCAGAAATAAAATTCCAGGGATTTGTATACTTAGCTTAAAGAAAAATTACATATTGATTTTCATTAACTTCTAACTGAAATGTAGCATTTCCTTCTATTATGAATATGGGCAACACATTATAGAAATATTAGAAGTATATGTGACATTGTAACAAATAGAAATCAGATACATACATATCACATTACAGTCATTGCAGATATCTTAAATTATCACTTATGCTCATCACTACTTTGAAAGTACAATAGTCATTAGAACTTCAACTAGAATTTTTTTATTTAATGCCTTAATAAAGAAGTGTCCTTATTATAATTTCACAATTTTTTGATATTTCAACAACTATGTTTCAATAAAATTGGTTTCCATTATAATATTTTGTGTTTTATTTTACACATTTCAAAACATTATTCTGGTATAAGTCAATAAGCACAAAAAAAGGTTAAGGATGACTCTCTGAGTTTATCCCAAACTCTACTTCCTCTAAAAAGTTTCTTGAAATCACCCCACCCCCACCTCAACACAGTTTAAATTAATATATCCCTCCACCTTGAACCAATCACTAACTGAAACTGCCTCTGAGGCACTCATCACCCTGCCATTCTTTGTACTTATTTATTAGTTATTTATTAGGTTATGAGGTCCTGAGGATAGGAACATGTATTTCTCATTTTTGAGGTTCATGTGGTGCTTATGTTCACGTTAGGTGATAAATCTGAGTTTCTCAGCACATGTTCCTTTTTCAGGGAACATTTTAGTTGAAGAAATTCAAATTGAGAAAATAGACATGTTGCTGATGCATTTCTGTGGCTGAAGTAAGCTTGCCAACTTGTGATCCAAACTGATCAGCTCTGTTCTACCTGATTTCTGTGTCTCAGAACAAGACAGGGAAACATGGGCAAGGACAGAAAAGGTGACTCGAGAAATTTTCCTTTTAGTAATCCAGACAAATGGCAATGAATTATATATATATATATATATATATATATATATATATATATATATATATAAAACACACACACACACACACACACACACATACACACATTAAGGTTTCTTTATAGCTCCATCACACAACTCACAGTTTAAATGAGTTGGATTTGAACACTCACAAGATAACAAGAAAACATTTGAAATATTGACCATTCAACAATGATCTATGTTTCAGGGTCAAAAAAGTATTTGGGGAACAATGACTTTTATTGTTACTTGCTATGGCACAGTGTGAGGTTTTTGTGTGAGGATATAAAACAGTTTCTCCCCAACGAAGGTATTTTATGTTCAGTGATTCAGTGATACTGAATCCATAACCTTAATAGTGTGGTTTAAAGAAATAATGTACCATAACACAGGTGTGAGACAGTCATCTCTGAACAATTAACTGAGTTTGATAAAAAGGAACACCAGATAAATATCCTTTGACAATGGGCCTCGTTATATCATGCTTGAAAGAAACAGAAGTTGTGAGTGATAAAAAGATATAAAAGAAAATGATGTGGGGTGGCCTATTAGCTCAGGTGGTTAGAGCGCAGGCTCATAGCACCAAAGTTGCTGGTTCGATTCTCACATGGGCCAAAGAGCTGTGCCCTCCACAACTATTGGGTTGTCAGAAAAGTCATGACGCATTTTTGCAATGAAAAACATAGAAAAAATTCATCATGACTTTTCTGACAACCCAATAGATTGAAGACAGCTACTTGACTTGGAGCTGATGGGTCCTGGAAAAAGACACTGTTCTCCAACAAAATTTCTTCAAAAAAAAAAAAAACAACAACAAGAAAATGATGCAAAAGATTTCAATTTAATACAGAGATAAATATTACAAATATATGTTTAACCAAATAATCAGGAATTTGGCCATTTTATTTTTATTGTAGTCCTAGTACAGAGCCTAAAACATAACAAATGATCCCAAAACCATCTGCCAGGAATATACATCTACATGCTGATATTTTATAATTCATCGTTTATAGTTACTTGTGCCAGATCTTTGTTCATCTTCTGCTTCCAGTTTTAGCCATTTTAGTGTTCCCTGATGCACTCCTGCTTCTTATGATGACTGGCAAGGGTATTATTAATACTAATAGTAATAATAACAATAATAAATATCCCACATTTGCATAATGTTTTATAGCTGTCAATGTCTTGGCTACTAATATTTTAGCTTAACTCTCATAAGAACCCTGTGAGAAAGACAGGACAGGTATTATACAGAATAAAGATCATGGAGGTGAAGGGGTTTACCCCAGTCCCCACAGCTTGTGAATAACAGTCAAAGCATGCATCCAGGCCTACTGAGTCCAAATTCAGCTCTCTTTCCATGTTTCCATTCTACCCAAAGAAGAGTAAAAATACAAATAATTCCATTTGGATAATTTCTGAATCTAATTTCAGCTCTTCACCAATCATTGTGGTTAAGGGCATGATTGACCACAGGTATGCAGTACTTACTTAATCATTTGTTCATTTATTTGTGCAATAAATAAATCTTTAGCACCTCATATTTTCCAAGCATATAAAATCAATTGTCAGGTCCAATTGCCCTTTAACACTTAGGGTATTTACATTACAAGGGTCTTAGATTGGTGTATTTTTAGTTTTTCAGGAAATTTTTCAGAAGGGCAACTTTTCTGACATCTGCTTCATTCTCATACCCATTTTTTTTTTTTTAAAGATTTTATTGGGGAATTGGTGGAGGGGAACAGCGTTGGGGAATCAGGGAAGGGGAACAGACAAGTTGCTGTCTTTTTGTTCTTCAGTTTAGTTGCGGAGGATGTTGCTTCACTGTTGGTATCGTCATTGCGCTCTTCCCGGATGAGGCAGATCGGTCGCTGGCCTCTGGATGTCGCTCACCGCGGCTATTGGCAGCTCACACTTGGCTGCCAGCCGCTCACGCTGGCTGCGGGCCACTCACTGTAGCCTATGGCAGCCCACTGCAGCAGGGGCTGCAGCCCACACCATCACCGGGGCTCGCACAGCCCAGCTCCAGGTGGAGCTGTTGTTAGCTGTAGAGGGCAGTGTCACTGGCCCTCATGTGGGATCCGAACCGGGGCCGCTGGCATCCCAAAACCAGCGCTTAACCAATGCGCCACTCGGCCGGCCCATCATACCCATTTTTTAAAAGATGAGTACAAGATTGCAAAACATGGAGGGTGGAGAAGGACACTGCATGGAAAATGAAAGGCTGTTGTAGGGAACACTGCGGTACACCCCCCAGGTGCCACATCCCACCTTGGTACTGAAGCATTCATTGCCCCAAGTGCTGGAAGTATTGGTGAGAGACAGCTTGGAGCTGAGTGCCTCCACACATAATGCCCTCAGCTGAAGAAAGTCCCTTCACCCAAAGCCACATTCTGTTCCCAGGGGCAGCCTACATCCAATAACTGGTCTATGCTCCCATGCAAAGGTCCAGCCTTACTTGAAGCCAGCTGTGCCAGACCATCCTAGCCCCCCCACCACTATAGGTTGGCTGCCCAACCCTGCTTCCTCTGTCACAGATGTTAAGCCCATGGTACAAGAAAGAAGACACATATATAGGATTGTGTCACATTATAGCCTGCCTGTCTGCCTCCATGCACCTCTCCATAAAGGCAGATCATTACTTCAATATTAAGCTTACTGTATATATCCATATTTGGCACCAAAGGATGGCTGGTTAGTCAGTGACGGATAAGATTTCTCAAGAGAGAAACAACCCAAGCCAGACACAGTCGCATGGGTGCCAATAGGTACCAGTGGGTGCCTGTGGGTACCAGTGCGTGGCAATAGAAGGAATCACGAGTTGACAGAAATAGGGCATGAACCCCTTGCTTCAGGGTCTGGCAGCCTGCCTGTGAAATGACCTATTTTTTTTAAAATTTATTTATTTTTAATTAGTTTCAGGTGTACAACACAGTGCAATAGTTATACTTTTTACCCCTCAAAGTGACAATCCCCCTCCCCCAATTTGCCACTCCACTCCTCCCCTCTCATATCATATTTATCTATTACACTTCCTTTGACTCCCTTCCACAGTATAATCCACATCCCGTGACTATCTATATATTCAATTACAGTTGGTATACAGTATTATACAGCATCAGCTTCAGGTGTACAGTGCAGTGATCAAGCCTCTAATCCACCCATGAAATGGTCTCCCTAACAAGACATGTAACCAGCTGACACCCCACAAAATATTTACAACATTATTAATTATATTCCCCGAACTGTCTTTCATATCCCTGTGGCAATATTGTAGTTACCTATTTATGCTGTCTAATCCCTTCCTCTTCTCCCTCATCCCCATCCCCCTCCCAACTAGCAACCCTCAGTTTTTTCTCTATATCTATGAGACTGTTTCTGTTTACTTTGCTCATTCATTCATTTTTTTCAGATTCTACATATAAATGAGATCATATGGTATTTGTCTTTCTCCAACTGACTTATGAAATGACCTCTTGATATGATAATATCTGTCCTCTGTGCATTCTTCTTTTTTTTTTTTAATTTTTATCTTTTTATTTTTTGAGGTCAGTGTCACTGGCCCTCACATGTGGGACCTGAACAGGGGCCTCTGGGTTCCCAAGCCAGCGCTTAAACACCGCACCACTCGGCTGGCCCCCTCTGTGCATTCTTATTAGTAAGCCTTGGCAGAAGAGGTTCTGTCTCTTAAGAGGTGCATGACAATAACTTCATAGGGCCTCCGGTAATGGCAGCTTGCAGTTGTGGGTGGTTTGGCCTTGAGCTATGTTTTCCGGTGTGAGACACACAGACGACGGAAGCTACACTGACCCCACATTGACCCTTGCTTATGTGTAAGATAATAAAAGGAACAGTTAGGCCTGATTCGGGGCTCCAGTCCACGAGGCTGGGGTCCCCTAGCCCTGAACTGTTTTCTCTCCTCTTTTGTGTCTCTCTCTTTTCCTTAACCTTTCACCGTCCCTTCTCCACACCCACCTAGCCTAGTCATGTGGGATGCGACAGGATTGTGGAGCTGAATCACCCACTGACTGACTGGCATTGAGGGTCTCCTCACTGTGGGTAGATGGAGCATAGATAGCCCCTGACATGTGTTAGTGTGTCACTGTTAAAATTGTTAAAATTTCCACCACTGGGGAAACCAAAAGATGATCAAGGGAAAAGGAATGCACCGGCGGGTGCAATAACTCATGCACTGGATAAATATGGAAGAAATGGTAAGCATAAAGATATAGAATCAATCAGAGGCTCTTTCTGGGGGCAATCAATGCTTTTGGGAAAAGATAATGAGAGGCTGCAGGTGATTTACTAGCAATTAAAAGCCAGTTATCAAAGTTAGAGCACCTCTTTGCAGCATTTAAGAGACCAGTCTCCTGAAGCCAAAGAACAGAAAAGGCTAAGAACCAAGACCAGGACTTTATTATATAAGTAACAAAGGTACATAAAAGGTTGGATTCTCAGCTGCAGCAAGTCTGCTTTGTCAAGGTGGAACTCTGAGTGGGATAGGACCCTGAAATAATGAATGGCCACTCTTCAAAAATCATCAATCACTAGGTTCTCCTGAACTCTCTGGTTGGAGGAAGTAACCCACTCCTCCCTGTGAAAATCTAGGACCCTTCCTGCCCTGTGCTTGAAGATGCTGCAGATGCCTCTGCTTTGCAAGACAACATGGATCTCTACAGGATATTTCCCCACCTCTCTCCCTGGTTACACAACCATAATTTAGTATTAAACCACGAAAAAACTTCAGCAGCAGTTGTGCTCAGCCTGCTAAATGGAAAGAGACTACATCTGGAAGGAGCTGCAGGACCTAGCCAACATGTACCAGCAGGCGGCAAGAAAGTACATGTGAAGTGAATGCTGCAAGTGCTGGATCAAGGAAGGTGAATATGAAGTTGCATAAAAGAGAAGTTATTGATTTGGGAGCCCTGACTCAGGATGACACATCCTGAGGGATCAAAAAGCTTAGAGAAATGAATATGCTAGAGGACAAGTACTAATTAAGACCAGGAAAACCACCAGCTAATTATGGCCTCATAGAAGGCCCAGAGGACATTCTGTCTACAAAACAACAAGAAATACACTGCCTAGAGGGACACCAGCACCATTGAGGAGCTCAGTAGTGGCTGTCCTTTGTTAGCCAAGGCTAACACTAATAGATTCCATTATAAAAACAAATCCATTGATAGCAGAAAGGATGATAAAACCCCAAAACAATAGAGACCAGATGGTGAAAAATAACCGTCAAAAGTAAGGCGGGGATGGGCAGCCGAGTGGCTCAGTTGGTTAAGAGCTTGCTCAAGAGTACAAGCTCTGAGCAACAGGGTCACCAGTTTGATTCCCACATGGGCCAGTGAACTGTGCCTGAGCTGGATTGCCGCTGAGCTGCCAACAGGTGGCAGGATGGCTCAGCTGGTGAGAGCATGTGTTCCTAACAACAAGACTGCCAATTTGACTCTCTCATGGGATGGTGGCTACACCCACCTGCAACTAATTGAACACACATCTTGAGCTGAGCTGGGCGACTGGACTTGGAGCTGAGCTTGCTGCACCCTCAACTAAGACTGAGGGACAATTTGGCTGTTCCGTTCCCCCAATTCACCAACACTGTTCCAATTCCCCAATAAAATCTTTAGGAAAAAAAAAAGTAAGGTGGGCATCACTGTGAGATCGCAATGGCAACCTGGGAGTTCTGACCTACAGAGAGCTATAGAGATGATTGACAGAACATAGTATCCCTAGGTGCAAGAGAGATGGGCAACCAAAAAAGGTGAGGCTTACTGTACAATTAAAAAAAAATCAAAAAATGGATAATCAGGCTGATGGCATGTAAAAAGTCACAATCCCCTGTGCAGTTTGTGGATCTGACCCAGTTTTCCGACCCATAACTGATAGACTGAAGGAGATTCTGTGTCCCCAGGAGGAAGGCTTCTGCAACGCTGTGGCAAATACACACGGTAATGATTCCCTAGTCCTTCTCAAAATGGACCTACAGTCATTTGCTTAGTAATCACATAATTTGGACAGGGTATTTTGAAGATTGTTGGATCCAGAACCCATGTTGACATCATTCCCAACTGCCAGTTAGAGCGCATGGAGGCCAAGTAATAAAAAAGAAGTTCAGCTCACAGAAGGTCCCCTGAGTCCATGAACCCACAAATGGGTCCCCTAATTGGAAGAGACTTTCTTGGCAATTGTTGCAACCCCAACATTGGTTTCTTAGCCAGGCAAGATAGTAAATCAAAATTAATATCACATCCTGAGGGGACAGGCAGAGGTTGGTTCCATACTTAAAAACCTAAAAGACCTATGGTAGGTTTGTGGTCTTCGCCATATCTAATTAATTTGCCAGTCTGGTCCCTGCAAAGTCAGATAGATCCTGAAGGACACACAGTAGACCACCACAAATTTAACTAAGCAGTAGTCCCAATTGTAGCTACTGTGCCAGGTATGTATCTTCACTAGGCCAGGTTAGCATAGTCTTTGGTACATAGTATGCAGCCATTGCTCTGGCTCATGTAAAATACTTCTTTCCATCTCCATCAAAAACAGTTCTCACAACAGTGTACTTTCACAGTCTTGTCCCAGGTCATGCTAACTCTCTCAGCTTATATCATAATATGGCCTAAAGGGACCTGGATCATCTAGACATGCCACAGAACATCACATTTGGTCTACCATACCAATGATATATAAATTGGGCCAGAATATTGTTTTTTGGTTTTGTTTTTAAGATTTATTGGGGAAATAGGGGAGGGAACAGTGTTGGGGAATCAGGGAAGGGGAACAGGCAAGTTGCTGTCTTTTTATTCTTCAGTCTAGTTGTGGAGGACGTTGCTTCACTGACCCATGTTGGTATTGTGATCATTGTGCTCTTCCCAGCTGAGGCAGTTGGGTCACCAGCCACTGGAAGGCTGCTCACTGTGGCTCTCAGCAGCTCACTCTGGATGCTGGATGCTCACACTGGCTACCGGCCACTCACAGTAGCTCATGGCAGCCCACTGAAGCCCTACTGCAGCCTACTCCATCGCTGGCAACTCACAGCAACCCATCTCCAAGTCGAGCAGTTGTTCACCATCTTAGCTGTAGAGGGCACAGCATCATTGGCCCATGTGGAATCCGAAATGGCAGCCCTGCTGCTCAGAGCTGGTGCTCCCAAGCCAACTCTTAACCAACAATCCACTGGGCAGGCCCCTGGGCCAGAATATTAAGAAGCAGCAAGTACATTGGAAGCTTTAGTAATAAACATAATTCTCTGATGGGTAGAGATAAACCTTGCAAAAAAATGAGATCTGCAGCATCAGTAAGATATTGGAGGTCCCTTGGTCTGGGAGCTTGCCAGGACATCCTCTCAAAATAAAGAAATTATTGCATTTCCTCCTTCCCACCAAAAAGAAGAAATCAAAGTGTCTGGCAGGCCTTTTGAGGGCCTGGAAAATGCATATTCCACACTTGGCCTATTGTTCTGACCCCTCTACCAAGAAACATGAAGGCTGCTAGCTTTGAGTGCATCCTACAGCAGCAAAAGGTCATGGTACAGATAGTCATGCCTCTTAGGCCAAGGACACAGCAGACCTTATGGGTTTATAGTTATCTGTGAGGTGTGGGGAAGACACTGTGTGGCATTTATGGCAAACTCTAATGTGAGAATTGCAATGAAGAATCCTAACATTCTGGGGAAAAGCCACATCACCAGCAATGGAAAATTAAACACTTTCCAAAAATACACAGCTCTTGTGTGCTCCTGGGCCTTGGTAGAAATGTAGTGTCTGAATAGGAGTGCAACAACCATGCTCTCAGGACCTCCACCCTTGAGCTGAACACTGTCCAGCCTCAAGACCAGTTGTAGCAGTGGGGGTTGTGATTCATCCTACTAACCGTCCTCTTGAAAGTGTTCACTGAGAAAAAGAGGCCCACCAAAACCCTGAAGGAGCTGTCCCTAGACCTTTTATAAGGCAAATGGATCTGAGTGGCACAAGGAATGGACTTTGGTAGACATTATAGTGTGCTGACCAAATCGTTCACTTCCCTTCAGGCCTGAAGAACTTTTTCCTCAGCTTCCAAGGTTATAAATTATGGAAGTTCACAGCCTACTGGCCCTCCAGACAGTGTCCTCACCTCTTCCAATGCCATGCTCCCTTCCCAGGGTAACTTGCATCCAATGACTGATCAGTACAGGGGTATAGAGGTTCAATCTCCTTGGCTCAGGGCCATTTTAGATCCGGAGCTCCTGCTCGGTCAGGTGAGGTCTCTTGGGACAATATGAGAGCTTGTATTATCCCTCTGCCCATCCTGTAGTCTCCCTTCACTCTCCTACAGGTATTGACCTAAGAATGCTCCAAAGTAAACTTTCCGCATGCCGATCTTCTCAGAATTTTCTTTCCAGGGAATCTGACTGGCAACAGCATACTTAAAGTGGGCAATCTTTCCTTGATATACTCCCTTTTACAAGAAAAGAAAAGCTTTTTATAACATGGGATTTTTGAGGAGAGTTTTGGAAAATAAATAAATAAATTCACATAGCTGCTCTTAGCAGTCAATCCACAATTTAAGAATTTAGTGGGGTGGTGAATTGGGGGTGGGGGGTTGTCACTTTGAGGGGTAAAATGTATAACTATTGCACTGTGTTGTACACCTGAAACTAATTAAAAATAAAATAAAAGAAAAAAAAAAGAATTTAATCTTTCCAATTGTCTTTGAAAAACTAAAGTTAAAATTGAAAGGTTGTCTAAAATATATAAATACCTATACTTTTTATCTACGCAGCTCTTCATTTAAACAGCTCTTCCATTACTTTGTAAACACATTTTCCCCTTCTATGAAACCAACATTTTGTTACAATTTTTTAACTTTCTTCTTTCATAAAAAGATAAAATCAGGGCCGGCCGAGTGGCGCATTGGTTAAGCGCTGGTTTGGGGATGCCAGCGGCCCCGGTTCGGATCCCACATGAGGGCCAGTGACACTGCCCTCTACAGCTAACAACAGCTCCACCTGGAGCTGGGCTGTGCGAGCCCCAGTGATGGTGTGGGCTGCAGCCCCGGTGATGGTGTGGGCTGCAGCCCCTGCTGCAGTGGGCTGCCATAGGCTGCAGTGAGCGGCCCGCAGCCAGCGTGAGCGGCTGGCAGCCAAGCGTGAGCTGCCAATAGCTGCGATGAGCGACATCCAGAGGCCAGCGACCGATCTGCCTCATCCGGGAAGAGCGCAATGACGATACCAACAGTGAAGCAACATCCTCCGCAACTAAAACTGAAGAACAAGAAGACGGCAACTTGTCTGTTCCCCTTCCCCGATTCCCCAACGCTGTTCCCCTCCACCAATTCCCCAATAAAATCTTTAAAAAAAAAAAAAAAAAAAAAAAAGATAAAATCACTGCTTCTTGTTTCATTCAGCCTTTAAATCTTCCTACTGAGAAATAATTACAAATTCCTAAAACTCCGGTTGCCAATCTACTAGAGCCATATGGTAAAGCAAACATTAAACAAATAATGTCATAAATGATCACTTGAATAATAATTGTGATACGTGACCTGAGGAAAAAGCCAAGGTGTTGTATGCACACACAAAGAAGGCCCCACCGTAGTTTGGAGTGCCTGGGCTTTCTTGAGGCTATGGTATTTAACTGAGATCTGAAGAATGAATGAGATTAGCAAAATGGAAGAGGGGGAAAGAGATTTACAGCACAGACAAGAGAATAAGATATAATAGAATTTCAAGATGAATGGAGGAGATGGATATCTTCCTTTGCGCTTCTGTCTTAGCCCTTGTTTGTTTCAAAATACTGAACACTTGGGTTTAAGGGGCCTCGTAAAGCTAGTGAAAAGTATTCTTTGGTCTTTGGCCCCATGTGCAAAATGGTATGAGTCACAGTTTTCTTTTGAAAAACACAGGAAATGTTCCTATTTTGCGGGGTTATAGAATATTGCTGCCACAGATCACTCTGACCATGTTACATTTTTGCAACCACCAACTTGAATTGCTTAATAGAAGAAGAGTCCATTGCTCATATTCTAGTAATTTGAATGCCAAAAAACAAAGAATTTACAGATGTGAACATGTTCCATCACATTTGTTTCTCTCCATAAGAATTCCAATCCACCCCCTATAGACACCAGATTTCTTAAGGACAAAAAGCACACAAGAACCAGGTCTTACTCATCTCTGTATTCCCAACACTTACAGCACCCGATTCATAGTAGTTACAACATTCAATGGGTCAATTAAATCATAGCTTTAATAATATTCATTTGTATTAAATCACACATTCAAATAATAACAGTGATTGAGCATAGCAGGAAAATATTTTGTCAACTCCAAAATTTAAAGAACCTTTGAAACACTTTTAAACAGCTAAGCTTAATTTACAATTTTAAAAAAGCTTCCAAGCAATCATTTGTAGATAAGTATTGCCTTCGTGTACAAGTAGTAATAGATAAGGAAATAGCCAATGCCTTCTCTTGAAATTAATCTCTCGAAATGAATCCAAGCTAGAAAAATCCATCCTGCTGATTCCTTAGCAGAGATTTCAGTAAAGAACTCCTAATGCCATTCAGGAACTCATATAATTTCAGCATCAAGTTATGGTAGTGGAGGCCTAACATACCTGGAGGATATTTCAGCTCCTTACCAGCCTGTCCATCACTCCACCATCAGATGACAGGTGCATGCCTTCTCAAAGTGCCACAATACCTTTATAGCAGTTCTTTCTCATTTTTGTTAAAGTATGGAAACAACTGCTACATGATTTCAATCATTGTCCTGTCATCACATTCTCAGCAAGTTATTTGGGGGCCCAAGTGGCATTTTGTACTACTGTATATATTTCAGCAAAGTGTGATTCTCCTTTTTAGTGACTGCACAATATGAAAAAAGATATCATGGAAGAGATCACTATGACATTACGATAAAGTTTTTATTTTCAGGAAAAAGAGAAAAGTCACTGCAAAAGTGAATGCAAACTTTCTTGGGAACAAAGCAAAAAGTAATTATGACCATGAGAGCACTGTATATTGAAGATTACTTCAGGCTGCAGTTTCACAAAGTAAAAATCCTATGTCAAATATTAATCCTAAATGTGCATGTCCTTCAAATTAATTATTAGCAAGTAATCTAGTAAACAAGCAATGTCAAGTCACTATGCTATTAACAAAAGGCTGTGAAGCATCGTAAAAGTTGAATGATGTTTTAAACCGGAATTCCATGAATGTTTACTAGTATTAAAATCATGGGAGAAAATGCAAGAATAGAAGTAACCACAGATGGTCTGTGCCCTACTTAACAAAACAACTAACAATATATCTCTCACACTCTTACATACATATACATAGTAATATGTATAATATACTATACATATATGTGTACAATATATAGATAGTGATTTAATAATTAATTCACAACTTGAAAACATACTGGAAATTGATTTAGGGCTTTCTGTTTTAAAACTTTAAAATAACATACTTTTAAGACTAGAGAACCTACCATCACACAAGGAACACTTATTGAAACACATTTTTAACACCAGGGCAGAACAGACAGCTTCGATTAGGAAACCTAGAGGATATTTCATTTGATTGCTCTAAAAGATGAAAAAGCAAGAAAGAAAAAGGATGAAACAATTTCAGATGCTTTCATTGCATTTATCAAATCAGAATGAACTGCCTTTGACTGTGGGTATAATAAGTCAGAAGCATTCACTAAACCAAAAGGCAGAAAACCCTCTGTTCCACTGTGACTAATTCAACTTAATGAAATTATTTTTTTTAAAACTACGCATATGAGATATAAGAAGAAAAGACAAGGTGATAGAAAGGCAAGCAACAGTTACTATATTTCACGAAGACAATAGCCACAATTTTAAAACGATTAATGTTAGAATTTCCACCTGACCTTGAATTTGACAAAATTCAGTATAAAGGCCTAGCTTATAAAAGGACTTCAATTATAAGAGGTTATCTAAAGAGTGCTTAAACTGGTTTTCAAGATGAAATACTAACTGAAGTTTGTATTTATTTCGTAAACAACCATGTTAACCTTGCTATTTGCACTGCCAATGACATCTTCCCAAGACTATAGAATCCCTATGCTATAAATCTTTACAGATAAGCAGCTCATTCCTTGTTTGTCAAAATGTGGTAGGAAGTTGTGCCACGAAAATAATATAGAAATGAATCAAATGCAATACTGTATATTACAAAACAAAATATATTATAGCACATGCCATATACTTCATAATAATCGTTTATCCCCTAAAAACAAAATTGGCATCACAGTAACCAACACTTATACCTCTGAGACTGGTCTTAAGAGCTAATAAAGACAATAATAGTATTAATAATCCCTTGCATGTTTTTATTGCTTTGCAGTTTACAAACATCTTTGTCAGTGTTCTGTCAGTTGATCTTTACAATAGCCCTGTGAGATAGATAAGTCATCTGGGACTTAGAGATGTGACCTGATTTGCCCAAGGTCATATGACTAATAAGCAAATTTAGAATTCAAACAAGTCTAGTTTTGGGTTTTTTTCCAAGACAACTGAACTGTTTCTCTGAAGTTATTGTATCTGTTCAGGGATAGGAGATATGTAAAAAGAGAATATTGCGATGTCAACATTGATAAGATTTTATTTGAGCTATTATAAAGAAACAGAAGGCCACAAATCTTTCAGTATTTAATATTTCTTCAAATTATCTCCCACAGATTTAAAGTTTTAATCAAGCAGCATTACATAGAATTTCTTATATAGTAGGAGCTTTCTTATCAAACATAATCAAGGCCAGTATCAGGCTGTTAATTGAAAAAAATCAGTGAAAATAATGAAATCATTAAAAGATAATAAATACTCCAACTATTTTATTTTGTTATAACATTAAAAAATTATATATAACATATATAAAACATTTTATAAAATATTTATTCACCAATTCTAAAAAATGTAGAACCAAAGACTTTTGTTTGAAAGTAGGACCAGTAATTGTCATATCCTAAATAAATATGTCTTATAATAAACCTTATCTATAATTTATCATATACAATTTTTGTTTCAATTTATACAATTTGAAGCTGGGGAGAAACTGGATTTGCCTAGCCTCAAAGCATCTCCCCCAAGAAAGATACAATTGACCCTTGAGTAACACAAGTTTGAACTGGGCAGGTCCACTCATATGCAGATTTTGTTCAATAAATATAAAATGTATTTTTTCTTCCTTATAATTTTCTTAACAACGGTTTCTTTTCCCTAGATTAATTTATTGTAAGAATACAGTACATAATATATATAACGTACAAAATATGTGTTAATTAACTATGTTATCAGTAAGGCTTCTGGCCAACAGCAGGTTGTTAGTAGTTAAGTTTTGGGGAGTCAAAAGTTATATACAGATTTTTTTACTGCGTGGGGCGTCAGCGCTCCTAACTCCTGCATTATTCAAGGATCAACTGTATTAACTAGAAAGGGAAAGAAAGAAACTTTACAGTAGAGAAACTCAGCAAATATCACCTTAACCAAGTGATAACAGCACCAGCAGTAAGATCTATCAGCATCAGGAACCCTTTGCTAGGATGCACTGAGAATGACAGAACATCATTTCTGTGGAATTTTTGCCCAGTACATAACTTCATTCCAACCATGAGAAAACATGAGACAATCCCAAACTGAGGAGCATTCTACAAAATAACTGACATTCTACATGATAAGTTCTCTTTCAAAGTGTCATGGTCATGAGAGACTAGAAAAGATTGTGGAACAGTTACAGTTTGGAGAAGATTGAGGAGAAATAACAGCTAAATGTAATGTGGGATTCTGGAGTACATGGCTGGACCAGAAAAGGGACATTAGTGGAAAAACTGGTACAATTCAAATAAGGTCTGTAGTTTAGTTAATAATATTGTGCCAATGTTAATTTCCTGGTTTTGTTGATTGTACTGTGGTTAAATAAGATTAACCTATTAGGGGAAGCTTGGTAAAAGGGTATGCAAGAACTCTATGCACTATTTTTATAAATTTGTAAGTCCAACATTAGTTCAAAATTCAGCAAACACATAAAAACACTTGCAAAACAATCTGATTACAGACTAGTAAGGCAGCCAAAACGCCACTAGGAAAAACAAGCAAAGAGTAGGAATAACAAGGCATTAAAGAAAAGAGAACAAACAGCTAGTAGTAAACACAGTAAAAGAAGATTCTAATGGAATAGTTAATCAAAGAAATGCAAATTAAAACAAAGAGGCATTTTTGTCAACTTAGTTTTGTGTATAAAACTCAGTGTTTTATGTACACTATTCTGAGTATGAAGATATGGAAATAAAGACATTCATGGTCACTACAGGTAGAAGTTGAAATTGGCACAAACTTCTTTGAGAGAAAGTTTTAAAATTTAAAATTTAGGACCAACATTCCCATTTTCTCAGAATGTATTTGGAAGAAATAAATGTCAAGAATGCAAAAAAGTGTTTATTGCAGAGTCATTTGTGGTCATGAAAATTTTCAAACTACCTAAGTATTCATCAATAGGGAAAGGTGAAATTATTCTGATGTACCCATATAATGGAATGTTATGCCGTAATTTAAAAATGTAATCTAGATTTATATTTATTGACTAAGTAGATATGCATGAATTATTTTTATGTGAAATGTGGTTATAAATGAACATTTATGGTAATTACCAATTTATAGAAAAACAACTAATAGTAGTATAAAAACAGAAATTGTGAAAAAATACATATATATATATTTTTTTCCCTGGTGTTTTATTTCCTTTTTTAAAAAAATATTTGTATCTTCTCTATTTTCTATAATTAACCAGTATTACCTTTGCCATAATGTTTTAAAAATTCATGACCCACCCAAATTTCGTTTACTTTTCAGGATCTCTTTGTGTGAGGAGGGTCACTATCTCCTAAAAGGGAAGGTATGGAGAAACCATCTACAGGGCATGCCTGCACTTTCAGGAGTTGTCACTAGGTGGTACACTGTTCTCCTAGCAGATATTCGTGAGAGTGCTGTGACTCTCAGAGACAATAACCCAGTCCCATATTTTTTTCTTTCATTTAAAACCTATTTCACCTTCTAAATCACTATTAATTTAAGTCAATTGTTCCATTGCCTTTCAGTAGGCATTCAAGAAATCATTGTTGGGCAAAGAAGACAATTAAAAATAGAAATGACAGATGCGTCAAAACTTGAACAGTTTCTTTACATCATTTTGTCATCTTTCTAAACAAAGGTAAACTGAATTCATAAGGGCCTTTAATATACTACTCTGCATTGTGAATCTACAACAAAAAAAAAAAAGAAGAAGAAGAAGAAGAGGAGGATCAGCATTTCCCAAATGTTTTTCAATTCCTTTTTTTATAAAGCATCTTTGAAGGAATGACAATCCAAGGAGTACAATTTGGGAAATCCCGTCTTCAACACTTGACTGTCTTGTTCAATATAATCACCCTAGTGTCAACACAGATGAAGTTTCAATCTCCTTCACTCCTTGTTGTGGACTTCATGTTGGTGGCGCTCATATTCCCCCTGGGCTATCAAGTCCCATATTGGCACTTGCTATTATGTCGCCAGCCAGGTGCTGAAGTCTGTCAAATATAAACTCTCTACCTAGAGCACTTCTCTCTCAGTGGCACTACTCTCATCACAGGTGTTGATTAAGTAGATCCCTTTTCGATTCACACCTGATTCCAATCTGAACTAAACTCAATTCAAAGGCAAGAGCATGCCTATCCCCTAGCCTCTAGTTCATGTGAGAATAGAATCTTATTTTCCTGGAGTGCCTCTGAAATAGAGCTAGTAAGTTGATTTACCACTCATCAAGGCAAGCTTTGAAAATGGCCTCATTATCTAACGAAAGAAAAAGTCAACCAGGAATATAGGCATCTTTTATTAAACATAGTAGTGATAGCCTTATCACTACTAAGAAATGGCTTACAGAAGCAAATATTATTGTCTAGATATTTGTTTATCTCTTCCACTAGACTCTGAGCTCATTGGGAATAGGAAACACGTATAGTTCATAATACTTCCCCCAATAACTAGCAGGGTATTTGGAACATCACAGGCTTTATTAAATATTTGAAGAATGGATAAGTTAATAAATGAGTAAATAGAGTGATGTATGTTGGTAGTAAATACTAGAAGGAGCCGCTTAGTTTTAATAATACCAAAATTAAAAACCTCTATTAATATATGCTAACATTAAAAATGGCTTTCTTGGGCCGGCCAAGTGGCGCATTGGTTAAGCGCTGGTTTTGGGATGCCAGCGGCCCCGGTTCGGATCCCACATGAGGGCCAGTGACACTGCCCTCTACAGCTAACAACAGCTCCACCTGGAGCTGGGCTGTGCGAGCCCCGGTGATGGTGTGGGCTGCAGCCCCTGCTGCAGTGGGCTGCCATAGGCTACAGTGAGTGGCCCGCAGCCAGCGTGAGCGGCTGGCAGCCAAGCGTGAGCTGCCAATAGCCGCGGTGAGTGACATCCAGAGGCCAGCGACCGATCTGCCTCATCCGGGAAGAGCGCAATGACGATACCAACAGTGAAGCAACATCCTCCGCAACTAAACTGAAGAACAAAAGGACAACAACTTGTCTGTTCCCCTTCCCCAATTCCCCAACGCTGTTCCCCTCCGCCAATTCCCCAATAAAAAATCTTTAAAAAAAAAAATGGCTTTCTCATTCATTCACTCATTCATTCAAAAATATTTCTTAAGTACATGCTATATTTCAGATACTATGCCAAGAATGCAAAGATGAATAAAAAATAATTCTGCTTTCAAAAGTGTACAGTGCAGTAGATAAAAATAACTTACATAGATTTATAATTCTTCAAATACTTCCATATTTGATATTCACAACAATCCAATGAAACTGATACCTTCAATTTCTACATTTGAAATCTTTTAAAAGTCATATGTAGGTACAAAAGAATCCTTATAAAAATGTGTAAGGTATAGGGTATAATGATACCACAAGCTTCTGTGAAGACACTATCCAATTTAAAAACAAGAACACTCGGGTCCCCCGTGTCCCCTTTCGTTTTCCCTAAGAAGAAGTGCAATTCTGAATTTTCTCTTTATCTTTCCCTTATTTTTATTCATAGTTAACCACATTTGTATTATTAAGCAATAAATTATGTAGTTTTGCATGGTTTTGTACTTTGTTCGAGTGGAAACATACTGAAAACACTATTTCCATTCAATAGTATGGTTTTGGCTTATACATATAAGTTTTAATTCAGGTGGGTTTAATTTTTTTTTTATGCATGTGAGATAGGTTTCCAATTTCATCTTTTCATATTCAGATAACTGATTGCTCCAGTACCATTTATTCAAAAGTTCATCTTTTCCTAACCAATTTGCAGTATCATCTCAGTCATAAATAAAATTTCCATTTTTGTATTGGTCTGTTTCTGGGCTGTCTTTTCTATTTTGTTGGTCAATTTGTATAGCTCTGCATCTAATTCCAGACCATCTAAAGAAATAGAGCTTTATGATAAATTTTAATTTCTGTTAAGGAAGTCCTTTTACCTTGTACTTTTGTCTTATTTATTCTTAATCATTTGCTCTTGCATAGAAATTCTAAGATCAGTTTGTCATATCTCCCTTCTCCATCTAATTGAGTTGGACCTCAAAGTGGCTCACAGTGAATTTCGGTGAAGCCAGAGTTTGAACCCATGCCAGGCCCACTCCGTCTATGTAATATCCAGCATTTCAGAGGATAGCTGCTAATAAATAGCCCCATCAAAAGATAAACTCACACAGAAATTTCAGAATGTATCATGTAACTAAATCATCAGGAGACGTATCAAAATCAAATGTTCCCTAAAATAAAAGGTTCCATGGCTGCATCCTGGGGTTCTTTAACGTACAGTTATGGCAAGATGTTACTGCTAGATGTTTATTCAACATCCATTCATTCTCCCATTTTTCCTCACTGACAGAGCCTTTACTTTGTTGAGTGATGAAGGCAAAGTGCCCAGCTAATAAAAACTAAATGTCCCAGCCTTTGTTGTAGATAAATGTATCATGGATAGAGGTATCCATGTGTCACAGCTCTGGCCAAAGAGATGTAAGAGGCAAGAAAAAGAATACCTCAAAGGAGGAGGGGACAGACTCAGCTGGCATGCCCTGTCTGTCCTTTGTGCCCATTTTTTTTTTTTTTTGATCACAAGACAAAGGCTGAGAGATACTGCAAAGACCTAGAGACCCAATATCCTTGAGCCTCTGTACCATCCCTGACTTCCTCCAGGCTTTTTATTTCATGAAAGAAAAATAAACCCCCATCTGACTCAAGCCACTGTGTTTGAGTTTTCTGTTACAAACAGCCAAATTTAACCCCTACTTGATGAAAGAGTAATGAAATTGTACTTTTGCTGTAAAATTATATCTGCTTACATGTGCCTCCTCCATAGTACATAGTACAGAACTTTACGACTTCAAACAGCCATTAAATAGTCAAAGGTTTCTTCCAAAGCACAAAGAGGTTCCACCTACAGGTTCTCCTGCTACTCTGTTCATGCTCAAATGGGTTAGCCACCTATTGAAGTCAGAATATATGCCCCATTTAAACATCCTCTGTTTTTCTCCATCAGTTTCCCTTACAATGGGGTTTGATGTGCATGACTCTAGTAAGTGCCTATCAATACTTCAAGTACTTTTTAAAAGAGGCATAGACTCTTAGAGGTAGGCAGAATGGTAGAAGGCATTTAGTTCAACTTCTCTTGCAAAGTGTGGAAGCACAGATGTCTATCATTCTACACACACTGACCATCTGGCAAGGAACCATGCTAAAGGGTGTAAGGAATTCAGAGATTAAGATATAGTCCCTGATCTGAAAGAGTTTATAATGTAATAAAGAAAGCAGACTTATTTGATGATTCAGCCTTCTGAGGTTGGGACTCAAAATACTTGGAATAAGAGAGTGAGTGCCAAGGTCAGTGGGAACCTATTCAGTTCTACTAGCTGCCATGGACCCAGAAAAAAACTGTGGCAACATTCTGCTTATCTCAGATTATCAGAGAGTACCTATTTCCTTAACTTTATATATATATATATAGGATCATATATAGGATCCCTTTTCTCTTTTATCCATATTTGCCTTATTTTATATAATCAGACCCCCCCCATTAAACCTGCATGTCCCCAATTCCTTTTGAAAAAGAACACAAAACTAATTTATGTGATATAGTAAAAAGACCATTTGTTTTTGAATCACAAATATTGGTTCTAAGATTTATTAGCTATGAGATCTTTAGCAAAGCATTAAGCCTTTCTGTGAACAACATGGTTTTCTTCCCCCATACCCTGCGGTTGAAGCCATTTATACCATACAGAGTTCTTACAAGGATCAAATGATGAAATGTGAATTCAACAACAATGCATGGCAGATCTAACATGAACAACATTTATATTCTAGAACAAGGAGCAAAAAAAAAAAAAAAGACACTCCCTTCCCACATATACTTATGATACTGTATAGTGAGTGAAAAAAGACGTATATAATAGTATCGATAGTGAAATGTTCATAAGAAAAATAAAGAAAGATATGTAATTATCATTCTAATTGAAGATTAGGAATTAGGGGTTAGGAGGTACCTTTTTCAAAAGGCTCAACAAAGAGGAGTGTGATTGGAGTAAAGCCCTGAGTGCACTGAGGGAGTGGCCATGCAGATATTTGAAGGAAGATTATTTTAAGCAAAGACCCAGAAAAGGCAAAGGCAGGAGGCTGGAATGTGTTCGGCCTGTCAAGAACTCAGCAGGTACCTGGGACTTAATAGTTCCTTTACAGCAGTGCTATTTTCAGCTGTCTGCTCCACAATAAAGTCACACCTCCTCTTCACCTCCTTGAATCTGGGCTCTGTGGACCATGCCACAAGCTCTGCCTCTTCCTTCTGGATTCCTATCACACACACACTTTCTCTCTCTTCTCTTAGCTGAAGTCTGTATTCTTCCCACAAATACGTAAAGTGTCCTCTTTTCTTTAAACTAAAATATACTGAGAGCTAAATATGTGTCAAGCACTATACTGAAGAGTTTGTGTATTTTAACTTATTTGGTCCTCACAAAACTCCTAGGACTTTTTAAAGTTTTTAAATGTTTTTTTAATTTTAAAAAAATGTTTTAATTCTTTAACGCTTACTTTTTAATTTTTTCAGTATTTGAAATCCTAGGATTTTATTTTGTTTCAGATGTAGAAACAGTTTCAAAATGTTAATGTGGTCAACTTTCCATGGCTAATCACAGACTGATTTGGAACTTGAACTCAAGTCATCTCAAATTTATGTCCATTAGATTAACCACAATCCTATGCTGCCTCCTTGTCAATTGAAGAAGGACCCTGCAAACCTATTGATGAATTCTTCAAAATAGTCTCGTTCAGGGAAAATCAATTTTCCTGAAGGAATGATTCCCAACCCAGGCTTCTAGAACTTCTAGAGTATTCATACCCATTCATTCATTCAACAGTTGCTGAGCTCCAATTATGTGCAAGGATAATTCTGGGGACAGAGCAAGCTGCTAAGGCCCCTGTTCTAATGAGTCAAAGGAATATCAAAACCTTGAAAATGAAATGTATTTGTTCTACCTTAAGAGCACAGGATGTCATACAAACAGAATAACAAGGTAATTATAAATAAACCATTATCTACTAGGATATTTCAATTGTAAAGAGAGGGTGGAAATCACCTCTCTAAAAAAGAGAGAGTCTAAAGTAGTCTGCCTTCATTATAATTAGGTCCCATTTACTATCCCCCAAAGAGTTGTCTCTACATTAGATTTCCAAGTATCCCATCATAAGAATTAAAAGGCATTACGTCCAAACATGTTTTTTATTGTTTGAGGGTTTCCAACTATGTGCATTTTTACTACTTGGGGTTTGGGAGGCCACAAAGCTAAATTTCAAAAACCCATAAAAACTTATAAAGGCCCTTAACTTGCCATGAACCTACTCTTTTCTTTTCCTACCTCCCTCAGCCTTATTGGAGTTTCACTTTTCCTCTATTCTCTCTGCAGACTGAGCTCTGGGTGCCTGTGTGGGTGAGTGACTAGCAAGCACCACGACCACCTTGATGCTGTTCTTTTGCTCCACAGATTAAGTCCTGTCTTTCAACTACAGGCTGGCAAAGCCAAGAAGCACTCAGAATATCACACTCTGTTAGACGGCAATTAATTTCATGAACTTTCAATGAGCCCTAACAACTTTGGAGAAGAACATCCAGCTAACACAATCAGCACTGTGGAACAGAGTTTTCTGCGGTGATAAAAAATGTTCTATGCCTGTACCGTTCAATACAGTGCCACTAACAATGGCGACAGAGCATTTGAAATGTGGCTAATGTGACTGAGGTATTCAATTTTTAATTTCATTTCATTGTAATTAATTTACATTTTAAAACCCACATTTGGTTGGTGACTACCATATCGGTCATCATGAACAAATAAGAGAGAAAGTTCCCATTGTTTTTCAATATTCTTAATGGCATTGAGTGCTAAATTTTTTTTTAAAAGATCTATATTTTATTTATTTTTAATTAGTTTCAGGTGTACAACACAGTGCACTAGTTATACATTTTACCCCTCAAAGTGACAACCCCTCACCCCCAATTCGCCACCCCACTCCCCCGCCATATCATATATATCTATTACTCTTCCTCTGACTCTCTTCCACAGAATAATCCACATCCCATGACTATCTATATATATTCAATTACAGTAGGTATACAACCTCCGCTTTAGTTATACAGTGCAGTGATCAAACCTCTACTCCATCCATGAAATGGTTTCCCTAACAAGACCTATGACCATCTGACATTCCACAGAATATTTACAACATTATTAATTATATTCCCCAAACTGTTTTTCATATCCCAGTGGCAATATTGTAGTTGCCTATTTTTGCTGTCTAATCCCTTCCCCTTCTCCCTCATCCCCATCCCCCTCCCAATTAGCAACCCTGATTTTTCCTCTATATCTATGAGACAGTTTCTGTTTACTTTGCTCATTCATATAGGTTTTCAGATTCCACATATGAGTGAGATCATATGGTATTTGTCCTTCTCTGCCTGACTTATTTCACTTAACATAATAGTCTCTAGGTCCATCCATATCATTGCAAATGGTACGATTTCATTCTTCTTTATAGCGGAGTAATACTCCAATGTATAAATATACCACAGTTTCTTAATCCAGTCATCTACTGATGGGCATTTTGGTTGTTTCCAAGTCTTAGCTATTGTAAATTGTGCTGCTATGAACATAGGGGTGCATAACTTTTTTTGAATAAGTGTCTTGCTTTTTTCAGGATAAATACCTAGGAGTGGAATTGCTGGGTCAAACGGTAGCTCTATTTCCAGTTCTTTGAGATACCTCCATACTGACTTCCATAGTGGCTGCACCAATCTGCAATCCCACCAACAGTGCAGCAGGGTCCCCTTTTCCCCACAGCCCCGCCAGCACTTGTTGTTTGTTGATTTATTGATGATAGCCATTCTGACTGGAGTGAGGTGGTATCTCATGGTGGTTTTTATTTGCATTTCCCTAATGACCAGTGAGGTTGAACTTTGCTAAAATTTTTTAACTGACTTTTTCATGAAACAATAATTTCATAATCTGATTTTAGGACTTCTACTGCTAATAAAAAGTGGCAGTTATTTCATTTATTGTAAAATTACATTTTCTTCTTGAATGGCAATTGCAGGGTTTGTAGCTTGGTTTATTAATGCCACAGAGCTAACTGCCCTCATTTGACATGTTTACATTTACTAGCGCGCGAGTTGGGGGCATGTAGGTCTTAGTACTCAAGATGAGATTCCACCTAAAGGCAGAAAAAAAAGCATTTCAGTTTATCAAGGAATGAATGGATAAACAAAGCATGGTATATACATACAGTAGAATATCATTCATCCTGAAAAGAGAAGGAAATTCTGACACATGCATGAATGAACCTTGAAGACTTTGTGCTAAGTGATATAAGGCAGCCACAAATGGACAAATACCATATGATTCCACTTATATGAGGTACCTAGAGTAGTCAAATTTATAAAGACATAAAGTACAATGGTGGTTGCTAGGGGCTAGAGAAAAGGGGTTATGGAGAATTATTATTTAACAGGTACAGAGTTTCAGTCGAGGAAGATGAAAAGTCCTGGAGATGGATGGTAGTGATGGTTGCATAACGATGTGAATGTGCTTAATGTCACAGGACTATATACTTTCATATGGTTAAAACAATAAATCTTGCATTGCGTATATTTTACCCAATAAGAAATGTGTTAACAATTCTAAAAAAATAAGAAGTGTATCAGATGATGAGCTCTTACAGAGCAAATCACATATCACAATGTAGTTAACCCTCAGTCTCAACAAACTCATGAAGAAAAAGAACAGCTCAGATTCAGGAAATAGTCAACTATTCAAGACTCCTAATAAATCAGACATTATACTTAACTTGAGAATGTGTGCTGGGTGATTTTTACCTTTTGTCTTAGAAAAATCTTCATTAATAGGATTGACCTAGACAAATATTAAATTGCCTGAGTACACACCACTGAAGAGCAACTGGATAGCAGAGACTCTGGTGTAACCTAAGAGATTCTAGTGGAAGAATGGACAAAGTGTACAACCCACAAACTGATAATATGGAGGAGGAGAGAGCTGTTACCACAGCACCTGTTAGATTGTATACGTGAAGGTCATGTCAGTGGTGCTTGCAGTTGAAACTTTGAAACCCAGAACATGTAGACAATCAATAAATGTAAATAAGTGATTGAATAAATAAGTGAAAATAATGAATTACTAAAATGAATGAGTGAATGAATAAATAGCAAAGGATTCAATTTGAGCCGAAACTGGATCTCCACATGTTTGGGCTGGTCAGGAAAAACTATGGGATGTTATACCTGAATTCTATTCACATGCAGGACTGAGAAATAATTCTGGGAAATAATTCTATTAAGAGAAGAGTCAGCATATAAATTTGATTCAATAACAATGTTTCAGTGATCAGAGAATGGACAAATGATTTAGAGAACATCAAGGTTTGTGTTACTCAGAATTGTCTTCCATCCCAATGCCCACAGTCTTGCAGTAAATCCTAAGGAAAGAAGAAGCCGTGTATAAAAGCTAGATGCACTTAAATGTTTATAACATGTTGGAAGCCCTTATCAGTACTTCATCAAGATCAAAGATTGGTAGTGCGAAGAGATATATGATGTAGCAGATAGCTGGTGGCTTTAGTTGGCACCAGTGGCTCTAGCATTAGTGGGAGACATAAGACTGCACCAACAGTTCTGGAGAGAAAGCTTTGAGAGTGACTAGATATTGCACTTAACAAGCTTTCACAGAGCTTTAGTGCCCTCAATATGGACACCACTGGAAATGTCATTTGTAAGACACCTACATAGTTTCATGGATTTCCAATTTACCATACTCAATGTCTAAAAAGATGTTCACAAATATGAAATGCATCTTAAAGAGTTTCAGAAATATTTGAAAGAAATTTTGTGGAATCCTGGAGATGGATAAAGGCAAAAGCTCAATAATTACTGTCCATTATCATCATTGTGCCCCTAGGTTGATATTAATAGAGAATGACATACATAATTACACTTGAACACTGTGTCAGAGAATGTAAGTGGTCCCATGCTTATTTCTTTTTTATTTTATTTATTTATTTTTTAGGGCAGTGTCACTGGCCCTCATATGTGGGACCCGCACCAGGGCCGCTGGCTTCCCAAGCCAGCGATTAACCACCACGCCACTCGGGCGGCCCTAAGTGGTCCCATTCTTGATGACACAAAGCTATCAAGAAAAAAGAAAAGGACCACTACCCAATCTCCCTTGTATCTATGAATGACTATGTGACTCTGTTCTAGTCAAAGAATGTGAGCAGAAGTAAAATATCCCTCCACCTCAGGAGACATCTGACAAGTCAGGAGTCATTTTGTTTGTCACAACTAGGGAAAAGAGGAATGCTACTGGCATCCAGTGGGCAGGGCTCAGAGATACTGCTCAACTTCCTACAATGTGCGTGACCCCCACCACAAAGAACCGTCTGGTCCAGAATGTCAATAGTGGTGATGTTGACCAACTCTGACTGACAGGTAAGAGACATAACCTTCCCTTTTTTGCCCCATCTGTCAGGTTGTAATTGAGACATTGGCATGATGCATGTTGGGCCATAGAGATGGAAGTAACACCTGAAGATCACCAAGCCTGGTTCTTTATAATTTCACAGTGCAGAGCCACCATACCATCTTAGACTTTACATGAGAGTGAAATAAACTTCTGTCTTATTTCATATACTGTTATTCTGAATCTTTTTCTATATTCTAACCAATATGGAAGCTCAAGTTAACTGAGAGTCCTTTCAGGTGGAATGACAAAGAGGAGAAGAAAGAAAAATCTTTTCTTTGCTGTTTAGCATCCATTTCCCCTTTCATCTACTAGCAGAATTTCCTTCGGGGAAATCCTTCCATCCCAATTCTCTGCCAAGTCAGTTGGATGGGAATGGTCCCACTCTACTCCCTACCTCCAAGTAGGAACCTGATTGACTTAAATAAAATCTCACAACCCCAGCTTCCTGACCATCGTAACTAACTCTGAGAAAGAAAAACTTTCACTGTTGCACTATATTTTGTAGATAAAAGTATGGACCTTAGAAATGCTGCCAGACCCATAGAACAAACTAATAGTTGCCAGATGGGAGGGGGTTGGGAGTGGGTTAAAAAGGGGAAGGGATTAAGAAATACAAATTGGTAGTTACAAAGTAGCCACAGGGATATAAAGTACAGCATAGGGAATATAGTCAATAATATGGTAATAACTATGTATATTGCCAGGTGGGTACTAGTCAGAGAAATCACTTTGTAAATTATATAAATGTCTAACCACTGTGCAATACACCCAAAACTAATATAAAATAATATTTAATGACTGTAAATGAAACTTAAAAATTAATTTTTAAAAAAGAATTGCCGCCTCCATCTTGTCTCATTAAAGAAGGAACGCAAAGATGAAGCTGGTACACAAAGGAATAAAGTGTTGAGAGGTGGTGAGAAATTCAGCATTTGATTCCCTAGATCAAGCTGCATCTATGACAAACCTTGCCTGTGGCCCTTTCAAATATATAAGCCAATTATGTTAATGTTTTGCTTACACAAATTTGAGTTAGGTAATTTCTCACTTGCAACTGAAAGATTCCTAAGAGATACAGAAAGTTTTATGGTAGAAAAAAATCTGCTAAAAGAAGGCTTACTCTTAGGACCCTTACATTTCATTCAAGGGTTTAGACATCATCTGCAAAGTTTCCTGTAGCAGAGAAACAATTACAGCACAAGTTTTGCTATTGCCTGAGGTATATGTACTAGGGGAAATGGATGTAAAAGATCTGAATCATTTATGTTTCTCGGTGTAATATATATCTCTTAGACTTTAGAAGTAGCACTACTACCTTGACTCCGAACATACTTCCCAGGTATTCAATAACCAGACTGGAGAGGGGTTCTATTTTTCTTCATGTTGTTATTCTTATGATTAGTTGTTAGTCAAGGCTGGAGATGTTTAACAATCATTCTGATTATGTTTCATTGCTCAATTTCCCTAGGAATCATAAATTGTTAGCCCCAGGTAAACAGAAATTTGTATTTGGGTTTCTTAAATTTCTACTTTATTTACCTACGTTTTAGTCCTCAGTTCCAGGTGACTATCTTTCTTAACCATTGCCTGTGAACTTATTTTGCACTCAATTAGCAATCAACTTCAAGAGAACTTTAGGAAACAATACATGCTTTCCAGACCCATCTACCCTAATAATAGACTGTCAGGAAGGAACTATGGCAGGAGATATTGGCAATGTTTTCAGACTAGAAGTCTTGATCACTTAAATCAGACCATAAATACGCTTGTGTCCATGATAAGAGTTTCAGTTACCTTGTTGTTCTGTACTGTTAAAGGTGGTATTCAGCCTCTGTGGTTGCTCTTTATATTTGTGTATTATAGTGGTCATGTTGCTCCTGAATGTAATATATGGAGACCACTGTTTATAAACAATTCCAGTGAAAATTTCTTACCTGGAAGAGCAGCTACCTTGACATTTTAGTTCAATTACAATACTCTTGCCTCAGGGCCTTTGTGCAGTACTCAGAATGGGTAACATTCTGTCACCTCCTTTTGCCCAGCTATTACTGATGTTTCCCATGAGATTTAAAATATTTCCCGTGTTTACCCATGAGAGTTGAAATATCAGCTCTCACCCTAGACATCCCTTTTTCTGGAAAACCTTCCCTACCCACCACCCTACCTAATCCAACTATCCCACAGTTTCCTTATCAATTACAACGTTTATCAATCTCTAAATTTAAACTGTCTATTTACTATTTACATAAGAGTATAAGATCCATGAGGACAGGGATTGTATCTGTTACATGCAAACATTGAGCACTTAATAAATACTTGTTGAAGAAGGAAGGGAAGATCAGATAGATGAACAGTTGAACAGTAAGAAGGATGAATAGATTGGTACAGTAAATTTCCTCATGGTTTCTCTTGCAAATCTGGAAGATGAGAGGCCCACCTATCATTGCAAGGAATTTTTAGTTTTCAAAGTATTTTCACATCTATTACTTTATATTACCCTCTGAACAAGAAAGAGAACAATGAAGATCTCTCCTTTAAAGTACGAGTGTAAAGACTGTTTAAAAGATAAGAAAGTGCATCGGGTTTAAAATGTCAAGAAAATATAGCAGAATGGAAACCTGGGTTTCTGAACTCTAATTTTGTGCTTGTTTTGTTAGTCCATACTCCTCTCAAGGCTTTGAAGCCCAAGGTCTCTAGAACTAAGGAAGGCTATTGAGAAACCCAAGCAGTATGAAGTTCCACAGAAAACCTCAAGTTGTTCTACTGACATCCTAAAATCTTCAATTTGCATTAGTAAACATGAAGATATACTCTATGATGCTATCAAGAAAATAAACTAAGTTAACTGAATATGACCAGCCTGTAAACGTAAAATGATTGCTTAGACTGCACACAATGACCATGTGTTTTGCAGATTATTGTTTTCTAAGGAACTATGAATTAGAGTTTGGATTAATTGTATTGATTCACAGACTTAGAATCAAACTGAGCACTATATAATTCTTAGGCCCCTTTCATGACCTTTATAAACCTTCTTTGGAGGTCTTGAAAATGACTTTCCAAAACTGAAATTAGTTTTCTTTCTAATCCCCTAGAGACCAATGCAGTGAATTTCATCGTGTAATAATGATTAAAAATGCTGAAATGAATCATGATGTACTTAGGAATTTCTTTGTCTAAATCAAGCCCCATGAACTACATCTAACACTGGTTTAGTTTACGAAAACCAGTCCATTCTTCCTGATTCTGAAGACTAATTTTGGCAAGAATACATTTTAAAAAATCTTATAACTTTAGGTATATTTAATAGTCTATCAACTTTTTTTTTAGGTAAATATTGGTAAAGTATTGTAGGCAAACTGGCAGCTAATACAAAAACATAGTAGCAAAGAACAAGGACTATTATGACAACGGCAGGCAAACCAATATGTCTGAAATACAAGTAAGAAAGTGAAGAAACGTTTACTCTCTTAGTAGCTGGTAGAAAAATTCCTCGAGGAATGTAACACTCAATTTTTGAAGATTTTAATAGGTTACTTGGGATAAGAGGTGAGACCTTAAGGGACGTATTCAAGCTAAAAATGATGGCACTAAACAAGAATGGAATCTAGACATAGAAGGACACTTTTTTTTGTTGAACCCATAGATAAAGTTGGGAATGTAAGTTTATAAACAGGAGCTTGGGCATAGCCAAATTGCTCAGTATAATAAAGAGATGAGTGTAAAGAGCACGGGGCAGGGGGAGGGGCAAGAGCAAGTAGGTCCAGGAAGGCTGTATACCTTGTGGCAAAAGTAGGGACTAAACAAACAAACAAACAAACAAACCCTGGTAGTGCCACAGCTGAGAAGAAACTTTGGAGAAAAAACTGCAAAATGCTGAATTGGGGGTTGTTACTCTGCCACATGTTATAAAATATCCCCTCATCTCCCCTGTGAATTCTGTGTTTCTCACTAAGACTTTTGGAAAAGTGGATTTGGTAAAGAGAATGTGAAGATATGTAAGAGTCCTATGTCCATGTGGGTGTAAAATAAAAACAAAGATTGCTTTTATAGAGGGGACAGCTGGAATCTGGGCTTAGATGCACTGTAAGAGGAAAAGAAGAGATGAGGCTGGAAAAATAAGCAGGACAATTTTATGAGAGACCACGTGAGCCATCATAAAAAGTGTATAATTTATCTTAGGGCAAATAGGGAATGGTTTTAAAATTTTAAGAACAATAACATTCCCCCTCCTCCCCTTCCTTCTCTCCCCCACCCCCTGCCCCCCAGTTTATAGTTTGGAAAGATTACTCTAGTAGCAATTCAAAGAACAGGGTGGAGGAAGCAACGATAGAAGCAAAAAGAAAGTTACAAAGCTTTTCAGCACTCTAGATGAGAAATGATAATGGCCTCTACTGATTATAGCAGCCGTGACAATGGAAAGAACTGGACTGTCTAGTTAGAATCAATGGGTCTTAATGATTGAATATGAAGGAACCAGCCTTCCTGGTTTGCCCAGGAATGAAAATAGGATTAAGAGAAATCATGGATGGGCTGGCCAAGTGACACGTCGGTTACGAGTTTGCTTGGGACACCAGCTCTGAGCAGTAGGGCCCAGGTTCGGATCCCACATGAGGGTCAGTGACACTGCCCTCTACAGCTAAGACGGTGAACAACAGCTCGACCTGGAGCTGGGCTGTTGTGAGTCTCCGGCAACGGCATAGGCTGCAGTGGGGCTGGCCAGCAGTAGGATTGAGATTTCGTGAGCTACCATGAGCCACCGTGAGCCGTTGTCCAATGGCCAGTGAGCGACTGCCTCACCCGGGAAGGGTGCAATGATATTACCGACATAGGCCAGTGAAGTGATCCTCCACAACTAGACTGAAGAACAAAAGGACAGCAACTTGTCTGTTCCCCTTCCCTGATTCCCCAATGCTGTTCCCCTCCCCCAATTCCCCAATAAAATCTTAAAAAAAAAAAAAAAAGAGAAAGCATAATCATGGATAAAATGAGAAATCCAAAAAGACAGTTAATAGGAATTTCAAAACATCAAGAATCAGGAGATCCAAAATGGCGAAGTAGATAAATGCTGTGCTTGCCTCATCCCATGAACACATCAAAATTACAACCAAATTATAGAACAATCAACCTGGAGAACCATCTGATGTCTACCTGAACACAAGTTTTATAACTGAGGATATAAAGAAGCCATGTCAAGTCTGGCATAAGCGGCAGAAAAGCGAAACAGGCTGGTCCCACACCCACTTGTGGTGGTTGAAAATTGTGACAAGATACCTCAGGCACAGAGGTTCCCCACGAAGGAGTGAGGGGATCCCAGCCCCGATACCAGGCTCCCCAGCTCAAAGTAATAGTGCCAAGCAGAGGAGCCCCCACAACTTCTGAAAAACAGTGGAGAATCCAACCATCCTGGTAGACGGAAGGCAGAGGGAAACCTAGATATCCTCTTAAATGACACTCACCCTGAGTTCCAGCAGAGGGACAGTGACTCTGGGGGTGTCCAAAGCATATGGGAAGAGGCTGAGTTGTGTAACTTCAGGGCAAGGACTAAAGGAACAGTCCCCATTTTCCCTCCGTGGGGCTGTTCTCTCATGCAGCCGGCAGGCAGGCGCCATCTTTCCTGTGTTGAGCCCTCAGGCCAAATCTGAATCTGCTTGGCCTGGTGAGCTCTGCTGCTCCACCCTGCTGACTCACTGAGACCCTGCCTCACCTGACTTGAGTACTGCAGGGGGCATTATTAGCAGCTGATGTAAAGTGCCGCATAGGGAATATAATCAACGGTATTGTAACAGCTACATAAGATGTCAGAGGGGTAGTACACTTGGGAGGGAGGGATAGTACCTTGTGAGGGGTATTAAATGTTTATCATTATATTGTTTTCTACACCTGAAACTAATAAATTAATAAATAAATAAATAAATATTTAAAAGGAGAAGAAAACAAGTACAAATTGGTTGTTACAAAATACTTATGGGGATGTAAAGTAAAGCACGGGGATTATAGTCAATAATATGACAATAACTATGAATAGTGCCAGGTGAGTACTAGGCTATTCAGGGGTATCATTTCTTAAATTACACAAACATCTAAGCACTATAATGTACACCTGAAATTAATATAAAATAATATTGAATGTTAACTGTAATTGAAAAATTAAAATGGAGGGGACTAAAAGTGAAGGGAAATAAGAGGTTCAAATTTCCATGTATAAAACAAATAAGGCATGAGGATATAATGTATAGCATGGGGAATATAGTCAATAATATTGTGATAGCATGGTATGGTATCAGATGGTGATGGACTTATGGTGATCACTTCTTTAGGTATATAAATGTTGAGTAACTATGGTGTACACCTGAAACTGATATAATATTGTATGGTAGCTATATTTTTTAATAAAAATATTTTTAAAAATCTATGGATTCATAGCCATGGGATAAAATGCTATTAAATGTGGAAAGTTAGGGAAAACATGAATACATGAAAAAGTATAAATGAAATCAATCATGTGAAAGAAAGTAGAATTCAAAAATACTATAAGTAAAATGTAGGTAGATAGCCTTAAAAAGGGCAGGTGTAAATGTTAAATGATGTGGAGAGCTAATGTTTACTTGACTGTTTTATTCTATAAATTTGTTTAAGTTCACAATAAAAAGAAATTCATAAACATATACAAAATTTTCTAAAAGATGAGATTAATTGTAAAGTAAATTAGGGGAATCTGAAGTACTGCGGGCTCCAACCAGTTGAGCTCCAACTTGGGAGTCCTACAACAACAAGTACACTATGTGATTTCAAAATAATTTCTAAAGTAAAAAATATTAAAGCTTTTTAGTCTCTTCACTTCTTCTTCACTCCTGACCCCAATAAGGAATTACTTGATTATATTTTCATTCTACTTTTCTGTCTGTAATTTCATTTTTTCAATGATTTGCTAACGGTTTTCTAAAAAGTGACAGAATTATAACATCCCTAAGCTAGGAAAGACCTTGAGTGATTATCTTCCATTTTCCTACTTTTAGACAGCATCACAATAATGCCACCCCAGGCAAATGGAGAGCTATCTTATATTTTTAAACCTCCAGAGAAGATTCTACAATCTCCCAACATTAACTCTCACTGTCAGGAAATTCTTTCATATGTAATCTAAGTCTCTCATGCTGTTGTTAAAATCAGTTTTCACTCAGCAGAGCTGAGTCGATATTGAGAACAGCTGGTCCTCAGCATCTATGTCGAAATTCTTCATTTGCTGTCACTGTAACGTAATGAGATTTGAATTTTCTGTATAGCTTTGATTTAGCCCTCAGCTCACATCCTTCTCCAAGATGATTAACCCCAGTTCCCCAACCTACCCAGAGAGTTCATTCATATTCCCATCTATATATACTCCCACATCACTTTGTAAATACCACTACTAGAATGTTATCACAACTTAATGTAATTATGTGTTTGCATGACTATCTCCCCATACCTCCTCCTGTCTTATTGGTGTGCCTGTCTCTGTGACTGATGCTTAATAGGTCCTCAATAAATGACAATTGAACAAATCAATGAATCAATGAAATGACATCCAGATAAATCGTTTTCTTCTAACCATTCAGCCATGGTTGTGGCTGTCTTCTGTTAAGTTTCTTTTGATCACAAGTAACAAGCCAATTCTAGTAGTTTGAGCAAAAATAAGGAATTTATTGCAAGCATACTGGAACAACTTACAGAATCTCAAGAAAAATTAAACCAACGCTCTCAAAGTGAAGGAACAAGGGCAATTGCATGTGTTTCTTCTGCAGGAGGTGTTCCTTCCAGAGTATTGCAATGTGTCCCAGCTACCAACAACTTCCAATACACTGTCACTCTTCTGGCCACATTTCTGGTTCATGAAAAAAACAAACAAATGGGCTCATCTTAGGTCAAATGACAGACATGAATCAATAAGCCATAGTCCAGCAGACTCTTTCCTAACATTGAGATGGTTGTCAGGGTGGGGGCAAGGAAAGGGCATACTGTGCATGTTTGTTGCCCCTCAGAGAAAGAGACAGAACCCTGCATTGTGGAGCCACCACAAGAGACGCCCACTATAGTCACTGATCCCTCAGGCCCATTGTCACTGTTGAGTTCTTGTGAGGATATACAGAGCTGAATAAACAAGGTGATTCAACCTTACATGTTTTTGCTTCATTATTTTTCTTTAGACTTTCTGATACCAAGATTTAAGAAGATAAAAACCTGTCTTACTGAGAGGAATTGTAAATTTTCTTTGAACTATGGATGAGTATGCTTGAGCTAACAACAAATATTATGACAAGATTTACAGCACAGAAATATCTTTCTTTCTGAAAATCAGTACGCTTTATATGTCATTGAATTTGTAGCAGACTCATACATGAGATACTGAGTAGCAAGAAACAAATAGGTAGCGGCCAAGGCCCCAGACATACTTCTAATTGGCTCAGTCTGCCTGCAGCATAATGTCTTGAACTTCCTGAGGAGGTCACCTGCCAAAAAGGCCCTTGAGAAGGAGGGAAGGAACAATGGTCCAGCTACATAATAAAACACTTTGTAATAATTTAGCAGTTTTCAATTTAAGTCAGATTCATTCATATTTCTTATCCAATTTTGTAATTGAGGTAAATGCCTATGATAGCTGAAAAACAGCCAAATTTTTAGCTCCTCCCACAAGAGGAGAAATCAATTTCCCCACCCCTTGAACAGGGGCTGACCTTGAGACTTGGTTTGACTTACTAAGGAGGGAGTGATATGTGAATGCCAAAACTAGGACTCAAGAGACCTTGTGAACATAACAAATAAGAGGATAAGAAACCATGTGGAAACTTCTAAATTTGGGGGTATCTATATATCACCAAAACATATAGCTAATTTCAGATTGTAATAAGAGAGTAGGGACCCAATAAGACATTTTCATTAAGTATATATTAAACAGTATCTCTTGCCTTTTATTTAGTATGGCACAAATTTATACTCTTCCTTCAAAAAAATTGTTGAACATACAGACACACACACACACACACACACACACACACACACACACACACTGGGGGTGCCAAAAAAATGTATACAAGGGGCACGTCGGTCACCATTGCTCAAGCAGTAATTCACTGTAATCAAAAGTGTCTGGGGCCGGCCGAGTGGCGCATCAGTTAAGAGCTGGTTTTGGGATGCCAGCGGCCCCGGTTCGGATCCCACATATGAGGGCCAGTGACACTGCCCTTTACCGCTAACAACAGCTCCACCTGGAGCGATGGTGTGGGCTGCAGCCCCTGCTGCAGTGGGCTGCCATAGGCTACGGTGAGCGGCTGGCAGCCAGCGTGAGCTGCCAAGAGCCGCGGTGAGTGACATCCAGAGGCCTGCGATGATCTGCCTCATCCGGGAAGAGCGCAATGACGATACCAACATGGGCCAGTGAAGCAACCAACGTCTTCCACAACTAGACTGAAGAACAAAAAGACAGCAGCTTGTCTGTTCCCCTTCCCCGATTCGCCAACGCTGTTCCCCTCCCCCAATTCCCCAAAAGAAAAAAAAAAACAAGGAAAAAAAAAAGGAAGTGTCTGGACGTTGATGGTAACTACTTTGAGCAACTCTTGTAACAGCAGAAGTCAAACGTGACTTGCATTCATCTTTTGTTATTGGTATATATTGAGTATTACAATTCTAATGCCGTTTTTTCCCTTCTTAAAATATGTATACATTTCTTTGGCACCCCTGTATATACCCATCAAATTTATAAGCAAGTTAAACTTTGTTTCCTAACATTTTGGAATAATGTTCATACTTAGAATTTGGTTAATCTAAGATCAGTCCCTCCCAAGCTATTCAGGCAGTCTATAAAATCTTCAGAATATAAGACCATTTTCAAAATTCTTGCTACTCTGTTTGCATCATTTACTGAGAAAATTAAACTTATGTTTTATACGTTTCCAGTTCTGTTCTCCTGAGCAAGTTATCTGAAAGTTAACTAGGTGGTTGAAATCTATGGATAATCTCCCTGGATGTGGAGATTCAGCTTTGTTGCACTTCATCTTCCTGACTTCCCGATATGGAGATCTGTCACAAGCCCCTGCTGTGAGATCTTCTTTATTCTGTTTTCCTTTTATCTTTACCCAGAGACTTTCAAGAGTTCTTCTTTGTTCCTCTTATTTCCATAGTTACTTTGGTATTTGAATATCTTCCTATGTCTCATCCTGCCAGAAAGTGAAGTTTATGGATGCTTAGTTTGAATATGGAATGAGAGCTGGGATACTTAATAATTAGCACAGAAGCCAGCCTAGAAATTCCCACAGTGGGCCATATCATATACCCTTCTGTACTCATTATATTTACTATGTTTTCGATAATATTCTGCTTCTCAAAGGCTAAATGAGTCACAGTTTCTTGCCTTACAAAATCATATTCATTTTGTATGGCTCTGCCTCTTATTCATTTTTAATCTAAAAGAAAATTTCCAGTTTTCTTTTCTCCCATGACGATTATTTGGTTTTCTATACCTCGCTTACTCTACTTCCCTTTTTCTAAGTCTAACCTCTCTTTTTCCTCAGAAAAGAGAAAAGAGACAGTAACTACCCTCACAAACAACAGGCAAAAAATTAACCTCTATGGAACAAGAGTTAGAACAGTATTTTAAGAAATTTTTGGAATTCCTACTATTTCTCCAGAAACCAGTATACCAAAGGACCAGGTGCCCCCATTCACATTCACCACTTGCCCTTCTAGAAACAATAATGGTTTTGGGAGGTGGGGGAGAGGGAAGGATGATCCACTAGAAGACTGGGACACTTTTAACTAAAAATATTTTATAAAATTGTTTTTATAGAAAGTTTACATTATGGGGGAAGGGGAAAAAGAAAAACAAACATTTGATTTCATTCTTCAAAAAGCACTAATTGAACACCTTCATAATATAGTTTACATTTGTATGCCTCAGTTTCCAACATGGCTCAGGTAAATTATCTTCTATGTGAGGTAGGTAGGCAGATAATAAATGAGTTATTGTACATGAAACACTTTATTACACTGTATAAATGTAAGAGAAAGTTATTTCCATTTTACACATGAGCAAAGGGGGGTCTCACAGAAGTCGAGAGACCCGCCTAATCTGATATGCTCGGTCTCCTGACCACTATGAACTTTTGCATCATCACACACTCTTCCTGTGAGCCTCCACTGTGCAAGACAAAGGGAATATGGAAATGTCAGGCTTGAAAAAGCTTACAAATAATTTATGGAAAAATGCCATACACATAAAAAAACAAATAACGTTTATTATTATTCTTTAGTGCTTACCTTGTGCCAGGCATTGATTTACCTGTGATGATTCATTTAATCCTCTGGCAATCTTGTCAGACATTATCTTTATCTCAAATGTAGAGTAGAAGTAATTAGTAAAAGTAAGTAGAAGTAATTAAGGCACAACGAGGTTTAGTAACTTCACTGAAGTTACCAGGATGGAGAGAGAGTGGTAGCCACAGGATTTGATAATGTCAGTTGCCTGGCTCCAGAGTGTAGACAGAGGACCACAATACTCACTGCCCCTACAAAACAGTATCTGAAACGTATTCCATATTCATGATATATCGAGTGTGGCAGAGTATCAGGGAAATTCATATGGGGTGGGGGAGGAAAGGAAGACAAGCATTGTCTCACACACACAAAAAAAAACGAGTAGAGAACAGAAATTTGGTGCTAGATTTATTTAACTGGAAGAAGTTAAGAAAATATCATAAGTGAAAAAGAAAACATCTGTGCTTGACCTACCAATGGAGCCATTCTGACTAAAGCAGAGGATTTGAGTAAAGACATAATGGAAAATTAAGACTGGAGTTTAGGTATGAATAAATTGTGGCTGGTCTACAATAAAAAGCTAAGTATAGACTTAGTAATAAATGATGGGAAAGCATAAAGAGTTGCTTAGTAAGAGGCTAAAGTCTTCAAAAATTTCTTTTTCTTGATAAACAGATTAGATTAGGGAGAGAAAGACACAAAACCTGAGGAGAAAAATTAACCAATTCTTGCAATAGTCCCAGGCTGCGTAAGGTAACAAGGGCTTGAACTAAAGTGATGTGCAGGGGGAAGGAAAAGACAGGCATTATTGTCAGAAGATTCACAGGTCTTGGTGATTTGACAGGAGGGGCAAAGGCAGGTGGGAGAGTGGGGGGAGTGTCCCAAAGATGTCTTGACACTCCCAAGCCTGTGTGAATGAGAAAATAAGACCATTTATACAAACGGAGCTGTTCAGAAGGGAGTTGAATTTCAGACACATTAGATTTGAACATATTAGATTTGGGGTGACAGGATGACATACAAGTGAAACATCCAGGAATCAATTAACAAATATTTATTGAACCCCTACTGTATGTTAAGGCAATGTGCTAGAACCTGGGGGTGCTGCTGTGAAAAGACAGACAAGATTCCTAACCTCATGGAGCTTGGAGTCTAGCCTGGACAGTTAAAGGATTAGGCTCATTTGAAAAAAGGTCAGAAACGGAGATGAAGATTTAGAAGCCAGGCAATTTTGGGTAATTAGAACCAGGATGCTGGTATAAACTCTTTCTCCCTCCCTCCCTCTTTCCTTCAGTGGGGCTCATTTTATTATTTTTTTTTAACCTTCTAAGTATTTGGTTATTCCTCTATAGTTTCTTACCCCATCAAATGAATTATTGTGAATAGTTGTTTTTCTTCACAGAGAATTAAACATTTTCAATGTTTACATAGGAACCCCAAAGAGTCAGGTAGGTATTCCAAATCAAGAACATGGTTGAGTTTGCTGCAAATAGGAATTATTAGGTTCCCAGTAGTAATCAGCATGGAGAAGGAGGAGGGAGAGGAGAAGGAGGAGCGGGGAGGGCAGGGAGAGGCGGGAGGAGAAGGGGAAGAGGAAGGGGAAAAACAGGAAAACGAAAAAACATTTAAAAGAGACAATTTTAAAAAATTTTACACAGCAATCTATTTGCTGATAGATGAGCTATACTGCCTGGTATTGGCCGTGCAGCCCCTAGGCCAGTGACAGCCATTTGCAGCTCAGACCTGTGTATGTCACTGGACCTGTGTATGTCACTGGAGCCATTTGCAGCTCAGACCTGTGTATGTCTCAGTTACAGAGCTGAGAAACCAGGGACTTGGCTGTTTTTATGTATAGGTCAGAGGCTGCAAACTGGTGCCTGAGGTTAGATATGGCCCACAGGCCTGTCTTGTTTGGACTGTATAGTGTAGTGTTTTTTTCAACTGTGGACCATTTAAAACTTAGGTATTGAATTTAGAGGCTATACACAAAATTCAAGATTTCCAGATGCTCTTGAAAAATTAGAATATCTGCCAACAAGGGTTAGCTTTTCCTACTGACAGTATTAGAGTTTGGTAAGATCTGATCTTTTGGACGCAACCCATACCCTCACACAACAAATGCTCTTCTCTGTACGGATCCTGGGGTATTTAAATTTGCAATCTCTCAAATGTGTAGTTCTTTGGAGAAGTTCAGCAAAGGCACTTGCCTGCAGGAGATAGGAAACCAAAGGAATGTGGCTCCATCCTAAACTGATATACCAGGAGGAATAAAAAATTGACTCATCTGGTAACAAACAGGGGGCTCTTTCAGGATAATGGGTTTTGGCCATTAACAGTGACACCTTGAACAATTTGTATGTTCTAAAACTCAGCTTCCTAATTCGTAAAATAAAACTAACAGGATTTGCTACCAAAACTGTTAATGCCATTAAATGAGACCATGCTACATAAAACTCAGTACAATGCCTAATATTTAATAGATACTAGGTAAATAACAAAAATTATAATTGTGGGTATTCTATTCTGAGGCAATCAAAAACTTCAGGTATAATTGCAAACTGGTTTTTCTATATATTTTATTCACAAATGTTTTATTGGGCACCTACTATGGATTTGGGTCTATACAAGGTATCAGAAATATATAAAGAATAAATACAGTTTGTGCCCTTGAGGAATTCCCTGGTAAGAAGGAAAAGGGTGTACAGTGCAACTTAAGTAGAATAATATTGAATGTCAAATATATATATACATAGAGAGAGAGAGCCAAAAAAAAGTATACACATTTTAAGAAAGGAAAAAATTATTAAAATTGTAATACTAGATATATACTGACAACAAGTCATATTAGAATACAAGTCACATTTTACTTTTGTAATTACAAGAGGTGCTCAAAGTGGTTACCATCAGCATCCAGACATTTCTGATTACGGCAAACTACTGCTTGAGCAACATTGATCCAAGTGTCCCCTTGTATACATTTTTTGTCACCCCCGACATAATATATACACATATATATACACGCACATATAGATATGTTTTGTATTTTTTTTTACAGGATGGCATAGGGAATATAGACAACAGCAATGTAGCAGCTATATACGAAGTCAGAGGGGTGATAGACTTGAGGGGGTTATCACTTCATGAGGAGTGTAAATGTCTAATCATTATGTTGTTTTGTATACCTGAAACTAACATAATAAAAAAAGAAATTAAAAAAAAGAAGTAAAAGGGTTAGAGAAAACGTATTAAAAGGAAAAAAAAGAGTTTCTCAAGTGGACAATACCATCTAAAAAGAAAAACTGGAAATAAAAGACTGGGAGGAGGCAAAGAAAATTCAAGACCAGAATCAAGAAGAGAGTATATGGGAAAACGTAACAAAAGGTGACAGTGAAGAATAAGTCTTGGATTATGTTAAATTTGAAATTTCTAGAAAGATACAACATTCATGCTCCACAGAATAATGAATATCCACAAATAATAACTGTGTAACAACTAACCCTTATATATAGTTTACTATCTACCAGGCATTAATCTAAGTGCTTTATATGTACATAATAGTTCACTTAATTCACGGAACAACTTTTGAGATAGGTTCTATGATTTCTCTTTCACAAATGCAGAAACAAAGGCCCACAGAGCCTCAATAATTTGTCAAGGTTATTCTCCTATTAAATGATGAAGCTAAGATTTAAAACTAGGCACCTCTGAATCCACAATCCATGCTCTTAAAAGAATCTGCAAGTAGATCCTGGAAGAAGGGAGGTATTTTCATGGCAGACACCTTTCTAAAGGTAAAAGAAAAAGTCTTCTAACATGGTCAATCCAGTGTGCTATTTTCCTGGAATATATATGCAAATATCGAGTCTGTCCTTCCACCTTTTCTGATCACACTTTGCTATCAGGAAAGACTAAAACCAAACCTTGGTTTTGAAGCTCTGAGGAGAAAATCAACAGGCTTTGATCATGCCCAGGAACAAACACACCATCTCTGCTTTCCAGTTCAGTGCTGAAATTCTGGGAGAGAAAGCTGAATTTGGAGAGTGAATGACTGACCATAGATATAATGTTGGAGAATGGGATTTGGGTTCCGCTTAAAACTGCAATGAAGAGTCCCTTCCAGGGTGGGAACACTTCACGAGTCAGGGAACTAAGCAATTCCGAATGGCTTGCCAAACAAATACCTGACTACTTGGCACAATTCAGTTACACACCAAATCAACACCAAGAAATTCACAAATACGCGAAACAAAGTCAGTAATGATGTTAGGAAAATTTTTTCAACTAACGTATTCTGTATCAAATATGGTTCCAAGTGCTTTCCATGAAGTATCTAATTTAACCTCACAACTCTACATGAGGGGCAGTATTAGTTTCATTTTATAGATGAAGACACTGAAACACAACGGCCATACAACTAATAAGCGGTGGTGCCAGAATTTGAACTCAAGTAGCTTGACCTAAAGCCCCTGCTAACCACAACAGTTTATTACGTTTAGGTACACATCTAATCTTGATTTCCAAATTATCTTCTGATTGATTGACATTTTTCACATGTCACACTTAGAACACTTTTATTAAGTTGTATGAGGCCTAAGTTTTCTTATATAGTTTCAAGATGATATATGGATTTAAAACATAGACATAGATATAGACATAGATATCAATGTTGATGCTAGTTCTTAGACTAATTGAGAAAAATAATTATTTGGAATTTGAGTTGGCTAGCAAATGTCTTTGTCTATTTAGATTCATTTAGTAGTGACAATTATTTTCATGTGGAGTAAGTTTTGTTAATTTAAGTGACACAATAAAATAGTTAGTCTATTAAATACTTTTTTCTATTTATGAGAACAAAGAATAAAATTTTAACATGAAAAACTAAAATCTCCTCACTAAAGTCATATAACAGTTCACCACTAGATGGCGCAACTAAATTTTAAATTTTTTCACTCATGGCAAACGTTTAAGTTTGTTTTCAAAATAGTCCTGGTTTTAAGACACTAATTTCTTAACTGCTGTCTTTTATTTTTCCTTATCAAATGTTTGGATGTTTATTATAATCTCTAGCAGAGAAAATTTAATAAAATCATTGCTCTTAGTGCATTTAGTACTCATAAACTGAAGGCTTTGTAAGAGATTGACCATAAACAAATGAGAGTTCAGAATTTCAAGCAAAATAAATAGAAAATTCAATTTAAACAGATTTAATATGCTTAACAACTACAATCTGCAATCTGTTACTGAACAATGTTACCCATCCAGTCAAACCAAGCTAAAAATATCTCTGATCCAACAGAACAAATGTCATACAGTTTATGTATACATGGCATTGTGTATAGATGGTTACGTGTCTGCATTAAACATTACAAATCCTGGCTGGAGAAGCCAGGATGCTATTTGATACTGTGGCATAGAAAACACAACATTTTAGGGTCAATGATATCTGTGCATTTGGAGGAAGTTTTTCTAGACCATGTACATCATTCTCTTCCTGCTGAAAACTAGAGCAATTATCCATTCATTTAATAAATAATTATTGAGAGATATTATGTGCTGGGCATCATAATCTCCACTCACTTTCATATCAGAGACAAGAAACTTTGTCTTACAATTAGGCTGAAGCCAGCTGTTCACTGGAAATTTCAGCATTACATAGATCTGTTCTCGGAAAATAAGAAGAAAGGAGAGCTAAACGAATGAAACAACTGCTGAAGCTTGTGGAAACCAGGACGATGGAAGATGATTAAATTGGGGACAGAGACATTTCCTTTATCCACTACTGACTAAGGGTGTCACCAGAGCCTGCACAGAAAGTATTAGAGATCAACATCAGAACAGAATATTCAAGTTTGTTCTACACCTCATGTTTAATATAGCTACTCATAAATTATACGCTTGTATTTGAGGCTGAGCCATTGTCATCTTATTTTTTGTTGTCTTTATAAAGACTTAAAGAATACTTTTGTATAACATTAAAATTCTCTGCTGGACCAATACTCAGTCATGATTCTGTTGATCAAAATAAGCAGATCAGGTAAGTATCCCTTCTTAACAGAATGATGCCTCATTAAAGCTTTTTCCTGCCTAAGTAAGATAGCTGTGCTAATGTTCAAGCATTTGTCTCATGGGCTAGCTGGCTAGGCAATCACTCAAAGACCATTTAATTTTACCTTATTTAGAGTTTGAATAAGCCTGATTACCTAGTTTCTAAATCTGTAGAAAATTTGAAATAAGTAATAAGAGATTGACAGTAACAAACATTTGTTGCGAACCCATTATTTTCCAGGCACTGTTCTAAGCAGTTTTATTTTAGTTAATCCCTACGACAACTCATGAACTCCAGGTACATTGTTATCTGCCATTTCATATATGAGGAAACTAAAGAGCAGTTAGGTTAAATAACTTCCCTAGGGTTCATACTCTTATGCAACAGATCTGAGATATCCACCCAAACCGCCTGGCTCCAGAGTCACCCTCAAGGCCACTAGCTCTACTGTAAAGAGGGGCTGTTAACTGGCAGGTCCATAGACAGCAGCAAGAAATGATCTTGCTAATCTGACGACAAGGGAAGAGAGGAAGTGTGAAGGGCAACTGAACAAATTTAAATTGTACAACAATCAGGGGTCATCTAAAACACCAGCAAACTGCTCAAAAAAAGTTTTTTTTCAATTAAAGTTGACAGACAATATTATATTAGTTTTGGGTGTACAACATAGTGATTAAACATTTATATGACTTACAAAGTGACTACCCCAATAAGTCTAGTACCTCTCTGACAACATACATAGTTATTACAATGTTATTATGTTCCCTATGCTGTACTTTACATCCCCATGTCTATTTTTATAACTGCTAATTTGTACTTCTTAATCCCTTCACCTCAAACTTCTCTTTAATTACATGTTTTCTGGATTTTTCAGGACACTTCAGATTTTTGGTATTTATTTTCATAATCCCCAGAGAGACACTAAAAATTTTCCCACTGTTTTTCCTAATTTTAAATTTAGAAAATAGTTACTATACTCAAAACTTATTTAGCATTAAGTACAGTCTACAGTTGCTTATACTGTAGCTCAGAATTTTCGAGAATCAGTGCCTGAATTCACCGGTGTCCTGGGAGGAAATGTCATGCCTGAGAGTCATTTGTGCTCCAGGTACTAGAGACCATGATGTAGGGGCCAGGATTTCTACGAATGGGAGACTGGAGTCTGAAGAGTACATGCAGATGGCCTCTGCTAAGGGGAAGACTTAGGACCTACCATAAATTTCACTAAGATGGCAGGGCATGTGCCCCACCCCACCAGGAGAGCTAGAGTTATTGGATGAATGGGTGTGCATATTAACGAACCAGTTCTCACAGCCAGCCCTGTGGCTAGCCCATGCCATGTCTCAGATGAGGAGAGGTAAAAGCTATGAACAATACAGACCCCCAGCCATACCTGTGAGACAAGTGGACACAAGAAAATACTGGTGTACTACTATCTGGCTCCACTGGGATCAACATCCTAAGCTAACTTTTCAAGGTGATTTCCCCTTTCTTCCAAGAAATGAAGAGCTAGCAAGCAAGCCTTTGGTGAGCTCTGTCAACTTCCTACAGGAAGGCAAAAGCAGTTCAATACACAAATAAGGCTGAGAGAGAGTGGGGTGGGTACAAAGGTAGGTCCAGGTTTTATAAAGTCTGACGCTAATACAATTTGGGAGAATCTTTTAAGAAAAGGAATACAAGTTATGAATATAAAACAGTTACGTTTAAAAATGAAATTCATCTAGAATGAGAAATTACAACTAATTACAAATTTTGAAAAGCTGACAAATATCACAAAGATCCCAAAATCCAAAAATTAACAATATTTTACTAATTTGATGACATAATCTACATATTTTTTCCTATATTTTGGCTGCACATTCTCTAAGTGATAATGATTTTGTAATATTTTATATAAAGGGAATTGAAAGATAATTCATCTTTCTCTAGAATGGTTGACCAATTTCTTTTGTCATTACTGACAGATTAAAAAAGTTTCTGTCTCAAAGCTCACTACTCCCAAGGTCATTTTTAGGACTGTTGTCAAATTTGGAAAATATCAAGGTTTTTTATCATAAATCAGCTGTAAGATTTCAGAGCAATCCAAGTTTTCTTGGCAGGGACTAAACTAAGGTACTCTGAATTTACAACACTCAACCATATTGCTGGGGTCTTGGAAGTAGCCCAGACAAGTAAGTGGTAGGCCTGAAGCTTAAGCTTCAATAACTTCATGATGATCCCACCTATGGGTGAGCAGACAATTCCCAACTCAGCTCTGAGACCCAATAGAAAGCCCAGTAGAAGATATTTCTGTGGTGGGAATGGTGGCTAGTTACCTACAGTAGAACATTCCCACAAATGGCCCTTGGAAGACTTTTGGAATTACAATAAAACCTAGGATTGTGAGTAACTTAGTTTGTGAGTGTTCCACAAGACTCAATATATTTCTAACGTATTTTAAATTGGTAAACGAGTGATGCCTTGCAATACAAGTAGTTTGTTTCTGGAATGAATTATGCTCGCAAACCAAGGTATTACTGTATTATGCTTCCAGTGTCAACAACTAAGTCTCAGCAACAACTCAGGCTTAAGCTGGGGTAAGACTGCACTTGCAAACAAAGGAAGCATTGCATGATTTTGGAGCTCCTCAGTCAGTATTGGAAATGGCCTGGGTTATTACAGAGTGTTGCCCACAGGGAAAATATAGGGGAAAAAAAGGAAATTCTATTTCCTTTTCCAAGGTCTGGCCCTTGAGCAGGGACTAATAAAAATGCAGATGACAGGAAGAGTGCACCATGATAGACGGTTTCCAAAAAATCAGAACTTCACTATATTTAAAGAAGACCCAGGAAATATTGGCATTGAAGTTGATGGTGTTGGGCGGGGGTGGGGGGTGGGGTCACACCAGATAAAACAGTGTATGGGCTTTGGAAATAAGGGGATTTAGAATCAGATCTCATCACCCAGTTTCAAAATTTATTAAGTCAAGGTTATGCTAACCTCGTTTCAACTTTACCTCCAACCCACACTCAATCCCTTGCACCTCCAAGTAATTTTAAACACAAATTCCAGAAATCATAGCTGTCCATTTGTAAATATTCTTGAATGTATCTCTAAAACAAAGAATTTGTCTTAATGACCTTGCACTACGATAAGAAAATACCATAAACTGGGTAGCTTATAAGCAACAGAAATGTGTTTCTCATAGTTTTAGAGACTGGAAAGTCCAAGATCAGGGTGCCAGCACAGTCAGGTTCTGGCAAGAGCCCTTTTCCAGGTTTCAGACTGCTGACTTCTAGTTGCATCTTCATCTAGTGGCGAACAGAGAGAGGAAGCAACCTCCCTCTTGACTCTTAAAAGGGCACTAATCCCATCATGAGGGCTCCACTCTCTTGACCTTATATGACCCTAATTATCTCCCAAAGGCCCCATCCTTTAATACCATCACATGAAGAGGGAGAAGGGTTACAATATGAATTTTGGGGTTCAAAAACATTCAGTTGATAACAGGACTCTAAAATTAATAACCAATATCACTATCATACTTTTCAAATTAATATTAATTCTGTAATATCACAAAATATCTAGTCATACACTTCCTCTGTTGATGCAAAGCTCTGAAAATTAAAAAAATAAAAGACAAAATACAATGAACCGATATTGACAAAGACTACATTTATATCTTAGGTTTATTTCCCCAGTTTATGACCAGGACAAGTTCAATTTATCCACCTAAACTTTGATTTACCCTCATAACGTGAAGAAAATTCCTGACCCACTTCACTTTCATTCTCTCATCATTGTAATAAAGAGCAAGTTACTTAACTACACTGACCTTTAATATCTCATCTATAAAATAGGACTAATAACCATTTTTAAGATTGTTAAAAATATTGAAGGAGACAACAGGTGAAGTACCCGGTACACAACCATTACTCAGAAAAAAAAAATAGCTCTCTTTCCCTTTTGAATCCCAAGTTCAACTTAAAACCATACTGATATATTTTTTTTTTTTTTGTGTGTGTTTTCCCTGAAAACTAAGAATACTGAGATTGAAGTTCTTTTTTAAAAAATTCTTTTATTGGGAATAAACAGTTCTTTAAAAATTAGTTTCAGGTGTACAACACAGCGCAATAGTTATACTTTATACCCCTCAAAGTGACAACTCTCCTCCCCCAATTTGCCACCCGCTCCTCCCCATATCATACATATCTATTACAATTTCCTTGACCCCACTCCACACTATACTTCACATTCCATGACCATATACACATTCAACCACAGTTGGCATACAATATTATACAACATCAGCCCCAGGTGTACAGTGCAGTGATCAAGCCTCCACTCCATCCATGAAGTGGTCTCCCCAACAAGATATGTGACCATCTGACACCCCACAAAATATTTACAACATTATTAATTATATTCCCCAAATTGTCTTTCATATCCCTGTGGCAATATTGCAGTTACCCATCTATGCTGTCTAATCTCTTTCCCTTCCCCCTCATCCCCACCCACCTCCCAACTAGTAACCATCAGTTTTTCCTCTATATCTATGAGACCCTTTCTGTTTACTTTGCTCGTTCATTTAGTTTTTCAGATTCCACATATAAGTGAGATCATATGTTATTTTTCTTGCTCCAACTGACATATTTCACTTAACATAATAGTCTCTAGGTACATCCATATCGTTCCAAATGGTACTATTTCATTCTTCTTTATAGCGGAGTAATACTCGATTGTGTAAATGTACCACAGTTTCTTAATCCAGTCATCTACTGATGGGCATTTCAGTTGTTCCCAAGTGTTGGCTATTGTAAATAGTGCTGCAATAAACAAACATAGGGGTGCATATAATTTTTCGAGTTAGCATCTTGGATTCCTCTGGGTAGATACCCAAGAGTGGAATTGCTGGGTCATACGGTAGTTCCATTTCCAGTTTTTTGATATACCTCCATACTGACCTCCATAATGGCTGCACCAATCTGCAGTCCCACCAACAGTGCAGCAGGGTTCCCTTTTCTCCACAACCTCGCTAGCACTTGTTGTTTGTTGATTTATTGATGATAGCCATTCTGACTGGAGTGATGTGGTATCTCATTGTGGTTTTTATTTGCATTTCTCTGATGATTAGTGAGGTTGAACATTTTTTCATATGCCTGTTGGCCATCTGTATGTCCTCTTTAGAGAAACGCCTCTTCATACATACTGATACATTTTAAAACTGTGCAATCCATACTCTGATTTTCTCTCTCATGTATTCACAACAACCTGGAAAAGTAACAGCTCAGATTGTGTGTAATCCAAGACTTAGAAAGATTGATTGACTTGCCCAAAGTGCACAGCCGTGAAACGGCAGAACCAGAAAAACTTCTTTATTCCCTTGTGTTCTTTTCAACCTGTGAGCCTAGTGCAGACCTGGATGAAAAGATAAAAGTGATGTTCCCAAACATCTCATCGTGGATAGCCATTAACCATCAGGCAACATCAGAATTCAAAATGACCTTATACAATTAGAGAAATGTTAGAAACAAAAAATATAGTATTAAGGCAGAGTAGGTACAACACAACACAAGGACAAACCAAAATATCAAAAAGATAAGTCAGAAGGGGACTGTGGCTGTATAACAGTGTGTCGACAAAATATTTAGGGTCAAAGTAGATAATTAGCTAACCATGAACAAACAATGAAGCACTGAACTTTTTTCTGACCTGTAAATTGGAATCTGGTACCTAAGGACCATCAGGCCAACTTTGTCATGTGTTCGGTACTAGTGAAACCTCTATCATGACACGTGCTAATTCTGACAGCCACCACTTGAAGAGCAATGTGGACATGAGAACTATAAAGATATATATAAAATTTAAAAAATTAGAAGATGGAATTATAGAAAAGATAAAGGAAAGGTCTTTTAACAATAAGGCAGTGACCAACAGTAGCCACGTATACTGATGACAAAAGATAAAACAGGCTTAACCTACAACTAGAAGTCATGCCATAAATGGCAATGTTTTTAAGACAGCAGATTTATTAATCATTAAAATTGATTAATGCATGAGGCTGTCCAATTTCCCATCTAAAAGTATAATTTAGTAATTTTTTTTTATTGTGCAGATGAGTTCTAAGAATACTGACAACTTAAGTTATCTCGTGCTGTTTTTGAAGATGCTGTTGGCTAAGTTATCCACAGCTAAGTAAGTAAATAATTCACCATACTCTTGAATACAAACAAAAGGACTTTATAGCCCAGCTAGCAAGTGGCTGGGAAAGAGTAGATTGTTTATCTTACAGTACTTAGTGGAGGGAGACACAGAGTGTTTATGATACCCAGCAACCATCCAGATCTAGTCTGTGGTGCCTGTTGTGTTTCATAAAGAAAAGACAAGGAGAAGCAGCTTGGAAGTAAGGTAGGATCTTGTTGGATCAAATACAAACCTATCTCTTAACCAGCTCAGAGAACAGGCAAGGAGGAGATTCCGAGCACCTTAGAAACAAGCCTCTAAAATTTTCAAACTGATGCAGATAGAAAGGGACAAATTCCCTTAAAGAGGTTTGGGACCAAGGTACATGAGTGTAAGGTTAGTATAACCTCTTAGAGAAAACATTAAAAACTGGTGGGGAAACATGACAGCAGTGCTAAGGATTATGGTAGAGCCTAAAAAATTACTCCATGCTCCATTAAAAGAGAGAGAGAGAGAATACATTTTCTTTGATGGTGTATTCAGGATTATTTGAGATATGGCCTGCTTAACTGCCCTAGGTCAGTACTGACATTTTTATTCTCCTCCTAGAGCCCCATCATGACTCTTAACCAATTTTTTATACTTACCGGAATGTTTTTACTTTACCATAATGCTAAATGTTCTTTTTTTTTTTTGTACTATCCTCTCTTTTATTACTTAAGACTTATCTTACAATTCATTACATTTATGTTAATGACTGCTTCCTGTGTCTTAAAGGGAACTTACATCTTGAAAAAGTGCAGACAGATCTATAATGCTAACTCTTCAATGAACAACTGACTCTTCCTAAATGGACTACTTTATTCTTTCCAACTTTACTTATATCATTTCTTGACCTGTAAGATAACTACAGTAGCAGTGCAGAGCAATGACACTAAGTAAAGCTGGATAAAAAACGGGAAATACATGTGAAAGAGTCAGCCTAATACTTACAGCAGTAAAGTATACCTACATTACCTATAGCATAGGGGCTTAAGTGGTATGGGTTAGAATGGAACTTACATCCCATCTTAAATACAGGGAAGTAATGGTGGTTTTTTTCCCTTAGATTTTCTTAAATTTTTCAAGAGATGTGCTTATGAGGTCTGCCAATTAAGTTCATGAACTTGTTGCAACAATGTTGCTAACCTTTTTTGATATTAGAGGAATTATTCATTATGAATTTGTATCAACTGGACAAACACTTAACCAAGTTAACTATTTGGAAGTGCTGAAAAGGCTGCATGAAAAAGTTAGATGACTTGAACTTTCGCCAGTAATTCATGGCTCTTGCATCAGAACAATGCATGAGCTCACATGGCACTGTCTGTGAGGCAGTTTTTGCCAGTAAACAAATAACTGTGTTGGAACACCCTCCCTACTCACTTTACGTGGCCCCCGATGATTTCTTTCTTTACCTGAAGATAAAGGAAATATTGAAAGGAAGATATTTTGATGACATTCAGGACATCATGGGTAATACAACGACAGCTCTGATGGCCATTCCAGAAAAAGAGTTTCAAAATTGCTTTGCAAGTTGGACTAGAAGCTGGCATCGGTGTACAGCTTCCCAAGGGATGTACTTCAAAGGTGATCATAGTGATATTCGGCAAGGAGGTATATAGCACTTTTTCTAGGATGAGTTCATGAACTTAATTGTCCAACCTCATAGAATATGAGATTAATGCTGGCCTGAGATAGTAGAAGAATTCTTCTGGTTTTTGCTTCCTGCTGAGGGTGGATCTATAATGGATAAATTATAAAATAAATCAACATGTCTTTTCTGCATCAATAACAGTGGCATAATTTACTTGTGTTCACTGGGAGTCCGTGGTCTGGTATGAGTTAGGCTTTAATAGTTTTCAAAGCATTTATGAAAGCTCCAAATTCTAGAGTTAATAAACACTAATAAGATATTATTTATGGCCATTTTTAAATGATGAAAATAATGGATATTTGACAGTTCAATGAAATATAAAACAATTGGATTTAAATCATAAGCTTTGGCTTATAATTTTCACACTTTTGAAAATAAAACAAATGGGGTTAGATAAAGCTAACATTTACCTAAAATACAAATATAAAAATGCTCTTAGAGAATACATTTAACACATTTTGTATATGAAGATAGAAAACAAAGTGCTTTGCACCTAGTTTGCCCTCAAGTTAATCATATATTTGATCCTTCACTGACCTACTATGAGTCAGGAAATGGTGTATGTTATATGCTGCTGATACAAAGATAAATACTATTAATTTCCTGTATTCCAGAATTTCACAGCCCAGTTGAATGATAAGCATGTAAACAAGATAATCACCAGCCAATGATAAGTGCTGTTACAGATGTCTGTACAAAGCACTCTCGGAGCTAAGAGGACTCACTAGCTGTACCCAGATAGGGGTGGAATCACAGAGGTTTAACAGATGACTGAGCATATAGAGTGTGAATGTCCAGTGGGTTGACACCAAAGGCAGGAGTAGCAAGAGATTATTACACTGAAAAGTTCAACCAAATCACAAAAGGCCTTGTATGTCATGCAAATTGATTAGACTTTATCTGGGAGTTATTGGGGAGCCACTTTAGAAGAAGTGGCAAAATCTGATTTGCATTTTAGAAATGTGCTTCTAGTGTTAGTGTGAAAGATGGATTATAGGAACAGTGAGCATAGAGACTGGAAAGCCTTTTCAGAGGCTATTTCAGAAGCCCAGAAGAGATGACAATCATCTAAAGGAGCATCCTAAGGCAATGGTAATGGGGTTTATGAGAAGAAAACTCATCAGAGATATTTGAAAATGTTAGACATGACTAGACCACTAATTAGATGAGAAGTAAAACACATGTGAGGACAAGCCTGTTTTCTGGCTTAACCAATTAGGTGGCCTGTGGTGCCATCAACTGAAGCAGATAATATAGAAGGAAAAGCAGATTTGAAGAAACCTATAAAAATGAGCTTGGCCCGGTTCGGTCCCACATATGAGGGCCAGTGACACTGCCCTCAAAAAAATAAAAAAATAAAAAATAAATGAAAATGAGCTTGGTTGAGGTAGAAATACTTGGTTGTTAATTAGGAACACTGTGTTGATTAGGACAAAGATTTGAGAAGGATACACATATAGTATATGAGTAGATGGTAGTCTAATTAATAGGAGTTAATGAGTTGGTCAATATGCAGAATATTGCTTCTTAACCATTTCCCAACCCAACACACCTGCGTGATAAATCACAGGCCCATTGGTAACTATGGCATTATAGTGATTTTGTGTGTTTTCAGCACTCTCCCCTTTTAGTGACAGAAGTGACAAGGTCCCTGAGAATGGCAATACTTTGGGGACTACTGCTTAAACTTCAGTGTGTATAAGAATATCCAGGGGCCGGCAGAGTGGCGTGTTGGTTAAGGGTAGGCTTGGGACGCCAGCTCTGAGCAGCAGGGCCCTAGTTCGGATCCCACATGAGGACCAGTGACACTGCGCCTTCTACCGCTAAGACGGTGAACAACAATGCGACCTGTAGCTGGGCTGCCATGAGTCGCCAGCAACAGCGTAAGCTGCAGTGGGGCTGGTGGGCAGCTGGCGTGAGCTTTCGTGAGCTGCTGTGAGTTCCCATGAGTGGCCGTCCAATGGCCGGCAAGCAACTGTGTCACCCAGGAAGAGCTTAATGATAATATCAACATGGGCCAGTGAAACAACGTCATCTACAAATAGACTGAAGAACAAAGGACAGCATCTTGTCTGTTCCCCTTCCCCAATTCCCCAACGCTGTTCCCCTCTCCCAATTCCCCAATAAAATCTCTCTAAAAAAAAAAAAGAATATCTAGGAAGCTTGCTGGAATGAAGAGGCCTAGACCCCACCCCCAGAGACTTTGATTCAATGGAGTGGTATGGGGCTCAGGATTCTGTACGTTTATAAAGCAACCCCTAGTGTTTCTTATACGCAGTGAAAATTGAGTTCCTTAGAAAGATCTATTAAAAAGGAATAAGAAAAAAGTAGTCAGAATTTGCATATATGAATTTTGCCTTAAATATTACCATGTGTTAAGCTTGTATCAAATTATTTCTTTTGGTTTTGAAGTTTATGGTTTTAATCAAAACCTAGAGATTATTTTTCCTGAAAAAGTTTATAAAAAACAAATTTTCCTACTTTGAGTCATAACAGCATATTTCCCTAGGCTTAACAAGGAATAAATCGTAAGTTGAAATCAAAACAAGCAGTGAAAGGCAACTGGTTTACAAATTTGAAAATGACCAATTAAAAATTTTAGACTCATTATGTCTAAAAGAAAGGATCCTGGACTGAAATTCAGGAAATCTGTCTTACTTGACATTTGGTACTGACCTTGAACAAGTCCCCTGAAGTCTCTGGGTCTTCATTTTCTCATTTATCACAAGAATGAGTTGGGCTGGAAAAATCTCAAGATTCTGGATAAGATTGACATGTGGTCCTTTAACTTGTATATTAGGTTGAGCCAAATGAAAATGATACTTAGTCATTTTGACCTACAAAAAAATGGTAATGTCATGTGGTTCAACATATCTAGGATGGAGCTGGCCCATCAGGCATGACCAGTCCAGGGGCTCTGTATCACTCCATCTAATAGTCAGCTTGCTTCATTTTTTCCCATAACTACACAGTTTTTCCCCATGGCCACAAGCAGACACACCTTTACATCCTTCAGGCTGTGGTTTCAAAGGGCAAAAGAGCTTTCTACCTCTACATTCAAAAATCCTGGGTAAGGACTCAGATCAAAATGGCTTGGATGTTACCCTCACCTTAGTCAAAAGCTGCAGTCAGAGTACTGTTGCATTCTCAGAAAAGTCATGACACATTTTTGCAACAGAAAACATAGAAAAAATATGTCATGACTTTTCCGACAACCCAATATTATTGGCTGGAAATTTATCACTTTCCTGTCCCAGAGACCAGAAGGGTACAATAGTGTGACTGGCAGCCTTTAGTCCCCTAAGGGAGGTATGGTGCTGAATATACAAAAAACAGATATCCTCTACATGTCTGGATCTCTCTGGATGTGTTGTGACTTAAAATATACTTTATTCTTGACTCAACTAAACCAGAAGGAAGATTTGGATTCAAAATCTTTGTGACTTGGGAAGTTATTTTCCTCTTCTTGGGAATCTATTTTCTCATCTAAAGAGTTATTATGGGATTATACAAAATCATGTGCATGAAACTTCTTTGAAAATTGTAAAGCACTACAGAAGCTAAAGACTCTCATTCAATGAACATCTATTGAGTGACTACTGTGAGTTCTGAGCTTTCTTAGGTACTGGGGATATAAACATGAATACAATATGATAGTTTTGCCCTCTGTAACATCAACTAGGAACAGGATAACATCCAGTATGTAAGTAAACTAAGCACATCTTAACTTTTTAATACTTTACAATTGAGTCAGAGAGTACAGTCACTTAATAAAAGCAAGGATAGTCTATATATTACAGAGCTATTTCTCAAAATTTGAGTGTAAAATGAATTTCTTTAAAGAAACCTTTCACTTTTTACCTTTATCCTTTTCACAACACTCTGTTTGGTTCTGCTCACCTCTTCAACAAATGATTTCTTCCTCCAGGTTAGCATCAATTGTCTCAGAACTAGATTTTCTCAAAACTGACTGTGTGGCTAGTACTCTACTCAGTGTTTCTTGCCTCCACACACTTACACCTGAATACAGCAATTCTAACCCCATAGTCTCCCTCACACGCTATCTTCAAACAAATCAATTTTGAATTTGATTCATGTTAGTTTTTATTTTTATCTTTTCTTGGCACAATTATCTTAAATTATGTTGCCCTACCTAATCTCATGTTTTGGGGAAAGGTTAACAAAACTGAGACTTGTCCATAAAACTATCTTATAGTTCTCCAACCATTCTGAATCTAAAATTACCCATTATCATTTGGGGCAGTCAAACTGATTTATCATAGCTGTTTATATTCCCATTGTCCTGAAACACATTTTGAGATATGACTTTTTAAATTTTTTAACAAGATTAAACAAAAAATCATAAGAAACATTTCAGGAACTTCCTACTAAAAAATATTTGCTTTCTATGCAGACAAGTTTATATGTCAATCACATATTTACTCACCATGAATTGGTCATATTGCAATAAGTTCCTGCCTCTACCAGAAGTACATAAAATTCCTGAACCTACTTGTAAGGCTGGCTTAGTGGTCATAATACCACTATTTATTCCTGGTACTTTATACCTATTGCTCAGAGTTTTGTCATGGGTTCCTAACGCTCTCTTCTTGAAATTCTTTGCCTGGCTTTGCTTATTTACTATTTCTTCAGCAAATATTTACTGTAGGACAACTATATGCCAACTGCTGTTCTTGATTGGGTGGGTACAAAATAAGGTACAGTCTTTGCCCTCAAGGCCCTTACAAAGCAGTAGAGGAGACAGAGAACTAAAATGTCAATTACAATACAGGAGATGCAATGGAACTACATGGGAACTACAGTTTGTATCTGCCTCCCTCTAGTTCCTTCAGGCAGTTCTTCCCTCACTCCATTGGTCTAAAAGGGCCAATCATATTGGTTCAGGAATGGGCATATAACTGCCCGAGACCAATCAAAGGCCTCCTCACAACTGTTCTGCTGGGGTTAGAAGGGGAGGAGCATCCCTATGTTGCTTTTCGATCATAAGCTCCAATTGTGGAGCCTGAAGCAGGCTAGTGATTTCACTATTCATGTTAAATGCCAAATAAGAAACTTCAGGTGGCATTTTCCCCACCATGTGGAAAGAACCAACCCAGGAGAGGACAAAGCTAACATGCCAGAAGCAGAAGAAAGCAAGACCTGAGAGATGGAGAAAGTCTTGCTGATTCCCAGGTCTGGTATACCCAAAGTCTCCACCTCCCTGGACTTACCAGTTATGTGTGGAGGTAGGTGGTCCTGGGTTTATATGTTGCCCCCATGATTATCAGGGATCCAGTTTCCTCCTGTCTTTCTGCTCTGCAATCCTTAACATATAACTTCCATCTTCATGTAGCCACTGCACTTTTTAGGTGGGGAAGACTCTACCATTTTCTGCCATCGTCACCTCTCCTTCATGTCTCCCAGATACTGTGTTCTGTGCCAGTTGTCATTTATCAGCATTGTCTTCCTTGTGTTCTACCTACTTCATTCATATACATAACCCACCTAGTCACTGTAGGTTTTAAGAGTACAGTACCTGATCAATAAGAGGGTGACCGCTGCTTAAATGCCTACCTACTGAGCTCAAGCAAGAAGTCTAACCATTCCTTTCTTGTAACAAAGCTTTTGAAGAAAAAAAAAATAGACCCACGAATAGAATGATCTCAATGTCAGGGTGATAGGACAATGGTGTTTCCACCTATTGTAAAGGATTTGAGGCATATCCCAATTAACTTCTTTTTTTTTTAAAGATTTTATTGGGGAATTGGGGTAGGGGAACAGCGCTGGGGAATCGGGGAAGGGGAACAGACAAGTTGCTATCTTTTTTTTTGTTCTTTAGTCTAGTTGCGGAGGATGTTGCTTCACTGGCCCATGTTGGTATCGTCATTGCACTCTTCTTGGATGAAGCAGATCGGTCGCCAGCCTCTGGATGTCGCTCACCGCAGCTATTGGCAGCTGACACTGGCTGCTAGCCACTCATGCTGGCTGCTGGCCACTCATTGTAGCCTATGGCAGCCCACTGCAGCAGGGGCTGCAGCCTACACCATTGCAGGAGCTCGCACAGCCCAGCTCCAGGTGGAGCTATTGTTAGCTGTAGAGGGCAGTGTCACTGGCCCTCACATGTGGGATCCGAACTGGGGCCGCTGGCATCCCAAAACCAGCTCTTAACCAATGCGCCACTTGGCCGGCCCCCAACTAACTTCTTACGAGTTATAGGTGTGCCTTGAAAGTTTGCTAACAGTGCTCTTTCTTTTTTATACATTTAAAGTCATTCCTATGATAACATCATTTTCTTTCTCTTGCATTCTTGTAGGCTTTATAGAGTGGAAAGAAAAAAGTCAGAATTACTGGTTAAGTCACATAATTTGAAGCCTATTTTAACATATTCATGGGTAATGGGAGTGTCACATATTTGAACTTCACCCTTTATGTGTAGTAGCAGCAAAATGTGGAAAGTATAACCCCAAAGCAGACAGATGTTATGGTAAAACTTTGAATGGGATAGGGAGTAGGAACCAGCTGTCATCACTAAACATGCAAGTGATTTCACCATTCATGTTAAATGCCAAATGGGATTATATAGCTTGTTGGCCAACTGGGTCTCTGTGTGAATTTTAGTATATGTCTGTAGTCTCTTGGGAAAGAAAGTCCTACCTTATGATTAGGAAGAAAAGATTGAAGTTAGATTTAGGTATGGGGGTTGTGGGTGAGGAGAGAGACTAACTTTCCTCTGAGACCATGACTCACTCTCCTAGTAATTCAGAAGGAGTAAGCTGTAAACACTGGGGATCTAAGGCTAAGTGAGAATTCTACATCAGAGACGGTGTTGCCAGAGATGTGGGCTATGCTACAAGATTTGTAATAGAAAACCAGAAGGAGTCTGGTTTTCAGGTGTAGCTGATAGCTCCCAATTATGGGGGATGGGGAAGGAAGCTAAGAAAAAAAGTGCTGGAGAGAATCCAGAGAAGAATTTGACACTAGTGTTGATGGCAGTAAGCAGATCCTAGCAGCAGAAAACGGTGCAGCCAATTTTGTAGGTATAGCTCATCCAAATATCCTGTGCTTTGGGAGACTACTTAGTATATTATGAGCCCATGAGCTATATGGGACCTTGAATAGGGAAGTGGCTTTAGGAAAAAATAAGGGATGGATGTAAGAAACACTAAAGTAATAAATAGATAAGACTTGGCAATTGACAATGTGAGGTAAGAAGGAAGTAAAGAGGTATGAGTCAAAAATCAATTTTTTTGGCCTGGATAAATAGAAGAGTGAAGATTTCATAGAAATAAGGAAACCCGACAGGGACACCAATTCAGCTCTAGATCAGGGGTTGGCAAACTGTGGCTGGCAAGGGGTTGGCAAACATGCGGCTCTTTGGGTACGTTCCGTCTCAAAAGTTTGCCAACCCCTTGGAAGAGCCAATCCTGTCCCTCACAACAATTTAAAAATTATTCGAGAGCCATAAATATATTTTTATATAATAACCATTATATGAACAATATCCTTTAAACATTTTATAAATGAAACAATGATAGTTTTATTTTCATTTTCAATTTTACTTCAGAGCCACAGTTCGCAAGCCACAGTTTGCTGACCCTGGGCAGCTCTTCCGTCCCGAAAGTTTGCTGACCCCTGCTCTAGATAATTTGAGTTTGAGGTAAATGTGAAATATTCAAGTGGGAATATCCAGAATGTTCAGTAGGTAGTAGGAAACGTGAGGCTGAAATTAATGAGAGGACAAGGCTAGAATTCTAGACTGGAAATCATCTCCCAGTGATGTTAGAGGAAGCTAGAAAAGTGGATGTGATCACTTAGGAAGATGAGAGCCAAAGATTAACCTGTAAGGGTATCTTTTCCCTTGTTCCTATATTAATCTTAAATATGTAGACTGGAGATATTCAATTACTGCCTTGAATTGGCAATCATTTATTGTCTATCATCTGAGACACAACAAACCAGGGATACTTGGTTTCAATTTCAATTTCAATTTTAGAGTAGTTCCATCAAGAAATTTAAATATGCAGAGTAAAAATATTTGCATACCAGAAAGTTGCTCCTAACTTGTATTATAAACTAAATCTAGTGTCAGGTCCATTTAAGATTTAAGATTCCCAGCCAATACTGAATGAATAGGTGGTCTTCGCATAATAATTTTTTCTTAAATTTATTTGCGGTATGTTTGTCAAAGAATTTCAGGATCATTACTGAATTTTCTTAATTTTATAGTTTTAAGTTAGACAAATGAAACATGCCTTTTCAAATATAGTGTTAAAGAGCTTAGTACATTGTGTAATCCAAAATACCTGTGCTAATGTTTAATTGTATAAAGAACATTATGCAAATGTTTAACTGAATAAAGAAGTACAGTGTCACTATTAAAAATGACTTGTGAATGTAATTAGAAATGAATGATTAGGAAAAATATCACAGTAATAAAGAGTATATTTCAAAAGTAATTCACTGGGGATAGGAAAATAAGCCCTTTGTATGTCCTTTACATACTAGTAGAACATGCATATGGTATTCCTGCTTTATTAAAATTATTTGAAACGAAAAGATAGGGATAAAAGGGTTAAAATGGTCTCTTAACTCCTCTAATTTTAATATAAAATACTACATTCTATCTATTACACAACTTGAATACACTAGGAATCAAATAAAAAACATTCCCAAAGGAAGCCTTATCCTCCAAAAAGCAGATTGTCATCTTATCACCCAAAGTCACACATAAGAGTTTTGCTGCATTTTATCAAAAGGGAAGATGTTATTACTAAAAAGGCATATGCAATCAATAAATATTAGATGAGTATTGAAAATGTGGCCTCATCTATCTGAAGCTTTAGTCCTGGGGCCGGCCGAGTGGCGCGGTGGTTAAGCGCTGGCCTAGGAAGCCAGCGGCCCCGGTTCGGTCCCACATATGAGGGCCAGTGATACTGCCCTCAAAAAAAAAAAAAAAAAAGATTCTGAAGCTTTAGTCCTAAGACTCAAAATTGGGTCAGGGGTTCGAAAGTAGGATTCCTGGCTTATTCCTTATTTGCTGTCTTCTAGCTCTGAAAGATCTAGAAAAACTAGACAACATCTAGATTAGAAAGATTTAGAAAATGTTTAGATCCAAAGATCTAGACAAGGATTCAACAAAAAAGTTTCGAATGACCACTTTGTGTAGGTGTAACAAGGAAAAGAGAATAACCCAGAGAAAGTATTCAATATGGTGCCCACTCTAGTTGAAGTGACAGAAAACCTGGAATTAACATAATGGTTTCCCAAATCCTATTTTTCCAGTAACTGCCTCCCTCTTCTTGTTCGATTTCTGTACATCTGTTTTGCCTCAAACCATTAATAAATGGATTTTTGCTATTCATAGTTGCATGAGTGATTGTTAGCATTAAGAGAGCATAGGTTCTGGAGCCAGACAACTTTGAATCCTGGTTCTGCCTCTTACAGTTTTGAAGCCTTGTGCAGTTCACTCAACCCTTCTGAGCCTCAGTTTCCCTACCTATAAAGCTAAGAACTAGTAGTACTTACTTTATAGGATTGTTTGGAAGATAAAATATAATGCATATGAATAGTACTTCACATAAATGTTTATTATAAATTATTATTGACAAAAGAAATGAATTCAATCCATGCAAATACACATACACATAATACATACAAGTTATGTTTTGTTGTATGTGATAGTTGGGTACAATAAGTGTACTTGTCAAGGAAGGCAAACAGGTAGGCAGAAAGAGAATCTTTAGTTCAGTCTCAGGGAGTTAAACTTAGACCTTACAGCTGGTATTAGTCCTCGGGAGAGCAGTAAAATTCAATATGTATTTTATTTAACTTCCAAGTTCTACTGTTGTTTCATCCTCTCTCTGCTTTACTGTTTTACTCCTGGTGGATCAATTAAACAGAAGCCAATACTGTCAGACAGAGAAATACAAAATAGTGCAACTCCGATATAAACACTGACAATAAAATTGTAGTGGCAATTTGAACTAAAGCTAGAGCTCAAATCTTAAACGTTGCCTGTATGAAATGGAAATGAAGAACTTTCTTTTCTGTACCTTAGCTGATCATGTTCATCAGATCCACAGGGTAATTAAAATTAAGAAGCAAATGGGACCCAAACACATTTATTTAAGAAATATTTAAGAAAATTGAATTTGGATTACATGTAAACAAATTCACAATTGCTGAACAGAGAGATTTAAATAAGTCATCCAATTAATCCAATTCAAATACATACATATATCTAAAAATTATTTTTTCTCTTATTTTCAATTTCTAAATGTAAAAATCAGGTAGCTACTCTATTGTTAAAGTTGAGGTGGAGAACTGACTTAAATTTGACTGTAATATGTATAGATTTGACAAAAGGAAGAATTTTAAAACTAATTTATGGGAAAAAATATATATATTTTTTTCCTGTGGAAAGGGTTAAAGTTAGGATTGTTTTCTTGGGATAGGCTAGGTACAAATCACCTTAGAATTACAGGTTTTTAAAAAGTGTATATATATATATATATATATATATATATATATATATATATATATTCCAAGCCCTTAAATGAATTAATACAATAGCTGTGGGATATTACCCTTATTCTACGTCTTACTTTATCGATCCATTTAAAGTAATTTCTAACCATGTGGAGTAAAGAAGTTAAGTTGGTGAAGGCAGGGACCTTTTTTGGGGGAAAAAATGATAGTATATTGGAAAACATATTTTGCCATTTATAGACATAACTACTATTTGTCTGCAAGCTATTCTCCATCAGAGACCACATCAATATCACAAGTGTAGAGCCAATGAATATGTAGAAAATCCTGACTATCACACATCATATCTTTCCCAGGAATACCCTATCTTTCATCTATTAACACTGCCTTAGACAAAGGATGTCCTGTATGAACTGAACTGCATATAGATAACAAATCAAATCTTTAACACTTGAATTAGCTTTGTTTTTCACAAGAGTCTTTATAGCTTCTGGCCTTATTTGCCTTTCAAAGAAAAATAAATGAGTTGAGTATACCATTATAGCTAAGGAATTTAAGTCCTTTCAGCATTTAAGTGATAGGGATCACCCAAATTGAGATCAACTTTCACTTGGTACATAGGGAAAGTAAAACAGGTACTAATGAAAAATGATTCATTCAGAGATGCCATTACTAGAATTGTTAGTCTATATCATGGACCAGTGGGAGGAGAAAAATGCATTAGAAGGTTAACAGTTTCAGGATGGTTCAAAAGCAAAAATATGAGGTAATCTTAAATTTGTCAAAAAATCAACAGGCTATAAAAAAATTATTTGCTTAATTATTCTGTTAACTATACTCACATAATGCCAAACCAAGAAGTTGGAAATGAGAATACCCAGCCTATCTACTGGTTAGATTAAACAAATATAACTGAATTTTAACATTGTATAGTTATAGTCGAATGATATCCAATAGTGAGTTTTGGCATATTATAGCCACAGCCTAAATGACATCTTTAAAAATAACTGACTAAAAAATGTTAAACATGAGTATTTATTTTCCCTTATTTTGATAAATCTGTATGTGTCTATAGTCCTTTCTCTTTATTCACATATTGATGAATATATACGTGTGTGTGTATGTGTGTGTGTGTGTAGTGCATCTCAAATTTTAATATGGTTTGATCAGTATTAAAGATTATAGTATAGTTAACTAACGGAACATTTTATTAACTATCTCAGTACAAAGATTTATTTTTGAAATGTGTTTCAAGTGAGAAAGGAATGTGTTTCTTAGGTGAATAATTATTTACTCCGAATACAGATTTTATCAGCATAAGAAAACAATGAAAAGAGGATGATGTTGATAATATAGGCAAACCATATACCAATATTTATGAAGAATGTATACTAAGACAAATATAACCTGGAACAAAATTAAAAGCATTTTATATTCTTTTGAGTAAAAAGCCCTTAAAATATGTTTATACCTACAATAAGTGGTATAATATCATTATATCTACAATACTACAGACTCTAATAAAAACCCAATTTCCAAGGTCAGTCATTTTTATTCTTTGTTTTAATATAGATAGTTCTTAGCTTTCCATTCTTAGCACGTAAAACATAGGAAGCATTTTTCTATGTAACAAATGAACTCATGAGAAAACTCTTGAATACCATCTCTGCAGGCCCAATTTCAAGTCAATAGATTAAGTGTCCACATTGTTTGCAACTAAGTCACAGCTGTCTAAATTGCTTCAGAAATGTTTAGCAGATTGCTTTATAGCAGGATAACACAGTTTGAACCATAGTTTTTTGAATACATCGTCCTGAGAGCTTATCTCATTCAAGTGATGAACGCAGCTGAAGCATGGTATTTGAATCATCCACAGTTTGCTCTAATAAAGGAGAATTTTAGGAAGCTCTAGTTGTGATAGACAACATAGTAAAGCAATTGAAATGTGGATCTTGTATTTCACACCATTCAAACTGCTTGCATATGTGTGTGTGGTGATAAGATACTTTAAAAATAAAATTTCATTTGGTGAGAGGCTTACAGTTAAACTGTAAAAGCAATACACAGATCAAGTGAATTACCAGCATATAAAAATAAATATGCAAATGACTGTAATATTCTTTTCCAAAATAGTATCTTTAAAGGAAACCCTTCGTATGTATCTTTATAAAGTGATGTATTTTAAAGTCGTTTTTATAAGTACTTATAACTAGCAGTTATTTTTTATTAGAAAATGCATGTCTTTTCAGCCATACCTGAATGCTATATGTATGAACATGAAGAATGGTTACTTGTATAGACTATTATTATAAATTAAAAAATTATCACACAAGTTCTCATTAAGTATTTACTCATAATGAGTTTTACATACTAGATTCTGTGGAGATTACGGAAGTCTGATATATTATTTTTTCATTCAAGAAACTTAAAATCTACTTGAGAAACAAAAGAATGACTATAACTGGGTTCCAGGGTTTGTGGTTTATAGATATAACCTCAATAAAGTGTAGGTACTCCATAAATATTATCAAATACTTGAATGATTGTAAAAGGTAAACTTTGTTTTTAATTGATCAGTTTAGGGAATTTAAATTAAATATTACAGAAAAATTCTATTAAAGTTTGAGAAGAGGGCTTACCTAAATATCCAATTTAGAATGTATGTTCCAGTTATCTAATACCATGAATATCTATTGCTCCCCCACCCTGAAACAAACCATTTTATTATGCTCACAAATTCTATGGTTCAGGAATTTGGATAGGATATTCAGGGGTTGCTTGTTTGTTCCAATGATGTTTGTGGCCTCAAATTGGATGATTCCAACATCTGGTGACTTGAATGGTTGGGGACTGGACTAGCTGGGACTGGTAGATGTTACTAAGATGGTGTCTTCACTCACCTGTCTGGTGCCTGGACTAGGATGATTTGAAGGCTGGACTCAAATAGGACTGTTCACCAAAACACCAACATATAGCCTCTCTATGAAGCTTTGGTTTCTTACAGAATTGTGGCTGGGTTCTAAGAAAGCTCCAGCTGAGAGGGAGTATTCCGAAAGCAATCATTTTAACATAGGAACAGTTACTAAGAGTGTCAAACGATTTATGGTCTTTTTTAACCTGGTAGTTACAGATTTAGAGCTTGTATTTTAAAGCCTGAGAGATAGAACACTTTGCTGATTGAAAAAAATTAACTAAAAACTCTATGTGATGAATACTGTGACTTGTCCATCAAAATTCACCCTGCCCGCCTTCTTCAGTGAAAGAGTTATGGCTGGGTTCATGACTAGTCAGAGAGCACATTTCTTAGCCTCTTTTGAAGCTAGGTGTGGTCAAATGACTGAGTAGTACATTCTCACAATACAATGGGGAGCAGGAAAATGTATGCTAACTTTGAGCCTGGCCTTAAGACATAGGACATTTGAGCTCCCATGTTCTATTTTTACTTCCCGCAAGGTAGATCATGGAATTCCATCACCCAGCTTCAACCATGCAGTTGAAAATAATGCCATGGTAGATGGTGGAACGGTAAGATACAAGGCACCTGAGCCCAGAGATGGCCCCATGGAGTAAAGCCAGTATGATAACTTGGATTGCTTACCTTGTGCAATCCTTGTGAGTGAGGGAGGAACACATTTCAGTATTCTTTAAACCATAGTGTTTGGTGTCTGTTACAAAGGTTTATCTACTACCCTAATTCAGTTAGTAGATATGCATTACTCAGTAATTGTTGGGTGCCTAAGAAACGATGGTAGGGAAACCCACCTCCCTGTTGTCCACCTTCCAAATCCTTTAAAACACTTGATAAATCAATATTAAATTCTTTGTACCTATTGATTTTTTTTAAATTTAAAGTTGCAGAAGAGTTTTCTTCTAGAAGTAGCACTAGTAGTAAAACGGTCATGTTTCACATAAACTTTTTCGTATCTGTATTCTTTTTTCATTTTGACAAGGACAGCCAAACTTTCTCATGTATCATACCAATGTTTCATTTGAAAAGCCCAGAAGCTTTTAATTATTTGGGCATAGTTAGTAGATCTTAAATTCTGGGAGCACAGAGATCACATTTCTATTAATATATTTACATGCAGAGAAATTGTACTGATCCAGAATCATCAGAGTCAGCCTTCTAGGTTAGGAGAGAATTTCTCAAAGTGTGGTTCAGGGGGTCTGCAATGTCAAACCTATTTTCATAATAATATCAAGAAGTCACTTGCCTTTTCCATTCTTATCCTCCCACAGGTGTAAGAGAGATTTTCAGAGGCTGTGTGATGTGGGATGAGGTCATCACTCTGAGGGCTAATAAAATGAGTTTATATATCCTTGAGATTTAAAAATTCTTTTTTTTCAACTTCTAATAAGTAAACATCGGAAGTTATCACCCACATAAATAAAAGCTCTTTGGATTTATGATAATTTTTAAGAGTATCAAGGGATACCAAGAGTTAGAATAAAAAGTTTAACTTCTCAATGGTGGTTAAAACATATTTTCCTGGGCCGGCCAAGTGGCGCATTGGTTAAGAGCTGGTTTTGGGAATTCCAGCGGCCCCGGTTCGGATCCCACATATGAGGGCCAGTGATACTGCCCTCCACAGCTAACAACAGCTCCACCTAGAGCTGGGCTGCGAGCCCCCACGATGGTGTAGGCTGCAGCCCCTGCTGCAGTGGGCTGCCATAGGCTACAGTGAGTGGCCAGCAGCCAGTGTGAGTGGCTGGCAGCCAGCGTCAGCTGCCAATAGCTGCAGTGAGCGACCATCCAGAGGCCGAAGACTGATCTGCTTAATCCGGGAAGAACGCAATGATGATACCAACATGGGCCAGTGAAGCAATGTCCTCCGCAACTAGACTGAAGAACAACAACAACAAGACAGCAACTTGTCTGTTCCCCTCCCCCAATTCCCCAATAAAATCTTTAAAAACCAAACAAATTTTCCTTTTACTTACTTCAAATACACAAAATTCAAAATGTTACCATTCATTTAATGATTATGTGCCAAGCTTGGAAAATGGTGTTTTTTGGCATCCCTTTCAGGAGAACATGTATGTTTTAGGGAGAAATTTCCCAACGATCTTCTTTGGAATTAACAGTTGAGAGTGAGAAGAATGTGAGTACAGTAAAACTATAATAGCCTGGGAAAGGAGCAGAGTTTTTGCTTGTTAATCTAATGAAGGTGGAAATAGAGAGGTAGATTCAGGGTAAAAGGCATCACATCCTATACTTGTGACCACTCTTAAATCTTTGGTACCAAGTTAATGAAGTCATAAATGCTTGAAGATAGTCCATATTGAGGGTAACTGGTCATGGGTTGAGTTTCAGGTCTATATCAATATAGGCAGGACCAAGATACACAAGCCATAGGGGAGAAAGAAGTCCGAAGAACTGGATTGGGGAAACAGAGACTCTTGACTTTTGAGGCTACGAAACTGGGCATTCAAGACAAGTTTACCTAATTTTCTGAGGGACAGGGAGTCCCTTGCTAACAGTTATCCTGAAATATTTCTGTAATACATACAGAAACACACATACACATATCATATCTATTCATAAGATATACTATACTAGGCCATATAAGATTCATGTACCCTCTCTAGTGGCTTTAAGTCTAACAGGAGAACAAGTCTATGTACAAGACTTCACAAAGAAATACATACTTATTGTTTATACTTTGTACATTTGCTGGTGTTAGAATCATTTGGGAATAACAAGAAGACTGGATAGAGAAGGAGTTATTGAAATAGGAGATGGCACTAATTAAACTGTGTCCTGATCCTACCTGTTTCTACCCCATAGTCAAAACAGTGGTGTTAGTCTTTCTCTGTTGGTTTTCACCTTGGCTGAATAGCTTACGTAGAGTTGCTTGTGTAAGATCATGAACATCAACACGAACATGAACACACACACACTCTCAGAGATCAGCTTAAGCGAAAAGGGAGACTTATTAGGGGAACACAGGAAACCTAGAAATAAACACAGAGTAACTGGACTTTGCAGAAGACTGGAACCAGCAAATGGTAAGACATCAGGAACCAGTTCTGCTACATTTCTTCCACCATCCTGGAGCCAGATAGTCTCTCACCCCTGCTTCTCTTTGCACATCAGATGCTCCTAGTGTTCAAATCAATTGGCTTCTCTTTATATCCAGTGCCATGACCCTAGAGTAAAGTTCTATCCCTTTTTGCCTGGAAAACTGAAATGACCTCCTAACTTTTCTCCCCCAGTGTACTCTTGACCATTTCTAATCTGTGTTCTCACCATGGCCAGAGTGATTTGTTAAAAATGGAAAACGTATTCAATGGTTTTCCATTGCTCCTATGATAAATTCAAATTCTTAAACATAGTGTGGAACTGGCTTACTATTCACCTATATTCAGTGCCCTTCATTGTGGTATCTGTCTCTGCTGGAGGATTACACAGTCATGCCTCTTGTTGCTTTCAGGCACGGCAAAGGTTTGGCTGATGACAAGTGAAAGAAATGTGAGCACATGCTTTAAGAACCAGGGGGTGATTCACCACTTTTCCTTCTGCCATGACAATGGTGATATTCCAGATAGAGACTGCTCTGTCAGCCTTAGTCAAGAGGGAAGGTAACATGGAGCAGAGCCATGGAGGACATGTTGCATGAGAGATAAACCTCATTGTAGGCCAGAAATTTTTGGAACCATTTGTTACTCAGCATAACCTAACCTATCCTAACCGATACACATGAGTTACAGGCTCTTGTTTATTGCTCCATCTCATTGCAATAGCCCACTGGCCTTTTAGTACTTATACAAGATGCTCCTTTCCATCTTAGAACATTTATCTGTTATTTTCTCTCCTTGAAAAGTTCTTTATACCATTTTCGCCTGGTTAACATATACTCACTAGTGAGATCTCAACTTAACTGTGATGTAGGATTGCCTGATCTGTGTTCAAAGTACCTGGAATTCACCTTCTTTGTTATTACGTCTAACTAAATTATAAATTCCATGAAGACAGAGACCAGGTATGCCTTGGTAAGCATTACATTCCCAGCGACAGGAAAGGAGGACTTCCTTTCTTTTCCAAAGAGTAACTTTTTCTGCATCTTTGTACACTTGGAAGAAAATAGCCATTCTAGCCCTAGAACCACAATTCCCCGCTCTAGGGCCACCAACTGATCAGCATTCCAATGTTCTATTTCCAGATTCTTGGAATCAGAATCTGGTTGGCTAAACTTGGACATATTCTATTGTGGTCCACCCAGACTTTACTGAAAGATCTAGGACAAGCAGAATTAACATGGCCACAGAGACCTGTTCTCTGGGGAAAGAGGCAATCTTCAGAGAAAGGGATATGGGCTGAGTAGGCAGTTCAGAAAATATCTTGAGTCTACTGTTCTGTGTTCTTGACTTTCTTTTAATAATCTTCTCAAAATTATCCTCACAGAGTATACAAGGGAACAATTCCTACAAGCAGTTTCTTAAGGAAGAAAAGGGTAGGGCTGGCCGAGTGGCACAGTGGTTAAGCACTGGCTTGGGAAGCCAGCGGCCTTGGTTCGGGTCCCACATATGAGGGCCAGTGACACTGCCCTCAAAAAAAAAAAAAAAAAAGGAAGAAAAGCGTAGTGATCAAGTAGTTCTGATTCTGCCTCCCTGAGTTTTGCTCCTCCTTTGGTAGTCTATTACTTTGATTACCACTCCACTTCACTGTGATCCCTTAGGGGTAGAAGGTTACTCTTGTAACACTAACATAAAAAAAAAAGAAACCAAGAAAAACCCTACCATAACAAAACAAACACAAACGATAAACAAACCGTTTCCTCAATTCTCCATAATGCTTTTGGGATATGCTAGAATTTTAAAAAACATTGTACTACTATTAAGGAAGAAAAGAAGGGAAAAAACTGCAAGGCAATAAAAACAGTGAAGTTTTCAACAAAGTGAAGTTTTTTGACCCTTTCCCTGGATATATAGTTCTTGTCTCATTTTACTTCGGATCTATGGGAAAGAGGAAACTTATCATCTGAAATTATGAATGTCTGCTTCTCACCAACAACACAGAAAACAAAAACAAAAATGAAGTTCAACTCTGCTAGGATTTTTCCTATAACATTTCTTTATTTTAAAAAGGAAAATAGAAGATAACACTGTCCATCTAATTTTTGTTAACATTTTGAAACTATTTCTATATGTTTGGTGATTTCTAATATGTAAAGACCTTTAAAATATCTATGAAAAAAATTAAAGGTACCTGCATAAATAGTGATACAACCCAGATATTTTTGAGGTCTTTAAACTTCTACATAGACACGTATAGAAAAAAGTCTTTCATCTTTTTTACTGTTAACACAAATTAGAACATAAGTTGAGGTGAACAATACTTAAGATTCCCTAAGTAGGGACCAAATATAACACATCTGAATCAACATGATATGGGGTTTCCATAAAACTTTTTCAAATGTGCTTCATTCTGATAAGTATGCTCCATGTTCTATTGCTTTTCACCCCCCGAACAGAGACTAGGAGCTCGGTAGTTGTTTTCAGCTTACATGAAACTAATTTACTGCTTAAACCATCACATTTTCCAAGTTATCAAGCAGTTTTTATTTTCTTTTGGTCTCTCTTTTGTATTGTACTACTTTCCCCAACATAACTAATCTCAGAAATAATTTCTATAACTTTAATAAAAATGTTTCATGTTTATTGTTTACATTTATATATGATATATAAAATTAAAACTATTATGAATATTTGTTTTAGCACTAGGACTATGTAAAGTTTGAAGTCTTTTCCTATGGTTAAAAAATTTGAAGAACCATGTGCTTTGAGTTCAGTTTAATGGGGATTCTATTTTAAAGTACTTATAGCAGCATGGTATAAGTTAAAACAAGCAAAGGTTTGGCAATTAGGAGATTTAGGCTCTAGGCTCTATCTCTGCCATTAGGTTGCCATGCTCCTAATTAATTAAGTAAATTATGGCTTATTTTTTTCCTACTTATAAGAGTTAGGCTAGACATTTTAAGTCTCTTCTAGTTCTAAAATTCCATGGTGCTAAAACATGAATGTTTATATCTAAATTTATTTTTAAAAAGAATGCTAACTGACTGTATTTCTAAGTCCTTACATAGGTAATTTATTTTTTTTATTTTTTATTTTGAGGGCAGTGTCACTGGCCCTCATATGTGGGACCCAAACCGGGGCCCCTGGTGTCCCAAGCCAGCACTTAACCACCGCGCCACTCGGCCGGCCCCTTACATAGGTAATTTTTAATTCCATCACTGTTAAGTACCACTATGTGCATGTCAGTCATCTCAAATTCATTCTGGAGTAAGGCAAGGCAAAAATAAGCAAAATGTATCTGCATGCATTTAATGCCACTGAATTCTACACTTAAAAATGTTAAAATGGTAAGTTTTGTTACGTATATTTTATCACACAAAAAAATGTGTATGTATAGATATCTGAATGCAGTGTTCCCCTAACATTTTGTGCTTACCATTTAAAATTGCATTAGTAGTTTGGACACAAGTCTGTTTCTCCAAAGAACTCAGTTACTCTAGGGACAAGAAACTCTTTCTTAATTCTAGCTCTAACTCCAGGGCCTAGAACACTCACTCTCTGACTCTCAATTACCAAGGAGGACATTTACATCCTGGCTTTTCCAAATGTTATTTCATATATTTTAATTGTCATTTTCAACCAAGGCAATGCATTTAACATATAAATAGTTGTAAAACGTTTTGAAATACACACCAGAAAAATTATTTTTTATCACATATCGTGAGTTGGAGTTCAGAAAATGTGGTCACAGAACTCTAGACCTTCCACAAATGTTTGTCGAATTTACTTACGCGTAAGACTTCAGGAGACAAAAAGATAAACGTTAAGTGCCTACGTCAGCCCCACAGATCTTACATGGAGTGTAAGAGAAGTACATAACAGTATACATACTTCTTAAATATGCTACCTAAGCCACTCTTCAAACAGCTAGCAAACTAAATTTTCCCTACCACTTTCTCCAAGTAGCTTTCAACAAAGCCATTGTATTTCAACCTCAAGTCATAAAGGTAGGCAGTTGCCTACAATAGCCATGCACTGCTCAGAAAAAAATAAATGCTGTATGTTGCAGACTTTATTGACATTTCTGAATACTAGAGTGTCAATTTTTAAACCTAAACTTACACTACTCAGCTATATGTTACTAACAGGTTAGTTTGGATGTTTACTGCACTAAGCAAAGTTGGCTTTTTTTCCATTCGTGGGGCTGATTCTGCCCCACCTCCTGTAGTTTAAATTCAGTTAAAACAATTAATGAAGCCAGCTAATTAAATTCTAAACTCGGTGGAGTTCCGCAGACCAAACCATGGTAGTTCAATGCTTGGGAAGAGGCAACTCTGCAACGCTGGGCGTTGAAAGTTGCCAGGGATGGCAAGCCGCTTACAGATCTTAAAAAGAACAGACCACACCCCAGTTTAGCCAGCTGTGCACCTTACTGGTCCGAAAGGCGCGCTGGGGGTGGGAGGGAGCAAAAGGCAAGATGAGTGGTATCTTGGGTTGATGGGGGTCAGGAGAATAATCTTATAAAAGTCTGAGCTCCACAATTCTTTGGGTTGTGGAGGTTAGACAGGGGCTCGTTTACGTTAGGCCTAAACTTCGGAAAGCAAAGGGTCCCTGGGGAGAAAACAACAACAGCGAGTAGGCTCCCGAGGTCTAGCGTTCCCCGTGCGGCCCGTTAAACGCAGCAGGAAAGCGGGCGTGTTTTCTTCTTCCTCTTCCCGCCTCCCGAGACTCGAGCTCAGTCCTTTCCCCTCATTTTCACTCCCGCCGGGTCCAACCCGCAGGCCCCACCTCGGAGCCGGGTCGGAAGCCGCCCCACCCCCCTGCGCCTCTCCCTCCGAAGGGTCCCCTCCGCCCCGTCTCCCGCCCCGCGGGGGGGGCGGTGACCGCGGCCGTCACGTGTCCCGGCAGCCGCCAAGTGAGGCCGCTTTTGCGACGCAGTGACAGCCAAATGGTGCGACAGGAGGAGCCTCAGCCGCGGCCGCTGAGCCCCTCACCGAGAGGCTTGAGGCGGCTCCTGGCGTCGCCCAGAGGGAGCGATTGAGCGAACAGTCCCGCGCGGGCGGGCGGGCGGGCGGCAAGGGGCAGCCCGCTACGAGTGCCCCAGCTCTCCCCGCCGCTCTTCATGAACCGGGCGAGATAAGCCGCGCCTCCAGCAGGGGCTGCGCCTCCATGAATCCCTAGTTTTTGTTTTTTTTTCTTTCTCTCCCGGCTCCTCACCCCCCTCCCCGGATCCCGTCCCGCCTTCTCCCTTCGCCAGTGGCGGCCGCGTCCAGGTGCGGAGTCCAGAGCGGAGCGCAATGGCGTCCAATCCCGAACGGGGGGAGATTCTGCTCACGGAGCTCCAGGTAAAGGGCCGCGGCCCGGGCGGGAGGCTCGGGCGGAGGAAGAGAGGGAGAAAGTGGCGCGGGGTCGGGGAGCGAGGGAAGCGGTGCCGCCGCGCCCCTCGCCCGCTAAGTGCGGAAACTTGGGGATGTCACTCGGGAGCCGCTTCCTTCGGGAACCGGACCGTCTCCCGCCTCCAGAACCCTGGCCTTGCCGCTGCCTGAATTCGCTCTCCGGGGGACCCCATCGCTGCCTGCAGCCCTGGTCCCCCGAGCGGCCAGCTCAGCGCCCCCTCCCCGGGTGTCCGCGTCGCGGGCGGACGCCCCTGCTGCCCCCTCCCTCCGGCGGGCCGGGCCCCGCCCCACCTTTCGCTCGTCCCCCGCTCCTGGAGCTCCTTTGAATGACTCCCAAGTTGTTTGCTCGTTCCTCCGCTTCCCCTTCAGACTCCGCACAAAGAGCGCCCCCATAACTTCCAGCCCCCAGACAAGTTGTTGGTGGTGTTTCTCCCCCCCCCCCTTTATTTTAAACGTGTCTCACAAATGCTGGCTTCACTTCACCAGCCCTCTTCAGGTGACTCTGCTTTCCTTTCCCCTAATTCGAGGGCTACCTTTTTTTTTCCTTTTTTTTTTCTTTCCTTTTTTATCAAGTGATGCATCGAGTCCCCCTTTTCAGCTGTTCCGTGCTCAGATTCGGAAGTTCAGATGCTGCTGCTTTTCAGACTTTCATTTTCCCTCCCGTTTGAACACCAGAGGAAAGAGCTACAGAAGTTGTTTACCAATGAGAGAAAGCAGTTGACTAAGGGAAACTGTTGGGCACCACATGCCTGCAGAGGATGAGAACAAATTAGGTCCCTTCATTAGTGAAGCCTATGTCAACTAACAATATTATTGTTTCCCATTTCCAGCTAAAATATTTGATGATGTAGACACGATTTTTATCTTTAGGTCTCTGATTTACAGTGGTACCCATGCTACTCTGTTGGGCTTATTTTTTCAAGACTTTGGAGTGTTTCAGAGATGTTTACATCTGAATTAAAATTTCATGCTTGTAGTTTGACTTAATTTTGATTTTTCAGTGTAGTCGTCTCCTACCTTCCAAAGATTGGAGATAGGAATCAGGAGAAGAAAAAACATACTTATATTTCTTTATGTGCGCCGGGCAGTTAATTTTTTTTAAAAAAGACTGGATTTAGACACTGAAGTGTTGCTTCTTGATGACGTCAAACGTTTAAGTATTGCAACTGTTTCTAAATTTTTGCTGTTCAAATGTTCTTTTCGATAGATCCCTATAAAAGCTTGGTTTATTGTGCTGTAAGCTTGAAGGCATTGTTATGATACATGATGTTTCCTCCGCAAAAATAGAGATTTCAACAAGGTGTACCAATGCACTGTTGCACATTTGGAATTCTTTGGAAATGCAAAGCTGAATTTCATGTCATTGAACATGTTGCTGTATATTAGTATTTTAATTACTCTTAGCCTTTTATAAGGCGGTCTTAACATATGACATTTGCTAAATGAATGGAATTATTGTTTTATTAGTTTACATGGGCTTTTAAAATGAAGTTTGAGGCACAATCAGAAATGTTTTCCATTGCCTAGCCTTGAAATATGAAAAGCATACTTTGGTTCTGACTGAGAAAAATCCATGAAAATGGCAGGGGGCGTTTTCCTTTGATAGGAGTGCCTTCAGAATTATAAAGACTTGGCATCTTTTTTTGTATTTTATCGAAAGTTGGAATAAAAGGCAATTATTTTGGCACTGTGCCTGAAAATATATTTTTATGTGTATTAAAGTATAACATTTAGGGACTTGTTAACAAGATCAGTTGTTTTTGTTTTGTTTTGTTTTTGAGGGCAATGTCACTGGCCCTCTTATGTGGGACCCGAACCCGGGCCACTGGCTTCCCAAGCCAGCGCTTAACCACCGCGCCACTCGGCCGGCCCTAACAAGATCAGTTTTGACAATAACAAGGAAGCAAGTTAGAGAACTAAGATATTTTAAATATGACTTTTTAAAATGGTACCCAAGGTAAGGAAACACCTAAAGTTAGACTTTTAAATAAACTAAAATGTAACCTCTTCTAGAAAATTGTTTTTATGAAGTGTTACCTTATAGGTTGTCATATATATATATATATATATATATATATATATATATATATATATATATATATATATATATATATATATATATATATCCAGGGCAGTTTTCTTAGTATATTTGACCCCTAGTTCTAGTAAGTTACTGCGTTTGAACTTTATTGTGTTTATTAAAATAATTGAGAATATTATTTATATCAGCACTTAAGATAAATGGTGATAAAATTTGCCTCACCAAGCATATTCATCTATTCAAACATTTTAATTACTTCATTGGGTCAAGAAACTAGTATCCAGTAACCAAATATTTATCAAACTTGCTGGTAGAACCAGCTTTTAAAAAGTTCTGCGTTTGGATTTATTTAAATTGAACAGTTGTTTAATATGAAGTTCTTAATGCTCCTCTGCCAAACTATTTTAAGTATTTAAATAGTAAATTATCTAGCAAGTTTTAAAACTTGTGTTTAGTAATTAGCTGTTACTTTGCCATATCTTGATTCAGGAATATCTGTTTCACACTGAAAGTTACATGTTACCTACTTTTAATGAAATTGATAATTTATTTAGAAACTATATATCCAACATTTTAAGCATTATTTTTCAAATTATTGGGTTGTCGGAAAAATCATGATGCATTTTTACAATGAAAAATAGAAAAAAATACGTCATGACTTTTCCGACAACCTAATATATTGCAGAGATTGAAATACTCTACTACTTGAGCTGGAATTTGCTTATTAATGACCTTTAGTTGTGGAAAGACAAAGAAAATTTGAAACCATAGTACATTGTCTTGCTTATTACTGTAATGTTTCTGGAGTAATGTTTAAAGTACATGCAAATGTTGATAACTAGAGACTTCAAAGTGTAAGGAAGAATATTTGCTGTAGTAAAAATTAAAATAGGCTGTTTAAAAATATAAACTTAATTGGCAAGTTTTAGCTTTTATCTCTTATAACAAACTTCTTGTGTCTTGTTCATTTTATTTATTTATTTATTTAGTGAAATACTTAATGAAATACTTTTGTGAGGCCAAAGAAATTAAAGTTTCTTTTTTTTTAATTTATTGGGGTGACAGTGGTTAGTAAAATTAGATAGGTTTCAAGTGTATAATTCTGTAATACATCATCTATATATCACATTGTGTGTTCACTACCCAGAGTCAGTTCTCCTTCCATCACCATATATTTGACCCACTTTACCCTCTTCTACCGTCTGAACTCACTCTCTGGTAACCACTAAACTGTTGTCTGTGTCTTTGAGTTTTTGTTTATTTGTTTATCTTGTTACTTCGTTGCTTTCAGTTTTATATCCCACATATCAGTGAAGTCATATGGTTCTCAACTTTTTCTGTGTGACTTATTTCACTTAGCATGATAATCTCAAGCTCTATCCATGTTGTCACAAATGGCAGTATTTCTTCTTATGGCAGAATGGTATTGCATTGTGTATATAGTATACTACATTTTTATCCAGTCATCTATCGAAGGACACTTTGGTTGTTTCCATGTCTTGGCAAGTTTATTTTCAAGGAAATTGGATTAATGAAAACTATATAAAGAGTCTCAAAATGAAAATATGGACTCAGTAATTTATGGAATGCAGACACTACTATTGAGTAGCATAATAATAAAATCACCTTGTCGATTATTAGAAATTCATCTTCATCAAAATGCCTAATAAAGTGTTGTGTTGGGAATCTGAAATTCCATTCTCAGCAGAATTTGTTTAGGCAGAGGTGATTTGCTTAAGTAGAGAGTTGAAGTAGTTAGCCTTAAATTATAGAAACATTTATTTCAAGAAACATTAATTGAGTATCTACTAAAGCTGCATTGGAGGATATAAAGATGACAAGATATAGTTTTTTTTAGATGAGAGTACAAATAACATTTATTGACTGTTTGCTGTATGTGAGCCATGGTCCTTGGTCCTGTACACCTTACTTATCTTGACAACAGTCCAGTAAGGTGGGTGGGTGATTATTTCCATTTTACAAATCAAGAAATTAAGTTCAGGAATGTTAAATAAATTGTTCATGGTCATATTAAGTCAGAGTTTGAATGTTTCCCACTACACCATTCTGTAAGCTACTGCAGCTCTGCAGACCCGTAGATGTTTTACATTCCAGTGTTATAGGTGTGTGAACTTTCTAAAAATTGGCCAAAAATATAATTAACCAGAGTTAACTTTTAAACTTCACATTACTTGTTAGGTTCCTCTGTAGCAAGGAAAAATGATTTCCACATTGTATTTGGTAATCTATAATTTAACAGTGCTTTATTATTGTGAATGAGGTGTAATATTCTACAAAGAATAACAGTACCAATACCTTTTTGCAGGTTTTCTTCATTTAACAATTATTGTTTCTGATGCAAGTTGTCAGATGTTTGCCCAAAACCTTCCCAAAAGATTTTACATTTCCCTGTAGAATATCCATAAAATATACTTTATTTTGAAAATTGAAGCTTATGTGAAACCGAGTGTTTGGCATTTAGTAGATACTCAATACATTGATGAGAAGGCTTCATTTGTCACCTAGGATTAAAAAAGTCTTGACTGTTCTAAGAGAAGTTGGTTATAATCATTGATATAAGAAATTACTTTGTTTTCTTTAACTTACATTTCTAATCTCTTGACCGAAAAATATTTATTTGACAAGTTCAAAAGGGATTTCTGCACTAGTTTTGTCACACCTATATACAGTACACTGTTATTTTACCCATTTAGTGGGAAATTAGGAGGTGGCATCTAATTTTGCAGTGATACTGGAAAGTGGAAGCTGTCTGTGTTGGGAGGATTAAAATTTTAGGATGAGTTGGAGGAATGTAGTATGAGAAAGGTTCATAAGCAGGATGGGTAAGATAGATTTTACAGCTTATTGTCGAAAATTTGGAAAATGCAGAAAAGTACAAAAGAAAATAAAAGGTGCTCATAGTTCTGTCACTCTTTTAACTGACAAACTTCCCACTGACGAGCCCCATGGTATTTGAGTCTCTTTCCTCCTTTTTATTGAGATGTATTTAACAAACACATTGTGTAATTTTAAGATGTACAGTATACTGATTTGATTTTTTTTTCTTCCCATGATCCCATTTTACTTATCAGAATTTTAAAGAGAAATGAGGTTCATAGAGGTGTTTTTTGTTTTTTTGTTTTTGAGGGCAGTGTCACTGGCTCTCACATGTGGGACCCGAACCGGGGCCACTGGCTTCCCAAGCCAGTGCTCAACCACCGCTCCACTCAGCCGGCCCCCCAAGCCAGTTCTTAACCACTGCACCACTTGGCCGGCCCCAAGTTCATAGAGTTTTAAGATAGAAATAGCTATAGGTTGAAAAAAAAATGCCACCAGAAGCTTTATTGACTTTTAAAAAATATTTTGATTTTTGAGTCAGTACTTTGAGATACAGTTAATGTGTGGTGAATACAGTACGGACTTAGTAATTAACAGACAGTGATACATAGCATCGACTTTTTGAATAATGTATTGATAAAATGTGGTTTTCAGCCTAGATTTCATTATTATAGAAATCTGCATACTTTATTGAATAAGGCATATCTTTAAATAACTTGCCAAATATTTATTGACTAGGTAAACACCTCTCTCCTGAAACTAGTGTCATGTAATGATGGCTCTGAAATGGATCATGTTTTTCTGTCATCTCTAATTAGTATAATAGAAATTAGTTCTAGTCTTCTACAACTCCTACTATTCATATATGACCAGTGTTTAAATAGGCATTGTCTATTTACCCCAGGGGTTTGCATCTGATTCATTGGGTTATCTTTCTGCTTTTCAAATTTGGCAAGGGTTAATTTTACTGCCTTTTATCATTTTATGCCTACGAGTCTACTTTTAAACAAATGGGAAGAGTGGAGTAGTAGTTTATAGTGATAAAAATAATGTTACTTCCAGACAGAAGCATACATGATATTTGAATAGAATAGTTAATTCTGCATTATTTCTTAGTAAAATGGATTGTGTTGAACAATTGTCAAATAAATGTCTACCCTGTTTCAAAAACCAATTTTACTCTAACTAGAGTCTGAAAACATCATATGACATTTAATATGATTAACCTTTGATATACACCAGAGTTCAAAGTTAGAAAGTTGAAAACTAGTTAAAAGCTTTAAAAAGATATTTAAAATTTTGAGTGGGAAAACATACAAATGAAAAAGTAACTTGTAATATCTTAGAAAAGCAAAATAGAGAACATTTATTTTAATACATTTCTAGTTCTCTTAATTTTATCTAGTGAAATCTTATTTGAAACTAACTATTGTCACATTCAGTTTTTCACAATCTCACGAAAATTAAATTTGTGTAACATTATGCACATAAATATTGTCTGTTAAAAATAAAGAACAAGAAAGCCTAGGAAGAGCGTATTGATACCAATAAATACCTTAGATTGGAAGGTAAATGTTAGTGTCACATTATAAAGATGAATTGATATATAAGAATTACGTAATATATACCATTATTAGGATTTATCTATTTTAGAATCTTGACATGATTGAGTTTTCTAATTGGTTAATGCTTTACCTCCCTGGCTGACAAAACACTTTAATTTACTGGAAAGTTGTTATGGCAGCAATTGGAATTTATTTTAGGTTATAGAAGACATATTAACTTGTCTTTTTACTTATTTCAGGGAGTTTGTGGGAGGGACAGTTTTAAATGTTGTACCTTTTTGGCAAATATTTAGAATCATTTACATCATTGTGATCAGCAAGCTTGCACTATCTATTCTAGATTTGGATCGAAAAGCGTCGAGTTACCGAATTTATATGTGGATTCAGTTATCCAAATAAAAGTTGGATCGCTTAACATATACTAGACAAAAAATTTAGTTGACTCAAAGAATTTAGAAGCAAAGAAATAATGAAAATTCTGTATGTAAATAGTTCATCAACTACTCATTTTTCCCATTCCATATCTTCACTGAAAAATACTATTAGTTATTTTTAATAATTTATTCATTTGAAGGGCAATATATTCCAAGTATAGAATTATATGTGAATCAGCTATTCAGTTTATGTGCATAGCTTATCAGTAAAGTGCTGGAGTTGATCAAATTTACTATTGGATAAAAATTAAAACATATTCTTCTCGTATAATTTACTCGTATTGACAAATCTGGAATTGTAAATGCAGTTTTTGTGATTGCTGTGGTATCTTTTTATGAAAAACATTAATTTTAATTTTAGTCAAATTTGTTAATCTGGTTAGAATATTTTTTGGTTTTTAGTACAGAAATACTTCTGAATAGCTTTTTTTAATTTTTGCAAGATAGAAATTAAGGTTGCATCATACTGGGTTTTATAATAAACTATACCTGAAGTTATTTTTACCTAAATCATTAATAGCTCATTCTTTCCTTATAGTACCAGTTTGTGATTATTCTTTTTTGTTGCATCCCCTGAAGCCTTGGGTCAGTAAGATCCTTGACTTAACCTCTTGTTAACTCCCCTTACATTCCCCAGTTGTGGCTCAAACCTTTTTTATTTTCCTAAATCATGCAACCTATTCCTCCTCCTACTTTTCAGCAAATCACTCACCTACTCACTGCCTCTACTGAATAATACATAGTATGCAATAATGAGAGTTTTCTCAACTTCTCTTTAAGATATCTTGGAATTTTAGCCATCTTATTTTTTTTTAAAATCCAATTTTAAGGAAAAGTTGTTTGACCTTGCTAAGCCAATACTCTCCTGGACTTCTATTTTCTTTGGAATATCATTTCACTGTTTTGCAGAATGGGGCTTTCATTCTTGATTCTGCCTATTCTCATTTCTCATTATTATTATTATAGTTTCTCTTTAATACTGCTGTTCTATCAGACTTCTTTCTTTTAATCATCATACTCCTTTGAAGGAATTTCTTAGTTTTATTTATTTTCTACCATTTATTTCCTAACTTACTCAAATATCACTTCTGTCCCAGTTATGCTGTTAAAATTATTCCTCTAAAAAGTATCATTCACCTCCTGCTTGTTCCAGTCCTTGGAGACGATTCATACTGTTTCAGCTTCCTGAAACTCTCTTGTTTAAATTAAGCTTCATGGACTCTGCACCGTATTGGTTGCTTGTCTTTCATCATACCTGTCTAGATTTGCTACTATTGCTCTCTTTTGATAACTCCTCTCCTAGTTTAAATGTTCTACCTTTTTAAGCCTGTTTTTCTCTTTAATTCTTCAGATTAACCACCAGAATTAATCACCCTGTTTTGTCTCAGGGCATAGAAACCCATTTAAATTAGCTTAAACAAAAATTGGATTTATTGGAAAGCTACAGGGACATCTCATTTAATCAAGGGCAGGATATATATAGCTGAGTCCTGTGAGGACTAAAATGAAAGCTAGAGGCTTGTTTTTTCTCTAGGGCTACATGTTCTCATATCCCTTCTTTTAGCATGTATACTGCTTTATTTTTCCTCTGTATACTGGTTCTCCATTCATGTAGTCCCCAAGTGGCACTCCTAACTTGTGAATTTACATTAACCCACAAGTCCGATGCCCACAGCTAACAGACTCACTTATTCTGTGCCACAATTCTAAATTTTAGATGAGAAAGTCTGGTTGACTTCATACAGAACATGTACCCCTGACCCAGTCAACTGTGGCAATGGAGGGATGGATTTCTTAGTACCAATATGTACCGGTATGGCCACAAGGACTCTCCTGTGACTTAGGGATGGGGCTGATCTCTGAGAAGGGTGTATAGGTTATGAAAGCACTTCTCTAGTTAAACTCTTTTAGTAACTTGCCATTTATTATAGGGTAAAATATATTAGACCTTCCGTCCTCCAGCCCTAATCAGTCTTTACAAATTTTTCTTCCTATGTATGTTACACTGTGATATTAAACTATTCACAATTTTTGGAAATGCACTGCTTCTTTATACCTCTGTATCTTTGCATATGCTGTTTCTAATTTTAAGGATTTTAATACATACTGATGTTCTGCCTAAAAAGCTTTTGACAAATTGGATACTCCTTAAAATTCCTTCAAGAAAAATGTGTTCACTGAATATATTAATGTATTCAGATCATTTAATAGAGAAAAATTTTCCTTATATATATTTTTAATAAGTAAGTAAATTTAGTGTTTGGCTATATAGCATTTTAATCCATTGGCAAATTAGCCTATTTCCCACTTGGCATCTCCTGTTATTAAATACATCACCCAGTATGGCGACTAATTGTTAAATTATATGTGTCCTTCTCACTTTCAGAACAGGAAATAGGTCTTACTCATCTTTATATCCCTAGTGCCTGGCCTATGGTTTATGCTTGATAAATGCTTGCATAAAGAAATGACCAATTTCTGTGACTGATTCTGTGACTGATTTACTACTTGACTTCTTGGTATTTCTAAAGATTATCATTCTATCCCTGGTTGTCAGTGCTAAACATTTGCTGGTCATTTTTGACTATTGTCTCAGTCTCTTCTGTTGAGTCTTCTAATTATGTGACTTGAGTTGATTGCTTTGTCACTGTCCAAGTTTGAGCTGGGTTATCACTTGGATGATTACAATATCTTGATATTCCATCTCTACCTCTTCAGTCTTACCCTACTTCCCTACTTATGTTTAGACTATTACAAATGCTAGATTCAGAAGTTGTCTCCAGCATTCAGTGATTCCTTACTGCCTGTGAGATACAGTCCTAATTCCGTAGCTCAGCACTGAAGGCTGTCATTGTAGCCCCCAAATACCCTTTAATTCTTAGCTCTGTCCATGCAGGCAGACTATGTTTTAGTCACACCATGACTGGTAATTTTTTCTCACTATATATTTTTGCTATATTCTCTCAACTGGAATGCTTCTTTAAGATCCATTTTAAATTCTGCTTTTTTCCTTGTTTTCCCCTAGCCATTATAATCTCATTCAAAATTTAAGTAGGACATTTTCTGTCTCATGACATTTATCATATATTGCATTGCATCATAGTTGTTTGTATCCTGCATCATTTTCACTACTGAGTTGAATGCTTAAAACCTTTGAGTGAAAGGACTACTCATATATAGTTGTATTCTTCATCTTTCACCCTTTCAGTCCTGAGCACAGCAACTTGTACACAGTAGTTACTTATTAATGTCTGTTGAATAAATAACAGTCTCATGTCTGAAAATCCCCAGATTTTACATTTATTGCTTTAAACTTTTTTTTTTGTATTTATGAGGGAAGAGAACTGCATTACATGGTTTTTCTTTTGGAAGAACCACTTGACAGTTACATAATTTTAAATTTATTACCTTCAGTCATATAATTGAATTCCCCATCTCAGGCTGAGAATTTTCTACTGGCAGAAGGAGCTATGTCTAGATACAACTGAAGTTAATAATAATAAAAGTGAAAATTTTGTTACTAAAAACAAATTATAAACAAGTCATATTAATGTTTCACTTAATTCTTAAAACAATTCTACTGAAATAGTGCTATTATCTCCACTTTATAGGGAAGATAGCTAAAATTTAGAGAAAGTGACCTCTCCATGGTCTTATCACTGGCCTGAACCAAGGTGCCAATCCAGGTCTCTCTACCTTGGAAGCACAAATTCCTCTTAACCTGTATACTCTAGTGCCTCTTTCTTCTTTTGGCATTTTTCTCTGCTCCTCCATGTCTTAGACTCATTCCCACTCCAATAACCACAGCCTATCGTCAGTCTGCTCAGGTTCTTACCTTTCACTTTCTACAGCATCTCTGATTTTATATCGTTCCTTCTCCCTCAACAATGCCAGTACTTTTTCATTATGATCATTCTTGATGACTAGCTGGTTGATCTGAAGGGCAAATTCATGCTGAAATCTTACTTCAGGCTCTAGCTGGGTAAGATAGCCTTGAACCTGCATCTTATCCCCTATTGAAATCCCAAGTCTCCCCAGGATTTCTGTATTTTCCCTGTGGGGGGCACTTAAGTTTTCATGGCACCTTCTGCTTCCTGCATTTCTGTTTCTACACATGTTGATAGAAATATAACAACTGGTTTCAGCAAATACATCCATATTTCACTTAGTCTTCCCCACCCCCCACCCCCATTGTATACCCAGTTTCATACCCTGTGGCAGGCTCCCTTCCTCATCTTAATGCCTGTTCTTCAATCCTTTCTTCCTTACTGGCCATTGAAACTCCAAATTCTTCTCTCCCTAAGGAAGAGGGAGAGTTCAGTTCCCTCAAATTGCTCCTGTCGAGCTGCACCACCAAATTTCTCAAGTGTTCATCAAATAAAAGGAACATATATATTTAAGCATGTTATAACCACTGGGTTCTGGACCCATACTGTTTATGATGATATAGTCACATGAAGGAAAATGTTGTAAGAGTATGTATTCTGTACATGTTGGTATAAGGTTACCAATATATACTAAAGGGGTGGACTGTCCTCCATTCTGAGATTTTTGTCATTTCTGCTTCTCTACCTTCTTCTTTTCTTGATGTCAAAATGTACTTGTTTTTAAGAAATGATAAGGATAATTGATAGTAATATACTAACCAGTAAAAATAATACATTGGTAACTATATTTATATATATATATTTATGTATATTTATATATTTGCCAAATTTCTTTTTGGAAATTTACTGATCAGTAATTTCAAGGCCTAGCTGAAATCACTGGTCTAGTAGATAATTCAAGTTTTGTAATCATACAGACTTACTTTTAAATCACATATTCGGTACAGTTAGCTTTCTAACTTTGTGTGCATTGTTTAACTCCATGAGGCAGATTTTCTTACAAAAATGGGGATAGTTTCAGTATTTTAAAAATTATGTACATAAAATGCCTCGTATGTAGTAGGCACTTAGTAATCCTTCCCTCTCATGTTTATATTTGAGGATTACTTCATTTTTCTTCAAATACTTTAGTTTGTATAGCTGATAGGATGGCCAAAGTTGGGCATAAGAGACCCAGAGAGCTAATCATACTTCATAGGTTGTTTTCTCCTTTTCTTTCCTTTTTTTGCCTCATAGAGGGTATAATGAGGATAACTATGTTAAAGTTGTATATATTTCCATGATTATTTTTATTTAAACTAACACTTGGATGAGATTGTGTGTAAGAATAATTATAGAAATCATAGGTTAATATATGATGAACTTCTAGGATTAAGCTTTCATTTAAGAATCTGTGGTGTGTCATTGGTTATGCAAAGCAATATACAACTCAGTGATTTCATGAAGCAGTTTAAATTCAGATTCTTATTTTGTCCTTTACCAGAGGCTTTTGGACTTTTTATAAATTTCAGCTTAGAGTATATATCTGCAAAGTCCAGAATAGTCCTGCACATTTCAGCACTAGAGAAACAGATTTATGGTTATACACTTCTGAATATTAATAAATAATATTAACTATGTAATTGAATATGTTTGAGCTTTAATATGTGGATTATAAATGTCCATCTGTTGCTTATTTGCTATCATAATTGTCTTTGCATTTTGTTGATATGGAAACCTTAACTTTGTACTCCATCATCAGGAGAGTGTTCATTTTACTATAAATTTTTATTCTGGTGCATGTTTTCATTGTGTTAGAACCTCATAAAACTGTGTACATCACTTGGCCTTTTGGCCAAGATGAAGTATAAAACTGTATAAAATTCTAAACTTAGTTTTGATTTGTCTTTTTAAAGATTGGCTTATAACCAATGGAAACCTTAAATTCAGATCTAAAGCAGAATTCTTGCTTTACTAAATCCCTAAAAAACATTTTACTAAATCTAGTTTTTAAAAGTAGACCTTTTTGGTTTTGTTTATAATAATTTGAGATTGACAAGATGGTGAATAATTATTTTAGTATAGTACAATGGTGATTGTAGGAATTGGTGTTGTTTATAAAGATCCTCGTACAAAATAAAGAGAACCATGTTCAAAAATATGAGTAGTATTACCGATGGTAATGTCACTCTATATGAAGCACTTTTGAGTTACAAAGCACTTTTACGTCTTATTTCATTTGATTCTTAAAATGACCCTTTGCGTTAGGGATGGGGAGGAATTATTATACCCAATTTACAGGTGTTCATATTTACTCAGCCAGTGTCTACTTAACTTGAACCATTATCTTCTCACTTCTATATCTCATTTTAGTACTCCCATAATTCTAGTTTCATTAACTTTTGGGATTGTATTTTTTTCCTTTAGTGTACCTAAAAATGGTTAAGATTTTCAAAGCTGTGTTAAAAGTGAATGTGAAAAATGTCATTTTATTTCCCGAGAGAGCTAAGAATAACTATAAAAAAGAATATATAATTTGCTACCTGGTTGTGAGTATTCATGGTAGTATCAAACTTCTTTGTAGTATTTTTATAACATATAACATGTAGCTATTAAAATTTAAATTAAATAAAATTTAAAATTCTTCAGTCACTCTAGCCACATTTTAAGTGTTCAGTAGCCACATGTGCCTGGTGGTTGCCATATTGGACAGCATTGATGTATAGAACATTTTGATAATTGAAGACAGTTCTGTTGAACAGTGCCAGATAATGAGTGCACAGGTCCATTTCAATACCTTGAATTTAGAGAAGAAAGAGAAGCCCTTTGTGGGCTATAGAAATACTTTATTTACATTTGAATAAAGAAATTTATTAAAGTTGTTTAGTAAGTAATTATGTGTATTTATGTGAGTCCAGAGGATTTTGTTCGCTGTAACCGGAAAGTGTTAAAATACTTTATACTGGGTAGGTTTTAAATACACTGGTTTTCAAGTGAAGTAAATGATGGTGTCTTATTTTTAGACATTTAATATATTAAAAATATATAAATCTTTGTATTTGTATATATCAAAGACAGAAAAATGGTTTGATTTAAAGTCATATTTTGTATCCATCATTCTCTTAGTTATGGACATAATGTGTGAAATTACATTATTTTGGGGGAGTTGGAGTTTGATCTTAGGTGTAGAAAACAGCAAATGATGATTGGTAGTAATTTGTCCAGTTTTTCATGTTGAAATCTTAAAATAACATCCTAGGAATTCTACTGGGGGTGGCAAGAAAGTGTATACAAGTGGACACTTCAGTCAACGTTGCTCAAGCAGCAGTTCCCCATAATCAGAAGTGTCTGGATGCTGATGGTAACCACTTTGAGCACCCCTTGTAATTGCAGAAGTCAGATGTGACTTGTATTCATCTTTTGCTATCAGTATATATTGAATATTACAATTTTAATAGTTTTATTCCATTCTTAAAATGTGTATAGATTTTTTTGGCACACTATTTTTATTTTATTTTAATTGAGGTATAATTGACATATAACAATGCATTAGGTATACATCATGATGATTTGAAATGTGTATATATTGTAAAGGGATTACTGCAGTAAGTTTAGGTAACATCACTACACAGTTACAAATTTCTTTTTCTTTTAATGAGAACTTTTAATAACTCTCAGCTACCTTCAAATTTACTAGATAGTATTGTTAACTGGAAATTCTGTATTCTTAAGCATTTTTACTCTCACTGAGATTGGATGAAGCCTTTTTTTTTTTTTTCTGACATCTTCAAATGCCATCTTTAGGGAACTGGAGGGGCGGTGTGTGTGTGTGTTTTAATCTGTCTTTTAAAATTACTTTTTAAAAGATATCACAAGGTATTTTTAGTGCTTGAAACAGTTTTGAACCAGCTGACTATGTTTAGAAATTATTTTAACTTGCTGAATAATTGCTTGAGCTTGAGAATTCATTTAAATCTAGCATTTTTAAGTAATAACAAAAGCTATTAATTTCTTGAGTATAGTATTTGAAAGACTTTACATTAAAAGAATAACCTCATTTCTAAGAATAATGGTTATGTAGGGAATTGATCTAATCTCATTTTTAAAAATCTCATTAATTTTTCCATATCAAAATTTTGACGGTTATTGCACTAATTTAAAAACAATTTTCCGTTAGAACTAATAGTAAGGAATAAAACATTAGGCCTTTTTGATCTTGTGGAAAGAGAAAGGAGCGATATTGATAATAAGCAACTTGGAATTGGTAGGTATCTTTTTAGGCTTAATTATTGGAGTTGAGCTAAGAATGGATATCATCCAGTTCATATTCCACCTCTTTGTAAAACAGAAACTTGTTTTTCTGTTACTAACTTGGCTTACTACAGTTACAATTAATGAGCTGGTGTAATATTGAGAAGAGACTGAAGCTGAGGAAAGTAGATAATTTTTTAAATCTAGTATATAGGTAGATACAATAAGAAACCTTCAGTAACCAAGTAAGGTACATTTAAATGAAATGAAAATTGTTCTCTCTATATAGATTTTCTGCTATACTAATAGCAGAAACAAAAAACAAACATTGAGGTTAGGAAAAAGTTACCAAACCAGAATTTCGCAGTTCACTATTTGAATGCTAATATTTTGTCTTTATCTGATGATACTTGCAGCAAGTTCTTTTCATATCTAGGCAAGGATATAATTCATTAATTTAATCAATAGAAATTCCTATTGTATACCCACTATTGTAATCAGATATGAATAAATGAATTGTGGTAGTATCGTGAAGTTAAAATAGACACATTCTGTTTGTTTCAGTAGTTCCTAGAGAAATTTTGTTTAAATTAATTTCAAAAGTTGCATCAAGACTTTCATGTGAGAGAGGCACCCTAAAAGGAGATCAGTTCTTATGATACAGGCATTGCCAACTAGATACCAATGAAAGTTCTCATTCAAAACATTTCGTTTGTATAAAAAGAGCAGTTAACTTATTGAAAGGATTCTGTATCAAAATGGAGCCATCTAATTTTAAGTACTTCACTTATAGCTTTAGAAAACTGGTAAAAAATAATCCTTACAGTACTTAAAAAATAATTTTTAAATGTCCAAAGAATATGGAGCAGTCACAGCTAACAAGGGTCTAGGCAAGTAATATAAATTAATGAAGCAGGTGAGTACACTGCCAAGAGACAAGAGGTATTGGCAGTGACTGAATAGGTAAGCAGGTATAAAAGCAGCTGGTGGCAACCACTTGTCAGCTATAGTCATATGTTTCCATGTGGGGCACTTACTGCCTTTTTTTTCTTTTTCTTTTTCTTTTTTTTTGAGGGCAGTGTCACTGGCCCTCATATATGGGACCTGAACCGGGGCCGCTGGCATCCCAAGCCAGCGCTTAACCACCACACCCCTCGGCCGGCCCACTTACTGCCTTTTTTTGGGAGGTTTGTTCTAAATTTTAAAGTATTTGTTCAAATTCTTAGAAGACTATAAACCAAATAAAACATGTTTGTAGAACCATCTCTGCTATTATAGTAATTTGTCTTTATTAAATCAAATATTGAAGTGTTTACCAAATTCAGAATGACATTGTTCAATAATATTTGCTGGGATGATGGAATGATACCCTTTCGGTAACTATCCAATATGGTAACCACTAGTTACATGTGAATTGTGGCTAGTGTGACTGAAGAACTGATTTTTTTGGTTTAAATTTAAATCTACAGTCACATGTGGTTAGTGACTACTGAGCTAACTAACAATGGCACTCTGGAAACTAAATTCAGTTGCCAAGACAATCATGAACAGTTACCAGTTCAAGATTTAAATTACATTTCAGGACTTCAGTGGAAGAGATAACTTGAGGTCACCCACAATTTCTAAGTGAATTGTACAGGCAATTGGTATAGGACTTCAAAGGAGGGGGAGTGGTCATTTTAAGATAAGCTTTAGAGAGTAGGTGAAATTTAAACTGGCTCGCTGGGCAGGCAGAATTTTATTAAGTGGACAAGATGTTCTAGGAGAGTGAGATAATAGGAATCAAATGCATGCAGGCAGGAAAAATTAAAACTTTTTCATTCATATCACTGCTCCAAATTATGTTCTTTTTGTTTTTTCGTGTTTTGACAGGCAAATTAATAATTAAGGTGGCCTTGATGTATGCTGGTTCTAAAGTTTGTTCAACAGAGAAATAAGACATTATGCTGTTTTTATTCTTTGAGGTCAACAGCCAAAAGCGATGTAAAGAATATAACTTTTAAAAATAGCTTTACTTTATATCATACTTACTATTTTTACTTGGAATATGCATATTTTATCACTTTGAAGTTTTTTTACTCAGTTATGTGTTTTCTTTCTGGTATGATGAAAGATAATTTAACTCAAGAACCTGTAGAGGAAAGCAAATGAAAGCTCTCAACTGTATAGTTTTCATGGAGTATCCTAGTTTCAGTTGAAAACTTTCTGTTTAATAGTTGGATCTTTTCTTTGGGAAATAATTTAATTTGCAGCATAGTGTTTGAAATATTTTGTATTCTCTTCATTCATATACCAATTTAAAGGAATGACTTCTTTTTTAGTTTAGCTGGGGAAATCTTTGGCTAATGTTGCAGTGATGTTTTGTGTAAAAAAATGTTTCATGAATTAAAATACACTAAAGTCCCTGTTAAAATGTTTTCTTATGAGATAAGAGCATTTCCTTGATCACCTTTTATAAAAATGGCAGTACCTCTAGCCTATCTTCCAGCATCCCCTATCCCCCTCTGCCTCCTTGTTTTACTTATGTAGATTAAATAAAATAAAAATGTTCCTTATTTTATGTTGCTAATACTTAATAGGTATTCAGGAAATATTCTTACCTAACCTTCCTGATTCATGGTGAACAACCAAATTCTGTCTATTAAAATTTATAGTGAGAGATAGTTTTTAAAGTTTTTTTAAAGATGTTTTTTAACTCATGTTAATAATATGGTACTTACATTCATGTATTACAATGAAATCTAAAGTATGGAAATAGTTTTATAATACAACCACTATTTTATCATTAATACAATAGTTATGCATTTTCTGGACATCTCATCTTTTTTATTTTACTCATCCTCATAGCAGCCCTAAGAGGTATTGGTTTATTTTCTTTATTTACATGTAAAAAGAAACAAAAACAAACAAAACAAAGACCTGACACATAGAGAAGTAAAATTGCTTGCTTGTTTTACATTAGCAAGTTAGCCCACCTGGAATTTGTAATTAGGTCCCTCTAAAGTCAATCCAGTGCTCTTTTCGCTATGTTTTTTTTTTGTTTTTTTTTTGAGGGCAGTGTCACTGGTCTTCACATGTGGGACGGAACAGGGGCCACTGGCTTCCTAAGCCAGCGCTTAACCACCGCACCATTCGGCCGGCCCAGTATTTTGTATTTTTATATTTTAAATGAGTATAGGGGTTTATTGTTGAATTTTGTAGTAAACATTTTACCCTATCACAGAATGTGATTTGATTTACTGTGGAGTTCTGGGAACAACATAATGTGATAAAAAGCCAAGGCTACTAGTCTATAGATCCATAAAATATTAATTCAGTTGGGCAGGTATCAGTTTAGCCTAATCTCATTTTACAGATGAGAAAAATGAGACCCAGAGCAGTTAAGTGATTTGTCTGCCGTCACTAAGGGAACTGGGACTACAACCAAGATATTCTAACTTTTAATAGAGTATGATTTTTAATGAACAACCTTGAATTTAATAAAAGAATATAACTATTTGTACTATTAGGAAATAAGAAAAAACTTTTTTTAAAAAAAAAACCTTTGTTGAGACATAATTGTCGTGTCTTAAACCTCACATATTTTAACTATGCAACTGTAAGTTTTGACATACGTCTATACCTGTGAAACCATCACAGCAATCAACATGATGAGCATATCTTTCTCCAAAAGTTTGTGTCCCTTTGTAACCTCACTCTCTTGCCATTATCCCTTTCCCCCCAATCCCCAGGCAATTTCTGCTTTCTGTCCCTATAGATTCATTTGTATTTTCTAGAGTCTTACATGGAAAGAATCGTATGTACTTTTTTTTTTTGCATAGCTTCTTTCACACTGCATAGTGATTTTGAGATTCCACCATGCTGTTGGATATATCAGTAGTTTGTTCCTTTATATTGCTGAGTAATATTCCATCATCTGGCTGTACCACAGTTTGTTTATGCATCTAACTTGTTCATGGACATTTGGGTTGTTGCCCAAATGTTGCCAGGTCTTTTAGCTATTACAAAGAAAGCTGCAATGAATATTTGAGTTGCAAGTTGTATTTAGTGGATTTATGTTTCCATTATTCTTGAATAAATTCTTAGGAGAGGAATAGTTTCTTTTGGTATGAAAACTATCTCATTATTTTAATTCCATCTTTCTGATTGTAACAAAGAGTTGATATATTTTCATTTGTTTATTGTCCATTCTGAATTCTTTTTCTATTATCTGGTTATATTTTTCTAATAAAAATATTGAAGGAACACAGCTCTAATATTTTACATTGCTTTATCCCGAAGTGCTCTCTCTAGACAGTGCAAAAGTAATCCATGTATAATTCATATTTGAATTACTAGGATACTTGGGTCCATAATTCTTACATTTTTCTTTGGATGAGTTTTTACTTATTTTGTGTATTTGAAGGAAAGCCAGCCTATTGGATGGTATTAAATACTATATAGGATCAAAACTGTTTGCCATTTGGTTATAATCAGTAGCATGATTAACACTAATGCTAGTTGCCAACCTTGGGAGGGGGACTCAAATTATTCATTATTAAATGTTTACTTGATACATGATGCCTTAGTGACACTATAGATATGCAGTGCTAGCCTACTTGTTATCCTCTATGATTTTTGTGGTTCAACCTGTCTAACCTGTAGTTCTTGTATTAATGTGAATAGAAATAAGGAAATTTATTATGGGTATTAACTGGTTGTCTGTAGGTTTTTGTTACCTAACCCCACCCATAATGAAATGTCATTTTATAAACTTTGTTTCATTTGGTAGTAAAAAAGATAGCTGAAAGTCCTGACTATTTATCTTCCTTTAGGGTGCTGCTTATACCAGGGAAAAAGTTGGTTCTTCATTTTGGAGTATGTGACCTGATGTATTGTGATACAATAATAAGTCATACTTCAAAATGAACAACTCTTAAATTGTGATTAATATGTAATTTTGTTTTATTAAATATTGAATCATATTATACTTCATCAATGGGGGATGAATTATATTTCCCAAATAAATTAGTCTTAATCCTTTAAACATAAGACATTGATTTTTAACATTGTTTTTGGAAATTACATTTACTCTGTGTATGTCACATTTTGCTGCCTGATTTATATGATATAAATCATATAATTATCAAATATTAATCAAATATTACAGAATATTTTACTTTCTCTTGAGGTATGTATTCGGTCTCCAGAAAAGTCATGACGCATGTTTGCAACAGATGGCACTAGTTCATTTTTGGAAGTACTAGAGTCATTCACATCTACATTATTGCTGTCATTTGACAGCTGACAATTCTAACTTCATTCTAAAAAAAATTGAGCGATTTGGTTGAGTTTTGGAGATTTTACAAGTTGAAGATGGAATGCCAAACTGTGCATTTTCGCCATATTTTACTATTTTACTTCCATAAAGGGAAGAACATGCGTCAAACTTGTGAAAAGTTGCATAAAGTTTACGGTGACTATGCTGTAAAAGAACATCAGTGCCAATGATGATGGTTCATGAAATTCCAGTGCTGGTGATTTTGATCTCAAAGACACTCCTCAGTCAGGAAGGCCCACCGAGGTTGATGACCATAAAATGAAGGCATTGATCAAGTCAAACCCATGTTACACAACGCAAGAGATTGCAGAAACGTTGAACATCCATCATTCAAACATTCGCGACCCCTTGAAGAAGCGGGGATACGTAAGCAAGCTCCATATTTGGGTTCTGCATGAACTCAAAGAAGTTCATTTGACTGGTGTATAAACATCTGCAATATACTCATTAAATGTGAGGAAAACGATACTTTTTTGAAGCGACTGATAACTGGTGATGAAAAATGGATTGTTTACAACAATGTGGTGCACAAATGGTCTTGGTCCAGACGTGATGATTCGCCTCAAACGACATCGAAAGTAGACATTCATCAGAGGAAGGTTATGCTCTCAGTGTGGTGAGATTTTAAAGGTGTCGTGTTTTTTGAGCTCCTACCAAGGAACCAAACAATCAATTCGAATGTGTACTGTCGGCAATTGGACAGTTTGAATGAATCTGTCATCTAGAAACGTCCAGAGCTTGTTAACTACAAAGGAGTTGTGTTCCATTGCAACAACGAGAGACCACACACAAGTTTGATCACCCTTCAAATATTATTGGGGCTTAGATGCAGCTCACCTGACTTGTGCCATCAGACTTCCACTTGTTTCGCTGTCTTCAAAACTCCTTGCGTGGTATAACGTTCAATTCAGATGAGACTGTAAATCATTACCTTGTTCAGTTTTTCTCAAATAAAGACAGACAGGTCCTTCTATGAACGAGGAATTATGAAGCTCACTGAAAGATGGCAACAGGTTATCAAACAAAATGGGCAATATATCATTGATTGATCTTTGTTCTTTATATAAATAAATGACCTTTGAAAAACAGACAAAATACGTCATGACTTTTCCAATGACCCAATAGTACTCCTTACTCCTGTACCAAATGACCTTAATGGTTAGTATGATTCTTTTATTTTTATTTTTTGAACTTTTTCTTTCAGGGATAACTTTTCACGCAGTGTGTCAACTTTGGCTGGTCTTCACGCAGTATGTCAACTTTGAGCAGCCACTTCTCCTTTCATTCAGCAAATACTACTGAGCACCTTCTCTATTCAAAGTGTTATTTTAGGGCCTGGTCATATAATAATGATCCAAATATTTAATAGTGATTAAATATGCTTCCTTCTCTCATGGAACTTAAAATGTTAAGGGGAAAACTAGACATGTGATTATACAAGAATATTGGGACTGTCAGGGACCCTTGGGCCACATTTTGAGAACTGCTGAACTAGGATAATAAAGGGAGAAAAGGAAACATACAATTCCAAATCATCATTGAACCAAAAGTTGTTTACAGGATTCAAAGTGGACATAATGTAAATTTTGAGTTAAAATTAGAACCAAGCACTATTTTTAGAAAAGAAACAATTTAAATACACTAAGAATTTGCAGTGGATCTTATAGCAAGTGACAGGACAATGACTAGAATTTAGGTTTTCTTATTCATAATCTCTCTCTCCTCTCCTCCAGTCTCTTCCCCTCTCCCTCATCTTTAACATTCCCCCCTTGGCTTAATCATTCTAGATATTATGGGATATGAAACGTATCTATGTTGGAAGCATGTGAGAGCATGAGATTTGTACATTCTATCTATTAAAATAGAGAAAATTTTAAATTATATTTTTGATCGAGATGTCTTTTTTTTTTCACCAATCGTAATTTTACTAATATTAAATGTAAGATATGATTGGGCTGAAAAAAATATATCCATATTAATGAGGTGATTAAATCATAGGCATTTAAATTATTACTTTGGATATACAATGCATTTTAGTAAAATACACATTTGGAATGTGTATTATTAAGGCACTTTACAACTGCAGATGGAATTGTGATCATTTATATTGGTTAGTAAATAGATAAAATCTTCACAAGTTTCAAAGATATAGGACTAAAATGAGGTTTGAGGAATGGTAATCAAAATTTGAGGAGGAAGGAACTGTATTTTATGTAATATTCTTTCATTGCCCACAGCTGTTCTCATATAAAATATGTATGATTTACTTGGTGTATAAAATTATTATAGTTGGTATAGTTATATCTCTGTAGGCCTGGTAAAAGAAATAGAAAGGATGTATATTTTTAAATTTTTTCCTAAGCTTTTATAATATTGCTAAGATGAGGAAATTTTGTGTGACACATGATTGGTTTAAAAATTATTTGTTTTATGTACCTAATTTGGTGATGCTTTATGGGCTTAAAATTCACGTTCTTCAAGCTATCCTGATCTATAATTTTTAAACAAGTTAAGTAGATAGGCCTCTCTGTACTTAGATCTGAACCATTAGATCTAAGCCACCAACTTACAGGAAGAGTGACTTAATCATCCTTGTATCATCGGTGTCTGGAATATGACTTTACACATAGTACGAGGTGTGACAATTAAGTTCGTGAACTCATCCTAGAAAACGTGCTACATACCTCATTGCTGAATATCACTATGGTCACCTTCGAAGTACTTCCCTTGGGAAGCTATGCACTGCCCCAGTGCCTAGTCCACCCTTCAAAGCAATTTTGGAACTTTTTCTGAAATGGCCATCAGAGCTGTTGTGGTATTATCCTTGATGTCCTGAATAATGTCACCAAAATGTCTTTCTTTCAATATTTCCTTGATCTTTGGGTAAAGAAAGAAGTCATTGGGGGCCAGATCAGGTGAGTAGGGAGGGTGTTCCAATACAGTTATTTGTTTACTGGCTAAAAACTCCCTCATAGACAGTGCTGTGTGAGTTGGTGCATTGTCGTGATGTTAAGAACCATGAGTTGTTGATGAAAAGTTCAGATCATTTTCACGCAGCCTTTTCAGCACTTCAAACAGTAAACTTGGTTAGTGTTTAATCCCTCTGATATAAAAAAACAGTTAGCAACATTGTTTTTACTCTTGGTTTGGACTGATGGAACTTTTTTGGTCATGGAGAATTGACTTCCATTGTGCTCTTAGACGCTTTGATTCAGGGCCTTATTGGTACACCCATGTTTCATCACCAGTGATAACATGGCCCAAAACATTGTCTTGCCTCTCCAGCGGGTCTTGGCAAACTTGAACCCTCTTTTGCTTTTGTTCATTAGTGAGTTCCTCTGGGACCATTTGTGCACATACCTTTCTCATGCCAAGATTTTCAGTTATTTTCCTTACTGTTTATCTGTTGATGTTTAGTTGGTCTGCTATGCTTCTCAGAGTCAGCTGATGATTTTGACATACAATTTGACGAACTTTTGCAGTGTTTTTGTCAGTTCTGCTCGTTACTGGCCACCTTGATCTCTCTGCATCAGTGACATGTTTTCTCCCCTGAGAAAAATGTCTAATCTGTTTGTACACTACCGTTTCCTTCATGGCATCATCCCCATAAACTTGGACTAACATGTCCCTGATTTCACTTCCACTCATGCAAGTTTAACAAGAAATTTAATGTTTGTTCATTGCTCTAATTCAAGCTCAGACAGTCTCACGACAATGCACAAAAACACTCAACAACAATAATGAACACCACTCAGCAAGACACCGCTACACATGAACACAGCTGTGAGACACTGATATTCCAAGGTTATGAAACCTTACCGAGCTGTTTGTACAGTGCAGCCAACACAAGCACATGGTGGCAAGTAATAAATGGTTACTGAATCAAAACAGTTTTTAAAAGCAAACTTGTATTTTAAGTTATAGAACAGAGGATGTATCAGAGTCCCTATATGCCCAAAACTGAATTATTATTTATATCTGGTCAGACTATTGTAGGCTACCCCCACCTCTTCATATATATATTATTTGTAGTACCTCATGGAATATGACTTTTGTAGAATAATATGCTTGCCTTTATGATTATTATATACTACTATAAAAATTTGTCAAGAGAACTAAGCACACCATATGCTGAACAAGAATATAATGTGAATGATTTCTTCAGATGGGTAATAACCAGGGTTTGTTATAAATTATTAAAACATATTAACATAGTATACCATAAAATGTGAAATACAGTAATACCTTGGTTTGCAAGCATAATTTGTTCCGGAAATAAACTACTCATATTGCAAGACATCACTCATTTACCAAGTTAAAATGTATTATTAGGTTGGTGCAAAGTAATAGCAGCTTTTGCCAACCACAATTTTTCACAAACATAGAAATGTTTGCTCGTCTTGCGGAACACTTGCAAATCAAGTTACTGGCAATCCGAGGTTTTACTGTGTTTTAAATTAAGGTTGTAGTCAGAATCCATTAAGATACCAACCGGTATCTTTCGGCAAATTTCACTTGACTCTTAATACATTTGTGCCATTTTACTTGTTTTATTCTGATATGTTAATATTTGTGGACACAATATGAAAAAAATGAATAATACATTACTAAAATGTAATTAAGTAATAGCTAGGAAACCTTGACTTTTAGGAAGCCTAATACATAACGTTTCTTATAGTGCAATACACCCAGTAGCATGGCATTTCAACTTGAAAATTCTTAACATGTTTCAAGGAAATACATTCTCAGAGTAGGACAATTTTAAGAGGTTGAGAGGCCATTACCTTCACCTGTAGTGTGTGTGAAATTCTACACAGAGGCCTGTCCTACATTAGATGACCATCTGGGAATTCTACAGCCTTCCTCAACTATTTCCACAGTAGTGAAATTCAGTGTCTTTGCTGTTAGATAGATCCCCTTTTCTTTATTTTTTGTATCATTCCTTTCTCATTTTATTATATGATAGGCATATCAAATGGTGCAAAGAGAGTAATAAAACAAAACACTATTGTATTCACCCAGCTAAAGAAATATTACCAATATAATTGAATGAGCCGTCTGCATACCTCTGGCGTTTCTTCCCATGCTTATCCCTTTAACCCCAACTACTATACAAAATCTGGTATTTGTCATTTCCACACCAGGAATTATGTCTTGATGAATTCTCTAGCTCCTAATAAAACCCTCATGGTAATTATAAATATTTTTCCTTGTGTCATCAGCAGACATGAAAACCAATATGAAGGACAGTAGGAAGGGTGCACTTGTTTTCATACACAGCATTTCTGTCAAATCACCAGTAGTATAACATTTTACACTCATTCTTTTTTTACTTGTTTCAGCCAAGTCACTTGGTTCTTTTATTGTTTCTATTTGTAAATAGCTGTTACTTTCACTTGACTAATTAGTTTTACTTCCTCAGAGGCTTTTTTTTCGTATTATCTATATAGTTTCATTGGCTTTCCCCACCTCCCAGCTCTGAGTAGTTACAACTTGCTTTCTATTTCTTCAACTTAACCAGTAAAATAAAACATTTATTAATAAGGGTCACAAGCCTGATTCCCTCCAGTCCACCATCCTCTCTTGTTTCTCCCTGTCTGTCCTGTCCATCCGTTTATCCATCTGTTATGATCTTAGTTTGGCTGCCTTTTATTGTATGCTTTCACACACACAACAAAAGCACCCCTGGGCTTTTCCTTTGTATTATTTTTTTTTTTGAGGGCAATGTCACAGGCCCCCATATGTGGGACCCAAACCGGGGCCGCTGGCTTCCCAAGCCAGCGCTTAACCACCGTGCCACTCGGCCGGCCCACCTTTATATTCTTTTAATACCTCTTTCTTTAAGCACCCAAATTCTTATTCATTATGCTTGAGATAGATATTCTACTATGTTATCTGTTTTTTTATGCTTAGTTATTCAAAAAATATTTAACACTTTAGCACACTGGAAGTTTTTGTGATAAATCAGATCTGCTCTAAATTAAACATGACACAAAAGAATTTTAGCCCATCTTTTCATTTTGATATCCTACTATCCTTTACCTACTTTTTGGCTGTATTTAGTAATAATGATAATAATGTTGGCTGTTCTAATAATTGAATAAGTGATAAATGCCAGAAACTGTGATAAAGACTTCTATATTTTACTAATTTAATCATTTTTATTATGTTTTGAGACAAAACCTGCGTTCTTAATTGTTCTGATGTACTTGTAGGTTTTATTATTTTATTCGAGTATTTTGGGTGTCTGTCGCTGCCCATCACTTCCCCACCTGTCTCTATCTTATTGTCATCTTCACAACCAAAATTTTCACATATTTCCAAAACGCCCCTAGTAAGTGTTAAAGCCCCGGTTGAGGAGCTCTGGCTAGGGGAAATTACTTTGAGTTTACATTTAGAGATGATGAAAAATTATAATGTATAAGTAGACCTTAAAATTTTTTTTTACCTTTTGTTTTTAAAAGTGTCAGTTAAAGAATTATGGTCAGTAATAAGTATATAAAACTATTAGCATTAATTCTTACATTGTTAGGACAAAGAACACAAACAGGCTTGTATGTTTTATATTCCGGGGGTTCAACACTGAGGAAGATGCAGAATGAAGACCAACCTGCTTTACCTTCAGAGCTGTAGAACACATAGAGTCTAGGCACTGAGGAAAATGTGTTTCTTTGATCATCCAGAGCTCTGCTTAATATAATTTTTGAAGTTACTTAAATTTTTTTTTAAGGTTTTATTGGGGAATTGTGGGAGGGGAACAGACAAGTTGCTGTCCTTTTGCTCTTCAGTCTAGTTGCGGAGGAAGTTGCTTCACTGGCCCATGTTGGTATCATCATTGCGCTCTTCCTGAGTGAGGCAGATTGGTCGCCGGCCTCTGGATGGTCGCTCACTGTGGCTATTGGCAACTCACGCTGGCTGCCGGCCACTCATTGTAGCCTATGGCAGCCCACTGCAGCAGGGGCTGCAGCCTACAGCGTCGCCGGGACTCGCAGCCCAGCTCCAGGTGGAGCTGTTGTTAGCTGTAGAGGGCAGTGTCACTGGCCCTCATATGTGGGATCCTAACCGGGGCCGCTGGCATCCCAAAACCAGCTCTTAATTAATGCACCACTCGGCCAGCCCGAAGTTACTTAAATTTTTAACATGGTCGATTTTGTGTAAGGGAGGTATTATAGTATGTTAATTAATCAAGGTCTTATTGTGTGCTTTTTTATTAATATATATTCTTTAAAATGTCTTTTTTGCTTATTAGGTTCCTAAAAAATAGCTGATAGCTAGAAGGTAACTGATTGATGGAAGGCTAGGCTTACATGGGTTCTGAACTTGGGGTGCTTGGATAAGACTTAGGAGTCTGTGAAGCCCCTGCCACTGTGTGTGTGTGTGCTTGTGCGTGCTCGCGTACATTGAATTTTCTGAGAGTTCATTGTTTCCATCAGGATCCCAGAGTAAATCTGCAGTCTCTGACCCCACCCCCGCCCCTATTCAACAGACACACAGAAAGTTAAAAAACCACTTCTATGGGAAAATTGATAAAATTGGTCAGAGAAATGGTGATTAGATGCTCCTAGAGTTGTTGGTAGTTCTAGTACCTCTTACTTGTTAATGAGCCCTCTGGTTTAAAATACCAACAAGGTAAAATTATTTCTGTTTTAAGCATATAAGTTACTAAGAATTTGGAATGTGCCAATAAAATAACAAAGGGAACTCAAGTATTCATTAAAAGGACAATTACATTCACCTGTTAGATTTTTTGTTTTCTGTTGGTTTCCTCTGTTGCTTCCTCCTCTTTCCCTTTTCTTGACCTGTGGGCTACTTGAATAGTTTTAGAATTCCATTTTGATTAATTTTTAGTGTTTTTTAGTGTGTCACCAGTTTTTTAAAATGGTTACTTTGGGTATTACAATATGCATGTGTAACTTATTAGAGACTATTGCTATTGACATTTTACCACTTCAGGTGACGTATAGAAATGACTTCTATTCAGGCCCCTTTACTCTCCCCATTTAAAAATTAAAATTGCCTTTGTTTCCTGTACATTGAGTTTATTAGATGATCATATAAAAACTCATTAGAAGAATGTAACTCATTTTATCTTCTTTCTTTAGTTACAAGTTTAAGTTACAAGGAAATGAAAGAAACTATCATTTCTTTCTAGTTTTGAGAACTGCTTTTTAGCCATCCTTTGAGAATATGACTGCTGATGACACCTTCTTTTTATTTTTCTTTGAGAATGTCTTTGGTTCCCTTTAATTCCTGATGGACATTTTCACTGGGTATAGAATTTAAGATTGATAGTTCTTTTCTATTAGCATGTAAAATGTTGTACTACTTTCTTCTGACTTCCATGGTTTCTGTTGAGAAATGCATCATTACTCTCTCGCTGCTTTTAAAAATATTTTCTTTGTCCATAGTTTTCATAACTTTGATTTGATGCATCTGGGATTTCTTTGGATGGCTTTGGATTTTCCTTTTGGGGATTTGCTCAGCTTCTTGAATCCGTAGGTTTTTGCCAAATTTTGGAAGTTACCTGTTACTTTTTTAAAAATTTTCAGGCACCCATTCTTTCTATTCTTCTTTTGGGACTCCAGTGACACAAATGTCAGATCTTTTGTGAATGTCCTATAGCTTCCTTTGCCTTAGTCTTTTTTTTTTGGTCAATTTCCTTTCTCTTATTCAGATAAGTTTTATTCATCTGTCTTCAAGTTTAATGATTTGTTTCGTTTGTTATCTCCAATCAACTATTGAGCTCATCCAGTGAGCTTTGTTTATTATATTTCCCAGGTGCTATAATTCCTTGGCTCTTTTTTATATGTTCTATTATTTGCCATTATTTTTTATTTGTTTTAAAAATGTTTATAATTGTTGAAAAATTTGTATGATGATTGCTTTATATTCTGGTCAGTTCTTTATTTTTAACATTTGAATCATCTCGGTGTTGGCATATATTTACTGTCTTTTATCATTCAATTTGTCATTTTCCTGGTTCTTGGATGAGTAATTTTTAAAAAAATTATATCCTGGACATTTTGGCTGTTATGTTATGAGAGCCTGTATCCTGTTTAAATCTTCTATTTTAGCAAGTATTCACTCTGTTTAGGTTTAACACACAGACCCTGCCTGGCCTTCTATTGTGGGCTATAGTTTCAATGGTAACTTACTTTCTAGAGCCTTTGCGTTGTTGTTCTGGTCTGCTTTGTGTACTACCTGAAAGCCACTCTGAAAACCTGGGTTTCACGGTGTAGCTTATTTCTCAAATCTCTTTACATATTAATTTAGTCAGCTTACTGGATGGGTTGGTTCTGCCAAGCCCTGGTTCTGCCCAGGACTCTTATGCGTGTTTAAAGAATTCTTTTCTGCAGTTCTCTCCTCTCCAAGCCCCTCCGCCTCTTATTCCACTGTCTTATTGGGGTAGTGAGGCACATCGCCTTTCCCTGCTGCATAGGAGTGGAATTCGTGTCTTGGTCCCTGCTTGGTCTTCATTGACAGCAGACCATTGGATTGCTGCTTCAGTCAACCTGCCCCTGCTAGCGGAGGCAGGGGTGGCAAAAGCCCAGAATTCCATTCATTGTCTGATGACACCATGCAAGTGGGGGATAAGAATGTCTCCCTGGGTTATCTCCTGCTTCTGGATATGGGGGTGGGTGTCTGCTGACACCACATTGTTCAGGGCAGGACCATCATCATGATCTATTTATTCATGTCAAGTGAGAGTATAGAGTCCCCATTTGGTCTCTTTGTTGCCCTGGAAGAGATGGAAAGCCACATACCAGGCCCTGAGCTACCTTAGTGTGGGGCGAAGGAGACCACACTTTGTAGTTGGTCTCTGTTGGCATTTCTTCATTGGTGGAGAAGAGGAGCCCCATTCTGGGCCCTGCTAGTGTCAGATAGAGAGCAAGAGTTTAGGATGCCCACTTCATCCCTGTTGGACCACACTGGTAGGGAAGGAGAGCATTGCCACAGGGTACTACTCCTTGACACATTACCCTGGACCATCTGATGCTGCCAGGTGAGAAGTCCAGACTCTTCACTCAGTATCCTGACATGGCAGAATGGGGGACATCTATGGTGTTTGCTGGGATACGGTAGCTGTTGTTAAAAAGGTTTATTTTTTTTGAACTTGCCTTTGGAAGTTCTGGGTTGCAGCCTTCTCTGGCACCCAGTCTGGATAAATCTGTGATAAAAAGAAAACCCAGAGAATTTGCCACCTTATCTTCCTCAAGATAGACTTCCTGAAGTCTAACTGGTCTGCCTTCTTTCCACCCTTCAGTCTTATGATTGACTTTTGTTTTATGTTTAGAGTGTTCAGTTGTAGTTTATCAGGCAGGCATAGAGGAAAACGAGCCTAGTCCATCTTGTCCAGAACCAGAAATTTGACAGGTCTAATTTTTGTTCTAGTTTCTCGAGCAGGGACAATTCTTTCTGTCTTTCTTCCCGTTTGGATAACTCTTAATCATCTCTTAGGTTTCAGAATAAATATTACTTCATCAGAGTCTTGGAGAGAGTTTCCTCAATAATTTAAATTGTAGGTGGGTTTTTCATTGTTCTATCTTGTTCTTTTTTTAAAATTTCAGTTACCACAATTTTTAATTGTTGTTTTGTTTGTTCAATTTGTGTCTTCCCACTAGATATAAGCTCCTTGGGTGTAAGGGTCTTGTCTTTTTTTTTAACATTTAATTTTTTTAAGAACAGTTTTAGATTTACAGAAAACCTGAGAAGAGGGCCGGCCGAGTGGCACGGTGGTTAAGAGCTGGCTTGGGAAGCCAGCGGCCCCAGTTCGGATCCCACATGTGAAGGCCAGTGACACTGCCCTCTTAAAAAAAAAAAAAATTAAGAAAACCTGAGAAGAGAGTTCGTGTATGCCACAGAGCTATTTTCTCCTATTATTAACATCATAATATAAATATGGTACATTTGGTACAGTTAATGAACCTCATTAGAGACTAAAGTCCATATTTTACGCAGATTTCCTTAATTCTCATTTTCCTGCTTTAGGATCCCATCCAGGGTGCCATATTACATGCGATTGCCATGTCTCCTTAGGTTCTTATAGTTTCTCTGACGTCCCTTGTTTCTTTATGAACTTAACAGTTTTGAAGCGTACTTGTTGGGTATTTTTTAGATGCTCCTCTATTGGAATTTGTCTGGTGTTTTTTTTTTCATGATTAGACCAGAGTTGTGGGTTTTGGGAAGTTAAAGCACTGCTTCCATCATAATGCATCAAGTGCACTTATATCAACATGATTTACTTAGCTGAGGTAGTGTTGGTCAGGTTTCTCCTGACTGTGGTTTCTTTCTTTCTCCTTTTCATACTCTACTCTTTCAAAAGCAGTCACTCTGTATAGCCCACACCAAAGGAGGGGGGAGTTATGCTCCTCTTCTCTGAGGGTAGAATAGCTACATAAATTATTGTGAACTCTTCTGTACAGAAGATTTATCTCCTTTACCATTAATTATTTACTCATGTATTTATATCAGTATGGACTGAAAGATATTTTATATTTTGTATTCTAATCCAGTACTACTTCTGTTGCTAAAATTATTCCAGCTTTGGCCAGTGGAGGCTTTTTCAGCTGGCTCTTGTGCCCCTTTGACATATTGTATCTCCACCAATGTGACATTTTTTGTTTAGCTTTGAGCACTTCCTTACATTCTTGCATTATAAGGCTCATTTTGTATATTTCCTGCCCCAGTCCTAAAATGAGACATTGCCCCGAAGAATCCTGTTTCTTTTATTGGAAACTAGTATCAGAAACCAAGATCTGGGCAATAGGTGTATTTGTTGCTACTGAGGTATTTTTTCTTTTAGGCTCTCTCATCTGACAGAGCAAGGAGATGTATGTATATTGAGCTGTGTATATACACATATAAATATCTCTATATGTAACCTGCATGTGAATGCTTAATAACAGTTCCTGCAAAAACCTGGAAACAACCAAGATGTCCATCAACAGATGAACGGATCTGTCATGTTTTCCCAGGATGTGGGACACTATGGTTTAGCTTACGAGGTGTCCATCCTTACATCATTCAACTGTGGCCGGGGATATAGGATCATGAAAGAACTTTGAAGACCTAATTAGAATCATATGGTTTGAGTGAGATTAAAAACATTTCCCAGAAACTCAAGGAAGAGTGCAAAGTAAGACCAAAAATTACTAGTGGCATCCTTTGGAACAAAGATGGAAATCTGACCCATTAGGTTCAGTTTTCTGGTATAAAACAAGGTTATTTACCATGGTATACAAACACTTTAAAGGAACCCTGACCTTGATAATGGAAAAAATTATAGAGAGAGATCTGGAATTGCAGTTGTCATTACTGAATCAGAGAGATAAAATTTCATGTTTCAAAGCAAGAAGCTAGATGTACCATATTATTTGGAACTTTGATTTGTGATAAGAGAAATCATAAATCAAACTAAAGCCAAAAGGAATTCGTTGGCACTGGGACTAAAAAGCTTAGGGGTATAGAATATGCTTGCTTTAAGCATGATTGGATTTAGATACTCAACCTGTATGCTCAGTGATCTTTTTCTCTTTATGTCTCATCTTTGCTTATTTCTGGGTTGGCTTTGTTTTCTGGCTATCTATGGTAAGGAAAACACTTCTCTTCATCAGTAGCTTCAGATTTCTATTGTCTTTGCAACTGGTTTCTCAGGAAGACTTCTCTATCAATCCCTGAAAAGGGCAGCTGAATGGACCTATTTTAATCACAGAATTACTCCTAACCCCATCATTGAATCAAAGGATTGGATGCTCTCACCCACATGCAGCCCATTCTTAGTTTTGTGATAGGAATGGTGAGGAAGCAAGGCAACTTTTTTTAAAACAAGTCTATTTTAGAAAGTAATGACTTTATGTTTTGTTTTTTTTAAGATAAAGATTGTTGTCTCTACCTACAACCTTCTCAAAGTGAGTGTGTTTGGGGGGGGGTGCGAAAAGAGGGAAAGATAAGGAAATTTTTTTTTCTTTTTTCATATAATGGTAATGTTATTAATATCCTTGTCCCTCAAATTAGATTGTTATGCTTTTCATCTTTTGGTAGTCAATAAAAAGTAATCATTGCCGTTGAAGAGAGTGCTTAGAGCGATCCATCTCTTGCCTGGGTTACTACAGGGGCCTTTGTTTTACATATCTACAATATTATACTCATAAATGTGTAACAAACTCATCTCAAGATTTTGTGGGTATACTAGTGTCTGTTCTGCTGGTCTTGCCTGCACTCCTTTATGCAGGTGCATTCAGCTTGTGGCTGAGCTGGACTGGAATGTCCACTGTGGCCTCACATGTTGTCTGGTGCCTCCACTGGAATGGCTGGAACAGCTGGAGTGCTTTGGTTCTCTTCCACATGGCCTCTGTCCACATGGTCGCTCATCCTCTAGGACCTCTCTCTCTAGCAGAATAGTCTGGACTGCTTTAAATAGTTGGTTTTTCAAGAGTGAAAATAGAAGCTACTGTATGAGTCCTCTTGAGGCCTGCACTTGGAACTACCTGCCCCATCATCAGAATGTCACTTTCATCATACTGTCAAGTGAGAGTAAGTCAGAAAGCTGGCCTTGAGTCAGTGTGGAAGAAGGGCCATTGAGGCCGTTTTGTAACAATCTACCATAGCTTCATAACTGGTTTCCCTGCCTTCCCCTGCCCCCTGAAATCTGTCTTAACACAGGAGGTCATATCATATCACTTCTTTGCCTAAGCCCTACCCCATTTCACTCAGAGTAAAAGCCAAAGTCTTTATATTGGCCTATAAGGCCTATATGATCCTTAGTTAAATACGGATTTATATTTCATCTAAAACAGGAAATACAAAATAGGCAGTCCAGGACTTGTGTCAGTTCAATAAAGCCATCAGGGTCCCAGACTCTTTCTCTTTGTTTTCCTACCCTTAGTGTGTTGGTTTTTGTCCCACTTGCCCCTTTTTTTGTCACAGGGTGGCTCATGCACCTTCAGGCCATGAGTTTGCATTCTAGGCAAAAGGAAAGGGAGAAGTAGAATCTTTCCCCCAAATCCTGGGCCTGTTTCTCTTAGACAAGAATTGTCACATGGCTACTTCAAGATACAGTTTAATCTGCTGAAATGTGAATTTTATGTGTGCATTTTATTACATCTAACAAAATGGGAGTTTTCTTAGTAAGCATACACAGAAGATGTGTATTATGTAGGCACCCAGCACTATGTGCTTCCGTGTTGAAAATGTGTCAGCAACTGAAAGCATACTTCTTAGCCATTATGAGACTTAGAAATAATGCAGTCAGGGTAGTTGTAATAATTCCATTTTGCAGATGAGGAAATTGAAACTTGAGCAGGTTGTAGTATTAGAAATTATACATGGCCAGTCTGACTCCAAATGCTTGCTTCTTTCTTTTCATATTATGTTCTATCTGAGCCTTCTGTTAACACACACGCACACATACACACACATGCACACGCAAACCGTATGACCTACATTTGTGTAGAGCCTTGCTGCTGCTTCAGATTGTTTGGTTTTCATGTCTGTCTTCCTTAATAAATTGAATACCCGAAAGAAAGCAGGATTGTGTCATTTCCATTGCCTACCGTTCAGTGAATGTTTTGCATAAATGAAGTTTTTAAAAAAGTAAAAGTTAAGAAAGCCAAACATCATTTTGCAGATGAGCAAACAAAAACAGAGAGGAATGACATTCTTGAGTTGCATAGCTAGTGACAGAGAGCTGGTGTTAGAACTGGTTTCCTGCTTTCCAATTGAGAACATTCACCCCTGAGACACAGAAGGTTGGATTAGGGTAAAATTAGAGAGTAAGAGGAAATATGTCCTTCCAGTGTCCCTGCTTTAAGGTACATAATATCCATTAATTAATGCAAATCTCAATTAGGTCAAGGTATACTTCAAATATAGCAAAGTGGATACTGCAGAGATCTCTTCTAAGAAGGCATTGTGGAATAAAAGAACACCAAACTAGGAGTCAGGAGACTAGTATGCTAAACTCAGCCAGATCACTGACATTTCTTTGTGACCTAAGGCAAGTTGCTTAGCTGCTTTGAACCTGTTTTCCGTAAAACTAAAATCAAAAGAGTTAGGCTACATGATCTTTGGAATTCCTTCTAGTTAAAACAGTATGTGAATCACTGTACCTACTGAGTTTTCATGGATACTCTAACATTTCTTGGCATCTATCAGGTTAGACTCTTTTATATTTCTGTAATATAGAGAAAGTAACAGCTTTTTCACTTCTTCTCTGGGAACTTGGCCAGTGAGAAGTAAACATCCTTTCCTGTCTCTCTCTAAATGAAGTACTGGGTCATAAATGACAGACTTTTTTCTTCATTTTGTTCTTTGAATCTGATCCTATTCTTATATTAATGTTCTTCACTGTGAGTTTGTTGAAATGTAATAAATGGAAAATGTTAATTTATGTTTTAGTCTACAGATCAGAATTTCATTAATTTATGTTTTAGTCTACAGATCAGAATTTCATTATTTCATAAAATAAAAATAGTTATACTTAATTATTTCATAAGATAATAGTTGTACTTATCAAATATATATAAACACATTTGTGTGTTTGAAGTAGCTGGCTGGCATATGATATGGTCTAGTTAGAGTGGAAGGTGTAGTCCAATTCCTTGCATTAGACATTGTTTTCACTTAAAATACCTAGTTAAATAGCAAATGCACTGTAGATTATATGATCTCAATACGTATAAACTTTTACATTTTCCAAACTGAAATAAAATGAAGGTTACTTTTGTTTTCCTTTAAATGTCTTTCCCTCCTTAATAGATAGGCAGTTTATATACATTGCTTTTAAAAATAAATAAGTAATTACAGAAAACTTTGAAGAAAAAATGAAAAATTCTTTTAATTTTTTTACCCAGAGATAATTATTAATACTTTTGATCTCTTTCCTTCCAGTCTTTTTTCCCCCATTCTTATTTTAAACATAATTTGAAACAAAACTGTGTACATAGTAACAATATATCAGGTTGGACATCCTGCTATGGAATAAAAAGGGCAAAAATAATAGAAACCTTGCCTTATTCTCTAGACTATTTAAAATTCTTTTGTAACAACATTTACTTAGCATCCTGAACTTTTTCCTATAAGTAGGTTTAAAACCCTGCCCTTTGTAAGGGAGACTGTCTCTGCCCAGCACAGTACCTTCAACATATTAGTGATTAATTTAAAATTTATTGAATTGGCCATTCTATACAGTAATAATTTCTACTTATTTCCTTAGATTATAGTTCTAGAATTGGAATTACTAGGTCAAAAGGAATCACTATTTTTACGTTTCTTTTAACATTTTTTACTTTTATAAAGGCTTACAGCTTACAGCTGGGGTATTACCAATATTATAAAATCTTTGTCAGTTTAAGAGGTAAAAATAGTACAGTCTCTTTCACCACAGCACAATTTTTCTTTAATGTAAATTAACATGCATGAATAGTGAACAGGGGAATAATGTAAGTATAACACAGATTCTGGGTTCATTCATCAGTAATTTGTCCCAGAATATTAATACTTTGAAGCACATTTTTTTTGTGATTTTAGAGAATACCTTAGCAATACATGAAAACCTTAAGATAAAAGCTGAAACTCCTATAGAAGTTTGATAGTTTTGGGCCTCAGTTGTGACTAAGAAGTCTGTTAATTTAATTGTCATTCATTTGTAGATAAAAATGCCTGTTTTCTCTGTTTACTTTTATTGTTATTTTCATTGATGTCATTTATAACTTGATGTGACATTTCCAATCTAAGGATTTATATCGTTCTTCAGTTCTGGAAAATTCTTACCATATATTTTTTTCATGTAGCGCTTCTTCACTATTTTCTTTATTCTCTCATTATGTAACGCTTACTAGATGGAACTTGGATCTTCTCATTTAATCTTTCATGCCTTTTAATTTTTCATATCTCTGTGTGATGAATTCAGAGTACTTTTCTAAGTTAGATGTCTGCCAGTGTACTAATTCATTGTCTTGGTCTAATTTGCTATTTAACCTGTCCACTGAGTTTTAAATTTATTTTGGTTCCTTTGAAATCCGTCCAATTTCTACTCTCTGTTTCTTACTTATTGAGGTCTCAGTTCCTTGTTTTATTGGTTTAACCACTTGAAACCTACCTACCTAAAAATCACTTTGATTGTTCTATAAATCCTGAGGGTATTAATTCAACTAATGATATCCTTGTGTTTGTATTTGACCTGTCTGATTGAATGATTGCATTAAGGATATGGATGATATAAAATTTAAAGTACATTAAAAATAGGTAAGATTAATCATGAAAAACTTGAAATATTTTTTGAACAAGTATTTTGTGATCATGAATTTAGATTGATAGCGAAAGGAACAGGACATAAGAAACAGTCAGAGAATATCAACAGCAAAATGTTCAATTAATTTGACTAGAATGGAATGGCTAAGCTTATGATCTCAGTGATAAAAGGTAGAAGAATTGGGTTCTTTTATGTATAAATAATTGGTGGAGAATCATGAATGCTCTAAAGAGCTTCATTTTATACGTAGGATTTTTTAATCATTTATCTCTATACTTTCTGAGCATATTAATGAATTTTAAACGGAGTTTGTGATTAGAGGTTGGATCTAGCTAGCTTTGTTTTAAAATGATGAAAAGAGTATCTACTGTTTACTTTTGGGGGGCGCATGAAATTTTATACAGTAGAAAAGATTGTGAATGGTAGATGAAAGTGTTAAACTTGTAAACATAATGTAATGTAGATGGTGTAGACAGTTACCACTGTCTGTAATAGAACCTATTCAGGCAAAGATTATCTCTGCACATTTTCACTGGTTAAAAGCTATTTATTTTCCTAAGGCTAATTTATCTTCCCTATGTCAAGAATATTTTATTGGCTGGCTGAGTGGCTCAGTTGGTTAAGAGTGCAAACTCTGAGCAACAGGATCGATCACTGGTTCGAATCCCACATGGGCCAGTGAGTTGCACCTGAGCTGAGCTGCCGGATGGTTCAGTGATTAGGGCATGTACTTTTAGCAACAAGGTTCTGGGTTCGACTCTAGCATGGGATAGTGGGTTATGCCCACCCACAACTAAGATTGAACATGGCACCTTGAGCTGAGCTAGCTGCGCCCCCCACAACTAAGATTGAAGGACAACTTGGCTGTTCCCCTTCCCCAATTCCCCAATAAAAATCTTCAAAATATATATATATTATTTTATTTCCTAGAACTGCTTCCTGGCATTTTTGAGAGAAAGAGAGAGAGAAATTTTTGGGAGGGTTGGTAGACGCATAATTTAATAGATAGAATATCTCGTTTCAGTTGTTCCAAGTGCAAGAAAATTAGATTTTCCAATAACTTGTACAATTTATTGCAACTGAAATGTTCAGGAAAGAAGTAAATAGAAGGTACTGTAACCTTTCCTATCTGCTTTAAAAGGGCATTTGTATATTATCTTAAATTACTGGTTATATTGTATGTTAGCTCCTGTTCCTTTCCAAAAGGTGTTTGAGCCATCCCACAACGAAAGATGGGAGGAAAAATATGGTTACTTAAAATTCAGGCCTATGAAAAGGAAGAGGGGAAGTAAACGTGCTAACCACAGAATGGTTCATATCCAAGTCTAGCTAATCTAGTTGCTATGATTGAATATCCATTTTGCCCTTGAGCTTTCTGTAGTATGAGTTCTTTATCAGAAATAGGAAAGCATGACTTCCTCAGCAGTGATGAATTCTAAAAGAAGGATATGAAATAGTGTAACAAACAGACAAATCCTTAAGAAAAGAAAACTCGGTTAGGCATAAGCCCTGTCCTCAGATTGCTCATAGTCTTTGGAGTGGTCAGATAATAAAAGAGATAATGGTTGAGATAGGATCCGTACTATACTATCAGAGCACGCAGAAGAGGCATTTAGTCTAAATTCTAAGAAACGGTATAGGCAGGAAATTCTTTCCTGGGAAGAATTGGGGTGAGCTTTGAACAAAGTGAAAGTTAACTGAGCAAAGAAGAGACTAGGAAAATATAGTTGAAGAAAGAAGGAAAGGCGGTGCATCCCAAAGGTGCAGCATGCATAGTAACTGAGCTGATAGAGATTGTCTTTGTCAATAAATTTCTGTAATTTGGTTGGAATTTAGGGAGCAAATTGAAAAGAAATGGGAGTTGAAGTAGGCAGGGGCCTTTCAAAGTGTTCATATCAAAAACAAGCCAATTTCATATACCAGTTGTTGTTGTTTAACAACCTTGAAATCTTTGTACCATGATTCTCAAACTATGCAAGTTTTCTAGGGTGCCTCAGCAAACTCTCAGGATGCTGTAGTATATTTTAAAGTTTTTAGGGAAGCACAGTAACACCATTTGTTAGATACCATGTGAGCGAATTGGAGTCAGTTTTCAATATGAGATTATTTTACATCCTTTTTGTACAATGGAACAGAAAATGAGGGTGGGAATATCCAGTCTAGTTTCAAGGTTTGAGAAATTGTGAAGGTACCCAACAGTCAGACACATCACATTAATAAGTAACTGTGGTTATTAAAGAATGAAATAAAAGTAATTTTTTTAAATTTGTATCATTTCAAACAACCTACTAAGTTGTTGTATTTATTAAGGTATTTGGACCTTATTACTTAATACATGGAAATTGTTAGGTTTTTCTTGTGGTCTGAGGCATAGAGGAAAAATTACTGAGACACTAAGGTTACTAGGAATCCAGCAATTTGGGAACTTCTGGCTTAGTACAAAATGTTAAAGCACAAATTTATGAAAGCAATTCATGCAATGTTTTCTAAATCTATAAGGATAAAAATAAAAACATCTGTAGGAATACAGTTAGCTTGAACTTCTTCATCTAAGCATTGTTTGCCTCAGCCCATTTTTCCGTAAGCTAGACAGCAGAAATTTGGGATTTTATTTGTTGGCAGTAGCCATATATGGTAATGTTTTGATAACCAGCCAAAGGTGGATTCATAAACTTTAGAAACTGAGTAAATGGATGATAGGATTTATATTCTATTATACAGTAGATAGTAAAAAGCCTAGACATTATTTTGGCCCAGGTAGAAGATCTTCCTTTATGTAGATAAAAATCAGACATTTTAAATTAAAAAAATTATTTTTTAATGTTTATATTCAAATTAATATAATTTTTTAAATATAAAGAATCAGACATTTGAGGTCAGTACATATAGATCACCTATCCCAGGAATTCTTAATCTGAGATCTATGGAATCTGGAAATTGTACATACACATGAAATTTTCTTTTTTCTACTGTTGTTTGTTTATCAGAGTTTCAAAAGGGTTCTTTGGTCCTGTAAAGATTAAGAACAGATTTATGGATAACTACTTCATTTTCTGCATATTATGCGTATTAGACAGGGTAAAATAATACCAACGCCAAGACTAGATCCCTGTGTCTTCCCATCTGTTATCTCACTATTTTGCAAGATACATGTTTTTTAGAGGTTAAGGATTAGATGAAAAATGTATTTGCACCATGAGTTTAAATAGTTATATGGGTATAATGAATTCCCAAAGAAATTAAAGAAAACCTTTTAATTAATTAGGTCTGTGGTTCAAAGGGTACAATAAAGGGTGCGCAGTAAGATCTCTCTCTCTTTTCTCTGTCCTTCGCAAACTCAGTTCCTCTTCCAAAAGGTAAACGTTAGCTCTCCTTTCTTGTGTTTCAGAAATTAACAATTTGTAAACCAACAGTATTATAGTAATGGAATTTAAAATAGTGAATAATATACAAATAACTGGAACATAACTTCGGTGGTTTTAAATGTAGATTAGATGTGCTTACCTGATTTGATTTTCATTTTAAGATGAATAACTGATACAATGTATTGTCTTAGATTGTATCAGTAGAACATAATTTAGATATATTTTTTCTATGTTTTTCATTGCAAAAATGTGTCATGACTTTTCCGACAACCCAATAATTTTTGGTAATGATGATTTTGTAGTGAGTCAACCAACTTATCAATTGGGATAGTTAGCTATGAAATCTAGAGTCCTGAATATAGTCTTCCCAAGCATACATGCATTTAACTCAATAAGTGTTCAAAAGAATATAACTTTATTTTTGCCAATACTTATTTTAAGAGGTTTCTTATAGATGAAATGGAATTTTATCTTACCTATGGAACTTAATAATTTTCTGTAATGGGCCAAGATTTGTATTTGGAGCCTTCACATATAATATTTTGAATTATCATCTTATCTCCAAAAAGTGGCCAATTATTATTTAAATTTTAGAGACGAATGATTAAACTGAGTATATTTGAAAGGTTTAATAACTTGCCCAAGATTCACAGTGTCAGTTTTGGGTCCTAACTTGTGTTCATAGGATATCAAAAACCCACTATCTTTATACAATCCTAAGATGCCTTTAATATATAGATATGTTGTATTTATTTTAATATAAATGTGTCAGGTAATGCTATTTAGTGAATGGGCAGAGTTTTTGAACTTATGGTTATGTATGGTTATAAAGGTAAATAAGTAGTCTGCTTATTAAGGAAAAAAATGTAATGTACTTAATAAAAAATCAATTTTTGTACAGTTATATTTTTATGGTGCACATTTTACTGAGTAGCTAACTTTCCTAAACTCCCACATTTCTATCTTTATTTTTCTCTGTAGGGAGATTCCCGAAATCTTCCATTTTCTGAGAATGTGAGTGCTGTTACGAAATTAGACTTTTCAGATACAGTGGTGCAGCAGAAGTTGGACGATATCAAGGATCGAATCAAGAGAGAAATAAGGAAAGAACTGAAAATCAAAGAGGGAGCTGAAAATCTGAGGAAAGTCACAACAGATAAAAAAAGTTTGGCTTATGTGGACAACATTTTGAAAAAATCCAATAAAAAATTAGAAGAATTGCATCATAAGTTACAGGAACTAAATGCACACATTGTTGTATCAGATCCAGAAGATGTTACAGGTATGTTATGTATTTTATTTGTTTATATGGTATACTGATAAGAGATGTATCATTTTTTTTAAATGGCTAGCTTTGTGATATATAGTTTTCAGCTTTTCTGAAAATACAGGGACTGTATTTTCTCTTAACAGTTAAGGTCTTGTTTATATTCTATTCAGAAGTGTGTAGAATTGATAGATATGAAAATTGAAACGTTTACTTAGAGATGAATAACTCTGCTGTCTACTCTCTTTTCCTCTGTCAGTAAGATATTACTTAGAGTTTTTTTCCAATATTGCTGTTGTATTGAATCAACCACATGCTTTTACCTAATGCATCCTTGTGGTCATCAGCAGGAGTTTGCCAGATAACTTTCTAAAGTTAAAAATGCATTCTGTGACTGAGGGCTATTTTTATTCTTTGCAAATATAATTAATCAAACCTATGACCTTTGTGCTTTAAGCAATTGAATTAACAACTAAACCACCAGGCATAATGTTTTATTATAAAAGAAGAAGATAATTTTTAAAACCCGAACATTACTATTTTTTCTTAAATATAGAAAATAAAAGGAAAATATAACTTATAAGTCCAACCTAAGAGCATAATTTTTAAACAATAGAATTAACAAAATGTTCATGTTGGAAATTTTTTTAGTGGTACAGAAAGTAAAAATAGAAAAAGCACCTCTCTCCACTCTAGGCCTTCTCCCTAAAGATAGCATTACTAACTTTTTTGCTTATCCTTCCAGAAAAAAATTTCCATCTTTGTACCAGTACATTCATATATATAATTATTTCTAAAAGTTTTTACTTGAAAAAAAATCATATAATACACATTTGATCTAATACTTTTGTCTTTGCAAAGATGATACTTTGAACACGGTATTTAATCTTTTCAATCCTCTATTTCTTCATTTGCAAAGAAAAGAAATGATGTATGTAGAAGAGTAGTAATGTGTCTAGCACTGTAGAAATTATAGAAGAAACTGTAACTAGGCAATAAGAAATTATAGATAAGAGTAAAATTAAATTTGATTAACAAAATACTATATAAATTTGACTAAGAACCTCAATCTCAAAGTTGCATAAAATACTTTTGATATTCAGTGTACTTGACAGAACTTCTTTTTAATGCATTAATTTTAACATCTGGGACTTAACTTATGGATTTCATTTGGAGACACTATGTAGAGATTTCAATCTTGTAAGAATAATAGAATCTTGAAAATTAAAGAAATCATAGAGGAACAAGCCTTCTTATTTTAGATCCTAAATAATCCCAAAGATATGAATAAATTTGCTCAGAATCAAAATGCTAGCTAAGAAGTCTTCAACTCATTTAGTATTTTCTTACCAGCATTATATTATTTATTATAATTACATTATAAGTGGAAATTTGTATTATGAAAATGCTTTTTTTAGTAATGTCTTATAAACTTAGAAATAGTCTGTTCTGTTGGAACTCTGCCGAGCTCTACATTTTTTGCCCATTACTTCTTTCAGAGAGGTCTAAAATAAGAAATGGCACTGGAGCTTTAAACTCTGTTTATTTAGAGAAAACATTTTCCTCCTCACAGAATACTGATAAGTACCTTGTAATTGAAATACAGAAGAGTTTTTGCCCACAAAGTCCATTTGGTTTTCGCAGTCCCTTAAAAAATTTTTTAACTCTACTGAAGTACAAATTACCTATGATAAAATGCACATATATAAGTGTATGGTTTGATGAGTTTTAACTCAGGTAATCATCAATACAGCCAGTGGCCCTGAAATTTTCCTTCATTTCAGAGGTTCTCTGGTATACATACTTCTCAGTCAGTCTCCAAATTCCTGCTGGATTTAGGCAACCTCTGGTGTACCTTCTATCACTTTAGATTTGCCTTTTGTAGAGTTTCATATAAAGAATTGATCTTTAAGTCCTACTATCAAATTCCTTTTCTCCCTGAAATGACAGTTTGGATATTATTGTGAAATCTTCCCTGACTTTCTCTGATTATCTTCTTTGTTCTACTTTGCCCATTCGTTATTTTATTATATTGTATTATACATGTTTAATATCAGTTATTAAACTGAATACCCCTTGAGGGCAGGGATATGTTTTTATTCACCTATTTTTAAAGGCTTATCATAGAGCCTGGAACATGGTAGCTATTTAGTCGTGAATATTATATCTCAAAAATAAAAAATAAAAATCCAGCAAATAAAGGTTTTGTGTTAGTTGTAATTAATACTAAAGCATAATTTATCAGGGTACTTTAAAAACTTAATAACTTGGAAATTTAGAGAAAGCACGCAATAGTAAAGCCATGTTATGAGACTTAAAGACATTAAAGTCTTTAAGATCCCTAAAAATGGGTACCAGAAATTTTAATGATGGGAACCATTTTCATAACACAGGAGCTAATTTTTAAAAGTTTTCCCATAACTGATGCTAACAATTTGGTAAAATTTCCAAATGTTAGTTTAAAAATCCAATGTGTCTTTTTTTTTTTTTAAACAAAGTCTTAAATAAAAGTTTTAAGATAAAGATATCCAGAAACTTTCTTTACTAATCATTTTTAGTATTGACTTTTCAGATAATTTTAGGGTAAATGTTACATGAAACATAATTTTCTACTGTGCCTTCTTAATTCTTCAGCTTGTTTGGAATAAACTTGACAAGTTGCTTAAAATTTGAATTTATGTAAAAAGCTAGTTTTTGCAATTGGCATAGTCACACCATTTGGTAATAAGGTTTTTTTCTTTTTCCCTTATTATTGATATGACAGCATTAAAAGCACCACCAACAGCACAGGAGTAAAGGTCGTTCAACTTTAATTTTAGATCAAATTGCTATAAAATTTTACATTTTTTACGTTGCATAATAAGGTAAACAAAATTATTTTAGATTATGTACAAGAAGATTCAAGAACATAGTACTTTCAGTTCTCTAAAGTACAGACGTTTTCCCAACTTACACTAGTTCAACTTATGTTTTTTTCAACTTTACGATGGTGCAAAACCAGTACACATTCAGTACAAACTGTACTTTAAATTTTGAATTTTGATTTTTTTTCTTGGGCTAGCGGTATGTATGGCACGATGCTCCCTTGTGATTCTGGGCCGCGACAGCTCCTAGTCAGCCACGCGATCACAAGGGTAAGCAACCAATACTCCACTGTGTGCTGTGTTGCTAGCATTTTTTGAATTTTATGTTTTTGTATCCCATCATGTCTCCAAATCACAAGGGTAAGCAACCAATACTCTACTGTGTGCTGTGTTGCTAGCATTTTTTGAATTTTATGTTTTTGTATCCCATCATGTCTCTAAAACAGCCATCTGAGTTTTCTGCTTCTGATGAGAAGAAGAAAGCAATTACTCTTGATGAAACTCAAGATAATTGCCCAAATGTAGGCTAAAGAAAATGTGTTACATTTAAGGTAGACTGGGCTACTCTGTGATGTTGGGTAGGTTAGGTGTATTACATGCATTTTCAATTTGGGATGTTTTTCAACTTACGATGGGCTTATCAGAATGTAACCCCATTGTGTAAATCCAGGAGCATCTATATGTGGATTAATAACAGAAGTATTTGGCTGATTCTTGTTATCTTGGGGATAGATATGTAAGCAGAATCAATGACTCGAAGAAGGACAAATCTTAAGTCTGTATTGTATAAATGATTACAATAAGTATTGGGTCATTGGAAAAGTCATGACCCATTTTTGCAATGAAAAATAGAAAAATAGGCATGACTTTTCCGACAACCCGATAGTAAGTAATGAGGCCTGCTCTTAATTCACCTCTGCAATAATAACTCTATCAATCTTTAGTTTCTTATTTGTTTAGTTTCTTATTAATCTAAAATAAGGGTTTTTATCAGATCAACTTTAATACTTTTAACTATAAAACTCTGAAATGTTATAACATCAAGATCTGATGTTTTGGAACTTTTTTATAAAATATGTGTATTTATTCTTAGGAATGGTAAGAAATGAATTTTTTTATGTTCTCTCTATGCCCGTGATATTCTGAGCTTCCTGTTCACCTTTTTTTTTTTCCTTTCTTGTTACATCTTCCCATTTCCATCTTCTCAGACCCCACCAAACTTAAATTATTTTTATCTATTGAGGTACTGAATACTTGAATCTAGAATACCCAGATGGGAAGTATTAATTTAGTATAGAACTAATAGTATTGGGATTTTTTTTGGAGCTAACTTTGGAAATTCTTCTAAATTCTGAAGATACAATTATATTGTGGGAGTTTTCTTTCTTAATGACAGAAATTCAGTTTATGAAGTCTTTCTTGAATAAACAGAAGAATTTAATTTAATTTTTATTTTTCATCTATCCACCTAAATGTGGCATAGAAATTATAGTTGAATTTATATGTATTAAAATAAGTGTGGAATCTGTGACCTGGTTGGCTATGTCATTTCTACGTATTCTTTATTTCTGATTGAATTTCCCATTTCGAGGTAAATGTTTTGTATTAAGTTGAGAACTCTTAAGGAAAGGATTGCCGTTCATTAGCAAGTGACCATTAATTAGCAAATCACTTTTAATATCCCTGGATTCATTTCCTTATCTTTAAAATCATGATATTAAATGATCTGTAGATTCCTGGCACTTGAATTCTTTGATGATATACTTTTAAAAAAAACTTAATACACAGTAAAATTGATTCTTTTTGGGGATACTTTCCCTTCTTTTTTGGGATACTTTCCCATAAATTTTAATATATGTATAGGTCCCTCTAACCACCACCACAGTCTGGCAAAGGAACAGTGCTATCCCTTGGCAGTCACACTCTCTCCCCACTTCATATCCCCTGGCTACCACTGGTCTGTTCTGTCACCATAATTTGCTATTCAGGAATATCATATGAATGGAATCATAAAGTATATAACCTTTTAAGACTGACTTTTTCACTCAACATATTGTTTTTTGATATTCATCCAGGTTTTTGCACTTATCAATAATTCATTCTTTTTTATTGCAGAGTAGTAATTCATTGTATAGATTTACCAGTTTATCCATTCACCAAGAGTGGTAGGGTTGTTTTCCAGTTTCTGGCAATTTTCAGTACAGCCATGTGACTACCCATGAACAGGTTTTTGTGTGAACATGTTTCATTCAGTTCACTTTGGTGAATACTTAAAAGTGTGATTGCTAATTCATGTTAGGGTATGTTTAGCATTATAAGCAACTGACAAAATATTTTCCAGAAGGAGTATTCATTTTTTATTGTCACCAGCAATATATGAGAGTTCTAGTTTTTCACATCTTCTCCAGCCCTTGGTATTGTTAATACATATTTTTAACCAGTCTAACAGGTGTATAGTGGTTGGTGATATACATTATTGTAATCAGAGGGAGGAAAGAAGAAAAATCAAGTAGCGTCAGCTTATGGAGAATTTACAAAAGGAAGAAGGAAGAAGTCTTCCCTACCATGAGATGGATACAAATGTGTGGTTTTCAAATATTAAGATCTAGTATAAGAAGTACAAGCAGTTCTGAAATTTTTAATGCCTAAGTTGCTTATTTCGCCTTAAACAAAAAAAGTTACAGCCTACAATTTTATCCATGCTTTTTTGATAAAATATTTAAAAAGCTAAACCAGAGATTGTACTAGCAATAAAATAGTTCAACAAAATTACTGTAGTTGGTAACTTCTGACAAAGGTCATGCTGATTAAATATTAGAATAACAGATTAAGCATCCATTAATAATAAGTGAGCATTCATTATAATCTGAGCAGGTTCCAGATAACTTTATAACATAAGCATTATCTGTTTAAGATTTCGGGGTAATATAAACAGTTAATATAACTATAACAAATGGCAAGACTGGAGAAGTTTATTTTTAAAATATCAACTTATAAGTACCAAGTAAAAATGTTGACCAATGAACAGTAACTAGGAGACTTACAGATGAAAGTTTGTGAAGGATCTAAATAAACTAATGCTTCAACATACTACTACTTTTATTAATTTAGATTTGGCTAGGTTTATTTCAACAATTTTCTTCCTTTCTTTTTTTTTGGTGCAGTAAATACCCTTGATGCAGGAGTAGGTATTCTAGCTGTTCAAGTACCACTTTATGAATATTGAGCATTGGTAGATAGCTGGCTATAAAAGAAAAGACCAAAGGTTTTATGATCTGAGATCTCATCCCAGCTGTACGATTACATAGTTGTGTGGTTGTTTACCACTTGCAACCGCTTCAGGACTTGTTTTTTATCATTTGTAAAATAAGGAGGATAGACTATGTATGCCCTTTCTAGACTACTGTTTTGTGGGAAAAAAAGATGTTTTAATAACTTGAGGAAAAGATCAAGTGAGTCATCCAAGTTCTTCCAATTTTGAACAGGAAACCCCTGTTTGGAAGTAAGTAAAGTCGGAGGAAGTTTTTCTGGGACTGAGAAATAAAGCCCTTAAGGTCATTTATCTTACTAACCTCCAAGACAATCAAGGAACCAGTTTAAGGTTTGGGCCTTACATAATTAGGAGCCTTCTGAGGACGTTGATTGCTCCTGTGTTCTACAACGAATTCATCTTGAAATCCAACTACTCAGTTGTGGTTTTTGTTTTGTTTTTGTTTTTGTTTGTATTTATTTATTTTAATTAGTTTCAGGTGTACAAACAGTGCAATAGTTATACTTTTTGCCCCTCAAAGTGACAACCCCCTCCCCCAATTCACCACCCCACTCCTCCCCCCATATCATATATATCTACTACAGTTCCTCTGACTCCCTTCCACAGTATAATCCACATCCCATAACTATGTATATATTGAATTACAGTTGGTATACAATATTATACAACATCAGCTTCAGGTGTACAGTGCAGTGATCAAGCCTCTTGTTAGGGAGACCATTTCATGGATGGAGTAGAGGCTTGATCAGTTGTGGTTTTAAGAAAAAAACAAAAGCACCAGAAACATCTTATCTGTTTTTTTGGTTGTTTTTTAAATTTATTTATTTATTTTTAATTAGCTTCAGGTGTACAACACAGTGCAATAGTTATACTTTTTACCCCTCAAAGTGACAACTCCCCCCTCCCCCATTTGGCCACCCCACTCTTCCCCACCATCACTGCACTGTACACCTGAAGCTGAGGTTGTATAATATTGTATACCAACTATAATAGAATATATAGATAGTCACAGGATGTGGATCTTATTTGTTGCTCTACACATTGTTGGGGAAACTGCTAATGAATTCCGATTTTACTCATCATTACGGCCTTGGAAAATCTCATCCCTGGGAAGATTTTAAACACATCATATTTTCTGGTACTACCAACATGGTATCTGAAGCCAAGATGGGTTTTCCAGCCTTATAGCCTTATAGGTATTACCCAAATATGCCCTATCAGCTTTGCCTCTCTCATCATGTTTAAAATTGAACTCTCCTTTCCTGGAACACTACCTCTAAATTTTTCCCTTTCTTTTCTGTCCTGTTAAATAGCATAACCCTAGTAATCCATAACTAAAAACCTGACTTTTACTAAGATGCATTCTTTTCGTTGTACTTTTCACTCTCCATCGTAAATCTGTATGTCAAGTCACCAAGCCCTATAAACTCTTATGACATAGGTCTCAAATCTACATCTCCTCTCCGTTCTTAACTGCTAAAGCCTACAGGTCCAGTATTTCTCTAATCCAATCTAAGCACTGCTGCTACCAATACTTTTTACCTAATACTCAGGTTTGATCCTTTGTTTTCTTGCTTTAAACCTTTGAGTGGCTCTCCATTCCCTGCAGAATACAATACAAATTTGAAGCATGACAGAGATGCCCTTCATATAATCTGGCCTCTGCCTATTACTTCAACTTCTGCTGCTCCCTAATCTAGTTTTCTCATTTTTCCTCTTACCATTTGCTCTTTTTTACCTCTATGTGTGTGTGTTTAGTTGGCAGAATATAAGAAGTGGATATATAGGTATATTGGTATATTATACCAATATGTGTATATGGTATATTGTAAATACACCTTTGCAGTATATTTGAAAAATGTTCATATATCCACCTATATACTCTTGAATATATAGATACATGTACCCATGTATATACAGGTTGCAAAATGTATATGTATATAAATACCTGACTTGTAAGCTCTTTGGAAGACTAATATTGTCGCTATTTTGTCCCCAGTCTTGTGCACAATACCTGGATATATGTGATATAATTAATTCCCTGTATTCCCTCTATTCAAAATCTAGTATGGTTTGTTTGTCAGCTAGACTCTTCACACCATACAACAAACTTAGAACCTTTAACTCCAATCTGCTTAACTCCATTTGACTTTTATTCCATTGCTGTCCATGTTCTAGTTCTATTATGTTATCTCCAATTCCACAAATTAGATCTAGTTATTTTATATAGTCATTGGTGGTTTATAGTTGCCCGCATATTTATCATTTTCTTTCTCCCTAGCTTCTTTAAAGATATTCTTTGTCAGTAGTGTTCTGCTCTTTGAGTATAATTGTATAGATTTCCTTTCATTTGATCTGCTTGGGATTTGCTGGGTTTCCTGAATCTAAGATTTGTGTATTTCACTGGTTATGGGAAATTCTTAGCCTCTATGTCTTTGAGTATTGGGGGCTAGGAGAAGGCAGTGCATGGTGCACATAACCCAATCCCAGGACAGATATTACTAGACATTGTTACTGTGCTTCTGAGAATGCTTTTACTTTTACTTTACTTACCTTCTCCTAGCCCCCAACTGCACGTGAGACTGAGAAATCTTGTGGTGTTTTGGTTTGGTTTGGTTTCATTTGGTTTGGTTTGTTTCCCCCATTAACCTGCCTCTTATTTTAAGCAAGAGAGAATGACATTGAGCATGCGGTTTTAAGTTAGGCAATCTGTAGTGTCAGGTACTTTAAAGATTACAAATACTATTTAATTCTTCTACAACTCTAATTTATTTGAGATATCTTGTAGCACTTTGAAATTTATTGATAACTGTTATTTTTTCTTTAGTTATTTTGGTGAAATTACCGTTTCTTTGGATGTTCTCCACTTTACATAATTTTCAAATTTATTGACATAATTTATAATATCAGTGTATTATTCATTTAAAATCAGGATATATCTGTAGTAGCATTCCATCTTTCATTGCTAATATTGGTATGTTTTTCATTTTTCTTTCTTGACCACTTTTCTTGTCATATTATTAGTCTGCGTCCTTCATAAAAAAAAAAACTTTAGCTCTACTGATTCTTTCTTTTGTGTGTTTCTATCTTGTTAATCTCTGCCCTAATCTTTATTACTTCCTTTTTCCCCACTCTCTTTGGAATTATTTGGCTATTTTTTTAAACTAACTGTGATATATGCTTAGTGCTTTAAATTTGTTCTTTTCTAATATATTCATTCAATCAAGGTTTATAAATACCCTCTACGTATTGCTTTAACTGCATCACAAACGTTTTGATATGTAAAAGTTTTTTTAATTTATATTTATTGAAAATGTCAATAAATTAACATTGTGTACGTTTAATATATACAACCTACTGGTTTGGTATATTTATATATTGCAATTTGATTATCAATAGATGGAGCAAATGCCTCTATCATTTCACATAATTATTTCTTTTTTGTAGTGGGAACAATTAAGATCTAGTCTCTTAGCAACTTCAAAGTTTATGATACAGTATTGTTGTCTACAATCACTATGCTTTGCATTAGCTTGCAGGACTATCTATTAATTCTAAATTTGTACCCTTAAAAACATCTCCCTGTACCGGCCGAGTGGCGCGGTGGTTAAGCGCTGGCTTGGGAAGCCAGCGGCCCCGGTTCGGTCCCACATATGAGGGCCAGTGACACTGCCCTCAGAAAACAAACAAACAGACAAACAAAAACAAAATCCAGAATTTCTGTTGGGCCGGCCAAGTGGCGCGGTGGTTGGGCGCTGACTTGGGAGGCCAGCGGCCCCAGTTCGGGTCCCACATATGAGGGCCAGTGACACTGCCCTCAAAAAAAAAAAAAAAAAAAAAATCTCCCCAATTTCCTTATCCTCCATCCTCTGGTAAGCGCCGTTCAACTGTCTGTTTTTACAAGATCTCGGGTTTTTTAGATTCCACATATAAGTGGTATCATACAATATTTGTTTTTCTGTCTGATTTATCTCACTTAATATAATACCCTCAAGCTCTCATGTTATTGCAAATGGCAGAATTTCTTTCTTTCTCATTGCTAAATAATATTCCTCTGTGTGTGTGTGTGCGTGCGTGCGTGCGTGTGCGCGTGCGTGCGTGTGCGCGTGCATACCACACCCTTATTCATTTATCTATTGAGGGACACTTAGATTGTTTTCATATTTTAGCTGTTGTGAGTAATGCCACAATAAACATGAGGCTACATAGATCTCTTTGATATTCTGTTTCCATCTCCCTTAGATATATAGCTATATACTCAGGCATGGGACTGCTAGATCATATGGTAGTGCTACTTTTAATTTTTTGAGGAACCTCCATAGTGGCTGCACCAATTTACATTCCCTTATCTCTACAGCCTCAACAACACTTATCTCTTCTTGATGATAACCATCCTAACAGGTGTGAGGTGACATCTCTTTGTGGTTTTGATTTACATTTCCCTGGTAATTAGAGATGTGAACTCTTTTCACGTACTTGTTAGTTATTTGGGATGGCTTTGGTTCCTCTGCCCATTTTTCAATCAGATTATTTTGTTGTTATTGAACTGTATCATTTCTTTAATATATTCTGGATATTAATCCCTTATCAGATAGATAATTGGCAAGTACAATATTTTCGTTTACTCTGTATGTTGCTTTTTAATTTTGTTGATTGTTTTTGCTGTGAAGAGCCTTTTTAGTCTGAAGTATATTGAGGTTATTTTTGCTTTCTTTGCTTGTGCTTTTGGTCTCATTGCTGTGACCAATGTTGAGAGCTTCTTTCCTACGATTTCTTCTAGGAGTTTAATAGTATCAGGTCTTATTTTTATGTCTTTGACCCATCCTGAGTTACTGAGTTCTGTCTGGCAATTACCAGATGCTAAGGTGGGTAAGACTCCTCCCAGGTCTCCTGGCCTATAGTGCTGGATACTGCAAATTCCACAAAGGCACTTTTGTTCATGGATGAATGCCTAATCCATTATTTAAAAAGGAGAAACATCTTATCCTGCCATGGTGCTGATATCCCTAAAGTTTCACTTAGTTTGAAATATTTTCGCATTTCCATTGTGTCTTCATCATCCTATTAGTTACTTAAATGTGTGTTCCTTAGTTATTAAGCATATGAGGATTTTCTAGTTATCCTTAATTGATTTCTTGATTAATTACACTGTGGTCCCTTGAAATTTGCTGGAACTTGTTTTATGGCCATATGTAATCAAGTTTTTCAGTGGTTTGTATGTGTCTGAAAATAATGCATATTCTTCACTTGTTGCATGTTCTTTGTTTATAGGTTAAACATTTAATTTTTATCTACTTATTCTATTAATTACCAAAAACATTGAGTTAATATTTAGTGGAATATGGAGTTGCTATTTTCTTTCTAATTCTGCCAATTTTTGCTTTATTTTGTAGCCATGTTATTGGGTACCTAAATATTTAAAATTGATAATTATCTTTCTGGTAAATTGAACCTTTTGTCATTATGAAATGACTTTTTTTTTTTTCTTTTTTATTTATTTATTTTTATTAGTTTTCAGTGTACAACACAATGCAATAGTTATACTCTTTACCCCCCAAAGTGAAAACCCCCCTCCCCCAGTTCGCCACCCCACTCCCTGCCCATATCATACATATCCATCACAACTCCCCTGACTCGCCTCCACAGCATACTCCACATCCCGTGACCACCCACATATTCAGTTGCAGTTGGCATACAATACTATACAACATCAGCTTCAGGTGTACAGTGCAGTGATCAAGCCTCTATTTCATCCATGAAGTGGTCTCCCTAACAAGACATGTGACTATCTGACACGCCACAAACTTTTGACACCATTATTATAGTCCCCGAACTGTGGTTCATATCCCTGTGGCAATATTGTAGTTGTCTAGTTATGCTGTCTAATCCCTTCCCCTTCCCCCATCCCACCCCCCAACTAGCAACCCTCAGTTTTTCCTCTACATCTATGAGTCTGTTTACTTTGATCGTTCACTCAGTTCTTCAGACTCCACACACAAGTGAGATCACATGGTACCTGTCCTTCTCCGACTGACTTATTTCTCACAACATAATAGTCTCTTCACAACAATATCAATTACATTCCCAGAACTGCCCCCATAACCCTGCGGCAACATTGTAGTCCCACATATACTGTCCAAAACCTTCCCCTTCTCCCTCTTCCCCACTCCCTCCCAACCAGCAACCATCAGTTTTTCCTTTATATCTGCTTGATATGACATCAATCTTCTTAAATTGTCTCTCTGGGTTAGCTTGTTTACCCCTTTCTTTTGTTTAAAAAAGTCCTTTTAACATTTCTTGCAATGCTGGCTTGGTGGTAATGAATTCCTTAAGCTTATTCTTTTCTGAGAAGCTCTTTATTTCTCCTTCAATTTTAAGTGATAGCCGTGCTGGATAGAGCAATCTTGGTTGTAGGCCTTTATTTTGTGTCACTTTGAGTATCTCCTGCCACTCCCTTCTGGCCTGCAGAGTTTCTGTAGACAAGTCAGCTGTTAGTCTAACAGGAGTTCCTTTGTATGTAACCTGCTGTCTTTCTCTTGCAGCCTCTAGGATTCTGTCTCTGTCTTTAACCTTTGCCATTTTCACTATGATGTGTCTTGGTGTGGACCTGTTTGGGTTCAGCTTGTTTGGAACCCTCTGCACTTCCTGGGCATGTATGTTGATTTCCTTCACCAGGGTAGGGAAGTTTTCAGTCATTATTTTTTCAAATACCTTTTCGACCCCTTGCTTCTTCTCTTCTCCTTCTGGTATCCCTATGATTCGAAGGTGGTTGCGCTTCATCTTGTCCCATAGGGCTCTTAAACTATTTTCATTGTTTTTTATTCTTTGGTCTTTTTGCTGTGCCAACTGGGTGAGTTCTGCTATTTTATCTTCCAAATCGCTGACCCGCTCCTCTGCTTCATCTACTCTACTGGTGATTCCTTCGAGTGTGTTCTTCATTTCAGTTATTGTATTCTTTAGTTCTAACAGGTTGTTTTTTATGGTTTCCCTATCTTTCTTTATGTCCTCGCTAAGTTCCTTAAACATTCTTATCATCAGTGTTCTAAACTGTGTCTCTGAAAGGTTGTATCCCTCTGTTTCATTTGGTTCCATTTCTGGAGGTTTCTTCTGATCTTTTACTTGTGACATGTTTCTTTGTTTCCCCATTCTGGCTGTCACTCTGGGATTGCTTTGATGTATTAGATAGATCACCAGGAGAGCCCTGGCTGGATTACCCAGGCACACAGCTCACGGCCCAACACTCCCAGGAGCACTCCCAGTCTCAGCCTGTCCCAATCAACCGCTCGCAGATCAGGCCGAGCAGCCCGACAACCAATCACCAGCCTGGCAACTCTGCAAGCGCAGTGTGGAAAGCAGAGACCCAAGGCGGCTTGCGTGCTCCCGCGTCTCAGTGAGCAGCCTGTTGGAGTCGGATCACTCCCACTAGGCGTTTTCCTGGCAACACAGCACAAGCCGAGCGGAGGGTGGGGATCCGAGGTGGATCGCGCTCCCGGGTCTCAGTGAGTCGCAGTAGGAGCCGGAGGGCACCGCCCTATGTTTCCCTGGCAACGCAGTATAAGCCGGGCGGAGGGTGGGGATCCAATGCCGCACGCACGCGCGCACGCACGCACGCACGCACGCACGCACTTCGCCAATTCCACCAGACCAATTAGGTCTCTGACCTGATCCTTCGTGGGAGGGCCCAAGCCCGACAAAATGGCGCCCTCCTTACACCACTCGCGTGCAAGCTCCGCACCACGGGAACAACAATCCAAAAACCTCCAGCCTTTGCACCAAAGGTGCTCAGCTCAGTCCGTCCCCGCAGGCTCCCGGCTCACACAGCCACTCCCTCCATCAGGAAGCAGGTAAGTGCTCACCGGCAAGCAAGCCCGGGCGCCGGCCCCACTGATTCTCCAGCCGCTCTTAGCCTCACCAAGCTGAGGAAAGAGAGTCCTTACTAATTTATTGCCGGCTATCTTAGAACTCCTCTTCCCGGCAAAGGAGCTCTGGGCTGGTGAGCTTGGGGTGCGGCCGGAGGGTCTCTCCCCCAACCAGACAAGCTTCCCACGACTGGGGCTTCCCTCACGGGGCTCGCCCTCTCTCGTCTCCGCCCGTCCTACCAGACCCGACGTGGCCTCCTCTTTAAGTTCTTCGTTTAGTGGTTCTGTTCCTCCAGTGTTCCGGGGACCTCCAGGGTTGAATGCTGTATAATTTGGTTGTAATTTTGGTGTGATCCTGGGAGGCAGTTAGCACAGCGTCTGTCTATTGCGCCATTTTACCGGAAGTCCTGAAATGACTTTTTTATTTCCAATTATCTTTGCGCCTCAAAGCATCTCTTGTCTATTGTTAATATAGTTTTGGGGTTGGGGTATTTGATTGCATGAAATATCTTTTCTTTTTCATTTTAATTTTTATATCACTCATTAGATATATCTCTTATAAATAGCATATAGTTAGATGTGATTTTTTTTCATTTATTGTTACCCAGTCCAATGATTGTCTTTTACCTGGATTGTTTAGTCCATTATATGTAAATAATTACTGATATATTTGGGTTTATTTTTAATGACTTGTTTTGTGCTTTCAATGTTTTTCTCCCCTTCCTTGTCATTTTTATAGTATTTTTAAACATCAGTCAATTATTTTGGAAAGTTTAGCTAATTTAAACAGTACAACATGTGTACTTATCAAAGGTTAATCATTGTTTTTACCCATCTTCATACACTTCAGAGGCCTTAGAATGCCTCTGTTTACTCATATTCTGACATATATTATTGTTGCTTTAATTTTAATTTGGATTTTTAAAACCCTTCCATGATTTTTTAATTAATTTATACAGTGTTCATTTAAAGTCACTAATGTATAAACCATTTCCTTTGTTCTTCATTCCTTATTTCTCTTTTGTTATACTGTTTTGTATCACTTTTCTTCTTCCTAAAGTACTTCCCTTAGGATTTCTTTTTAAGAGTTTATGTTTGTAATATTTTTTCCATCTTTATCCAATAGTGTTATTATCGTTCTTGAAAGGTATTTTCACTGAATTTTCAATATAAGCATGGTAGTTATATCCTTTACATAAAGAGATGATTATTTTACCTTCTTCCAGCTTTCATTGTTGTTTTTGAAAAGTCTGCTGTCACTCTAACAGTAGCTACGTTGAAGGCACCTGTTTTCTGGCTGCTCTTAAAATTTTCTCTTTGATTTTTCTGAAGTTTTAACCATGATGTGTCCAGGTGTTGATTGTTTTTTTTTCCCCACTGTATAGATGCTCCTTGACTTACAATAGGGTTGCATTCCGATAATCCATCACTAAGTTGGAAATATCCTAAGTCAAAAATGCATTTAATACCCCTAACCAACCCAACATCATAGCTTAGCCTCACCTTCCCTAGACATGCCCAGAACACTTACACTAGTCTACAGTTGGGCACAGTCATCTAACACAATGAATACACTGCAGAGTGTCAGTTGTTTACCCTCATGATCACATGGCTGAGTGGGAGCTGTATCTTGCTGCTGCTTCCCAGCATCATGAGAGAGTGTCTCACCACATAGCACTAGTCCAGGAAAAGATCAAAATTCAAAGTACACTTTCTACTTAGTGTATATTGCCTTCACACCATCATAAAGCCAAAATATCATAAGTTAAACCATCATTAAGTCGGGGCCGTATGTATATTTCTGCTTGGAGTTGATTGGATATCCTGAATCTGTGGATTGGTAACTTGGCATAAGTTCTGAAAAACTTGTAGTAATTATCTCATCACATACTGCCTTTGCAACATCATTATTCTCTTTTCTTCCAAAACACAATAAGATATAGTTATGTTGTGGGGTTTTTTTTGCCCTTTATGTTTCTTAACCTCCCATTTTTTGTCTTTTCTCCCTTTTTAAACTTACTATTTTTCAGTACTAATCTTCTATTTTTCTATTTCTAATCTAGTAAACTTATCCAATAAAATAGTTAAAAATAAGTCCCAGCACTCAGGATGCTTATAGTCTCAGAGGGAAAATAGACATGAAATACATCATTACAATACTATATTATGGACATTTCAATGGACGGGGGTGGGGAATGTCTTTTGAAGATATATTAGAAGGAGCACTGGATTAGATTGGGATATGGTTAGAGGTTTCCTGAAGAAAATAACACCTATGCTGAATTAACAATAGTGTAGAGGAAGGCAAGTGCATTGCATTTTTCAGAGGTAGAGACTGATTTTTTTTTTAACTGAACATAGAATTTGACAGAAAAATAGTAGTGGAAAGTTATCTTAGAGCTAGTTAGCATAAGGCCTTTAATCCCTAGCTATGAAGGTAGGACTTTATTTGAGGCCTCTTTGATCTAGGATATAAACAATATATAGATATAGATATATATTAAAAGCTTTTGTGGGCCGGCTGAGTGGCGCGGCGGTTAAGCGCTGGCTTGGGAAGCCAGCGGCCCCGGTTCGGTCCCACATGTGAGGGCCAGTGACACTGTCCTCAAAAAAAAAATAAATAAATAAAAATAAAAGCTTTTTATTGAATTTCTATAACATTGTAGAATTGTATGATAATATTTAGAAGGTTAAAAGTATGCACAATTATTGTAATGCATCCCTCCTTCCCCTCAAAAAAACTGGTTTGGTATTTAGAACAATAGAATCAGCAACTGTAGAGTTGTCTTTAGTCTTAATCATGAGGTATAGTTTTTTTAAGTGGTAAAGTATGTACTTAAGAGTAGATTCATCGTTTGTTCTTATAATTGAAAGGCAGGTCTTAGAATGGAAAAATAATTTCTTTTTTCTTCTTTTTTTTTTTTTTTTGAGGGCAGTGTCACTGGCCCTCATATGTGGGACTGAACCGGGGCTGCTGGCTTCCCAAGCTAGCACTTAACCACCGTGCCACTCAGCCGGCCCCAATAATTTCATTTTGTAGTACTGTAACTTACCATAACCTTATAAGGAAGAAACTGGAGAGAATAATAGTAGGTTAAAATGGAAAATAGGTGAAATCTGAAGAAGCAAAATGGTTTCCTGATTTCTAAATGAGTAAAAAGAGTGGGCTTTATGAAACCAGATATATCTAAAGTTAAATTTCTCCCTTGGTGCACACACTTTTGAGAGCTTTCCAAATTACTTAACCTCTCTGAGTTTGGGGGATGGTGGACGTGTTTGTTTGTAAAACTCTTTGTGGGTTCTTTTGAAGATTAAATGAGCAGTAATGCCAGCTTCTTAACAACTTTAACATTTTACTGAGCCCTACATATTGGCCTAAGCACTATACAGGCTTTTTCTTCACAGTAACCCCTAGCTTGTGACTAAGGAAACTGAAACACAGAGATGTTAAGTAAGTATATCATCAAGACCACACCAATAAGTAGCAACCACAGTATTTTAACCAAGGCATTCTGACCTCAAGAACCATTGCCATTCATTGTTATTTCTTATGTCTTGTAATCCTTATTATTAGTGAAACTGAGAATATAGTTTTCCATAGGAATAGTGTTATTAATAGGTATTATAGTGTTAGATATTACAAATTCAGACTATTAAAATCAATAGATATTTAATGTCTTAGTACAACCTGCTTCAATGTGCAAAGAATTTCTTATATAGTATCTTTAATAGATTATAATCTAGCTTCTAAGTAAATGCTTCCAGAGATGAGGGATTTTATTAATTTTAAGGCAAACCATTTCGTTGCTAGGTAACTCAAAATGTAAGGAATTTCCCTTTATCCTGTGATAAAATTTTTGCCCTTACTACCTTTACCCATTGATTGTAATTTTCTACCCTGTGGAGAAACAGTAAGTGGATAACTTCTTTTTCATTGACAAATGTTTAAATGTTTAGGCAAGAATCATTTCTCTTTCTCACCCTAAGATAAACACCATCAACTATTTTGCAAATAACAGATTTCCATACTCTTTTTTTTTGTTTGTTTATTGAGGGCAGTGTCACTGGACCTCACATGCGGGACCCGAACCGGGGCCACTGGCTTCCCAAGCCAGCACTTAACCACTGTGCCACTCGGCTGGCCCTCCATACTCTTCTTAACTGAGGGCCTTCTGCTCTAAATGCATTCCAGTTCTTTTTAAAAATGTGCTTATTATAAATTATATACCAAATTTTGTGTGATTTTGATTTCTTATAGGAGTCTTGTATCATTTATGTAATAATAAAGGAAGAAAACCTTACTGTTCACAGATCTAGATACACTTAACTTCAATCATTACTATAATAGGCAGTTAATTTATGGACTCAACAGAGATATACTTCTACTTCCTACAGTGACTACTCCTAGTTAATGTTTATTGAATATTTATTATGCACTATGCCCTTTTCTAAGCTCTTTACATATAACTTACTTAATCACAGCAATCCCGTGAGGTAGATTTAACAGATGACAAAAATGAGGCACAGCTCTATGAAGTAACTCATTTCGTATTACATAGTTTGTACTGAATCTCAGTGTCAGTATTGATACTGAAATGTAGGCACTCTTAACCACTATAGTACTACTGTATATATACTAGTATGTGCGTGTGTCTTAGTTTGGCTGCTTTAACAAAATACCATAGACTGGGTGGCTTAAACAACAAAAATTTATTTCTCAAGTTCCTGGAGGCTAGGAACTCTGTGATCAAGGTGCCAGCATGGTCAGAATTCTGGTGAAGGCCTTCTTCCTGGTTTGTAAAAGACATCTTCTCATCGTATCCTCACATGACAAAGAGAGACTGCCCTCATGACCTAATTACGTCCCAACGGCCCCACCTCCAAATACCTTTACATTATGGCGTCAACGTATGAATTGTATCCCTAGCAAACATTCTGTCCATAGTAAAATGTTAAGTAGTTCTTTTGTGAGCCTAATCTGAAATCTAATCTACCTTTTATATCAGTTTTCTATAAGAATATGTCACTTAAAAAATCAAGAATATGTCACTTAAAAAATCAAGTGGCTTGGGAAGTCAGCGGCCCCGGTTCGGATCCCACATATGAGGGCCAGTGACACTGCCCTCAAAAAAAAATCAAGTTCTGTAATTTGGGTAATTCCGTTTACAATAGAAACCTTTCCTGATGAATCCCAGCTAATAACTGTGTGACTTTGCTTGTTTCCTGATGTGTAAAATGTGGATAATATCTGTCTCAAAAGGTTATTTTAAGGATTAATATGCATATATACATGTTTGTGTGTGTATAATTGTGCTGTTATATATGTAAGTACGCATGTGTACACAAAAACCTAGTATAGTTGTTCACAGGGCTTTTAAATGGCAAGAAGGCAGCATAGCACAGCAGTTATTAAGGTAGACTTGGGAACAGAATTGACTAGCTGTTTGACCTTGGGCAAGTTACTTCTCTGTGCCCTGGTTTTCATTCTGTAGAATGGGTGTAATGCTTGTTATAGAGCTGTTCCTGAGGATTAATGAGTTTATAAAACACTTAGATCAGGACTAATACTTTGTAAAGTGGTATATAAATCATAAAATAGTATTAGTTTACATCAATATCTAGCATAGTGTTTGTTTTTTTGTAAGTTAATTAACAAATTATGTTTGAATATTTTGAACTAGTGAATTTTAAAAAGGAGTATACAGTTAAATATGAAACATATTCATTAAAGTCAGTCATATCTTTTTTTGCAGAGGAGAGGAGGGAACCTTGAAGCACAAAGGTTAAGTAACTTACAGTTTAGACAGTTTTCCAGTGATTACCAAGTAACTTACCAGGTACCAGACCTGGTTTAGTTATAAATAACCAGGTCTGCTAGCTTCCCCACCCCGCCATAAACAAGGGACCTAGTGAAGATAAAACACAAAATAATGGATTTCAGTATGAAGAATTTTGGTTACATGGTAGGATTATTAGAAGTGTTTCAACAGTGATAGGTTATCCAGAATAATTGAGCAAGTTCTACTTGAAGTTTTTGTATTTATTTTAAAATAGAAGTATCACAGTATGCTTTACGAGAAGCCATGGACTTGAATTTTTGGTTTTCCTACACAGCCTCCTATTATCAATGTGATATCATTTAATCAATATCCTTGAAACATTTTCCATTGTGACTGAACATCCCCATAGTAGAAGACAAAATGTGAAAGCTTTTATGTGTATGCTTAGGTTATTACTAACTAATGCATTGTATTTGAACATGCTTCGTTCTCTAACTAATAGGTAATGAATAGGGAATTTAGTTTAGTTGTTGAATTGACTAGTAAAATTGATTTGATTTAATTTAAAACTACTGTTGGAAGAACTTTGGGCAATGAGCTATCTAACTGAGCTTGAGACTCCATGTAATCACTTCTACAGTATCTCTGCCAGATAGTTTTGCAACTCTACTTAAATATTTTCTTGACTTGAATTCTTGTGTTATCTGTAAGCATAAGGAAATTCCATTTATGTGACTTGAATATCATCTCAAACCCTATAATTCTTTATTCTTTGAAAATATTAGCTTCTAATTTTAAGCAACTTGTCCTAGGAAGTAATTTTAACATGCTGTTTAATTTACAGATTGCCCAAGAACTCCAGACACTCCCAGTAGTGACCCTCGTTGTTCTACCAGCAATAATAGATTGATGGCCTTACAGAAACAATTGGATATAGAACTTAAAGTAAAACAAGGTGCAGAGAACATGATACAGATGTATTCAAATGGATCTTCAAAGGTAAGTACAGTAAATAAATGTAAGTGTATACAGTCAGTCCTCATTATTCATAGTGTGAATTCACCTACCCTTAAAACTTACTTATATCCCCGACATCAGTACTGGTGGTACTTTCAGTCATTAGTGAACATGTTACAGAGGGGCAAAAAATTTGAGTTATCTGGTGTGCCTATTCATAGATGAGGTTGAACAAGGTGACTCTCTGTACTCTTGTATAAGCCTTTCTTTAGTGTAAACAAGTATCCTTTTCATGGTCTAGTTATTATATCGCTAGTACCAATTTTTTTTTGCATTTTTGTGCTTTTGGTGATTTTGCTGTTTAAACACTATATTTTGATTTCTGAGACCATTTAATTACAATTGACATTCAATATTAGTTTCAGGTATACAACATAGTGGTTAGACATTTATATAACTTACGACTGTGATCCCTCCAATAAAACTAGTACTCACGTGTCACCATACATAATTAAAATATTACTGACTATATTCCCTATGCTGTACTTTACATCCCCATGACTATTTTGTAACTACCAATTTGTATTTCTTAATCCCTTCACCTTTTTCACCCTGTCGCCCACCCCCATCCCATCTGGCAAACATCATTTTGTTCTCTGTATTTATGAGTTTGTTTCTGTTCTGTTTGTTCACTTATTTTGTTTTTTAGATTCCACATGAGTGAAATCATATGGTATTTGTCTTTCTCTGTCTGACTTATATTTTAAATTGCTTATTTCTACCCAAACCAATCAAGAAAAAATTGGGCTGTATGAGTAAAGGTATACAGGAACTTTCCATGTTTGTAACTTATCTGGAATTCTACAATTGTTCTAAAACACAAAGTTTGTTTTTAAAAATTTAGGCTCTAATGAGTTTTCTATCACTACATACAGGTTTTTAGAAAAGGAAAAATAAAAAGTACATTCTATTCTAGCATTAGTGATTGTTTGGACTACATCTGCGGTATGGGTTCTTGGGAAATCTGTTATGGGTATATAAACTCCTAACTGAAAATTAATGTCAAGGGGAGCAGTTGTTACTAATGCAAATGTGTCCTTGTTCTGTGGTATAATGTGGAAGAGAAAATGTTGAGAACCACTGAAGCAGATTATCATGAAGTTCTTTATAATCTTGGCTTCTATAGTTGTATCATTTCCAAAAAGGCTTCCACTCTCAGTTCATTTATTTCAAAGATTCTTACCTCTGTGCATCAATGTTCCTTCCATATTTTAATAGATGTATTTCATAAGTAATTTCAGAATGAAAGTTGAGGGGGTTTTTGTTTGTTTGGCGGTTTGTTTTTTTAGTTTAGGAAGAATTTGAAATCGGGATGAGGGAGGAATCTTTGCTTGGAGCCATGCACCCTACCTATCACCCAAATAAATTTTGAGAAGCTACCGGAAAGAGAGAATTGTGTATATGTTATAAATAAGGTGTTTAAACATGAATTATGAAAATTAGGTTATATGCTATATTTCAAAAGAATTTTTAAATTATTCTTAGAAAAATAGTTTCTACTTGATACATATATGATACAATACATGATAACATTATTTCACTAACGTTGAATGTTTATTAATGTGTGGTAGAGTTGGTTTTTCTGTGTTTTTATTTTTAGTATTGACCTTTAGTTTGGGGATTTTTTTTTCTTTTTAACTTTATCAAATGTTGTTTTGGACTTTTTTTTGAAGGCAAATACTGTGTTCTTGGAACTGTGAATGAACCATATTACACTGAGTATTTTAAAATTAGATTAACACAACTACTACCCTCTGGTGTGAGGTTTTCAAATTTGAGGTTGATTAGAGTGAGAGGTTCATGAACCCTTTGAAGTTATAGGAAAAGTGAGTATGCATGTTGATAGATGGGTGAATGAGAAGGTATAGGCTTCACTGTATTTTCAAAGTGGTCTTAATACTGCCTCCCAAATTAAGCAGGGTATGGACATATTAAAAGTAAAACAGATAACCTATGATAACCACAGATCCAAAATGAACAGGGCTGTGAACAGCCTGCTGAAACAAATAGGCAGTTTTCCAATAGCTTGTATTTTTAATTAGGAGATTCATTAATTTGAGAGGGTCAAGTGGAGGTCCAGGGCATATTAACAGCTGCTATAGTTTCTGAGGTCGGTAGGCCTGCTAGTTATTTCTGTCTATATTTGGATTTAACTGTTTTTTTCCTCATCTTTAAACCTCTCAGAGGGTCATAGTGTATCTTTATGAGATGTGGTATAATTATAAATTGAAGTTATGTGGGATATTTAATTCTTTTCATTAAGGACTTGACAGTTTGATAGCTATTATGCTAGGCTCTGGAGTATGAATGTAATATAGTGCCTTCTATATACACAATAGTAGGTACTCAACAGATAGATAATATCCTACTTTCAAGAGACCCACTATCTAAAAAGAAAGTATAACATGTAAGTAATTGCAGTGTATAATAGTGGTATACAAGTTACTTTAAAAGCACAGTAGAAAAGAATCATTTAACTTCCATAGAAATCATTAAAGTCTTAGTGTTTGATTTTAAGGATGATTTGCAGTTGAAGAAGGAATTACCTTCTAGGGATGATGATGTGAGTAAACACAGTATACACAGGGTAAGGAACTGTGGAATAGCATGGCTTGTTATAAGAAATGGAAGTATTTTCATATGGCTATAGCAGAGGCTCTTGACTTATTTCTTATCCAGAGTATCTGAGAGTAGGTGGAATGCACTTCTAATATTAACAGTCATCAACTCTAGTAGTCATTTTCAGTGAAAGGACATGCCCTTACGGCAGAACAAATGTGAATCTCCAAAAAGGCACATTTTATTTGAGAAAAATCCTCTAGGCGATTCCAACAGGACTATTTATTTTGTTTCCCACTGGTAGAGCTTTGAGTGAGGTATAGTATAATGAGAGGTGTAGCATAATTGAAAGACAAACAGATTATAAAGTACTTTGGACAAATTAAGTAGTTGAGATTCTATTTTATAAGATATATAGAGCTGCCAAGAGACTTTTAGCGGAGAAAATATATGATCAGAATTAAAGTCTAGAAAGTTCATATCCATCTTTTTCAGACTTGAAGAATTAGAGAGGGTCAAGTCCAAAGACAGCAAGTTTAAATAGGCTTTTGTAGTAGTCCAGGTTACACATGCTTCATCCCTCCTATAACAGCAATAAAAACAAAGAAGACAGGGTCAGAGCTATTAAGGTAGAATAAATGTGTGGTGTCTAGATCTGAGGAAGAAGACAAAGCCAAAGATGATTCTAGGTCGGTTATGTGGTCAGAGCTGCGAATGGTGGTGCCCTTCACAAGAATAGATAATCCACAGTGGGGAGTAAATTTGGAGACAGGGATGATTAGTTCAGTTTGGCAGTAAACAGTCATCTTCAGAACTCTGGTTATTGGATTCTATATGACAACATTATTGCCCAGTACATGTTATAGCCAGAGTGGTCCTTTTAAAAGGTAAGTCAGATATATTTATACTCCTGTTCAAAACCTTCTGGTGGCTTTTCTAGCATACTTCGAACAAAATCCAGAGTGCTCACTATGACTCTGCAAATTCGTAGATGATGTACCCCTGGCTACCTTCTGATCTTATCTTCTAAAACACTTCTATTCTCTGTCCTTACACTCTGGCTATATTGAACATACCAAGCACACTCTTACCTCAGGGCCTTTGCATTTACTGTGTCTCTGCCTAGACATCTCCTTCCCCAAGTACCTTCTTGCCTTTCTCTCTGACTTCATTATGGTCTCTGCTCAGATGCTACCGTGTTAGGAAACTCTTTAGGACTATGCTCTAAAATAGAAACCCTGTCTCTCTATATCCCTTTTACTGCATACCACTACCTGAAATTCTAATGTACACAATCAAATTTTTTATCATGTTACCAACGATGTAAATTTCATGGCTCTAAATAGCACCATTGGTTTTCAGAATAATCTCCGAGGGCTTGATAAGATATGTTGAAGATGTTTCCCATTCATATATTTAGATGACAAACCAAGCTATTTATTAAAATTTAGGATTCTTACTAGCTTGTGTCAGTTTTTTTTTTTTTCCTGTTTTTAAATGCTCCCAAGTCTTTTCATATTTTTCTCTCATTTGAAAATACCTGACCATCTCTTCAGGCCTCCTTCTCCCCAATCTTCCAATCTTGACATGTTACAATCTTATCTATATAAACAGCCCACAAAACTTTTCTGGATTCCTTTAGCTAAAATTGATCCTATCTTTCTTTGAATTTTTCCTTGGCTACTTATAACCCGCTGATATGTAATAATTATCTGTATCTCTTAAATCAAACTGTAAGTTTTATAGGGTAGGTAGCCTTGTAACTGATTAATTATTTCCACTGGATGTGATGACATTTACACATGCAAAGTAAGGCATACATATATGATGGAAAAACAAAGATAATGTTATTTACTTCTGAAGGCTATGTGTGATATAGTTCATTATAATATCCCACTATGATTTGCAAAACAAAAATAGTTCTTTTTACAAAATAAATATATAATTTAAAAATATTATAAAATCTATGCTTTTTATTTATAATTATAAAATATTGTACATTCAAAATATAACTATCAGGCATTGTAGAGTGCTAATTAACAACAGGTAACGACTTTAGTCTATTAGGTTGAACCATATAGAGTAAATGTTGAACCACTGCTGTTCAAAATGAGTCAGATATTGGCATTTTCATATGGTTCAACCTAGTGTATATAAAACTGTTTCCAAAGTCTTAGCATAGAAGCCAGTATTTCTCTAATACATAAACCAGTACATTATTTTGGACTTATCTCTTACCTTAAACATATTAGGTGCTCAATAAAAAAACCAAGTGAATGGCTGAAAGCATAAAACTGACAATAAAAATTCATTAAATGCTGGAAAGCGTAAGACTGACATGTAGTAACTGTAAATTGCCTTTAACAGGTAATATCCAATGTCAGTTTTAAAAGCCTTCATCATACTTTGATATCTGTACACGCCTTCTAGAAATCTGTGTGGGAAAGCTCATTTACTTTTAAAGTTAAATACAGATGCTCTTCTTTGCATGTTGAATTTAAATAGTTAAGAAAGGATTTTTCCAAAGAAGTAAATAACAGGACTACTATCTTCTCACATAGTGATGAAATAATGAGTTGCTTAGTTGAAAAATATAGTATTATATAAATAGTTTACTTAGTATTTATACTTTCACATTAGATTCATTAAATAAGGTAATCGTGATTTTTATTGCTTTCAAAGAGAACATTTTAATGCCAGTCATGTGCTAGGCAATATAATTTTAGTTTTATCTAATGTGTGCAAAAGCTCCATATTTTAGAGTGGTATCCGCATTTAAATAATTCCTTCAAGAAATCTGAATCTTATAGAGGATAGGTAACTAACCCAAATTTAAAAATATAATAAGATTTGAGCCCAAGTCTATCTGATTGCAAAACATATTTATCCCATTAAATTAGGAGCTTTGGAATACTAAGTTTTTCTATTACTCTGATTTGGTCTCAAAGAAATAGAAAAGTTATTTCAAATCTTCAGTTTGTCTAATGTTCCTAATACTGGATAAAAGGAGGTATCAAAATAAAAGTATTTTTATTTTAAATTTGAAAGTTGAATAGGTAGGTATATTCATAAAGGCATGTGTAATAAGCCATAAACACCAAATTCAAGATAGTATTCTTAATGGTAAAGCATAATTAACAAATAGTGTGTGTGTGTGTGTGTCTGTGTGTCTGTCTGTCTGTCTACTTCTTTGTGATATAAATTAATATTTAAGGGACTTAGTAAACTAAGAGGCCAATTCCTTAGTATGAAATCTAAATACTTAGTAAAGAACAAAATCTGACTAGAAGCTCTTAGGTGACTGACCTTCGGAGCAAGCAAGAAATGGAAGAAAATTCATAAATTTGGTAATTGCTTTTTCCTCCACTATATATTAAGTTAGTTTGATGTTTAACATAGTATATTTTAGCTCACTTCCCTTTTTTTCCTTATATAATAGCAATATTGTCTTTCCTACCATATATATCTCCTTTATCCCGCCCTTTATTCAGTGTCATAGTACTGTGTGTGTGTTTGAGTTACTGAAACGATGTTGTGCATCTGATGCCTGTCTCTTATCTTCTAGTCTTAACTATCCTGGCAAGTCCAGGTTGATTGTATGTTATTTTATTTCCAAATTAATACTGTCTGCCTTAGTAGTGATAAAAGTAGATGCTTAAATAATACTCGAAAATTGGCCTTTTTTGTGAATAAGAGCTTCCTAACTTGATGCTCAGTTTTATTTATCATTTCGTTTTTTGTGGATTGAGTCGACTAAACTTTGACAAATAATGTAACTATCTAAGCAGGACATAGCATTAACTTCTGTTACTTCTCATATAAAACTTCTGAGAAAAAAAAATTCTATATTTTCTATAGCTACTGTAATTACCACAAATTTAGTGGCTTAAAACAACCCAAATATATTATGTTACAACTTCGTAATTAAGAAGTCTGAATTGGATCTCACTGAGCTAAAATCAAGGTGCTGACAGGGTCCCTGTGTTCCCTTCTTAAGGATGTAGGGGAGAATTCGTTGCCCTGTTCTTTCTAGCTCCTAGAGGCAGCCCACATTCCTTGGCTCATGGCCCTCTTCTTCTGGCTTCAAAGCGAACAATAGCAGGTTTAGTTCTTCTCGCATCACTCTGACCTCATCTACCTTCCTCTTCCACATTTAGGGACCCTTGTGATTACATTGGGCCCACCAGGATAATCCCTGTATTTTTAGGTTTGGGTAATTAACAACCTTAATTCCATCTGCTATATTAATTCCCCTTTGCCATGTAAAGTAACAAATGCATGAGGTTCCTGGGATTAGGATATGAACATCTTTGGGAAGATCATTATTTTGCCTATCACAGTTCCTAAAATGGTAAGTTTTCTGTGACTGTCAGTCATATTCAGTGTTACTGAAACTAAACTGAAATACAACAGTAACATTATTTCACTTGATTCAGGACCTTTCTTAAATTCTTAAGAAATGACAAGTTTATTCAGTATAACTTCCAACCCAGCTCACTTTTTGACATTCAGGAATTTCTAAGACCTTTGTAATGATCTCCAGTGTTGACAAATGCTGTTTCCTTTATCAGAAATTAAGGGAGAACAAATATTATCTATGATTAACTATTTTTAAAATGTGCCTGCATATGTGAAGCTCCATGAAAATTTAACTATAAGTACAGTAATGGGAAAGGAAGAGATTTTCTAAAATTTTTAGGCTTAGTCACTGAGACATCAATCCATCATATACAGTGCTTCTAAGTATGAGAGCTATTGACCATGGTACAGGAAAATGCTTTGTATTTTGTATAAAGCAAAGAAAAAATCACAAATGTGAATTTTTTTTTAAACATTAGTAAGATTCACTTGCTTTCTCTCAAATTGTCTTAACTAATGGAGTTGCTTTTCTCTTTTATCACCCTATCCATTTGATGGCTTTTTAAAATGAATGTATCTTAAAATAAATATACAGGTATATATATTTTAGAGTTCACAGTGTTCTTTTAACTGTTGTTTTTCATTTGTTGGTATCAATTGATCTTATTTAGAAGCTAGAAAATGTTTTGTCTTTTTACTGATTACTTTTTCAAACTTATTTTTAATAGGATCGGAAACTCCATGGCACAGCTCAGCAGCTGCTCCAGGACAGCAAGACAAAAATAGAAGTGATACGGATGCAGATTCTTCAGGCAGTCCAGACCAATGAATTGGCTTTTGATAATGGTGATGGAATAGAAACTAATTGTCATTCTTAGTATTATGGGCATATGGTACTAAATAAACTTTATGTAAAGAAAGAAGCAGTAGTTTAAAATTAAGGAGGAGGAAGCATTATGGTTTTGTTTGTTTTTTTTAATCAAGTTTTTAACTTGAGTTTTGATCTAAAAGACTATCTCAACATTGTATCTGTTAGGTATTACTTCAGTGTTTATTGCTTTAAGAACTAACTTTTAATGTAAGATTTCATTTTTCTTTTTCATGAGTTTTAATCATTGCATATTAGAAAGTTGAGTAAATGGTTCAATTAAGTTTGTTTGTTTTTTTTCTCCTCTAGCAAAACCTGTCATAAGTCCTCTTGAACTTCGGATGGAAGAATTAAGGCATCATTTTAGGATAGAGTTTGCAGTAGCAGAAGGTGCAAAGAATGTAATGAAATTACTTGGCTCAGGAAAAGTAACAGACAGAAAAGCACTTTCAGAAGTAATTTTAAATAAAATATTTTAACTTAAATAAAAATATATTATTCAAAGAATGTAGTTATTTAAATGACAACAATTGTCTTTTCCCTGTTTAAGGCTCAAGCAAGATTTAATGAATCAAGTCAGAAGTTGGACCTTTTAAAGTATTCATTAGAACAGAGATTAAATGAACTTCCCAAGAATCATCCCAAAAGCACTATCATTATTGAGGAGCTTTCACTTGTTGCATCACCAACACTAAGTCCACGTCAAAGTATGATATCTACACAAAACCAATATAGTACTCTATCCAAACCAGCAGCACTAACAGGTATGTAGCACACGTCTCCCGATTATTTTTGATGCTTTTTTGGCTATATCTGCCCCGGGTTGAATAAATAAAAACTGCACAGAATTTTTAAGTTATTGTCGCAAGATACATGTAACATAAAATTTATTATTTTAACCATTTTAAAATATACAATTCAGAGGCATTACTATATTTACAGTGTTGTGCAACTATCACCACTGTCTAGTTCCGGAGCATTTTTATTACCCCAAAAGGAAACCCCGTACTTATTAAGTAGTCACTCGGCATTCCCCTCAGCTCCCGGCAACCATTATTGGCTTGTCATCTTTATAGATTTGTCTATTCTAGATATTTCCTATAAATGAAATTATATATTTAGACCTTCCGTGTCTAGCATGTTTCATTCAGTGTACTATTTTCAAGGTTCATTCTTATTGTAGCATGTGTATTTCATTCCTTTTTATGGCTAAATAATATTCCATTGTAGAGGTATATACCAGATTTTGCTTATCCATTCATCAATTGTTTCCACCTTTTAACTATTATGAATAGTTTTTCCGTGAACATTTGTGTACAGGTTTCTGTTTGAGCACTTGTTTTTCAGTTATTTTGGATGTGTACCTAGGAAAACTAGGTCAGATGGTAATTTTATGTTTATATTTTTGAGGGACTGTCAAACTGTTTTCCACAGCAGCTGCATCATTTTACACCATCAGCAGCATTGTATGCAGGTTTCAATGTCTCCACATCCTCACCAACACTTTTTATTGCCATCCTAGTAGGTCCATTATTGAAAGTGGGGTAGTGAGGTCTTAATCTATTTTTGTAGATTTGCCTATTTCTCCTTTCAGTTATGTAAATATTTGCTTCATATATTTTCAGGCTCTGTTAAGTGTGTGTGTGTGTGTATGTTTATAATTTTTATATATTCTTGATGGATTGACTCTTTTATCAAAACATAATATCCTTCTCTATCTCCTATAACAATTTTGGGTTTAAAGTCTATTTTATTTAATATTAGCATAGCTCCTCCAGCTCTCTTGGTTACTGTTTAAATATCTTTTTCTATCCTTTCACTTTCAATCTGTTCATGTCTTTGGATCTAAAATGAGTCTCTTTTAGATAGCATATAATTGGATCATGTTTCTTTTTATCCTTTCTGCCAATCTCTGCCTTTCACTTGAACAGTTTAATCCATGTATGTTTAAGGTAATGGCTGATAAGGTGGAATATAATTCAGATGCTAACCACCCAGTGTGAGGTCAAATTTTATAAGTTAATGGTATAGTCCCCCACAAGATTGACCTCATTGTAGACACAAGCTTCAAGCTCGACGTTTCCTCAACCACCCGCACTTCCAACCAACTAGCTACAAATTCAGGGGTTCCACTACCTCCTCAGGCTCTATAATTTTGTAGAACAACTCACAGAAGTCAGGAAAAGTCTATCTTTACAATTAGAGTTTTCTTACAAAGGATACAAGTTAGGGCAAATCAAAAGAAAAAATATAGGAGAGGTCTGGGTCCCAAATGTGAAGCTTTCTTTTCCTCAGCATGCATCACTTTCTCAGCACATCATTTTCTGTCACAAACCGGGAATCTCACTTTCGCCATAAGTATCCAGAGTTCTTATTGTGGCTTCATTACATAGGCGTGATTGATTGAATTATTGGCCATTTGTTTGAAATCAGTCTTCAGCCCCTCATCCCTCTCTGAAGGTCAGGAGGTAAGTTATTCTCTTAGTGGTTATGCTGGTGATTAAAATTATTCTAAATTTATAACAATATTGTTTGAATTGATACCAACTTATCTTCAATAGCCTACAAAAATCCTGATCCTATACAACTCTGCCTCCCTGTCTTTATATTGTAGTTGTCACAGATTACGTCTTTATACATGTGTATCCATTAGCATAGATTATAATTATTACGTTATGCATTTGTCTTTTAAGTCATAAAGGAAACACAGAGTTACAAACAAAAAATATAGTAAGACTAGCTTTTATATTTATGAAGTTAGTTTTACTGGTGTTATTTTTTTCTGATTTTAAGTTACTGTCTAGCTTCATTTCATCTCAATTTGAATGGCTTCTTTTAGCATTTCTTCTGACCTGCTCTACTAGTAACAAACTCTCTTACCTTTTGTTTATCTGGAAATCTCTTTATTTTCTCCATTTTTGAAGGATAGTTTTGCCATTTGTAGAATTCTTGGTCAGCAAGTTTTTTTTTGTTTTTTTTTTCTTTCACCACTGTAAAAATGTCATCCCAGTTCCTCCTGGCATTTATGCTTCCTGATGAAAAATACGCTTTTAATCTTATTGAGAATTTCTTATAACGGATGAGTTGCTTCTCTCTTGCTATTTCAAGATTCCCCTTTGTCTTTGTTTTTTCACAATTTGATTATAATGTGTCTCCAAATGGTAATCTCTTTTGAGTTTATCCTTCTTGGATTCTTTGAGCTTCATGTGTAGATCCATGTTTTTCATCAGATTTGGGGAGTTTTTGGCCATTATTTCTTCACATATTCTTTCTGCGACTTTCTCCCTCCCTCTCTCTTAAATTCCCATAAACGTATATGTTTGTATTCTTGATGGTTGCTTAGTCTCTTGTTTCCTTTTTTGTTTTCTTTGAGAACAACAAATATTTATTGTTATACAGACATTTGGGGAGCCCAGAGACAAGATGTGAAACAATCATCAGCTTTCGTGGATATCAGAAATTACAAGAGTGTGAGGGAAGGGTGAAGCAAACATGAGGAGTCAGAGCCTTCCCAGCAGCAAGCTCCCATGGCACTGTCCACAAACATAAGTCATGTCTCTAGTTTGAACCACCAAGATCTACCTGGTTTTTGTAGAGCTCAAAAAGAAGGTCTCATAACAGCCTACAAAGTAATCAAAACAAGCAACAAATTGATTAGGTCACTTGCAAACCATATTTAATTCTGTTAAGTTTTACCTCCTGTTTTGTTTTACTTCCAATTAGGAGAATACACATATAGTTATGTCTTATTAATCAATTTACTCTTTTATCATGACTATTCTCTTTTATCTTTAAAAATACTCATCAACTTGCAGTTTACTTTGTCTGTTATTAGTGGAACCATGTCATCCTTCTCATGTGTAAAGTAACGTAGAGGATTTTTTCCATCCCTTTATTTTTAACCCGTTTGATTTTTTTATTTAAAGTGAATTATTTTATATATGTCACATCAGTGACTCTTTTTTATCTACCCTGAAAATCTAATTGAAGTTGTTAGTCGGCTCTAATTTTTTCTTTCTTTTTTTTTTTTTAATGGCTTTATTTATATAGCTAGCTATCCCTTAGTATCTTTGGGTTATTGGTTCCAGGACCCCTTGCAGATACCAAAATCCACAGATCTTCAATTCCCTTATATAAGCTTTGTAGTGTTTACATATAACCTCTAGGTTCAAAGAGCCAACAGTATACATAAACTGTATATGTTTGATGTGTACAATTTGAAAACTTTTGACATAACATTCAGAAGTTTCCATATACCCTATATAAACCTTTTTATTACTATTTTTGATATGTATTTAATTGTACAGTATTGGTGTTTGAATAGCATTTGCTCTTTTTTTCTCTGTTTATCCTTTTCTGAACTTTGTTAGTTGTTGTTGAAACAAATATTTCTATTTCACTTTATTTCCCATACAGCCATTTAGTTATGCCTCTGTGTGTGTGTGTGTGTTTGTGTTTATTGCTTGGTGTGGAGATTAGGTATGAATATTGAACTTGCTAAGTCTAACCACAACATACTCTCTTACCTCCAAATTCGTTAAAGAATTTTATGAAGAAATATTTGCAAATCCTTCTGCTCCACCCTTTTGTATTCTTGTTCTAATATATTTTACTTCTATATATGCCTTAAAAATCTGCATCTTGAGTATTGTTTTTACTTTCAAAAGCTAAGAACTTTAAGGATATAGTTTACTTTTTTCAGAGTATTTTTCCTAAAAAACAAAACTTTTTTTTATATTTAGTGATCCATTCTTTCTGTTTTTGTCTTGTTATACTTGATGTTTTTTCTTATAATTTCCCTTTAACCCATAAAATTTCTTTTAGCGTTTATTGTATGACAGTGTGCTAGAGTCTAATTCTTTCACTTTTTCCCTATATGTTTGACCTTAATTTCTAAAGAATATTATCAGTGGATGTAGATATCTATTCATATATTTTTTTCTATTCAAAATGTGATTTGTCTTGTGGCTTCCATATTTCTATTATGAGAAGTCAACTGTAATTTCTATAATACATCATCTATATATCACATTGTGTGTTCACCACTCAGAGATCGCCATATATTTGACCCCCTTTCCTGCTCTTCTCTCATCCCTCTTCCCCCTATACCCTCTGGTAACCACTAAACTGTTGTCTGTGAGTTTTTCTTTCTTTCTTTTGTTCATGTGTTGCTTTCAGTTTTACATTCCACGTATGAGTAAAGTCATATAGTTCACAACTTTTTCCGTCTGATTTCACTTACAGTGATACTGTCAACATCCATGCATCCACGTTGTCAACATCCAACCATGTTGTCACAAATGGCAGTATTTCATCTTTTCTTATGGCTCCTTTGTTGAAAATTATCTGCCCACATATATGTGGGTTTATTTCTGGATTCTAAATTTTATTCCATTAGTTTTTGTGTCTGTTTTTCTGTTAATACCATGCTGTTTTGATTATTGTCACTTTGTAGTATAAATTAAATCGGGGAGTGTGATATGTTGAGCCTTGTTCTTTTTTCTTAGGGCTGCTTTGGCTATCCGGGGTCATTTGTGATTCCATGAAAAAATTTTTTTTTCCTTTTCTATTTTGATTTTTTGTTCTATTTCTTTTTTAAAAATGCCATTGGGATTTTGATGGAGATTGTATTAAATCTGTATGTTGCTTTGGATAATACGGGTATTTTATGCCCTACACTTAGCTGTTTCTCTGCCCTGAGACATTTCATAGTTGGATGAAAAAAAAGGCAAGCCCTTTGTGTTAGTTCTTCAGGGAGCACGTAGGCAGGTCAAAACAGGCAACCACAGTTGAGAACGAGGTCTCCTGTGCTCCCTCAGGCACCAGGAACTACACAAGGAATGCAGGTTGCTATCTTCAAGACCATCACCAAGCCCTTGGGGGGAGGGGGGAATGTGGCAAAGGTAAGTTAAACTGCCACGTAGCTCTCGAACTGTATATCGATTGCCTTTTTTGATTAAGCATTTGAGTGGTTGCAGTCAACTTTTGACTGTTTTCCAGATTTCTGATAAAGTTGATTCTAACAGTTTTTTTTGTTAAGTACTGTTGGTATACAGTATTTTATTAGCTTCAGATGCGCAATATAGCGACTACACATTTACATGGCTTAGAGTGTAACCACCCGACTTGGTCTATTTCTTGTCACTGTGCAAACTTACCGCATTATTTTTCCTACCGTCGTTTACTTAATGTTTCACCGCTTTAGTGGCAGCAACCCAAAATGAAGCGATTCAAGTAAAATTTCTCCATTCACAAAGGGTGCCGCTCCGATTGACCTATTGACCGAAGATGACGCAGAAGGGAATTGTTTCCATTTGCGGAAATTTCTAAATCCGCCTGAAAACAAGTCAGACCGGGTGGGTGGGTGGGTGAAAGGGCGCCTCAGAGTCAAGATTTCCAAGTCCACTCTGGGGGCCCCTAAATCAGAAAAGGAGGATCGTGGGGTAGTCCGTCCACGATAGCGGCAGATGTCCCTGTCCCAGAGGCATTGGTAAAGAAAAGTTTCCAAAGCTCCGTTTCGCTGCTGCCAGGGCGTCCAACTGCCCGCTGCGCATGGGTCGGGAAACGCGTACCGCATTGAATCCGGACGAGGCTGGACTCGGGCGGTCGGCCTGGAGTCTCAGCTGTGAGTCCACACTGCCCTGGGTATCCCGATCCAGGCGCCACTGATACGAACCGTTTTTGCTAGGTTTTTTGTTTGTTTTTTCCCTGTGTTTCTGTGGAGAAATTGTCTTTGGGCTTTGCTACGTCACTGTTTTCTCTGACCTACAAAGATTTTTATGGTCAATTTGAGTATGACATATTTTTGTTATGCAGATTTCCTTCACTTCCAGAAATCCTTAAATTACCGATCTGAATATCCACAAGGGCTTTGCCTTAAAAATAACGTCATTCAATATTTTAAAGATATGAAAGTCTTCATACTATCACATTCTAGTACTTTGGGTGTCATTAATCAGTTTTATACTATGGCACACTTCTACATTAAAACTTAAAGGACAGATTTAACAGTTAAACTATGCTGTTACCACTATTCGGATCTGTCTAAACCCGCAGTTACCAATGAGTTCCTAAATCTGAGGCACCCTGGGATGCCAAAATGAATTCACAGGGGTACAACAGGATATCTTAAGTTTAGGGGGGAAATATAATGTTACTTACTACAGTCATCATTCTCAAAGGAGCTTGATGTATTTACAGTTTCAGCATTCGGAGGTGCTACATTCTTTTCAGTGATGTCATACGTTGATGAAGCTGGCTTTTCCTTCATTGCTGTCACAATAAATACTATGTGAAAGTCATTGTGCAATAGGAAATAAGGGTGGCAGTTTCCAATCTACTTCCAAAGTCTGAGACACTGTAAAGTACCCAATGCCTATTCACATCCCATTAGGAAGTAACCAAGCTTATGTAAGAATGAAATAAGGTTACTTTTTCTTTTGACTTATTTCAAATAGTTGTTAATTCGTTACAATATCCTATGAAATAGAGCTATTAGGTATATCTTTCAGAATAGGAGCATAGTGAAAAAACTGAGACATTATTAGTGTACTGAAAGCTTGAGAACCTCTGGTCTAAACCTCCCATTTTACTTAAAGCATTTAAAATATTTATTATTTAAAATGTTTTAAATATTTATAATTTATAGTGTTTCATCTTTCTAGCTGCATATTTTATAACTCCTACCATGAAACTTTTAACGCAATTAAACTGGTTTGTACACAGTGCCTGTTTAATGCCTTTGCCTTATTATCCATCTTTTTATTGTATTTTTTAAAATTGGAATACAGACCTGGGAAGAACAAAGACCTTGTGATCTGCCCACATGTAATACTAGCCCATAGACCCTAGCACAGGACACTTTATACGTTCAGCAGGTAGAGTAGTCCCCCCTATCTGAGGCAAATACATCCCAAGACCCCCCCTACCCCCAGTGGATGCCTAAAATCACAGGTAGAACTGAATTGTTTTTTCCTAGACATACATACCTATGGTAAAGTTTTCTTTATAAATTAGGCATAATAAGACATTAACAACAATAAGTTGTAGTAAAATAGAACAATATTTTTTAATAAAAGTTACGTGAATGTGGTATCTCTCCCTCTCTCATTCTCTTTCATTCCCTCCATTTCTCTCTTTCCTTCTCTCTCAAAATAATCTTATTGCACTGTACTCATCCTCTTCTTGCGATGATATGAAATGATAAAAGGTTAAACCTGTTCCTGAACATGTATAACCATTCCTTGTACTAAGTGGTGTGGTGCCACTTATTTCGGGGGATCCCTTGTTGAAGTCTTGGTGTAGGTTCAGTGCTCTCTGGGGCAACATGTTGCTATCAGTCGGAACATGTTTTCTGTTCATGTCTCCGCCCACAGATTTAACTTCTTTTCCATCTTATCTAAGCACTTATCATGCATTGTAGCCATAACTTTTGCAATGTGACATGCGGCAGCACGAACTTGTTTTTCCTTCACAGTGTTACCGATAGATTTGTTCTTAACCATAGATCTTAACAACCTCAGCATACAATTTTTTGGATTCCTTTATAAGTTGAGAATTTTCACCTTTTCACTTTAAAGGAAGCATTTTACAGGTTTCCTTTGACGTTTCTTACTTGCTGACATCACCACCCTTGTACTTTTGGGCCAGTAAGTAAACTCTTGGACACAAGCACTTCTATACCATGACAGTCACTCTGATAACCGAGACAACTACTAAGTGACTATGGTACAGGGAGCATATACAGCATGGAAAGACTGGAACCGGGGTCGGCAAAGTGCGGCTCACAAACCCCATGCAGCTCTTTGGGTACGTTCCATCTCAAAAGTGTGCTGACCCCTGGAAAAGCCAGTGCTGTCCCTCACAACAATTTAAAAATTATTCGAGAGCCATCAATATATTTTTACATAATCGCCATTATGTGAATAATATCCTGTAAAAATTTTATAAATGAAACTATGATAGTTTTATTTTCATTTTCAATTCTACTTCAGAGCCACACGCTCACGAGCTGCAGTTTGCTGACCCCTGGCGGCTCTTCCATCTCAAAAGTTGGCCAACCCCTGCATTGGACAAAGGGATATTTCATGTCCTGGGCAGGAAGAAGCAGAATAGTGCCAGATTTCATTACGTGACTCAGAACAGAACACAATTTAAAATTTACGAGTTGTTTTATCCTGGAATTTTTCATTTAATATATTCAGACCGAGGTTGATGGGTAACTAAAACTGTAAAAAGCGAAACTGCAGACAAGGGAGCACTACTGTACTTCGTAAACATGTATTATTTAATAATAAGGCAAGGACTGTACTTGTTATCTAAGTCCCACCATCTTACAGTTCAATGCTGAATATAGGAATATTCAAGGATATCTGAATGATTCATTGATGAAAACATGGTTGTCAGATATTTAGAAATTAATATTTCTAGATAAGTAATAAAGCCATGTTTTAGAGTATCAGCTAATACTGTTAGAAATTTTTTTTTTTCTGTTCTGGTCGGCTCCTCTCCCCAATCCTTAATCTCTTTTCAAGTCTCTCTTTCCCTGTTCTTCATTCTCTTAGTGAACATTACTCAAAGTGATTTAAATTGTTAGTCTAAAAGAAGTTATCTTATAATTCTTAACCCTCTGTCGGGCATAACTGATCTAACAGATTCATTGCACACAAAGATGCCGCTATGAAATACGTCTTCACTGTACTAAGACACAAATACAACTGGCGAGAGGTTACAGTAGAGGGGGAAGATATGGAAGCGAAGAGTCACGATACTAAGTTAACTTAGATATTTGAAAATTTGTGTGCAGTGAATCTGTGAGATCTGTTGTGCCCATGGAGGGTGAAGACATTTTGTGTTTTTTTTTAAAATTCCTTTAAGTTTCTACTGGACCTTAAACTAAATATGGGTTAATGAGGAAGAAAAATAGTACTGGTATTAATAGAGGACTAGATATGATGCAGGATTAGCATGGATAAGTAGTAGGAGCATTTACTGTCAGTTTTTCACGGAATGCAGTTATTTATGGTTTGTCTCATTTATACACTGGTTTATTTTGTAGTTGTATGATTATAATACTGAAATTTGTATATTGCTACTTTTTTGTTTTTTTTTTTTAAAGATTTTATTGGGGAATCGGGGGAGGGGAACAGACAAGTTGCAGTCCTTTATTGTTCTTCAGTGTAGTTGTGGAGGACGTTGCTTCACTGGCCCATGTTGATATCGTCATTGTGCTCTTCCTGGGTGAGGCAGTCGCTCGCCGGCCTCTGGATGGTCGCTCACCGCAGCTATTGACAGCTCACGCTGGCTGCTGGCCCCTCACTGTAACCTATGGCAGCCCACTGCAGCAGAGGCTGCAGCCTACACTGTCGCTGACCATCTTAGCTACAGAGGCAACCAGTGGAGCTGTTGAGGGCAGTGTCACTGGCCCTCATGTGGGATCCAAACCAGGGCCCCGGTGCTCAGAGCTGGCGTCCCAAGCCACTTCCTAACTAGCGCACCACTCAGCCAGCCTTATTTATTGCTACCTTGATATAAGGTGTAATTGAATCTTTTTGGTCTATATTTTGAGACATTTACTAGTTTTTATAAAAAAAATTCCTCAGAATTAAATGTTAATTGTACCAATATGAAATGCTGGATTAGTAAAATGGGTACAAAGTAGTTTTTCCAGAAACTTAAAAAAATAAAATTTCTTTTTCTTCATCTAATGGAATTCATAGGTACTGCTTATGAATATAAACATTTACTTCTTGGATTTGCCTGTTTTAAAATTTTCATATTGTGGGATATAAAAGTTAAAAAGTGTCATTTTAAGCTGTTTCTAATATGGTTATATGCAATTTCAATTGTGTTACCTCATAAAAGAGAGAAACTTCTAGATGCTTAAGATGCTTAACAAAGATCTTAAATCCCTCCAGATTTTTTTTTCCAAATGAAAGCAGGTGTTGAGGATTGTCATCTCCTAATAGTATAATTACTAAAATATTTAATAAGCTACCAGGTTTTGAAGTAGTAGCCAGATGTGTACAGTTTCCCCAGGATGACTTTTACAGCTGAGCATTTACACTGAAAATGAGCTAAGTTTGCCAATTTAACAACAAAAAAACTAAAACACAAATATAAGTTGTTCTTTTGAACTAATAGTAAAATGAAATCTATTATACTTAATCACCTTAACACTTTACATTTAGATAAGATTTCTGTAGACTAACCAAACATAAGATTGAAGCTTCCCACACCCCATGTTTAGCAGCTTTATTGAGACATAATTTACATACCATAGAATTCACCCCTTTTAAGCATACAGTTTTACAATTTTTAGTAAATGCCACCGTAGAATAGTTTTACAATTTTGTGCCACTGTAGAATAGTTTTATTGAGGTATAATTGACATACAATTAACTATACATATTTAAAGCTATAATTTGAGAGGTAATTTGTCATATATTTAAAGTCATGAAACCATCACCACAATCAAGATAATTACTATATTCATCATCCCCATAAGTATTCTCATGTGCCTCTATGTAATCCCTTTTTCCTGCTCTTTTCATCCTCTCCCTTCTCACAACTGTCCCCAGGCAATCACTGACCAGTTGTCTTAGATAATAGTTGGCATTTTGTAGAATTTTATATCAATGGAATCACAATATATACTGTTTTCTTTGTGTTGAGGAGGGAGTTAATCTGTCCTTTTTCACCCTGAATATATTGATATTCATATATGTTGTGTGTATCAATATCAATATTAGTAGTATTTAATTTGTTTACCTGTTCGCCTATGATTGATATTTGGGTTGTTTTTATTTTGTACTTTTTTAAATATAGCTGCTAATAACATCCATGTACAGTTTTTGCATAAAAATAGGTTTCACTTCACTTGGGTAAAAACCTAGGAATGGTATGACTGGATCATACGAGGTGTGATCAAACAATGTGGTGAATGTTTAAATAAAAAATTTATTACAGTAAAAGACACATTGCCATTAATCCTTCTCTGAATACTCACCTTCGCTTCAAACATACTTATCCCATCGTTCTTGCCACTTTTCTGAAGCAGTTGTGAAAATCCTTTTTTATGAGTGTCTTTAGTTGCACTGTCATGGCTTCCTCAACTCTGACCTACAGAGCTATGAGATAATGGATATTGTTTCAAGCCACTGTGTTTGTGGTAATTGATAATGCAGCAAGGGAAAAATACAGCTGGTAATCTCTTGATTAGATGCAAGACGTTTTGTATTTTAGTTTGTTGGTTGCTGGATATTGTGTGTATTCCTGTAAATATTTCTGCGCTTTGTTCTAGATTACAGTTAAGTTACGTGGAAACAGTTGGATCTTTTGGGTATTGCTGTTAAGATTAGTTACGTGGAACCAGAGCATTGTTTAGTCTAAGGGTAGTTATTCTCTACTACTGGGGCAAGACTGAATACTTGGTCAGGGGCACCCTCTTTCCATCTCAGGAGTTCTGTCTCTGTTCAACTGTCTACTTTCCTTTACTCTGCTAGTGAACTCAGGCACCTTAGTCAGTTCAGTCTTAGTTCTGTCATTACTCTCAATTCTGTCTCCTTAACTCAGGCAGTCCACTGGCTCCACCTGAGATTCCCACTGCCTGCACTGTGTCCTGGATATTCTCAAGGCATTAGCTGGACCAATCTTAGGGTTAATCACATTTGTTTGCCATATCTTGTGGATCACAGTTTTCATTTCCTGATATCCATGGTCTTTAATACTGTTTTTTCTAATATTTTGTCTGATGTTTTTAGTTGTTTGGGTTGAAGGAAAATCCAGGCCTTCTTTACTCTTAAAAGTCTTTTGGTTACTTTTAAATAATTAAAGACTTTAGGCCGGCCAAGTGGCGCGGTGGTTAAGCGCTGGCTTGGGAAGCCAGAGGCCCCGGTTCGGGTCCCACATATGAGGGCCAGTGACACTGCCCTCAAAAAAAAAAAATAATAATAATTAAAGACTTAGATAAAATTAAGTTTAATCATTTAAGTTTAATGGGACAGCTTTTACCAGGAAATACTCTTCCTAAAGTGTTATGCTATGTGCAACATCTAAAATTTTAATACTGAAGCACCACTTTCAAATTCTAGTACACTAAGTCTAGCCCAAATGATTACAAACCATATCTCTAGATGGCCTAACACTAAGTCTAGCCCAAATGATTACAAAACCATATCTCTAGATGCCCTAATTCACAGTCCCTCATTTTCATTTGAAAACCTTTAGTATTTATTTGCCTAAGGAAATTGCAATTGTTTTGTGCTTAGATAATTACAATCCATAATTATTTCACTAAACTATTAGAATGGAAAGATAATGTTATTTTACATCTCCAAAAAGAACAGAAACCCATTTATTTATGCAAAACAAAACTAAAGCCCCTTTCTATGTTAACTGCATAACTGGTAAACGCAGCTGTTGTTCACATAGTCAGGTTACTAACTTCTGTATGTTTTTTTTAATAGTTACATCATTTAGCTTTATATTTTCTCTCTCACATGTTCTATCCACATAGTTCTGTAGTTCTTCCATGTTATTATAGAAATGAGTATTCAGATACACAAGAAGTTTATGTAACTTGTTTTATGCCCTACAGTTAGTTTTGGGGAGCTGCTGTTCTATGAAATTTCTTATAGTTGTCTTAGGAGTTTTTAAAGGTTTCTCTAATTAAAATAGGAAAGATGGTAGTTACCTCATAGATCCTCTGGGAGAAGAGATTTTGCTATTTTAGCAGGTCTTTTTTCCCCCCGTTTCTGAAAAGGTAACAAATAGTTCTGTATATTAAAAATTGATGTTCTTATTTGATATTTGTTTATGCTAACAGGTACTTTAGAAGTTCGTCTTATGGGCTGTCAAGATATCCTAGAGAATGTTCCTGGACGGTCGAAAGCAACATCGGTTGCACTACCTGGTTGGAGTCCAAGTGAAACCAGATCATCTTTCATGAGCAGAACAAGCAAAAGTAAAAGTGGAAGTAGTCGAAATCTCCTAAAAACCGATGACTTGTCCAGTTCAGTAACCAGATTTTTTAATAATTTTATAACAAATGAAAGGCCCTATACAAAGGACTTGGCATTGGGGACAGAGTAGAATGAGGAGGGTAAAAGTTGGACATAAAACTTTAAAATTATGATTTCCATAATTTAATTTTAAAATATTAAAAACTATACTGACAGGAAAATGAGAACACCAACAAAACTTATTTTATTGAAAATGTAATAGAAAGCTCAATGACATAGCATTAATTCTTCTAAAAGAATGAAATATTGAGTTTCACTCTTTATGCTAAATTAAAAGTGTACAGAGACTATGGGATTTGTCACACCTTGATTCTTTCATGGTATAGTGACACTTCTGAACTAACATTGAACTTTTGATAACTAACCACTAGACAAAATATGTTTGCTAAGATAATAGCCCCGTATCTCAGTAGTAAAATGAAATGGAGGAGCAGGTAAAGGTGGTAAGAGTAAAATATAGCAGGTTTCTGAAGCACTTTGAATATGTTCTAAAGTTAATTATAAACTGTGATATAGTACTTGTATAACTGAGGGAAAGGCATGTGACTTCAACCTAGTAAAGAATACAAAGATGAGTATGTCCATGCTTTCCTGTAGATGGAGACTTTACGGGAAAATGCGAAAATAAAAACTGTCGAAGGTAACAAACTCTGTAAATAGCAAATGCAAAGGGGAAAAAACTAGATGATAGCTATTGATAAATAGTTAACCTTTGAACATGAATTTGAACTATGCATGTCTACTTATACACAGACCCTTTTCAGTAAATACGTACAGTACTGAAAATGTACTTTCTCTTATGATTTTAAATATTTTCTTTTCTCTAGCATTATTATAAGAATACAGCATATAATACATATACCAGTACAAAATAACACGTTACTGTACTGTTTATGTTATCGGTAAGGCTTCCAGTCAAAAGCAGGCTGTTAGTAGTTAAGTTTTGGGGGATTTAAGAGTTACATGTGGATTTTTTACTGTGCCAGGGGATCAGCACCCTTAACCTCCCCATTATTCAAGGTTCAACTCTACAAACATACACATACATTGCGGCAAACAGCTACTGGTACCCTGTTAGTCCTTTCGGTTACATTCTAATGTAAATGAAATAGCAGTTAATATTTTTGTTTTGGTCAGGTACAGGATAATTTCGGAGTGTCTAGTGGTAATATATGTATATATAAAACTTGCCATTTAATATTCAAAAACGTCAGTATTGAGTAAGAAAAACCTTATTTTCAAAGGACTGTAAGAACTTTTGTTGCTATTTAAACAATGGTATTTTTATTTTAAAGGTTTTAAAATATTTAAGCAAGTTTATAAATTTTAATTATAGATGATGTCTGTGCAGTTTTGAAGCTGGATAATACTGTGGTTGGTCAAACTAGCTGGAAACCCATTTCCAATCAGTCATGGGACCAGAAGTTTACACTGGAACTAGACAGGGTAAGATAAGAAACTTTTTACTTAAATTTTTATTATATGTATTTATAGTTCATTTTGAATTCATGTTTTATAAGACTTTGAGAAGTTTTATTTTTAACAGAATAGAAGAACTTAGTATTTTGACATTTGTCATCTGAGGAGTTATACACAAATCTATGTACTTTAAGATAGAGGTAAATATCAGATTGCTTGAATAGCTTTCATTTGTGCAGTGATTTGAAAATGTGTAGTATGCATTAACCTGAGAGATCAACAACCAGGTAAGGTCTAATATTGAAATATATTTATTTTAATAATGGACTCTCTTAACTCCTAAGGTGACTCTTCTGACTCACCATTTGTAGGTTATATTATCAAAGCTGGATTTGAAATGAGCTATTATTCTTAGTTATTCAGCCCTCCATGGGTCTCAGTGGCTTTTACAAATGATGTGAATGGCGAGTGCAACCTGTAGCCATAGACGGTAACTTGGTCCACAGTAAATTTATATTCATGATGATAAATAACTTTATTATTTAGATGCTAATACATTCATTGGGGTGTAGGAACAAAATATTAAAATTTAATTGTAATTTTATCTAAAAAATAAGATACAAAGCTTTTTTTATCAATTAGTATTCAGATGGGTGGTACATATGTCATTTTTAGAAGTATATATATTAATGAAAGCAGATTTATAATGCTTAATGATGCTGTGAGATGGCTATCTTCACAGCCAGCATTCTAATCAGGCCCTCATCATTACTTTTCTTGGTTCAAATACTGTGTCTGACACTTACCTGTTGTATGTACTTGAGCAAAACACTTAACCTTTTATATATACTAGTTTCTTTATCTTTTTTTTTTTTTAAAGAAATTTTATTGGGGAACAGTGTTTGTCCAGGACCCATCAGCTCCAGCTCAAGTAGTTGTTTCAGTATAGCTAGGGAGGGTGTTTTTCCAGGGCCATCAGCTCCCAGTCAAGTAGTTGTCTTCAATCCAGTTGTGGAGGGTGCAGCTGCTTGGCCCATGTGGGAATCAAACCAGCAACCCCAGCGACATGAGCCTGCGCCCTACCTGAGCTACCCAGGTGCCCCTCGGTTTCTTTATCTAGGTAGTAGGTATCTAGTACCTACCTCACTGGGATGTGTGAAGATTAAACCCGTATAAAAATCTTACTCAAGTGGTAAGAACTCAGTGTTGGCTGTTTTTACAAAATTAATTTACTAACTAATTTCCATGTATCTGAGAACCAGACTGATCTTCAGAGAACACAACTTTCATCTTGTCATTCATTCTCTGGTTTGGGATCATTCATTTATTCATGAAAAATTATTATAAAATTATTCATTTCATCAGCAAGTATTCATTGATACCTACTGGGTTCCAGGCACTTCCAGGTTGTAGATAAGCAACAAACAACATAAACAAGGTCCCTCAAAGTTCCTTCAAGGAACTTGTACTTCAGTGGCTTTTCAGTATATATCTGATCAGTTGCAGACTTTTTACCATTACATCTGAAACTATAAGAGTCCACCATCTCATTTCCCATACATACCTTTATTTTGATTTCATTTAAAATCATAGTGAGGACTTCAAATGCTAGGCCAAGGTGTTTATACTGGTTGGTAATGGGAATGGTGGAGACACACCGGAAAAAATTGATGTTCGGATTTGTATGAAGAATGAATTTGAGGGAGGAGAGATTACAGGCATATAAATTGGCAGGAGATTACTCCAGTACTATAATTGTATGATGATGAGAGCTTGAAATAAAATGTTGCAGTAGGACTAGAAAAAGAGATATGCAATGTGGGAAATGAAGGAAAAATTAGTATGACTTAGTAACTAATTGGTTATGAGTACAGAGGAAGGAATTTATAATTTGCAAAAAAATAATGCCACAGAAGTTAGGAAAGAACTATATTGGAAGGGGACAGGTTCTATATACCTAATTATTTAGCAGTTAAATAAAGAGGTCAGGGCTGGATAAGTGGATATGGAAGTCATCTGATTATAGAGGTCCCAGTTAATGCCATCTAAGTGGAAAAAATCAATCCATTTATTTCACACATATTTATTGAACATCTTACATGTACCAGGCACTTTACGGGATTCTAGAGTTATAGAGATAATCTATACTTATTGCTGTAATTGAACTCAGAAGCTTAATAATCATTGATTTTCATTCTGTATCAAACATCATTTCTAGATGCTGGTGTTGATTGATCGAAATAGCCCAGGTCCCTATATTTATGGACCTTATATTCTAATAAAGTAAGATAAATAATAAACAAGTTTTTAAAAATCTACATGCTCAATGAAGGAAGTAAATTAATTAGAAGGGGGCTACTTTAAATAGAGTAATTAGAGAAAGTCTCTGTGGAGGCTACATTTGACTTGAGACCTCATAGGTGAAAAATTGCCAGACTTGTAAAGATACAAGGACACACAGTTCCTAGCAGAGGGAACCCCCCCTGAAGTAGGAGAGAACTTGATTTGTGAAAAGAATAGAAATGGTGAGACAGAAGATCATGGTGAAGTAAAATAGCAAATATAGGTAGGTGCCAAACTGCTAGGGTCTTTACAGGCTGTGAATTGGAAGACAAAGGGTTTTTAATAGGGGAGTTAACATCATCTAATTTACTTGTGGTAAAATGATCTACTAGAAATAAGTACCATGTATTCTAGAAGTTAATAAAAAGAGTTACTAACCCATAATGGGAAAGAGTTTATGAAGAAAGAAAACAAAGATCTAACAGTCAAATTTTAAGCAGTATTTCAAGGGTAGCAAGAGAAAAGTTTGCCGAAGAGAAATAAAAAACTGACTTGGATCAGATTGTGCTTTTAGTTCAAATAAACATTATAAAAGGTTATCCAGCAAAGAATGCTGCAATAGTGAGATGGTGAAAATCCCAGTACATATGAAACAATTGAGGAAAAATGAATTGTGAGTCTATTAAAGAAGAGATTTAACAAAGATCTGATATGATCTTTAAAGTTAAAAGGAAGAACGTGTGCAAAAAGAATTAGACTAAGGATAGCAATGAGGTTTCAGCTTGCATATGTCAACTCTAACTGGTTGGTAGTGATTTTCTGGAATGCATTGTTAAGATTTACTGGTTGGGTCCTGGTTTTCAGAGAAAATTATACTGACCAAGTAGCAATGTTTACCAAATGCTTGAAGAGGGGCAAGTAGTAAGTTGTAGTACATGTTCCATGGATTGACTGTATACTTCATGTGGCTGTGGAGGACAAAGCAAAAGTCAATGGATGGCAAATTTCATTTCAGTACAACGAATAGTACTGTTAAGAAAAAAAATGAAACGAACTGCTGTAGGAAATAGTAAGTTCTCAAAGTTGAATAAGCAACTTATAAGAGAGGCTTTAAGGGAACTTTTGTAATAGGAAACGGTTACACTTCTAAGATTTTTTTCAACTCTGATATTTTCTCTTTCAGGGAAGGAGGAGAAATTTTGGTTACATGCTATAAATTAGCCGTTAAACTAAATAGTTAGACAAGTATAACTTGGTCAAGCCCACCAGAGAGAGAAATATAATTGAGGTTGTTAATGTATAGTTTTCATGTCTTATTATATCTGCGTGTTCTTTCTAAGCTGTGAACACATATAAATATGACCATAAAATATTGTCTTCATTTTTCATTCATTTTTAATGTAATAGGTTTGCTATACCGTTGGCTTTGAAGCCAGACAAACTGGGTCTTATGCTACTGTCTTATGTCTATCTGCTACTTATGAGTTATTTGATACTAGACAAGTTACATAACCTTACTACTAAGTATTTGTTTCACTATCTCTAAAATAGGAGTAAAATGTAACCCTTATAGGGCTGTTAGGAGGGAAACAGGTAGTGTATATAAAATGCCTTGCCTGGCACATTTTAGCCACTCTATGATTTGTTTTTTCTTAAGCCCTAGACTTGGATGTATGGCTATGAATTTGAGTATAATAGAAGAGCATGTTAGGTAATGGGGATCTAATTGGTTGCATGTCATTTTTTTTTCATTTCAGAGTCTATTTAAAGTAATTAAAGAATTTTTGATGAGTGATATGATCAAAATGAAACTTAAGAAAGAGAGAATTCTTAGAGGGGAAAATGGCTGGTTAGAAAATTACTCTCATAGCCAGATTATTGCGTTATAGAGTTATATATTTAAAATAGAACCTAAAAGTAATTAAATGCGATCATTTTATAGTTAAGCAAACTAACAGAGTAGTTACATAAAAATATTTCAGGGCCGGCCGAGTGGCGCGGTGGTTAAGCGCTGGCCTGGGAAGCCAGCGGCCCGGGTTCGGTCCCACATATGAGGGCCAGTGACACTGCCCTCAAAAAAAAAAAAAAAAAAAAAAAAAAAAATATTTCACAGCTAACCAGACGTTTAATGTCCTTCTAAATGGATGTTCTGTCCTCTGTGGTTACTTTAATGAGATAGAAAGATAGCAGTGGCACAGAAGAGGAAACAAAATCTGGAAGAGAGAATATAGTTTAAAACCACACTCGGACTACAAGCTTAGAGAGCTAGAGAGACTGATAACTATTGATTGATTGTTCTTTACTTGCAATTGTAATCTTCACCTAAAATTATTTTCTTCTCCATGGCATCAGTCTTCTCAATGTGGAGTAATCTTCTCTTTGAAACTTTGAAGACACTGCATGGCTAAGTAAAGCCATTCATCCCTCAGGCCAACTAGACCATCTAGGTTCCTAATATATGTTACTTATCCCTAATTAGATTGTAAACTTCTCTTGGGCAGAAACCAGATTTCTTATTATGATAACTCCTTCTGTTTGCATTTTACTTTTTCATGTGTTTTTTACTCTTTTATCTCTTATATTTATAGAATATTTATTTATAGACATTGATAGAAAATGTTATTTTGAATTGACATGTTCTTGCCCAGCAAATGCCAAGTTTCTTTTCTATGGCATCGGGATAAAAAACCGGTACTATTTCTATTATTTTCAAGATACAAATATTCATTGGTCTTTTTAGAATTGTAAGATATTCCAGAAATGATATAGATCTAGAATGATCTAGTAAAGTTCAAATTATGTTCCTGGGAGGTCAGGGCTCTGCAGAATTGTCTCAGGAGACAACACAGAGCCTTTTTTTTTTTTTAAGATGTTATTGGGGCATTGGGGGAGGGGAACAGAGTTGGGGAATTCGACCAGGACATGTTGTGGAGGGCGCCAGTTGCCATCTGGCTTCCCATCTGCCAGTCGGCAGCTCATGGCCTCTAAGCTCAAGGTGCTGTGTTCAGTCTTAGCTGGGGGTGGGCATAGCCACCATCCCATGCGGGAGTCAAACCAGCAGCTTTGTTGTTAAGAGCACACGCCCTATCCACTGAGACATCCGGGAAACAGCACAGCTCAAGGTGCCGAGTTCAGTCTTAGTTGTGCGTGGGCGTAGCCCACCATTGAACAGGCAATCTTGTTATTACACCAGCTGAGCCATCCTGCCACCTGTTGGAAGCTCAGCCACAGCTCAGCTTGTGTGCAGCATCACTGGCCCATGTGGCAATCGAATTGGCGGCCTTGTTGCTCAGAGCACGTACACTAAGCCAACTCTTAACCAACTGAACCACTCGGCTGGCCGCAGAGAACTTTTTTTGGTTCTTGGGATTCTGGGTAAAATGTCATTTGGAATTTGCCACTTAAAAAAGAGGTCTGAGGGCCAGCCGAGTGGTGCGTTGGTTAAGAGTTGGCTTGGGATACCGGCTCTGAGCAGCAGGACCCCGGTTGGGATCCCACATATAAGGGCCAGTGACACTGCCCTCTACAGCTGAGATAGTGAACAACGGCTTGGCCTGGAGCTGGGCTGCTGTGAGTCACCGGTGACAGTTTAGCTGCAGCCCCTGCTGCAGTGGGCTGCCATAGGCTATAGTGAGTGGCGGGCAGTTGGTGTGAGCTGCCAAGAGCCGCCTAGAGCGGATGTCCAGAGGCCGGCAACCGATCTGCCTTGCCTGGGAAAAGTGCAATGACGGTACCAACAGGGCCAGTGAAGCGATGTCCTCCACAACTGGACTGAGGAACGAAAGGACAGCAACTTGTCTGTTCCCCTTTCCTGATTCCCCAATGGAATCTTTAAAAAAAAAAAAAAAAGGTTTGAAAATTACTGATGTAATCCAGTCCTCTCATTTTACAGATTAATAAAGAAATTATGGTCTAGTAAACTACTAGCCTAAGTATAACCCAGGATTCCTAATGAAGTCTAGTATCAGTTCTGTGTTCTTTCTGTTCTTAATCAGGTCAACCTTTTGTATATTTTTGTAAATGTTGGTCTTTATTAATGTTCATTATAAACACAATAGCTAATTTCTCATTTTCTCTGAATTCCCCTAGCTCTCTTGTTATAAAAAGTTTAATTTCCCCATGAATCATATAGATTGAAATAAAAAGCCAGAGGGTATACTAAGTCTTTATGTCGAACCTTTTCCCTTTCACATTTCATTTTGATTAACCTTACTAATGTAAAAGAGAACAATCTTTATCAATATGAGAAACAGGGATGGGTCCTGTCCTTAGAACTGATACTTAGAAAAAGTTTAGCAGGTATCAGTGCTGTTAAGAGTGGAGTAACAGAAAATGTTCACTGAACGATCAGAAAGGAAGAAAAGAGGAAGGATATCAAGAGAATGAGAGCCAGTAAAAAGAATTAACAGATTAGAAGTAACAGTGGGGCTGAAGGATCAATGGATGTTGAGGTATGCTAGAGAGATGAGCTAGAATGTTAGGAGGGTGATGGTCAGAGAGAAGAATGCAGACAGCTGAAATTGTGGAAAGACTGCAGTTATTGTATGACAGTGGGGATTATTAGAGAAGAACTCAAGGGATTCTTAATATTTATTAGTTTCAAATTTTTAGAAATCTAGTTACACTACATCAAAGAAGGTTAGAAATTAATTCTTAAACATATCTTATTCTCCCAAATAATTAGTTTAAATCAATAATTTAGTGTTTATATTATTATGACTATATAAATATTGTTTACAAATGAAACATGTTCTGTATTGTGATTACATGTCCTTTTTAGTACCTATTTCCTCCCTTTGGCCTAATGCCTCTTTTTTTATTTTTCTATTTATGATTTTTTTGATTTTTCATGTTGAAAAATCAATTGTTGAAAACCCAGTTTAGCAAAGATGCAATGTCATCAAAAGAATGTGGTACATTCTAATGTTGAAAGTGAACATACAGTGTCCCGCAGATGTCATTGTGTTTCCTTTGAAAAGTGAAAATATCTCTATTGTTCCTGAGTTCCTCAGGAACAGTTTGGGAACCTCCACTTTCTTTATGGTAAAAATAATTTTTTTAAAAAAATGGATTTAAAAAAAATTGCAACACATGTTTTAAGTTGTTGCTGTCCTTTTCCTTCTACATGTAGGGCTGATTCAGTGTCTCTTATCTTTTTATATTTACTTGCAGAGATTTCAGACAAACTATACAGATTTCTTAGGTCTACCAGAGAGTTTTCTCTTTGATCCTAGGTTCAAATTCATAATAAGACAAAAGGAAACACAAGTTGGACCAGTTTGCCAATACTGCCAATCAGTACCTAGCTCAGGTCATGCTGCTCAGCTATATTGGTGATTTCACTCCATCTAGAACTTCATTGATATTAGAGTTTGACATTAGCCTACCAGCATTCCCTTGCTCTATAAAACTGACCTGCTTCATCTGGAAAATTGCCAGCAAATGAGCTATGACACATGGATTTTGAAATCAATAAATATTAGTGACATCTCCTTATGTAGAAGGTCCTTTGCTTTTCAGATGCTATATTCCTGCTCTACCTATCCAGATCACACTGGATGTTAGGGATTCAAGTAGGATTGGGGTTCCAGGAAAATGTTATGAGTACTGACGTGAAATATCTTAATCTGTTTTATCTAGCTCAGAGCTAAATTTTAGAGAGAGTGATACTGACAGGGAACAATGCAAAGTAACAAAATTTGAAGGACTTTAATCCTAAAACTTTAATATAGAAATCCAAGGAAGCTAGCCTAAGACTTTGAGATGCCCTTCCATCCCAAATCTCAGATCTTTCTAACAAACTTCAGTTTGAAGCATGGAATAAAGAGAGGATAGAGAAATAAGACAATATATGAGTTTTACCGGAGTGGGTGGGTTAAATACAGATAAGGTGATTGAACCTCCTGTCATCCAGAGAAAGGTGTAATGTTTTTTACATTGTGAAAGTATAAGAACTTTTAACAAGTACTAATTCTATCCCCAGTATCTATAGACCCCTTGCATCTGCCTAATCCATAACAAGTCTTCCTCCCTGATAACACTGGAGCAAGATAGGAGAAAGTAGACTACTCCTACTCTAGTCTAAAACAATGTAGTCTAAGTTACCAATCCCTACTTTAATTATTCATTCTGTTTATTTCCCAAATAATTATTTCCAAAATATTTAAACTTTTTTTTGTTTTCTTTTTTTTTTTTTAAGGGCAGTGTCACTGGCCCTCACATGTGGGATCCGAACCCCAGCCGCTGGCATCCCAAGCCAACTCTCAACCACCGTGCCACTCGGCCAGCCCCAAAATATTTAAACTTTTAACTTGAATATTACAGCATTCACATCCACCTTTTTTTTTTTTATTCTTTTTTTTTTTTTTTTTTGAGGCCAGTGCCACTGGCCCTCCTATGTGGGACCCGAACCGGAGCCGCCGGCTTCCCAAGCCAGCGCTTAACCACCGCACCACTCGGCCGGCCCACACATCCACCTTTTTAATATGCCATTTGCTGATCTTAAAAACAATTATACTCTACTCATACTTCTCCATTCCAAGTAGTCGCTCACATATTATGTATGAGAAAAGAAATGAGGTAGGAGGCCCTGGGCTCACATAGCTATTGCCATAGGTATCTTTTTCTAGTCCCTTTCCTGATTGGCTGTGAGACCTTCTGGCACATTGTATTTTGAATTATTTTTTTCATGTTCTATTTTTATAAATGTTTTCTGTGTTCATTTACATCAACTAGTTTTGTTTAAAGTCAAAAGCTTTTTTATTATGTATACTAAAAACTTATATAATGAGATGTGTAAGTTCATAAATTAAAAGTTGTTATATGAAAGAAGTAATTTATTACTTTGTTGAGCCTAAAGGGGAAAACATTTCTTTTTGGATATTCTACAAAATCCTGAAAAATAAAATAATGGAGAAATCTGGTACTTTATAATTAAAATGTGTGTGAATTATAACACATATGTAGAGGTCAGTTTATGGCTTCACGCCATACTTATAAACTATGTTCTTCAAATACATTTAATAATGGATTGTTAAAACCTTAAATATGTTTTTCCATGTAAGAATTATTTTTAATGACTACAAAGTATTCGCTTATGGTATAATATACTTGTCCCTGGTTGTTGGACATTGAAGTTCTTGCTTATTTGCTTCTTTTTTTTTTTTTTTAATGCTGTAATAAATGAACATCTTTTTGTATAAAACTTAGTCTGAATTTCCCTTTTCCTCCATACCTACACAGGTCCCTGCTATTGCTGGTCCTATTACCCAATGGTATTCTTTTGAACATTAAGTGACCTAATATTTTTTAAGTGCTTAGCACAGTGTGAGGCACACTGTAAGAGCAGAATAAATGCTATTCACAGACCTTTCCCTGACATTGAGACAAGGAAATAAGGTTTGAAATGGGTTCTCAGAGGCGAGGACCAATATTTTTTAACAATAGCACAGCAAATGATGCCAAATGGAGGGGGAAAATCTGAAAGATTGAAGCTATAAGATGGGAAAGAGTTTCTGTAGTCATTCATTTGTATTGCTTGTTGTTCCCAGTTGTGTGTGCTTTATATAAAAAGGAATACCTTAGCTGGAGACTGTCAGAATATGAATTTCTTCCTTTGAGTTAAAATATATGTGTTTGTTAAAGTAATATTATAAAAGAAACATTGAAAAGCACTCTTCATAATACTGCAATCATTTTGTGTGTTATCTTTGTTTAGTTGTATTTTATATTTTTGTGATATTTTCAAGTGTGTGTCCAATGATGTCTTCTCTGTTTTCTTTATTTTTTTTTTAATTATACTAGTCACGTGAACTGGAAATTTCAGTTTATTGGCGTGATTGGCGATCTCTGTGTGCTGTAAAATTTCTGAGGTTAGAAGATTTTTTAGACAACCAACGTCATGGCATGTGTCTCTATTTGGAACCACAGGGTACTTTATTTGCAGAGGTAATAAATGTATTTTATTAAATGTGCATAACTACAACTGAAGGAAAATTGGCTCTCTAGGTGGTGAACACACAATGCAATATATAGATGATGTATTATAGAAAAGTGTACTTGAAACCTATATAATTTTACTAACCAATGTCACCCCAATAAATTTAATAAAGATTAAAAATATATATATGTAGGCAGTATGATGTAGAAGTGGAAAGAGTATTAGGCTGAACAACAGACAACTTGAAATCTTGGCTCAACTCTGCCACTGAAAAGGTATATTACCTTAAAACAAATATTTTTATCCCTTCTAGGTTTGTTTTCTCATCTAGAAAATGAGGGGGTTGGACTAAATTGTATCTAAGATTCTCTTAAGTTTTTCAAAACTTAGAAGTACAGTGAATTTCATGAACTATAAATCCAATGCTATATTCATATCAGCTTGAATTTTCTTCACTGCAGGTTACCTTTTTTAATCCAGTTATTGAAAGAAGACCAAAACTCCAAAGACAAAAGAAAATTTTTTCAAAACAACAAGGTAATTTCTAAGAACTCAAATAATAACTATTTTGGTGTTTTCTTAAACAGTATGTAAAAAAAAAATTACATACTATTTAAAAAGTGATATCCATCTTTGTTTTTTGTTTTTGTTCATTCATTTCTAACTTTTTATTAAGGGACATTTCAAACATATCCATAAGTAGAGAGAGTAGTGCAGTGTGCTATCACTCAGCTTCAGCAACAGTCAACTCATGGCCAATTTTGTTTCATCTATATTTCATTCACTCACTTCTTAGATTTGAAGCAAACTGAGATATCATATTGGATTATCCTTAAATATTACAGTTAGTATCTGTAAAAGATAAGAATTCTTTTTTTTAAATCTTAACCACATATTTTATTACTAGACTTAAAGAAAAACAGTTCCTATCTATTTATTTTTAAAACGATTTTTGGTATTTTGCACTAGGCTTTTATAACAAATAGTTAACTGTTATCTTTTTTATTTTGTTTTTTGTTTGTTTTTTTTAAAGATTTTATTGGGGATTGGGGGAGGGAAACAGCTCTGGGGAATCGGGGAAGGGGACCAGACAAGTTGCTGTCCTTTTGTTCTTCAGTCTAGTAGTGGATGACGTTGCTTCATTGGCCTATGTTGGTATTATCATTGCTCTCTTCCCGGGTGAGGGAATTGTTCACCTGCCATTGGACGGCCGCCCACTGCGACTCATGGCCACTCACGTTGGCTGCTGGCCACTCACGGTAGCTTATGGCAGCCCACTGCCACCCCACTGGGGCCTACGCCGTCGCTGTTGACTCATGGCAGCCCAGCTCCAGGTCAAGCTATTGTTCACCATCTTAGCTGTAGAGGGCGCAGCGTCACTGGCCCTCATGTGGGATCCGAATTGGGGTTCTGCTGCTGGCATCCCAAACCAACTCCTAACCAACGTGCCACTCGACTGGCCCAGTAACTTTTTTTTTAAGTGCCAAATTTTGTTTGTTCTTCATAAATTAAAAACTGATGAATTTTTAAATTACGGCTTTGGTTATATATAAATATTACTTATTCTATTTTCTTTCTTCATAATATCCACAGGCAAAACATTTCTCAGAGCTCCTCAAATGAATATTAATATTGCCACTTGGGGAAGGCTAGTGAGAAGAGCTATTCCTACAGTAAATCATTCTGGCACCTTCAGCCCTCAAGCACCTGTGCCTGCTACAGTGCCAGTGGTTGATGTACGCATTCCTGAACTAGCACCTCCAGCTAGGTATGTGTCTTAAGATTTTTAAGCATTGATTTCATAAAATAATTTTTGTGACATTGGTACATATTGATTACAGTGGGTCTATTAAAAGTCGCATTTTTTTCAAATAGTATTTTGAAGTTAGTGTGCTGCTTACATTTGAAAAAATAAAATTGTTTGCTTTAATTGCTATTTAAAATATATATTTTTGATTACTTTTTTTGTGAATTACTTTATCTTCTATAAGTGATTCTACAGTAACCAAATTGGACTTTGATCTTGAACCTGAACCTCCTCCAGCCCCACCACGTGACTCTTCCCTTGGAGAAATAAATGAATCTGCTACATTAAGAGATTTGGATACACCAGGACAGGCAAGGCATTTTAAACCTTGTGTTTTCACCATAAGAATTCCCAATAAAATTATCATAGTGAATGAGATATACATTTCAATTAATTAAAAACTGCCTGTGTTTTTGTGTTTCTCATGAGTGAAACATAATAATCTTTGGATGCTAATGGGCCCATGGAGATGAAATAGGCTACTTAAGCTAGAAAGAACATAATAGCATGGTTAATATTATGACATATTGCCTGAAACACTGTTCATCTTCTGATTTGGTTAATATTTATAATATTTTGAGATTTTTTTCTTTAACTTTATCCTTATCAGATAAGTTTTTTCCTGAATGTTTATCATTTCATGAATATTTAATATTTTCCAGGATTCAGAAACTGTTTTTGATATCGAAAATGACAGAAATAGTATACTTCCAAAATCTCAATCTGAATATGAACCTGATATTCCTCAGTCAGGACTAGAATATAGTGGTATTCGAGAACTTGAGGATAGAAGGTAAAGAATATATACACAACTTTGTTACTACATGTTTGGTCCCATACTTTTGGCTTATTTTTAATTGACATTGCTGCTTTCAGATCTCAACAAATGTTCCAGTTTAATCTACAAGACTTCAGATGTTGTGCTGTGTTGGGTAGAGGACATTTTGGAAAGGTAATCTTTTAAATTTTCTTGGAATACCTACAGAAGTAGTAACTCAAATGGGAAATAATTATGTTAATCTCATTTCAGGTTCTTTTGGCTGAATATAAACACACAAATGAGATGTTTGCTATAAAAGCCTTAAAGAAAGGAGACATTGTGGCTCGAGATGAAGTAGATAGGTTAGTTTCTTTTAAATGAAATTGTTTATTTTTCTGAAGTTGCAACTTAATATGAAAATTGATGTGTAGACTGCAACAGCAAAACTTTCTATTTGGCAATAATGTCTGAAGAAACTAAATAAATGAATGTATCTATACTTGACATATGTAGACATTAATTAAATATTGTTTTTCTTTTGGGCCAACTCCTTCTTCTGTTTTATGACAATTTACTGATTAGGGGATACCAAGGAAAGATGATGAAATGAAATAAACTGATTCTATTAAGTTTTTTATGCTTGGAGATTAATTAAAGTGTTTATATGGAATAGGAACTTTTATTTAACTGTTGTTGGGTGAGGCTGTTTCCCATTTCATCTTATAGAAGTCATAAAATGTCATTCACAAATAGTCTGCAGTTAACTGAATGGTTAATATATTCTACTTTTTATAATGCACTTATATCAGTTTTTTTCCTCTCTTTTTCTTAAATTGATATTTGTGACCATAGCAACTCACCTTTCTGGGTTTAATAAATTTAAGTTGATATGGATACATCTATATATTACAATTATTAAAATGCAGGGACTTTTGTGATAATATTGTAATTAGGTTAGAGAATATACTAACCTAAAAGACTATCTTAAATAGGGTGATTAAATATGGAAATTATTGTATAACAAATAGCATACTTGTTGCAGAAAGAGCTATCATTTGATATTTAGAAGTATTTTTCTTAAACCACTAGCTAGGAAGCACCGATTGCTATTAATGGAAGACAGCCCTGTGAAATGAAAAGAGCCTAGGGCTGTGAGAAGACTGACTTCTTTAGTCCTGAATGTTTCTGAATTAATAATTTGACCCTAGGACAATTCATTGAACATCTCTGAGCTTCAATTAACCCACACATTTAAAAAAATTATTTTTTGTTAATACTTGCCCTATTGAATTGTATTAAGTGCCTATACCAAATTACTACTTCTGATGGTTTGTTTTTTTATTCATTGTATGGAAGTTCTCAGAATTAGGATAGATCCTAAAAAAAATGAGGGTTTCCTTTATATACAAAATTTTTTTTCTTTTAAGATTTGCCTGTTTTTTTACCTGTTTCTCATACTCCTCAATTACATGAAAATAAATTTTCTTGATCTAAAACTACTTAGAAAGGATTTTGCTGAAGATGCTTAAAATTATATTTTATATGACATAAGTAGTTAAAGCAAACCTTTAATCTCAGTGTCAGTCTGTTTATAGACTGCAATACAATAGAGTCAGATGTTCCTCTTTTCTGGAAAAATGTTTGTTTTGTTCTAGATCCATAAATGATAAATTAATTTGTTTCCTAAAATAATAGGAAACTGGTACTGTACTACCTCTGTTAATCCTGGTGTTTTATATAGGTTTATATAGCTGTCTGTTACAGTGTTACTACTTTGAGCCAAATCTCTGTAGGAAAATGCTTTCTAATTAAATCTAGACAGAATAATATTAATATTGCTATAAAGAAGAATGTCCAGATCAGAGAATGGTGCTTTCATTAGAACCCAGGCTATTACCCCTACTGAAAATTAATCAAGCCTTAGTAATAAAATAGACAAGCATATTTTTTAAAGTAATATATATTTATTACTTGCAAGTTTAAGTATACAAACTAATTATACTAAGGAGAATCCTTTATATTTACTTTTACATTTTCTTTCTGTACTCTGGATTTTATTATTTTGCTTAGAAAACTGCCCCTTTTTTATAGATCATAGAAAATTCTAAATTAACTTCTTTTTTTTTATTTTTTATTTTTTTAAGCTGAGCCATCCTGCCACCTGTTGGCAGCTCAGTGGCAGCTCAGCTCGGGCTGAACATCGAACTGCTGTTGCTCAGAGCTCAGCTCACACTCTTGAGCAAGCTCTTAAACAACTGAGCCGCTTGGCCGGCCCACTAAATTAACTTCTTTTTAAATGAACACAAATTATGGACTAACTCCAAAGTAATGTAATTTATGTATAAAGATCACGATCTCCACCTTCCATTAGTGGAACATTGTCTCTTAAGTCCCATCTTTCCCCACGCTGGAATAAGAATGTTAAATTTATGTTATTGTAATACCTTCTCACTCAGCTTCCTTTTCTTTTTTTTTTTTTTTTTTTTTTTTTTTTAGGGCAGTGTCACTATGTCACTGGCCCTCACATGTGGGACCAAGCCAGCGCTTAACCACCGCGCCACTCGGCCGGCCCCTCAGCTTCCTTTTCTTACTAGTTAATATTTTGAGACAATAGAATAGGTTTGTTTTGGAAGGATATTTTTACAGTTATACAACAAAAGCACAGCTAACCAGATTATATATGGATTCGATCCTAAGACCTTAGCCTTATTAATGATGTGGTTTTCCACTGACCAAAATAACTGTTTTTAAGTTTCTAGCATGTCTAATAATGTACTACACTCTAAAGGAAGTGCACAAAAAAAAAAAAATGTTAGGTTGGAACTAGTCACTTAATCAGAGAGATTAGACATATACTAGCTATTTAAATAAAAGAGGTTATGTATGTTTGAGTTTAAATAATACAGACTATATAACAGCTCATAGAAAGGGAACATCATGGTATGCTGATGGATTTAGATAAGATCTTGTAAAGGAGATTGAATTTTTGCTATTATTGCTATTATTTGTGTCTGTAGGGAACCTTTCTCCTTTACCTAATAAAGACATCTATCCACTATTTCATAATAAATATCTTTACTATCAGTATGTAATCCAGTCGACAACTATATTAACATAAATTGAAAATTTATATTTCAAGAGTCTATATAATTCTTTCAATGCATTGCAATGTAATCTGGATACCCAAATAAATACTTTATCTTTAAAATAACCTATTTTATTTTATTTATTTATTTATTTTTTAAGTGGTGAAAGAGCAGTTTATCAGAAGAAAAAGTATACTTCAAAGAGGTAGAACTAGGCTCAAGCAAAAAGCAGTGGCTCAAGGGCCATTATTAGAAGAGAAAATACGCTCCAAAAGGATTGGAGGGGGCCTGGGCAAAAGTGTGATTCAAAAGGCCCCAAAGGGCCAAATGCCTAAAATAACTTATTTTGAATTAACTCTTTTTTAAAAGACCCAAAAGAAAGGAGGATGGGTCTACTTACCTCTAATATGGATTTTAGTTTGGCATTTTGCAATTAACACACAACAAAATCTAAGTATTTTTTTTTAAATAAAAGCATTATTAATGCTTTTTAAAAAGCATGAATGTCAATTTTTATTTCTCTTCTCAAAAACAAAACAAAAAAGTGCCTTTTGTATTAGAAATATGAATATAAGCTAAATGTTAATAAAATACATCTATTTGTGTCTTTATTTTGATCAGGTGCTTAAAATAGTTAATTCCAACTTATATTTCAATATCTGACCTCGTTTTCTTCTACTTTGATTAAATGGTTGATTTACTAAATATTTTCTGGAAAGGAGGAGTGATATTTTTTGCTATTTAGGCAAAGTTAATGTTCCAGAGTCAGTAAGTTTGAACATTGTTCTTTCTAGCAGCTTGTAAGAATTCTTACAGGAAAAACCTGTGATTGCTTCTTGAAGCATGTTACAGAATTCTCTATGTGGTCTCTTTATTCTCCAGTCAGCCTTCTAAATTAAAATTGTATGCAGCATATGTTTATTTTTCAACTTCATGTACTATGTGATAAAATATTTGAATACTGTAACTTATGAATTAAAAATACTGTCCTTGAAATTACTGTGGTCACAAACTTGATATTTTTAAAATTATGCTTTAGATTGCTAAATTCTCTGACCAATTCCTGATAAATTTTCGTAGTTCACCCTAAGTAAGCCTTTTTTTTACTAACTATAACCACTAGCAGCCATATGTGTGCTACTCTGATACAATCAATGTAAACTCTGTAATCTTTGTCACACTAATCGTATATTTTAGTTTGCGTTAATATGTTTCAGTTACAGTTGTATATGTCAGGTGGACCAAATTTTTGAAAGCCTTCGTAGCAAAATTAAGACACATTTTATGATTTTAAAATTATAATAGTTAAGAATTTTGCTTATTTAGAGTTTAGTAATTTTTAAAGACTATTTACAACTAGAATTTAAAAAAATAAAAACCTGTTGATTTTTTAAATATTTTCTCTTACAGCTTGATGTGTGAAAAAAGAATTTTTGAAACTGTGAATAGTGTAAGGCATCCCTTTTTGGTGAACCTTTTTGCATGTTTCCAAACCAAAGAGCATGTTTGCTTTGTAATGGAATATGCTGCCGGTGGGGACCTAATGATGCACATTCATACTGATGTCTTTTCTGAACCAAGAGCTGTGTGAGTATGCTTTTGACATTTCTCTGAGCGTTTCATGACTACTTACTTTCTGGGAAGGAAAACAGCTTTCTGAATTAAGTTTTTTCCCAAATGGAAAATAGATCTCTGTAAGAACTATTAAAGCTCCTTACTTACTTTTTTAGCATATATAAATGTATCAGTTTTTACTCTGTTGTCCATGTTGAAAATGTTATGGATTACCCTAAATTGCACTTGATAATTTAGATACACCATTTAGGTTCATTTTAGTAAAGTATCTTTTTTTTTATTATTATATTTTCTCCATAGGGAATACCATCTAGGACCATGGCTTTAAATACCAACTATACTCAAAGTACATTGTTAATGAAAACAGAAAGTGTAGATGAGTCTGTATCATATGTTGTATGAAATATTTGTATTTGCATTTTAAAGGGTAATTTTAAATATATATTTTTTTAAGTATTTCCATATGTTTACAATACCTCTCAAAGAATATAAAAGAAGCTGGTATGCAAATTGCCTCCAATGAAAGACATAGCAGACTTCACTGGAACCTTTTATCTAGTTTTTGAATTTGATATTATATGAAGGTTTTGCTTATTCAAATGCATAAAAACATATAATAGCAAAACATTTGAGACTAAATCTTTATGTATATATATTTTTCCCCTAGTGTCATCCCAGTTATAGCTCTTCAGTGGTGGAGCTAGGATTTGAACCTAAGAAAGTGCTCTTAATAGCTAGCTGCACTCTACATGCTGGTGTTTATCAAATTTCTATCTCCAGCGCTGACATCTTCCCCCAACTTCAGTTCTAACAGCTTTCAGTGGCCTACTGGTCTTTTCCCTTTGTATGGCTAATAGCATTTCTCATTTACCTTCTCAAACTGGACTACTGGTTTTTCCCATTTCCCCCCGACTTTATCCACTGCTCCCCAGGCCTTTCCTCTCCTAGTCTTCTCCATCTTATTTATTGAAAGGCAGTACCATCTACCAGTTTTCCAAGCCAAAACATGGAGTCATTCTTGGTCCTTTTTTCCGTCACAAGCATCATCCAAATTATTAGCAAATTCAATTAATTCTACCTCCAAAACATATCCCAAACCAATAGTAAACTTTTATTGAGTTTATTCTTGAATTTTCGTCACTTGTCTATATTCTGACAACTGACATTTATATAACATTTCCCCTTTCGCTCCTTTGTTTGATTCTCATCATAACGATTACAGGCATATGGAGCAGATTTTATTTATGCTTATGAGTTAAAAGTGTAAGTCTAGAAATCAGTAACGATATCCGTATGCAAAATAATACCCTGGAATACAATAATCAGCTTTGTTGAACTTGTAACAATGAAGAGTTCTTGGCCTTCTGTGTTGCGTAAATACCGTAAATTAGTTACCGGTACATAAAATGTCTTGTACCTTACACCTGTTCTTGTGTTTTGTAATTATTTGTTACATAAAGTTTCTTGTACCATAATACGTTAAAAAATAAATGCTAAAATTCCTTTATAATACTAAAAACAAGTACCAAAATGTAAACAAATAAAAATTTGAATTAAAAAATTAAAACCAAAAATTTTTTCCCTTAATGTGTGGGCCAAAAACGTGGGTGCACATTATACACAGGAGCGCATTATACATGGCAAAATGTGGGGCTTTTCACACTGTCCTTAGCCCTAATGGCATATTACAATTTCTCCTACAGAACCAGGTCAAGTGTCTATTCTAAGGACTACAGCGACTCCATCAGGCAAAGTTAATGGCTTCCACTGTAGCGATTGTATTTTTCTTATTTTTTAATTTTACCTCCAATATTTAGCCCATGTCTTACTATGTCTGACACACAGTAAGGACTAAATAAATATTTGTGAAATTAGTTTACTACAGAATTCTGCTTTGAATCATAAAAGAGGAGTGGAATTCATTAAACTTTTTAAAATTTAATTCTTCAAACAGATTTTATGCTGCATGTGTTGTTCTTGGGTTGCAGTATTTACATGAACACAAAATTGTTTATAGGTAAGTACAGTTTGGTACTTTCTAATGGCTTTCTTTGGTATAAATTAGAATTAAAGATAACTAAGGATATTTTGTGCTTAACTAGCTTCTTAATTTTCTCTTTCATTTAAGTGACCTCTAAAAAAGTTAAACTCCATAACTTTGAAAGACATACTTAACCACAATACTTATGTGATGAACCACTTAGTTCCTGAGCCTCTATACCCATTAATAAGAATAGTGAAATTATAAGTTGGCCTGTGATAACACAGTTCACCAACAGTATTCATCCTGGTGAATATTTACATTCAACTGATCCACTGCAGAAAACTTTATAGACTAATACTACTCACAGAGTAACTTGGGCCAGAGTGTAAAACTTGGCTGCCTTCATTAAGTCTTGCTGTCAGCTAAACAGTGTACTTGGCGACATAGCTGATTTATGTGTGGCACAAGCTCCGTATCCGATTGCATACCCATAACAAATAGCTCATAGCCCAGCAGCTAGTCTGTGGGCAACACGTGGAATATAGCATTGCTCTACATTAGACAAATTATGGGAGGGCCAGTCATAATTAGGAGACTGAACACTGGTTTATTCAAACTTCTAACAATATTTTCAATGTAAGAGTTTCCTTATGGTCCTGTTTTATTTAAAGGATAAAATACTTTCAGCTTAATTTCTAATAAAATATGGACTGTAAATAGCTGACTCTTTATTTTGAATTATTCTCTTAGAAACTTAAACCTGTCCCCCTGGTACCTTATTTATACTATTAGACAGTTCTTTCTAATAGTATGGGTGATATATAGTCAAACTTCAAACTTAATACAAGTCAGATTATCACAAATAAAAAATTAATAAAATCTGAGTTAAGGTTGTGTGACCTCCTTTCATGCTTAAAATATATATTTAAATCAATAAAACATTCCTGTTTTACTACATTCTTTCTTTTCTATATAACAGGGGAAATATTATTCAGAAAATATATTATGCAGAGTAATGAAGTTTCCAAAAGGAAGAAAAATGAATGTTTGTAATATAGCATCTCAAATTGTAACTTGAAAAACTTGTGTTTAGTAAAAGAAAGTACAGCTCCTAGTGAAATAATTTTACTACTACCGTATCTACTGATTTTATTGATTTTTTTTTTTTGCATTTTTTTATCCTAAACAGAGATTTGAAATTGGATAACTTATTGCTAGATACAGAAGGCTTTGTGAAAATTGCTGATTTTGGTCTTTGCAAAGAAGGTAATTAGACATTTTAAAGTTCCATTTCTAATAGATTATTATTCCTTTGTACTTTGGTAGTTTTCAAGTTTGTCTATGGAAAAGAACATTTAATTTTAATTTATTCTTTATTAAGACATTACAGATTGTTCTTATAACCTGATTATGACATTAAGACTTCTGTGAATATGAATAAGGTTAGGTTTTCAGAAATCATAATATAAAACTAAGATACTCTTTGATTAAATTCTGTCACTATTCTAAGAAAACATTGGTTAAGCACCAAAGTTTTCACTTCACTGGGCCTGTACAGAGTGAGTTACATAGGCCTAATAACTTCTCTCCAGGTTCTTAAAACTTTAACATTTTTAAATAGGAAAAAATGTACATATATCTCAAGAATCCTTTCTATATATTCAAAAGTAAATAAGTAAACTGAGGAAATTTGAATCAGAATCCCTATACGAAATTATAAAGAGCATGGTTGTAGGTACCAAAGAGTCCTAGGGTTAAATTCTGACTGCCACTTAGTTGCTCTGTGTCTTTGGATTAGTTACTTATAACCTCATTTAGCCTATTTCCTCAGCTACAAAATAAATATAATCCTTCTTGTTTGATAGTATTATGAGAATCAGAGATAAGTATGTGGCACAGTGTCTAACATACATAGGTATTCTTTACATGTAATGTAATGCATTATAATAAACATTGTCTCCTTTACACTGGTAGCTTCTTGTTTCCATAGCAAATAGTATAGTTCTTGGCATATCTTAAGTATTCAGTGAATGTTGAATTAATAAGTAGTTGAAAGGAAGGAAAGAAAGAGCTTTGTAAGTGTATGTCCGTTAGTTATCCACTGACCTCCTTATTACTGAATCCAGTAAAAGTTTTTTTCCTCTTATTGGACTTCTCTGTATTGGACGTTGTTAATTTAAATGCTCTTGTTCCTCAGAGTCTGTCCTTAGTCCATTGTACTTCAGGTCTAGTTTTTAAATAGCAACTATATGCTAATGGTTTCCAAATCTATTATTTCCTCCCCTAACATAATATATATATATATTCAACTGACTACTAGACAGTTCTACCTGAATTGTCAGTAGGTACCTCAAATGCTATACAAACAAAAATACATAATTTCTTTTCCTCATATAGTTTAGTTCATCCTTGACGGTGCCACGATGTACTCAGTCTCCCAATTTGAAAATGTGAAATTATGGACTCTGTCCTCTTCTCTCCTTTCCACATCCAATTAATGATCATATTGTGCTGACATCTACCTCTTAATATATCTTAAATGTTTTATTTCCCTTCTATTACTGCCAACCATCTTCTCATTTTGACAAAACTACTTTAATAGCCTCTTAACCTTTCCTGCTTCTAGTCTTTTTCTCCCTAAAATCAGTCTGCCATGTAATTGCTAAAATGCTAAAGGGTTCCACATAAATAGAAGTCTCACTATGGCACACCCCTGCTGAAAATCCTTCAGTGGCTAAGATGTGATATACGATGCCCTTCCTGATCTGCCTGCCAATCTCTCCAGCCGTATCTTTTCTGCTTCAGCAACGATGAACTGCTTAGTCTATGTCTCTCCACCACTGTCACCCATCCCAACTCTTATTTGCTGACTAATGTCTTCTCATCCTTCAGACTCAACTCAGGTGTCACTTACCTGCCCATAAAGTTACCTGAGACTCAACTCCTCTCCTCTGCCAATCCCCAAGTCAGCTTTAGGAATCCTACTTTGCAATGCTTCTATAATATATTGCTCTTACTGTGTCATTAAAAAATTATCAATATATGTCTGTTTTCCTCCAGTTTCATGTAAGCTCCTTAAAGAGAAGAATTGTGTCTTACTCTCATTTTTGTGTTCCCACCCTTGGCATAGATGCCTAGAACATAATAGGTACTTAGAAAATATGTATTCAATAGCCAGACTCATTAAATGTGTTTTTTAATCTTTTGTTTTTTTGTGGGTTTTTTTTGAGGGCAGTGTCACTGGCCCTCATATGTGGGACCGAACCGGGGCCGCTGGCTTCCCAAGCCAGCGCTTAACCACCGCGTCACTCGGCCGGCCCATGTTTTTATTCTTTATCAGAAAATATATGCAGTACATTATAATAATAGCTAACAATTTTGAGCACTTACTGTTTGCCAAGCACTTTACCAAATGCTTCATATGCTTCATAGTCTTTTAAATAACAACAATCTTATGAAGTTAGATAATAGTATTAACCTCAACATACAGCTGAGGAAACTAGGTTTTGAGGTAAGATAACTTTCCCAAGCCCTCATGGCTAACAAGTGGCAAAGCCGGAATTTAAATGCAGATCGTTATGACTCCAGAGCCTGATGTTAACCACTTACGTGGAGTTTACCAATTTGAAATCCTAGATAATTGGGCCTACTTTCAACTTCTTTTAAAAATATCAAAACAAGAAAATTTATCAGAATGAATGAAGTATGATAACTATTACTATAATTAATGTAATATATATGCATTACATTAAAATGTCACAGGTGTATAATATTACTATTAAAAAAACAAAGAGTAAAAAGGTATGACTTATGAGTTGTATGTAATATGTCCTAGTTGTGATCAGTGCCCAGAATAAAAATCAAGAAATATTAGTTCTTGAGGGGCAAAAAGTATAACTATTGCACTGTGTTGTACATCTGAAATTAATTTAAAAAAAAAAAAGCAGCATTAGTTCTGTTTCCATCTTTGTTAACTTTTTCCTAATCTTGATCAACTCATTTAAAAGGGTTTTATAGAGCTTACGTAGATACTATATCAACTCTTTTTAAAAATAATATTTTATTGGAGAAAAACAATATGACAATATTAAAGAAATTTTACCCAAAAAACTCCAAAACACCCTCACCCTAATGTGCTAGTGTATTTAATTATGCCCTTCAAGTCTTGGTCTATATACTTACAAATTTGTTTACTGTTTCAATCATTTAAAATATATACCTTTTTAAATTTAGAATGGCTAGCTTTTCTTTCAAGTTCTTTCATAAGAAGACACTTAGGTGAGCTTTTAACACTAGAATACATTGAGACATTATCGTCAATATGTAGAATATATGTTTGATTAATGTATTACCAAATTATGAAGAACACATATTTGAAAAATAGTTAGCTAAAATATTAATACTGTGTTTCTATATTATATGACACATTTGGTGTCTTGATTTTCCAAGGGTTGCTATTTGGTATTTTCCAAACTATACTTAATGTTATTTTTATAATGAAGCAAATAAACTTACTGAAAAGATGATAGAAATTGAAGCTAAGAATCATTTCCTTTTGTGGTAACTTCTTAGCATCACTTGTAAAGTAATGACAAGAAAGATAAAATAAGTAAATAAAGTATGGAAATTTTATTTATTTTTACCTATTAATTAAATAGTAAAGTTGCTATTGCACAGGCTTCTCTATACCAATCCTTAACATTTTCTTTAAAAGTCTGGTATATTTTGAGTTTGATCACCATGCACTAAATATGCCACTTGCTTCCTAAGGATATCTTCTAATTTTTATGCTCAATTTTTTTCTTTGCTAACAAATATTTAAATTTTACCTTTTTCAGGAATGGGATATGGAGATAGAACAAGTACATTTTGTGGCACTCCTGAATTTCTTGCCCCAGAAGTATTAACAGAAACATCCTATACAAGGGCTGTAGATTGGTGGGGCCTTGGTGTACTTATATATGAAATGCTCGTTGGTGAGGTAAGCAGTTCAAAATAAGTAAGAAAAAAAGAAGAAAGATGATTGAAAGAACAAAGGGTGTCATTTATAAAACCATTTAATGTCGCCTGCATAAAAGTTTAAGTTTTATCAATATACTAATAATTGCCTATGATTCTATATTACCTTCACTGTCCTTTTTTGTATTGTCTGTGGAATGCATTTACCAATGCTTTGAAAATAGTTTCTTATGTCTTGGTATTGCTATGGTTTTATGATTTTAAGATATAATAATATAACTGATCATTTCATACAAAATAGAATAACAGGAAGACCAATGAAAAGAATGCCTGTGTACTTGTTAAGAAAAGTCAACTATACCTTGGTCAAAAATAAATGTTACTTTCAAAAACTGTACAGCAGAATGAAAAAGATTAATTTCTTTTTCCCTGCTGTTTTCTTTAGATAAACTTGAAATAAATTTCTGGGTATAACTTAGTTGTACCCAGAAATTTTTACCACTTAGGAACAGTGAATTATATCTAATAAAGCGGCAATAAGAAACTAATCTATTTTGTTACAAATTGTTGGAAATTATAAATTAAGGTGGAATTGGGAGTCAATATTTAGGGAAGTAATTGAAAACTACTTAGCGGGGCTTGATGATCTCAAGATGCAAAAAAAATTATCTTGTGGGATTGGTTCATTGTTCTGCAGTTTCCCCAGTGCCAACAACCTTTCTCAGACATGGAATGAATACATTATTAGCTGAAGGAATGAATGACCAAGTTATTGAATGTCACAGATTTCTCAAGTTTTGCTGTGTGATTGTTATGTAGTGGCACTTATCACAAACAAATAAATGATTTCAGTTCATCCAAACAACAGCCCCTTTTGGTATGTTAAATTGGAGTAAATAGTTGGAAAAGGCAGGAAAGAAATAGCCAATTAAAATGTTTATCGTGGGGCCAGCTCAGTGGCGCAGCTGTTAAGTGCTGGCTTGAGAAGCCAGCGGCCCCAGTTCGGGTCCCACATATGAGGGCCAGTGACACTGCCCTCAAAAAAAAAAAAAAAATGTTTATCATGTGCTAAGCATCATTCTGTGTGCTTTATAAATATTAGCCCATTGAATTTTCCAGCAACGTTTAATGAACTCACTACTAATCTTACTCTCATTGTTAAATGTATAAATGGAAACAGAAAGAAGTTTAATAGGTTGCTTAAAGTCACACAGCTATCATGTGGTGGAGCTTGGGTTTTAACCCTGACTCTCTGACTTCAGAACCTACCTAAAACATTATGCTTTGCTGCCTCCAGGACAGAGTATTGAGTCCATATTATCCAACCTTGTTTCTATTCTTACCACCAGTGGTCCAGGTCTGAATTTTTTTACCTCTGTTTAGAAAAGATGTTATATAGTCTTTTAGGATGGAAAGATGTATTTTATCCATAATTCATGATGGTCTTTACTTTCTAAGAGTGCCGTAAGTATTCATAATAGTTGTTTCTGTAATCTTTGGCATACTTGAAATCCCTTTTCAAAAAAGTAACATTTTTGTGCTTTGCTTTTTAAATGTAGTATTCAGTTACCTATGAGATTTAACTAGGTTACCAAAACTTATATTCTTACTTAAAATTTACCCTCCATATTAGAGATGACATGCAAAAAATATGAGTTTATTGCAAAATATTACAGAATTAAGAGCCTCCTGTTCTAAAGTGACTAGAGGATCGGGCAGTAAACAAGCAAGGAAGCTCCTGTTCCATGTTTTTTAAAAAGTAGGAGATAAAAGACAACGGAAAGCGCTGGCCTGCGACGCCAGCGGCCCCAGTTCAGGTCCCACATATGAGGGCCAATGACACTGCCCTCAAAAAAAAAAAAAAAAAGACAATGGAGCCAGCTGTTCCTTCACAGTTTCTTTAGGCAGTTTCATTTCTCCTTCGCACCTCCATAAGGGGGTAGTTGGGAAAAGAACTAAACTTAAAACTCATCAGTATACTTTATAGTTTTATAGCATTGGTGAAATTTTAGCAATAAATTTTTTTAACTATAATAAAAGTGAGGTTAGGCTAAAGTTTATGTCTCATTTCTATATTATTGCAAATAATTGAACACTCACTGGATATATCATGCGTATTCAAATTTGAATTTGTGTAAGTTTTGAGGACTAGAAAGACTCCAGGAATAAACTAATTTACCACATCTCCTTTCCCTCTGCCAAATGAGAGTGAAGGTATCAGAGAAGTTTAAAGTAACCTTAGATACTGAAATTAGATGCTTGATGTGTGAACAGACTGTTGCATTTTTATATGTGCTTCAGACACATTTGTTACCCTTTTGTTGTTAGCCCTATTTGCTAGTAATCTATTTGCAGAAACAAGGAACTTTAACATCTTAACAAATATGAAGATGGATCTTCACTATTCAGAGACTTATGGAATGATAGTTTTCAAATACAAATTGATCAAATAGGAGACAAAAGCACTTTGTATTACCACTTGAAATTCTGATTGAGATACCTTGTGAAATAGAATTTTCCCCTGATTTGTCACAATCCCAGAAAGAAATTATATTGTCCCATGTAGCAGGTATTTGATTTATGTATTTTGAATGAATGAATGAATGAATGAACAAACCAAAGATTTTATAACTGAGAAATTTGAAATTATCTTATATATGAACAATAGGATGGGCAGTTGAAGTTTCAGGAAGTTGAGTTCTGAATTCATTTTTACAGATTCCTCAGGTCAGAGATCTCTCCCTTTCCATTGATACTGCTTGCTGCTTGGTCCTCATTCTTTAATATCTTACAGGAAGCAAGCAGTCAAATCCAAGCCATCTGAAATTCTGAAGTAATGTCATATTTCATACCATGTTTTTCACATAGCTGAGAATATATCCCTTTATACATCATATTATTATACTGAATGTAATTTAACTACATTTTTATAACTCAAAGTCTTATTGTCATTATGAGTAATAATTTTAATACTCTGCTTACTCAAATGCCCCCAAGACCTGTTGCCTATAGAGCATCAAATAGGCCTGGAAATACGTGCTTTTTGAGTTCCTTTCAGTTTCATATTTTTTGGAAGCTGCTTCTTAGTGCAGTCATTATGCCTGCAAAATTTCTAGTTGTGTTCTGTGACCATTAATTTGCTACTGACTGTGAAATTAAAACACATCCATATCTGATGTATTCCCACAAGCTCTGTGCTTTCCTCTGTAGTAATGCTCATTACCATATTCACCTTACCCATTTCCTTCTGTCTTTCCACAATACTGAGCTTCTTGAGGATTGTATCTAGTATGTTAATATTTCCCACCATCTCTTTGTTAGGCACTCAAAATATTGACTGTCTGGCCAGATAAATGAGTAAATGGATGAAATAAAATAGAATGGAATTAAATGAGAAAACTATATTATATCAAATTTGTTATTAAGGTCTATGAAACAAATTTAAGGAAGAGTACAGTAAGACTAAATGGTATATCCTCTGGGTAATAGATACACGTATTGATTTTGACTTCTTGTAGTCTACTTGTTTGGTGTTTTGGTGGGTTTGGTTTTTGGTTTTGTTTTGTTTTTTTTGTTGTTTTTTGCTACCTGGTTCTTGATTGTACTTTAGATAGGTGATAAGATTTTACTGTATTGAAACTTATTTTGACTTAGAGATATTTCTTCTAGTCTCCCTTTCCTGGTGATGATGAAGAGGAGGTTTTTGACAGTATTGTAAATGATGAAGTAAGGTATCCAAGGTTCTTATCTACAGAAGCCATTTCAATAATGAGAAGGGTAAGAATTGATGGTTTATAAACTACTTAAACTTTTTATATTGAAAGACATTTCCCAAAAGAATTTTAGAAGTTGTTTTTCTGTTCATAGATGTTCATGGTTTAGACAAACACACACGCACACACAACAATTTAAATCTTTGCAAGTTAAGAGAATCCTTATCAATGACGTTGCTAGTTTTAACTTTTTTACTTTGTGTTAGCTATTAAGAAGAAATCCTGAGAGGCGCCTTGGAGCTGGTGAGAAAGATGCAGAGGATGTCAAAAAGCACTCATTTTTCCGGGTAAGTGTAATAGTTTAAAATTTTTTATGGAACTGTAGCAATTAGGAATAGAAAACTAAACTGGTCATTTTATATTTTGTAATTCAGCTAATTGATTGGAGTGCTCTGATGGACAAAAAAGTAAAGCCACCGTTTGTACCTACCATTAGAGGACGAGAAGATGTTAGTAATTTTGATGATGAATTTACCTCAGAAGCACCTATTCTGACTCCACCTCGAGAACCAAGGATACTTTCAGAAGAGGAGCAAGAAATGTTCAGAGATTTTGACTACATTGCTGATTGGTGTTAAGTTCCTAGACACTGTGAAACCAAGCAGACTGACTCACACGATGACCTCTTAAAAATAGCAACCCTTCATTTTGCTCTCTGTGCCACCAATCGCTTCTGAGTTTTTTGGGTTTTTTTTAAACACATGAAGATTTTTTTTTAAAGTACTTCTAATACCTTCTTGAAAAGTGGCTTCGCAATACATTTTCAACGTAAATCTGAGCACTGGAAACAGTTTCATGGACTTGAAGCTGAATGAACATCGGCCATGAAAATCTATGACAAATTCATACTTTGGATCAGTAGTGTATTGTTTTCAAAAAAGGGGGAAAAAATCACTCCTCTGCAGTCCCTATCTATGCCGTATATCTGCCTTACATGGATGGAAAATTAATCAGTTAACTTCACTTAGCTATACTTTTATAAAGAAAAATAAGGCTTGGGATGCTATTACTATTCACACATAGTATAATTCTGTTTGAATAAGGCAAATGCTCTTATTTTTTTAAAGAAATTACTGTAATCAAAAAACGTAGTGGTAGTTTGTGCACATTTTCAAGCTTTTTTTAATGAAATGAATTGATGTTTTATAAATTTTCTATATTTATTAGGAGAAAAATTTTTATTGCCTTATCTTTACCAACCATGTAACAGAACCTCACAGCCTTCCAACAGAGCTACTTGCCAAACAATATTTTGTTTATTGAACCAAGCTGAAATGAACAGGAACAAGTAAACATCAGCATTTACTTAAAATTTTAAGAATGAGGACTTCTGATTAGCCTGAACCAAGATACTGTGTTACCTATATGCATTCCCAAAGTCTAGACACTCAGTATGTTCAGTCATACCTTCTTCCAAAATCAGTGAACTGGTTATCCTTTTTTTATATTCGTTGTACGTTTATCAACCTAGTTCATCTTGTTCTGTGCCTACTGTAGAAGGGAACTATGTCTTTGTTAAAACGTAGCGATTATCATTGTATACATGCTGTGAACATGTATATGCGCAAGTTGTAATGTATTCTATGTTGTAGGTTTATTATTTAATTTCACCACTTCATCACTTTTGTACAGTGGCCAAGCAGACACCTCAAACTCCAGCATTTACATTAAGTGAATTTGTAGATTTTAGGCCACTGGATCCATATTTTATATTGGCAGTTACTAAGGGCAAAAGCAATATATTGTAACAGAATGTATAAATATTTTTTATAAAACAGTCTATATTTTATAAAAATTATAACACTAAAGCTGTACCTCAAAAGTCTCAAAAATAATTTGATCAAATACTTTTAAAAACTCTTCAGAGGATCCTTTTGTGGCTTTTAAATGCTCTAATAGGAAAGTCTTTTTGCAAGCCATGACTTTTCCACTTGCTTGGAGTTTTTTGGGTTTTTTGTTTGTTTGTTTGTTTGTTTTTCCCTTCTAGTCCATGACTTCATTGTTTTTCCTTAGTTCAATAATAACATCTTTGATTCTGTGCTTATTAGCATGTTAGGGTCATCATACCTCAGGAACTGAAATTAACCTTTTAATCACGGTGATCTCATGTCTTAAAAATTGTTCAAGTTTAAATCCTATGAGAAACATGAAAGCACATTTGTTTATAGAGTTGAACTAAAAACATTTATAAATATTTCAGCCTTCCCAGGGTGTGTTAGCATGTTCTCATTGTACTCTTAAGAACAATTAAAATTGTTCAGAGATAATTCATATTTTCTTTCAAATTGATTATTACCCAAGATCCTTTGGGGGATAATCTTACAGAAGGAGCAATATGTTGTTTCAAGTTTTTTTAAATGCAAGTTAACTTTCAGTAAATGACAATAGAGGATCTTAGATTAACTGTCTGGCTTAATTTAAACAGTATTAACATTAAAAAACACTAAATACTTTTGAGGTACAGTCTTCACCTTTTCTGGTTCTCAAATATGCATAAAAAGCAATGTCTGAAATAGGCTTTTAACATTAAAAACTGACATAGCGTTTTGTAACTACACAGTGTACAGAAATTTTTTTAATTGAAGTCAATCACTAAAAAAAATTAGAGGGCAGGGTATATTCACACAATTAAGCTGATGAAGAAAGCACTAATTTTGTCTGTAGTTTTTAAAATATATATTTTAGTCAGATTTAAAATTTTTAAACTAGAGTGTAAATATATTTTGCTATTACTGTATGTGTAAGTGACTGCTCAAGCACTTTGTAAGGAAATTAGGATATTTTAGAATGGTACACTATGCATTCAAATGAATTGTGCCTTTAACTATGTCATTCTAAGAAAAAAAGTGTTTTGCAGTCATAAATTACCACAAATGCACAAATTAAAGTTTAAATAGATTATAATTTGTAACTTTGTTTTTAAGTATTATTTCCTTTTGGAAACTTCCTGTTGATCAAAATATGCATTAGTTTATTCTATTCAAAATTTCAAAGATTTCATTTTAGTTAGCCTTCTTGCAAGTACTTTTTGTCCTGGGGAAGGGCAAAATCATGAAGATTCAAAGCAAGTTGTTCTCTTCACTGATAATAATGGGAAAACTCCTGCAAGATCAGTAGTGTCTTTCATTCAGTGGATATTTATGGAATGCCTTCTGTGTGCTAGACACTGAGGATAGAAAGGTGGGGGGAAAAATATTAAAGTCTTCACAAATAAAGAACAGTATCCATTAATGCTGAATGAAATGCAAGCACCAGTATTATATGTACTTTTCTCTTGTTTGAGGTTATTTTATTTTAGGACATGACCTTTCAGAAAGTAGATAAATGGAAACAGAATACTAGCCATTTTATAGCCATCTTGTTCAAAAGTTGCAAATGGAATATTTTAGAAATATATAATCCACATTATCCCTTTATCACAAGTTGGAGTCATAATGGAATTATTGCTATTATATGTTGACTAAGTGAATGCTGCATTATAGATTCAGATCTAACAAAATTTTTACAGGTGCTGCTAATCTTCAAAAAAAAACTGAGGGTGAGTATGACAAACCCAAAGGACCAAATCCCAATCCATAGATCATAATCTTAATTTAGAAGTCTTATTTACCATCGAACTATCATTTGGGATCTAGTGTTTGAGATATTAGGTGTGTGTGTGCTCAAATACATGTTTGTGTATGTGGTGTATTTATAAACATATATACAAATATGTGCATATGTACATAGAGGTAAATTTTAAATAAGTGTCAAAAATCTTGTGTAATTCCCACTTCTATCATAACTAAGTAGAAGCTCTAAGATCTCCTTAAGACATATAATTTAAGGAAGGTCTGGTCTCATTAAAGCTAACAGTAGCCTCCAGCAACCTCTCACTCCAAAACAAGCAAACAAACTTCAGCATGAATCTGGACAACCTAAGACTTCAGCACCCAAGAGTTAAGGAGTACCCAAGCACAAGAGTGAGACTACTCAGAGATTGGGACTGGACGCTGAGTCCACAGAATACGCCAGAGAAGTACAAAGTTGGAGAGGGTAAGAGCCAGAATGACAGCACTTTGGAAATGCAGGCACCCAGAAGAAGTTGCCAATGATGGATTCCTGTAGCAATACCATTATGAGGATAACAAACCTTGCAATAGCAGTAGAACTTACGTTCTATTCTAAAATTCTCAAGTTCTAGCTTGCAGGTCACTCTCTTTGTATAGTAGAATCAAATACTTCCTGAAGGAAAGCTTCTCCAGGATGGGCACATAGGACTTCCACAGATTAAGTAGTCAAAGATCACCAAACCCATGAGAGACAGCAAGCTACCTTGAACGAGTCAACAAAAATAGTAAATTTAGACATCCCTCCAAAAGATTGCAAATATTAGAATTTTTAGATAAAATATTTAAAATAATTATATATAAAATGTTTATATACCTAAAATTACCACGATAAACATGTAAAGTGAAATTTCAAAGAAATTAACACTTTTTTTTAAATCCAAAACTGAAAAATATAATTGATCAAATGTAAAACTCAGTGGAAGGGTTAACAGTAGATTAGACAGCTGAAGAGAAAACTAGAGAACATGTCTGAAAAATCAGTCTCATAGACGTTAAAAGCTAAGGAAATTGGAAATATGAAAGGAAGGTTAAAAACATGGATGATATATAACAAGACCCACAAGAAAATCATTGAAGAGAGCCAATATTTAGAGAGTTGCAAATTGGCCAGATATGAAAAATACTCAAGAAGTACAAAAATTTTTTTTTAACCACTCCGCCACTCGGCCGGTCCAGTACAATACTTTTTTTATAAGATAAATATAAATAAATTTACACAATAATATAAATATAAATAAATTTGTAGTGAAACTGCAAACCACCAAAAAACAATATCTTGGAACTACCTGGAGAAAAAGGACTAATTATTTACAAAGAAAAGACTAACAGCTGACTTCTCAATAGCTACAGTAGAAACAGTGGAATATTGTCTTCAGAGCATTCGAAAACAATGTAAACCTGGGATTGTGTAGATAGAAAGTAAAATTCTTTTTTTTAAGTGTGGGAACAAATAAAGATGTCTTTTAAGAGGAGGTACCATTTCACATCTGTTAGAATGGCTATTATCAACAAGACAAGTGATAACTATTGTTGGAGAGGCTGTGGAAAAAAAGGAACAGTCATACAATACTGGAGTGAATGTAAACTGGTACAACCACTGTGGAAAATGGTATGGAGGCTCCTCAAGAAAAATTGAGAATATAATTACCATAAGACCCAGCAATCCCTCTTCTGGGTTCTCTCCAAAATATCTGAAAACATTTATCCATAAAGATATATGTACTCCTATGTTCATTTTAGCATTATTCACAGGGCCAAGATATGGAAACAATCAAAGTGTCCTTCAATAAATGATCAGATAAAGATACGGTACATATATACAATGGAATATTACTCTGCCATAAGGAAAGATGAAATACTGCCATTTGTGATAACATGGATGGATCTTTAATATGCTAAGTGAAGTCAGGTGGAAAAATTCAAGAACCATATGACTTCACTCATATATGGGATATAAAACTGAAAGCAACAAACAAAAACTCACACGTAGACAACAGTTTAGTGGTTACCAGAGGGTAATGGGGGAAGAGAGGTGCTAGTAGAGGGGAAAGGTCAAATAAATGATGATGGAAGGAGAATAGACTTTGGGTGGTGAACACACAATGCAATACACAGATATATTACAGAATTGTACCCTTGAAATCTATATAATTTTACTAACCAATGTCACTCCAATAAATAAGTTTTTTAAAAAAAGAGTTTATTATGGTTACTATAAAGGAAGTGCTTCAGCAAGAAGGAAAATGATCCTAGAATGATGATCTAAGAAAAAAAAGGCTTGTTGGGCTGGCCGAGTGGCGCATTGGTTAAGCGCTGGTTTTGCGATGCCAGCGGCCCCGGTTCGGATCCCACATGAGGGCCAGTGACACTGCCCTCTACAGCTAACAACAGCTCCACCTGGAGCTGGGCTGTGCGAACCCCGGTGATGGTGTGGGCTGCAGCCCCTGCTGCAGTGGGCTGCCATAGGCTACATGAGTGGCCCGCAGCCAGCGTGAGCTGCCAATGGCCACGGTGAGCGACATCCAGAGGCCGGCGACCGATCTGCCTCATCCGGGAAGAGCGCAATGACGATACCAACAGTGAAGCAACATTCTCCGCAACTAAAACTGAAGAACAAAAAGACAGCAACTTGTCTGTTCCCCTTCCCTGATTCCCCAACGCTGTTCCCCCTCCGCCAATTCCCCAGTAAAAAAAAAAAAAAAAATAGGAACTACCAATACCATCCTATTAAAGACCATGGATTCTAAGCTATAGGGAAAAATATAAGAAGGAAAAAAAAGGCTTGTGAACAAATACAATGGTAAACACTTGGGTAGATCTAAATAAACCAAATCAATAGATAGATTTTGTTCTAGTTAGTAAGAAAATTGAAATAGGGAAGATCTGAGCTAAAGTATTTTTATTGTATTGTTGAAGTGTCAAGGTATTGATTCACTTTAAGTGTACATCATAAAATGTCAAGGATATTGGAATGTAGCGCAAGCTAAGGTGATGGAAGTAAATTCAAATGTGTCAATAATCACAATAAATACAAATGGAGTAAACTCACTAGTTAAAAGCAAGGTATAAATTTTAAAAAGAATCTGGCTTTAATGCTTAGAAAATGATAACATCAAAAATAAGCACGTAGGGAAGTTGAAAGTAAAAGTATGAGGGAAAATGTATGGTGCAAAATGCTAAATCAAGCTGAAAATATATTTCATATTAAACAAAACATTTTAGGCCCATCATGAAAAAATAACTATTACCAATTATAAAAGTTCAACTAGCCAAAAGGTGTAATTCCAAGCATGTATGTCTAATAAAATAGCCTCCAAATACATAAAGCAAAAATTGTTAGAGCTGCTTAGAAAAACTAACAACTCTTTGGAGGGGAAGATTTCAACTAGCTTACATTATTGAACAATGGACTTTTTAAATCACCAGAGATACAGAATGTTTGAAAAAAAATAAGTTTGATTCAATGGGTATAAATGGAATTCAGCATCCAGCAACTAAGATTTCACATCCTTTTGAAGCACACGTGGAGCATTTATAAAAAGCCATAAAACAAATTGCAGGGCCGGCCGAGTGGCTCAGTTGGTTAAGAGTGTGAGCTTTAAGGGGGGCAGAGCTGGGGCTAGGAGGGAGAGAGGAGGGCTGGGAAGGCAGGGATGGGAGCAATTGGGAAGGAGGGATTGGAGGCTAGGGGGTAGGGGTAGGGAGGGCCAGGAGCAGTCCTTGAAGGGGGCTGAGGTGAAAATGATGAAGGGGAAACATCGCCAGAGGGTGGGAAGGTAGGATGGGGTTGGGGGGAAGAGCTGCAGAAATAATTTGGAGGTGGGATCTGAGAGATGAGGAAAATATCAAGGAAACAGAAGGACAGAGTCAGGAGAGGGGCTAGGAGGGAGAAGTGAAAACTGGTGAAAAGAGCAGCAGTAGAATACGGTAGGGGCTCGGAGAACGGTAGGTAGAAAAAGGATAGAGGGAGAGAAGGGGCCAGATGGAGAGAGGGAGGCAGTGGGGAGGGGGAGGGTCCACATGGAGGGAAGAGAGCAGAGACCAGTGTATGGGGAGGGCCAAATATGTGTGTTGTGTGTGTTTGGGAGTGGGGTGGACAATACAAGTAAGATTGAGTGATGGGAGTGGGGAGGCAGATTAAACTGTCCCAGACTCTGACCCTCATTAAGGCCCTTAACCAGTGTTAAGTAACCCCTAGGGTCATACTCTTTTCATTCAGTTCACCATTTTTACCCCCTGCCTCATCTCCAATCCTTATTTCCATTCCCCCTCCCTCCTCTGGTGTCCATCGCCTATATCTTTCCCCCCATATGGTGTCCATTCCTTATATGAGTCCCCCTTCTGTCCTTGCCCTATGTCCCTTCTCTGGCGTCCATTTTTTCTTTCCCTCTCTTCTACCTGGTGGCTCCTATGGCTCTACCACCTCTCCACCCCTCCTTCTTGACCCCCTTGTCCTGGCATTCCTATTATTAGGTCCACCTCATTTCCTCTGCTCCAGGTCCAGTTGGGCCCTAGGGATTTGCCATCATTTCTGCCTCCTCTTTTAGATCCATCCCTGTTATTTGTCCCCTAGCCCCCCCCAAAAAAAAAGTAGGTCCAGTTGGGCCCTAGGGATTTGCCATCATTTCTGCCTCCTCTTTTAGATCCATCCCTGTTATTTGTCCCCTAGCCCCCCCAAAAAAAAAAAAAATGTGAGCTTTGAGCAGCAGGGTTGCCAGTTCAATTCCTGGCCTGAGCTGAGTTGCCAACAGGTGGCAGAATGGCTCAGCTAAAAAAAAAAAAAAAAAATTACAAAGTATAGTTAAACCAATTATATTTCCTAACTGGTTAGAACAAAGATTTTAAAATACATATTTGAAAAAAATTAATAGATCAAAGAAAGATATAGTGGTAATTAAATACTTAATAACTGAATAATAGTAAAAATATTATGTACCAAAACAGGATACAGCAAAATTTCTTCCAGGGAACTTTATAAACTAAATGTTTATTAGAAAAAGGAAGGTTAAAAATTAATTGTAAAGGGCCAGCCAAGTGGCGCGTTGGTTAAGCGCTGGTTTTGGGATGCCAGCGGCCCCGGTTCGGATCCCACATGAGGGCCAGTGACACTGCCCTCTACAGCTAACAAGAGCTCCACCTGGAGCTGGGCTGTGCGAGCCCCGGTGATGGTGTAGGCTGCAGCCCCTGCTGCAGTGGGCTGCCATAGGCTACAGTGAGTGGCCCGCAGCCAGCGTGAGCGGCTGGCAGCCAAGCATGAGCTGCCAATAGCCGCGGTGAGCGACATCCAGAGGCCAGCGACCGATCTGCCTCATCCGGGAAGAGCACAATGACGATACCAACAGTGAAGCAACATCCTCTGCAACTAAACTGAAGAACAAAAAGACAGCAACTTGTCTGTTCCCCTTCCCCAATTCCCCAACGCTGTTCCCCTCCGCCAATTCCCCAATAAAATCTTAAAAGACAGCAACTTGTCTGTTCCCCTCCCCAAATTCCCCCCCCAAAAAAAAAAATTAATTGTAAAAACCATGTATGTGGGCTGGCCGAGTGGCACAGTGGTTGGGTGCTGGCTTGGAAGGCCAGCGGCCCCGGTTCGGATCCCACATCATATGAGAGCCAGTGGCACTGCTCTCAAAAAAAAATAAAAATAAAAAAAATAATAAAACCATTTATGTGTCAGATGGGTACTAGACTTATCAAGGGGATCACTTCATAAATTATATAAATGCCAAACCGCTGCACTATACACCCAAAACTATAAAATAATATTAAATCATATATATGTATATACAGTAAAACCTTGGATTGTGAGTAACTTGGTTTGCGAGTGTTCCGCAAGACTAGCAAGCATTTCTAATACATTTTAACTTGGTAAACGAGCGATCTCTTGCAATACAAGTAGTTTGTTTCTGGAACAAATTATGCTCACAAACCAAGTACATTTTAACGTGGTAAATGAGTGATGTCTTGCAATAGAAGTACTTTGTTTCCGGAATGAATTATGCTTGCAAACCAAGGTATTACCGTGTGTGTGTGTGTGTGTGTGTGTGTGTGTGTGTGTGTGTGTGTGTGTGTGTGTATATGGTATGTAAAATACAGCATAGGGAAAATAGTAGTACTGAAATAGCTATGTATGGTGTCAGATGGGTAGTGGATTTATCACTTTGTTATCACTTTGTGAGGGGTGCAAATGTCTGTTTTGTATATCTGAAACTAATTTTAATAAATAATTGATCAAATTGTCCAGTTTAAGAAGCTAGAAATAGAACAAAAACTGAAACTAAGTAATAAAAATAATAGAAACAAAAATTCCTTGAAAATGCTAACAAAATAGACACAGCTCTGAAAAGATGAAAAATGAAAGGCAGGAATACTATCATAAGTGAAAATACAAATACAGCAAAGATTTTTTAAAATTAAAAATACTGTCATGCAAATTAAAGTTTTTCGACAGTGGAGATAATTTTTGAAAAATAAAATAATACTAACCTAGGAAGATGTTAAAGACTGAGTAAACTCATAATTATTAAAGAAATAAAAGCAGATGTTAAAGTCTTTCCACAAAGAAAATATTGGGGCTGGATTATTTTTAACATAATGGGGAAAAGCTATATCTCCTAACACATTCTATGAAGTCAGTATAATCTAGATAACAAAATACATAAGAAGAGCATGTTGCTAGCAGGTTTCACTCATGAATATTGATACAACAATACTAAACAAAATATTTAAATCAGATTCATTATGTATGAAAAAAATTAGTAGATTGGGTTTATCCTAGTAATGTAAGGATGGCTTAATATTAGAAAAATCTATAATTGTCAGTTGCCTTATTAACAGATTAAAGGAGAAAAAAATAATAGATCTAGAAAAAGCTGACCACATTCCTGCTTGTTTTTAAAAATGGGGGCAGGGTACAGGTAGAGTTTCCTTAAATTCATAAATAGTACCTATATTTAAAAAAAAAAAAAAAAAACTAAAGTCTGTGAGAGCTGGCCGAGTGGCTGGGTGGTTAAGCGCTGGCTTGGGAAGCCAGCGGACCCGGTTCGGTCTCACATATGAGGGCCAATGATACTGCTCTCAAAAAAAAACAACAAAAAAAATTAAAGTCTATGGCTTCATCCCATATGAAGAAATACTAGAAGCATTTCCTTTAAAATTTGGATGCCTGTGACAGGATTCAATGCTTTTCATTATTACTGCCTTTTTTTTTTTAAGCTTTTATTGGGGAATTGGGGGAGGGGGAAGTCAAGTTGTTCTTCAGTCTTCGTTGTGAAGGGCGCCAGTTGCCATCTGGCTTCCTGTCGGCAGCTCGCGGCCTCTAAGCTCAAGGTGCTGTGTTCAATCTTAATTGCGGGTGGGCGTAGCCACCATCCCATGCGGGAGTCAAACCAGCAGCCTTGTTAAGAGCGCCCGCTCTATCCACTGGGCCATCTGGGCAGCAGCTCAGTTCAAGGTACCGAGTTCAGTCTAAGTTGCATGTGCGCATAGCCACCATTTCATGCAGGAGTCGAACCCGGCAGCCTTGTTAAGAGCGCACGCCCTATCCACTGAGCCATCCGGATGGCAGCTCAGCTCAAAGTGCCAAGTACAGTCTTGGTTGCAGGTGGGCGGAGCCCACCATTGAACAGGCAATTTTGTTACACCAGCTGAGCCATCCTGCCACCTGTTGGCAGCTCAGCGGCAGCGAAGCTCAGGCGAAGCTCACGGACCCATGTGGAAATTGAACCGATGGCCCTGTTACTCAGAGCTCATGCTCTTAAGCCAACTCTTAACCAACTGAGCCACTCAGCCGGCCCACTACTACTTTTCAACATTGAACTCTGCTACTCAGTAACATAAGAATTAAAAGGAGGAAATAAAATGGTTATTATTTGCAAATGATATGCTTGTCTACCTAGAAAACCCAGAAGACTGCAATTTGGTTGCAATCATAATTTACCCAAGATGCTGGTTATAAGATGAAGATACAGAAATTAGTGACATGTCTATGCACCATCATCAAACAATTAGAATACTTCCTATTTTTAAAACACAACTTTTACAATAACAACTAAGCTAAGTTACCTAGAAATCTAACAAAAGATGTGCAATAACTGTAATAGCTAACATTAAAATTTTCCAAAACAAAAAGGAAAAGAAAATGGGAAAGTTCGAAAGATATGAAGAGACATTTCACAGACAATGAACATGCCCAATCTCAACAGTAATCAGAAATTACAAATCAAGACCATACTGAGAAATTTTGTGCACACTCAAATGGCAAAAATTTTAAATTCTGACTATTTGTAGTGGTGATGGAATGGAACAATGAGATCCAATTGCTGTGGGTAGCGTAAAGAAATACAACCACTTTGTGAAAACAGCTTGGCATCTGTAAGGTCGAACATATATTTTACACACTTTGGCCCCCAGCATTTCTGAGTACTGTATCCCAAAGAAAGTGTTTATGCACGCACACCTAGAGTCATGAAAAAGAATGTTCATAACACTGTTCGTAACAGCAAAAACTGGAAACAACCCAAATGCTCATCAGTGGAAGAAAAAGATTTAATAAAATATAGTATATTTGCACTGAAATATACAGCAATGAACATTAATTGCAACTAATGGAACAATACAAAAGAACAAAGTGTGATAGAAGCTAATCTATGTACAGCATGAAATCATTTTTAAAAATTTAAAACTAAGCCAAACCAAACAAATGTGATGAAACATTGATTCTTTTTTAAGCAAGGGAATATAGCACAAAAATTAAGATAGTAATTATCTGATCAGAAGGCAGACAAATATGGTGGTGTACATTGGTAGGTAGAAATTATTGGTAGTATTTTAGGTCTTCAGTTCGGGTGGTGATTTCATCAGTATTCATTATATTAATAATAAGTAAATTATGTACCCCTTACCCCCTTGAGTCCTTTTCTCCTTTTCCAATTTATATTCCCATATCCATCAAGTCACTCATATGCTGAGCTCCCTGCCCCACACTTGCTTCTTTGTATTTTATAATACAACGTGTTAAAAAAAAAAAAAAAAACACCCCAACCACTGTCTCTGCGTCCAAACAACTACGCTAACTGCTCTCAGTACCGTGAAATGGGCCAACTAAATTTTCTTAGTCTAGTGGTTCTCACTTTAGCGTGTGTCAGAATCACTTGAAGAATTTGTACTTCATTTGTTTCTGATTCAGTAGGCCTGGAGTGAGGCCTGGGAATTTACATTTCTAGTAAGTTTCCAGGTAATGTTGATGCTTCTGGTCTGACCATAAAACAAGCCTCAATACATTTTAAAAGATTACAAAATTTGAAAAACACTATCTATCTGGAACTTAAGTTTCACAATTATAACATGTTTACATGGGAATTGTCTTACAGCAGCTGACTTCACTGCTAAAGTAATAAAAATGACAAGAATGTGGATTTTAGCATATGACCACGCTATTTATATAATAAGGAAAAGTCCAGAAAACAGACAAGACTTTCCTTATTACCTATCCATATATGTGGTCTGCTTGAAAAATATAGAAGTCACGTTATTCTTGCTCAAGTCAGCCAGAGAGTTGAAGTCATAAAAGGAATAATCAGACTAATATACTAATGTTTTTATGTAATTGTAAATTCTGAAAACACTTCTTTTATGAAGCAATCAGTACCAGAAGAAACCAAAGGAAATATTTAGTAATGCTTTCATAATTCAACAGCATTTGGAGTAGTTCACAATGTGTGAATCTGCATATAACTAAAGTTTAGTTGAATCTTGTGCAATAAGCTCATTTAAAACTTAAAGTGAAACTTGCATGTAATCATAATTTTCCTTGAAAAATTTTTAACTCAAAAGTATGGCCAACTTTGGCTTCTTACCAGACTATAGAACGATGGAAAAGTTCATTTTCTCACAATGTGTCACCAACTATATCAGTGCACATTTGCTGTTGGTGTCTTCCAACAATTTAATACCAGTTTAATATATTTTTTGTCCTTTCTAAAGTCTTATAATAAACTTAGTTCATCTCATTATGGGACTCTGGATCATTTGGTGCCGTGGCTTGACATTTTTTCAAAATTTATTTTTATTGAGACATAATTGACATATAATGTGTAAGTTTAAAAGTGCACAACGTGTTTGATACATTCATATACTGCAATATGATTATCAGTAGCATCATTTTTTTTGGTATAATGGGAACAATTAAGGTCTAGTCACAGCATCAGCTTTTAGTTTATTGTCTATAATCACCATGCTGTGCATTAGATCTACAGGACTGTTTATCTACTGGTTGCCAATTTGTGTCCTTAAACTACTCCCCAATTTTCCCAGTCCCCGGGCCCTGGTAACCACCATTCTACTCTTTCTGAGATTGGCTTTTTTATGTGGATATAAGTAATATCATACAGTATTTGTCTTTCTTTGTCTGTTTACCTCGCTTAGCATAATGCCCTCAAGGTCCATCTATGTTTTCACAAATGGATTTTCTTTTTTCCCATGGCTGAGCAATACCTGTGTGTGCGTGTGCGTGTGCGTGTGTGTGTGTGTGTGTGTGTGTGTGTGTGTAATCTCACATCTTTATCCATTCACCCACTGATGGTTACTTAGGTTGTTTCCATGTCTTGGCTTTTGTGAATCATACTGCAATGAATAAGGACTACATATATCTCTTCAATATCCTGTTTTCATTTCCATTGGATAAATACCCAGGACTGGGATTGCTGGATCATATGGTAGTTCTATTTTTAATGTCTTTTGAGGAAACTCCATACCTCCATACTATTTTCCATAATGACTGAACCAATTTACATTTACACCAACAGTGCACAAAGGTTCCCTTTTTTTGTCACATCCTTGCTAACACTTAACCCTTGTCTTCTTGATAACAGCCATTCTAACAGTTTTGAGGTGATATCTCATTGTGGTTTTGATTTGAATTTCCCTGATGATTACTGATGTTGAACATCTTTTCATGTGTCTGTTGGCCACCTGTATGTCTTCGGAAAAATGGTCATAGTTCCTCTGACCATTTTTTAATCAATTGCTTCATTTTTTTTGTTACTGAGTTGTAGGAGTTCATTATATTTTTTGGAAATTAACCCCTTATCTGAGATATGCTTTGTAAATTTTTTTTCCCATTCTGTAGGTTGTCTTTTCATTTTGTTGACTGTTTTGCTGAGCAGAAGCTTTTTAGTTTGATGTAGTCCCACTTGTTCATTTGTGCTTTTGTTGCTTGTGCTTTTGTTGTCACATCTAAAAATCATCACCTGGACCAATGTCAAAGTGCTTCTTTCTGTGTTTTTTTCCAGGAGTTTTATGGCATCAGGTTTTATGTTTAAGCCTTTACTCCATTTCGAGTTAATATTTGTGAATGATGTATGATAGGGGTGCAGTTTCATTTTTCTGCATGTGATTGTCCAGTTTTCTTAACACTATTTATTGAAGAGACTGTCCTTTTCCCATTGAGTGTTCCAGTATTTGACCATAAATGCAAGAGTTTCTTTCTGGGCTCTCTATTCTGTTTCATTGATCTATGTGTTTATTTTTATGCTAGTATGATACTCTTTTTTTATTAATAGTTACAGATGTACAAAACTATGCAATAGTTATCTTTTTCACCCCTTACATAGTGACTACCCTCTCCCCCCCGCCGATATCATACATATCTATTACAATTCCATTGACCACATCCCCACACTATATTCCACATCCCATGACTATATATGTGTTAAATTATAGCTGACCCATAATATTATTCAGTGGCAGCTTCAGATGTACAGTGCAGTAGTCAGGCCTCTACACTGTCGATGAAATGGTCTCCCTGACAAGACATGAGTCCATCTGGTACCCTAAAAAAATATTTACAACATTATTGATTATATTCCCCAAACTGTCTCTTCTATCCCTGCAGTAATATTGTAGTTACCAGTTTATGTTGTCTCGTCCCTTCCCCTTCACCCTCTTGCCCACCGCCATCCCATCTAGCCCTCATCAGTTTTTCCTTTGTATTTCTAAGACTATTTCTGTTTGTTTTGCTCGTTTATTCAGTTCTTTAGATTCCACATATAAGTGAGATCATATGGTATTTGTCTTTCTCCAACTGACTTATTTCACTTAGCATAATGTTCTCGAGGTCCATCCATATCATTGCAAATGGTACGATTTCTTTCTTCTTTATAGCTGCGTAATACTCCATTGTGTAAATGTACCACAGTTATATACTCTTTTTTTTTTTTTTTGAAGGCAGTGTCACTGGCCCTCATATGTGGGACCCGAACCGGGGCCGCTGGCTTCCCAAGCCAGCGCTTAACCACCGCGCCACTCGGCCGGCCCCCACAGTTATATACTCTTAATATAGTTTGTAGAATAGTTTGAGATCAGAAAAGTGTGATGCCTCCAGTTTTGTTCTTTCTCAGGATTGCTTTGGCTATTCGGGGTCTTTCGTGGTTCCATCCAAATTGTAGGATTGATTTTTCCATTTCTGTGAAAAACACCACTGGCATTTTGATAGGGATTGTGTTGAATCTGTAGATGGCTGTGGGTAATATGGACATTTTAACAATATTTTTCCAATCCATGAACACAGGATAGATCTTTCCATTTGTCTGTGTCTCCAATTTCTTTCTTCAGAGACTTATACTTTTTATTAAACAAATCTTTCGTTTCCTTGGTAAAATCCATTCCTAAGTATTTTATTGTTTTTGATGCTATTGTGAATGGTATATTTTTCTTTCGTTTTTCTTTTTTAAAGATTTCATTGGGGAATTGAAGGAGGGAACAGCATTGGGGAATCAGGGAAGGGGAACAGATAAGTTGCTGTCGTTTTGTTCTTCAGTCTAGGAGGACATCGCTTCACTGGCCCATGTTGTGATTGTGTTCATTGCACTCTTCCAGGCTGAGGCAGATCGGTTGCTGGCCATTGGATGGCCACTCACGGAGGCTCACGGCAGCTCACGCTGGCTGTTGGCCACTCACAGTAGCTCATGGCAGCCTAATGCAGCCACACTGCAGCCTATGCCATCTCTGGCGACTCACGGCAGCCCAGCTCCAGGTAGAGCTGTTGTTCACCGTCTTAGCTGTAGAGGGCTCAGTGTCACTGCGCCATGTGGGATCCAAACTGGTGGCCCTGCTGCTCAGAGCTCGTGCTCCCAAGCCAACTCTTAAACAACGAGCCACTCAGCTGGCCCATATTTTTCTTTTTTTCAGCTGTTGTGTTGTTAATGTATCAAAACGCAACTAATTTTTATTGGGTTGTTGGAAAAGTCATGACGTATGTTTTCTATGTTTTTCGTTGCAAAAATGCGTCATGACTTTTCCGACAACCCAGTATATGTTGATTTTATATCCTGCAACTTCATTGATTAGTTCTAACCATTTTTTGTTAAGTCTTTATGGGTTTTTTTTTTTTTACATAAGTTCACATCATCCACAATGAATAACAATTTTACTTCTTCCCAATTTGGATTCCTTTTTATTTCTTGCTAGATATTTTTCGTCATTCCAATTTTGACTGCTTGCTGACTTTGTTGCAGCCTTATTTCCTTAACATTGGAGATAGAAATACTGTGTCAAAGGAGTGTCCTCCAGCATTGGAACACATAGCTGTTTCTTAGGTTAAGCATAGGCTTGCATTTAAGAACTATGTTGTAAACCCCCATAAATGTGGATTGTCCATATATTTACTTATATAGATGTAGAAATATAGACATACATTTCTCAAATCTTTAAGACTAGAATCAATTAGCACAGTGAGATATATACACTATGAAAGCCATGCAAAATTGAGTCTAGCTGAGGGACAGTAAACTTGGCTCCTTTATCATGCTCACCCTGAAAGACTGCTTCAATAAGAGATAGAGTAGAAAAAGAGGCAAATCTGGTTGCGAGATTTAATTTATTTCTCTCTATTATGTGCATGTGCATGCCAAGTAGGCATAGTTGCATTTGTGTAATTACACATAGTTGCATTTGTGTATATTACCTTGACAATATCTGCTTGGTATTGTCAAGGTAATATAATTATGTGGTGTAATTTGTAAACACCCCTCCTCCTTTTAAGTAATTAGCACTGTGTATATCCTAGGCATGAACACATATAAAACAGAAAGCGAGAATTCCAACATGCCAAGATCACCACTTTGGCACCAGGCTTTTGAGGGCAGCTTAAATGTTCCTACTTTTGATGACTTTTTAGACCTTGCCTGATTTTCTCTTCTGCTTTACTTGCTGTCAGTCATCCTATATTAATCAGGTCTCTGACCTGAAATCGTGGCCTGCTTTTGACATTAGTACTACCAAGTTTTTCTCCTTTTATTTATTTATTTTATTTATTTATTAGCTGAGCCATCCTGCCACCTGTTGGCAGCTCAGCTTGGGCTGGGCATCGAACTGCTATTGCTCAGAGCTCAGCTCGCACTCTTGAGCGAACTCTTAACCAACTGAGCCACTCGGCCGGCCCTAGTTTTTCTCCTTTTAAAAGTACAATAGTAATATGTTATAATTTAGTACTCTCCCACATGTGATCTCATTTAACCTTCAGGACAGACACCCCTGTAAAGTTGGTAAAGTGAAGTAAGCTGCCCCAACGCACACAGCTGCTAAGTAGCAGAGCCTGAACTATATAACCCTTTCCTTGCCCAGTGCTTTTTCTGTTAACAAGACAAACCTGTGTAAGTTGATTTTAAATTAGACCAGTTAATAGTCAATTTCTCCTGAAAGTAACATGAAGATAGATTAAAGTTAAAATTCACACCCACACCTCCCAGGAATGCTACATTAGTGGTATTACATACTTATTGCATCACAGCAAGAGATAAGTAATCTCAAAATTTTTTACCATCATTGATCTAAGTTTGATCACTTGGTTATGGTGGTGACAACCAGATCTCTCTTTGTAAAGATATGTGACCTATGTAACTAATAGGCAATCCAAGATAATACTTGAGATTATTTAAATATTCTATTTCCCCAACAACCTTTCTCCCAGTGGGCTTATCCTCCCAATTGGTTATCCTCATCTGAATAAACAATTACATTGGGAGTTGCAAAATAATTTTCTAACTCTAGTATTTCTTCTACATGCATTAGCTGCCATTCTTGATTTTTGTTTTTTGTTTGTAAGCTTTTCTTTTTTTCTCCTTCCCTCACTCTGCCTTTTTTCTTCCTTGAGTATTGCTATGGGTACATGGATTTTTTTTATTCATGGTATTATAATCTATTACTATTATTACTCTTATCTTTTTTCTTAAATTGTCCCAAGATATGACTTCATTGGTCTTTGAGTACCTTCTTGCTTTCTTGCACTATAAGATGTTCCAAGTACACTTTATATGTTCCTTGTAAATGTGAGATTAGCCTTTTTTCCCTTTATTTTTAGCAGAGAAAGGATATTTAGAAACTAAAATCTGTTTGATGTAAAATCATGATTTCTACAGCCTTTTAGTTGATAGAGCTAGGAAACAGAGCTTTCCCAAAAGCATAAATTCATGTTTATTTAAATAACATCCAGGATTCTTACTCAATTTATCCTCATTTCATATTTGCATCTCTCTTCTGCCACTAAAGACCGTCATTTTCAAGATCCTGCACTTGATAATTCAATTTAATACTAGAAAGTAATATTTTTTACTTGGTTTAGAAAAACTTGACCAAAGCTTGAAAGACTTCATGCATCAATGGGAACCAGGTGAATAGAACAGTGGTTCCAAAAAACAATTTTTTTTCAGATGATTGTGGTCATAGTTCCTAATTTCTGTTTTCTTTTTAGCTGTTTGTGCAAAATCATCACACTCACAAATTTATTTGTCCTAGTGTACATACAGACTCACATTATTGATTCTCAATGGAATCCAGTTCAGTATTTTTTTTTAATTAAAATTTATTGGGGTGACAATGGTTAGTAAAACTACATAGGTTTCAAGTGTACAATTCTGTATTCCATCATCTAGGTATATATACACAATGAAGTACTACTCTACCATAAGAAAAGATGAAATAGTGCCATATGTGATAAAATGAATGGATCTTGAGATTATTATGCTAAGCGAAATAAGTCAGACAGAAAAAGTCGAGAACCATATGATTTCAGTTCAGTATTTTTTGACATCTACAGCATTATGTTGAATGGTAATGATTGCCTCCATGCTTTTACATTTCAGTGAACCATGTTTTTGTTTTGTTTTCTAATTTTTATTAGAAATTTAGCTAAGCACCGGCCGAGTGGTGCATTGGTTAAGAGCTGGCTTTGGGATGCCCCGGTTTGGGGGAACCCGGTTCGGATCCCACATATGACGGCCAGTGACACTGCCCACTACAGCTAACAACCAGCTCCACCTGGAGCTGGGCTGTGCGAGCCCCGGCGATGGTGTAGGCTGCAGCCCCTGCTGCAGTGGGCTGCCATGGGCTACAGTGAGTGGCCAGCAGCCAGCGTGAGCTGTCAATAGCTGCGGTGAGGACATCCAGAGGCTGGCGACCCAACTGCCTCATCCGGGAAGAGCACAATGACGATACCAACATGGGCCAGTGAAGCAACGTCCTCCACAACTAGACTGAAGAACAAAAAGACACAACTTGGCTGATCCCCTTCCTCGATTCCCCAGCGCTGTTCCCCTCCCTCAATCCCCAATAAAATCTTTAAAAAAAAAAAAATTTAGCTTAGATATAATATTGTATTAGTTTCAGGGGTACACCATTGTTATTTAACATACCTAAAAAAATGATCACCCTGATAAATCCAGCAACCATCTGACACCATATCACATTATCACAATATTATTCACTATATTCTCTGTGCCGTACGTTATATCCCCATTGCTTACTTTTTTATACCTGAAATTTGGACCTCTTATCCCCCTTCCTGTTTTCTCCCTTTTTAAATTTTTCAATTACAATTGACATTTAATATTATTTTATATTAATTTCAGGTGTACAGCATAGTGGTTAGACATTTATGTAATTTAAGAAGTGATCCCCTGACTAGTACCCACATGACACCATACATAGTTATCACCATATCAACTATATTCTCTATGTTTTACATCCCCATGACTGTTTTGTAACTACCAATTTGTACTTTTTAATCCCTTCACCTTTTTCACCTTGCCCCAGCCCCCTTCCATCTATCACCCCAACAAATCTATTGTATTTTTATGTTTTTTTGTTGCAAAAATGTGTCATGACTTTTCCAACAACCCAATAGTATCCATCTGACACCATACATAGTTATTACAATATTATTGACTATATTCCTTATGCTATACCCTACATCCCCATAACTACTTTGTAACAACCAGTTTATACTTCCAGTGGACTCTGGTGCCTGTTGAGACCACCCTCTGTGTGTGCTGCTTGTGGGGCTAATTGGCAGTGCTCTACGGTGATCTGAAGCCAACCTCCATGTATGTTGGTTCTGGGACCTCTTGGGAGGGGCTCCAGTGCAGGTCTAGGTCAGCCATTGCCTGTGACCAGGCAGGGGCTACCTGGTAGGAGCTACAAGGTGATCTGCAGTTGTTTGCCGCCTGTGCTGGACCTGGAAGCATGTGAGAGAGGCCATGGTATGAACTGAAGATGTCGGCCACCAGTACCAGGTCTGGAGTAGCTCTGCAAAAAGCCAGGACACCCAAGGCTGCTTTCACCTACCAGCTCCTGTAAGGTTCAGCCACTGATAATGCCTCATGTGGTACCCGATTTGGGGAGGCAGAGTCTCAGGAAGGCACTAGAGTGGGAAGAATTGTGGTCAACAGGTTCATGTAAATTCTCGTTCGGTGCCAGTGCTGAGACGAGTGACTCAACAAAAGTCTCAGACCACACAGAGGCCAGTCAACACCCACCTGAGGCCTGCAGGACTCTGATGGTTATCCAAGAAAGAGTGCAATGCGGGCGTGCCTGGCTGCTTTTGAAGAAAGTGCCTCCAACGGAATGCGAGTGCATGGGGCAGGGTCTGAGTGAGTCAGCAGGACAGAGCATCAGAGTTCACCAGGCCAATCAGATTCAGATTTGGCCACAGGGGCGGGCTCAACACAGGAATGATGGCGCCAGCCTTCTGGCCACGCTGAATGTGGACCTCTTACTGGAACATGCCAACTGCCCTCTAGTCCTTTCTGGAAGCCACACACCTCAGTCTGCTCCCTGTGTGTCTCTGAGCCCCCCCCCCTCCAGTCACCGTTCCTCTGCTGGAACCAAAGGTGAGTGCTTGAGAGCGAATGAGTCTGTGTGTGGGGCTTTTAAGAGGACATTTGGGTTTCCTGTAGCCTTCTGGCCCACCGAAATGGTCAGAATCCCCACTGTTTTTCACAGCTAGATACTGTAGGGGCTCCTATTCTCAGCATGAGTACTCCAAGCTGGGGAGGCTGGTGTGGGGAGTTGGGATCCCTCACTCCTCCAGGGGGAACCAAGAGGCTGAGATATCCCTCCTGATTTTCAACCACCACCCACAGGTGTGGGGGCCATTCTGCATCTCCGCCCCTCCTACCAGTCTTGACGGGGCTTCTTCATATTTTTATAGAACTTCTATTTGGTTAGGCTTCAGATGGTTTTCCAGGTTGATTGTTCTGAAATTTAGCTGTAATTTTAATGTGTGCACGGGAGGCAAGCACAGTATTTATCTACTCTGCCATCTTGGATCTCTCCTCAGTGAACTAGTTGTGAGTCATGGTTTATTGGGGTTTATTTCCTGTGAAATATGGATAGAATGCAGCACAATAAAAATAATAAAAAATGCACATTAACCAAAACTAAACAATATTGCAAATGACATGAAAATACCCTGTTGCCTTATCTAACCCATCAGTGTAGTATGCATGAAATGTTTTAAAATGTAATTAACAAAAGAATTGGGTTTCTGTGGAAATAGTAACCACTATTACCTTTTACAAATTTGAAATTCTGTGAAAAAAATTAATCCTGTTAATTTTTCTCTGACTACCAAACTGCTTGTAAACCAGTTAGTAGACCACCAAGGATTTCCAGCAATCTGAACACTGTAAGAAAGAGTTGTGACTTTATTTCTCATCTATTATCTTAGACTCGTCAAATCCAGGGTTCTTTTGGATAAAGTAAATAAATTGAAGTCTGATTTCTAAGGAATCCTTGATGCCTCTTTGGTACCTTTTTCTTTATACACTATGCCTGTTGCTTTTCCTTTATACACTGATGCATGCTGCTGACTGACTACTCCCTTGAGTTATGTCATAGTCTAATTAATAAGCGTAGAAAGTCAAGTCATTTGGTACTGCGGGCATTGGCATATTATGAAGTTACCAGAGATTCATAGCGAGGTCCTGAGCTATAAGTTCAAGTATCCTTATCAACTCATAGACTGATTGGACTCTGAATTAAAATACAAGTTCTGTTGTAACAGAGACTCAAAAGAGCAATAACTTGACTAAAGGAGAGGTTGATGTGACTCGGACTCCTTTTAGCTGATTGCCCTACCATTTCCAGGTGTCCTGGTCTGCACAGTCCAAGATGGCTCACGGCACATGTGCATTCCAGTCAGTAGAAAAGGACCATTACTGTGGTGACCTAGAAGTTGCTTATACAACTTGCACAGTTGTCCCATTGGCCTAAAATTGGCTGCAGCAATAACTGACTCAGATAATTCTTATCTGGTGTGTGTGTGTGTGTGTGTGTGTGTGTGTGTGTGTGTGTGTGTGTGTGTTCTGTTACTGTAACAGGAGGGGAGGGCACATAGTGGGTGCATTCTCTGCCACTGTACATTTTTCTACTAGTTTCTAGATGCTAGTGTACCCCTGGACCCTGTTTTAAGCCCTATTTTATTTTCTATCAACACACTATTTTCTAACCTCAAGACTCAAAATACAATTCATAAGTCACTAACTCTAAAGTCATATTTCCAGTCCCAACTCTTCCAGGAAATTTAGGCACATGTATTCAATTGTCTATGTGACCTTTCTACATTTACACAAGGGTGGCCTAGAGAGAGATCAAATTTAATATGGTTAAGGCAAAGTGTTGACTTCCCTTCCCACCCTTTTCCTATAATCACTCTAGTTCAAGCTGTCACCATCTTCCCCCTAGGCTTCTTAATAACTGGTCTTCCATCTTTCACTTTTGTCTACATATATAGTCTATTCTCCCATACAGCAGATGTTATCTTTTAAAAATGCATACCTTCCACTGATTTTTCATCCTTTCACTATCAAATTTAAGTCATTTACCTTGGTTTGTAAGATATGATATGGTCCAACCTACCTCTCACTCTTGCCTCATTTAATTCATTTAATACCCTCCTATTACCCAAAATGACTATAGTCTGTAAACACACCAAGATCTTTTCTACCTTAGGGCCTTTCTACTGTTTTCTGTGCCTGAAATGTTATTTCTTCTAATTCTTCCATGGCTATATTTTGAAATTCAGATTTCAGCTTGTGTTACCTCTTCATATTGATAAAGCTCCAATTCATTATTCTGAAAATTTATAAATAAAAAAATCAAGTATCCATTCTGCCTTTCTTGTACTATACTATATTACAGGGTAACCAAATAGTTGATATGGGTAGAGTCCTTTTTTTTTTTTTTTTTTTTGAGGGCAGTGTCACTGGCCCTCATATGTGGGACCTGAACCGGGGCCACCGGCTTCCCAAGCCAGCGCTTAACCATCGCGCCACTCGGCCGGCCCGGTAGAGTCCTTTTTTAATACAGAAGGGTCATAGCTAATAAATGCAAGTTTCAGGATTAGAAAAATGGCTTTTTGCAACCCTTATTGAAATAATGGAACTTGGCAACAATTTGGCAATACCTGCTAAAACTATTAGGCAAAAAGTTTGCATGGAATTTTTACAATAAATGAATCAGTCTGACAACACTTGTACTCAATCTTATTATCACTAAAAGCAGAGTTCCTGTTTAGTAAGCTTCTCTGAGACTTTCAGTATTACAGCGACACTCTTGACCTGCCTTGGCCCTCTACTTCTTACAGAATTCCCTCTGGGAAGGAGCTAGTTCTGGCTACTAAATGGCCAGAACAGAATCATTGAAAGAACTGAGGAAGCTGACTCCAGACTAAACTTCTAGGACTGACATCCAAAGCCCCAGGACATAACTAGGCCCAAAGTCACTGCTCACACCACAACCTGGCAGTTGTCTGGAGAATCCGGAAGCTGCCTTGGCTACACAATATATAAACAAAATGGATGCCAGGCGTCCACCCCAACTTAACTCTTTTTTGAATTCCAGTATCATGTGGGTGCATCTGATTGGTAAGAACTTAATTTATATCTGAAACTTCAACTTCAAACATGTCTGCGATTTTGGTTTTTGGTCTTTTTGTCTTTGGGGTTATTTTTGCTTTCTAGCCTCTTCTGTTCAGGAAGGCATGTAACATGCTGGTTTTGCATTGACCTACAAACCCTTCCTTTGATTTATAAATTTTTTCACTCTAGTTTTCTTTGGAATGTTATTTTAAATATTTTCTCAGTATATAAGTTTGCATGTTGTAATAATTACACTGTATTCTATACATTTACTTAAATCATTTTAAAACTTGTCTTTATTTCCCCCTTGTTTCCTGGCCCCAACTGTATTTTTCTTTCAGAATTCTAAACTGTCTCTTCAGTTTTAAGCTCAAGACAATCAAAAGAAAATAATCCAAAAAATTTTATTTCAGGTCATTATTTCAGGCAATATAACGTGGGCTTTTACCTAACCATCTCATTTTTTTTCTCCTAAAATATTTCCAAAGCCATCTTCATAGTAAGAATTGAAACTTTTTTCTTTTTAACTAAAGTCTACTTCTTCTGTTCTAGAAGCTTGCATGGAATGAGAAAAGGAATCTAAAGTTGAGTGCTTTATTGTTTGACTTATAAATGAAAAAAGATTATACTGCAGTAATAAGTTTATACTGCAGTATGGTTTTCTGTCCTCAAAAACAAATCAACCCTCTTTTTTATATTCATCCCATTTTTTAAATTTAAGTACAATTGACAGAAAACATATTAGTCTCAGGTATATAACATAATGATTCAATATTTGTATATATTTCAAAATGATCACCACAATAAATCCAGTTAATATCCATCACTGTACAGAGTTACAAATTGTTTTTCTTGTGGGGAGAACTTTTAACATCTACTCTCTCAGCAACTTTCAAATATTCAATACCACATTATTAATGACAGTCATCATCTGTACATTACCTCCCCATAAAGTATTTATTTTGTAACTGAAAGTTTGTACCTTTTTACTACCTTCACCCATTTTTACCACCACTGCCCCACATCCCCCACCTCCAGCAACCACAAATCCATGTGTTCAGTTTTTTTGTTTGTTTTTAGATTCCACATATAAGTGAGATCATATGGTATTTGTCTTTCTCTGTCTTATTTCATTTAGCATGGTGCCTAAAGGTCCATCCATGTTGGAAATGGCAAGATTTCCTTCTTTTTATGGCTGAATAATGTGTGTGTGTGTGTGTGTGTGTGTGTGTGTACATAATCACATTTTCTTTCTTCATTCACTCATCAGTGGACACTTAGGTTGTTTCTATGCCTTGGCTATCGTAAATAATGCTGCAGTGAACATGGGGGTACATAGATCTTTTTGAGTTAGTATTTTCATTTCTTTTGGATAAATACCAAGAAGTGGAACTGCTGGATTGTATGGTAGTTCTTTTTTAATTTTCTGAGGCACCTCCTTACTATTTTCCATAATGATTGCACCAATGTCAAGGAGCTTATTGCCTACGTTTTCTTTTAGAAATTTTATGGTTTCAGGTCTTACATTCAAGTCCTTAATGCATTTTGAGTTAAATATTGTGTCTGATGTAAGATAATGGTTGAGTTTCATTATTTTGCATTTGCTGTCCACTTTTCCCACCACCAATTATTGAAGAGATTGTCTTTTTCCCCATTTCCCACATATATGTTTCTGGGTTCTCTATTCTGTTCCATTGATCTATGTGTCTGTTTTTATGTCAATACCATACTGTTTTGATTACTATAGATTTGTAATATAGTTTGAAATCAGGGCACATGATGCCTCCAACTCTGTTCTTTTTCTCAATGTTGCTTTGGCTATTACAGGTTTTTGTAGTTCCATACAAATTTTACTATTATTTGTTCTATTTCTGTGAACAGCCTATTTTCATAGGGAAACTTAAGGTTCATAGAACTTTCTTCACAGTTAAGTTTTGTACTGTCAAAAGTATAAGAAAATTTAATTGCTACTTTGTTCAAAGAGAAGTATTCAGTTTCATTATATATTGCTTGACCGGCATTTGAAATCAAGGTTTGATGTTTATTCATTCAATAAATATTTGTTGATCCCCTATTACTGGTCACCAGGCATTATGCTTGGTGCAGACAAGGAAGGAAAGATATCACTGCCTCCACAGAGCCTACAATCAGTTGGAATACATATAAGTTACTTAGCAATGGCATTATAGTGTGACCAAAAGTCCTCCAGAAACAGGACAAGATGCTCTGGGAGCACATCTGCAATCCAGGCTGGGGAGTTCCCGGAGGTCTTGGTATTTAGGTTTGACACCTGGGCACAAGTTAGCCAACTGAAGAGGAGGCCAAGAAGGGTTCTAAGTGGGGAAGGCCTATTTGGGTTTGCCACAAATGAAAGAACATGGCACTTTTGAGGAAATGAGACTTCACTGTAGCTGGAGGATGTGTATAAACTGCAATGGAGTAGGTGGATAGAGATTAGGAAAGAAAAGGTCATTTTGTGCAGACCTTGTAGACACTTGAGCAAGGGTTATTTATCACAGAGCAGATCTAGGTTTTATGGGACTAGAAGTGCATACACTTTGGGGGGGCCCTCTTGAAGGTATCCATCATGTTGTATTTATAAAAATTAATTTCAGAGCCTTGCAAGGGACCTGTGCAAGTGCACCTCAAGTTTCATTAGCTTTCTGATAAATCACTTCTGCCTCAGAGCCACTGAAGCATCTTCAGCTGGGAGAGATGAGATTAGATTTGCCGTGTGGAGAATGGATCAGAGGGCACAAAACTGAAGGCAGGAGCATCAGCTGGGAGACACCTCAGCCACTGTGGGAGATGATAAACACCTAAACTAGGATATGGCAGTTAGGAGCGGGGAAAGTGGGTAAGAAAGCACCGTTTAGGTGATAGAAACAGGAGTGGGCCTGTCTACATGTGGCCTATATGGGGTCATACGCTGACCACATCATAGCAATGTCTCCCCACCAAAGTAATTTCCACTTATTCTTTTTTTTTTCCCCCTAAAGATTTTATTGGGGAATTGAGGGAGGGGAATAGAGTTGGGGAATTGGTGGGGAGGGGACCAACCAAGTTGTTCTTCAGTCTTCATTGTGGAGGGCGCCAGTCGCCATCTGGCTTCCCATTGACAGCTCATGGCCTCTAAGCTCAAGGTGCTGTGTTCAATCTTAGTTGCCGGTGGGCATAGCCACCATCCCATGTGGGAGTCGAACCAGCAGGCTTGTTGTTAAGAGTGCACGCCCTATCTACTGAGCCATCTGGGTGGCAGTTCAGCTCAAGGTGCCGAGTTCAATCTTTAGTTGCAGGTGGGCATAGCCCACCACTAAACAGGCAATCTTGTTACCCCAGCTGAGCCATCCTGCCACCTGTGGCAGCTCAAGGACAGCTCAGCTAGGGCACAGCGTTCACTGGCCCATGTGGAAATCAATCAAACCAGCGGCCCTGTTGCTCAGAGGGTGCACTCTAAACCAGTTCTTAACCAACTGAGCCACTTGGTCGGCCCATCCACTTATTCTTTAAAGGCCTTTTCCAACTAAAATTTGTGGAGTTTGGTTTGTTTGTTTATTTATTTATGCTTTGTGCCCTGCTCTTTCTTTTTCTTTTTTTCTAAAGCTGAGTCAGCCTGCCACCCGTTGGCAGCTCAGTGGCAGCTCAGCTCGGGCTGGGAATCGAACCAGCTACCCTGTTGCTCAGAGCTCACAATCTTGAGCGAGCTCTTAACTGAGTCACTCGGCCGGCCCTGCCCTGCTCTTTCCACACAGGCAGAATGAGTGTTTCTTCCTCTGACCCCCTTGAGCTCCACTTTCCACTTGTCTTATTGGATGAGTGCAGGGCATGTCTTATTCACCTCTTGTATCTTGTACCTCCAGAGTCTACATAGTGGAGAATAAATGAATGGCTGCTTTGTTCTATATAAAGACTTTAAAATGATATAAAATATTAAGAAGTTTCTGTTAGTGATTGAGATCCAACCTAAGATCAGCTGTTGATATGAATCGTAGTTGGACTCCAATATAACCAGGGTGCCCTTCTGACAGCTACCACAGGAATCATCCCTTATTTAAGTTTAGTCCTTCCTAATCTACAGAGAACTCTACATATGTGCTGTCACTTGAAACTTTTAAGCATTTTGAAAATCAGCACATGGAGGTAGCAAGAGGCCAGGGACCAGTCCTCCTTTTGCTAATAACTAGTAGTGTGACCTTGGACAAGTTATTTCACCTCACTAGTGATATGGGAACATTTCACCCTATTGTTTTCATCTGCAAAGTGAAGGAGTTAGAGCAGGACATTCATTTTTACCTTTTTCAAACAAAACCTTCAGCGTTACTCCAACACATAATAGATAATCAGAGTGGAAGCAAGCTGGAGGCCCAGTGTCTCCCTCACTGCAGCTACTTCTGAGCTCTTCTGTAGAAACCCTGGCCTACACAGTCTGGTGTCCATGCCACTAGAGGGCCCTTACAGTGCCTTTTAGAACAGTCATTGAATATCCACCATCCCCAGTACGCAGATAGAAGAAAATGGTGACAGATTCAAAATCACAGAGTGAAAGTGTGGTATCAGGGCCAAAACCCAGGCCCCACTGTGTACTGAAGAGCAGACCACCCATCAGATTAACAAATTAGAACAATGAGAAAAATTGATTGCATAGCAAATAATATTTGTTGGGCCACAGAAATGTAGGAGGAGGTTGAAAGTTCTCTGTCCATCAGTAAGTGCTCTCATGTCTTATAGCCATTGAGCTAGAAGGAACCACAGAGATGATAAGGTCATTCCAGAGAAATCTCTGAGAGATCAAAACAAGTCTTTGATTAAATACCTTCTGTGAAGTATTGAGTGTGATTGACATGTGTTCATCTGGGAGCTCCATGTAACTTTTACATCCTAGACCTTTTGGAACATTATAGGACAAACTAGCCTTTCTCACATCTCTAACAGCACAAGATCTCGGGCCAGCCGAGTGGCGCGGTGGTTAAGTGCTGGTTTACAAAGCCAGCGGCCCCGGTTCGGGTGCCACATGTGAGGGCCAGTGACACTGCCCTCAAAAAAAAAAATAAATAAATAAGAGCACAAGATTCGATTCTTTTATGGTTTTACTTTGTTACCTACTCGTATGTCAACTTAAAGCAAAATATCCTTTGGCAGAATCTTAAATTCAACATAACATCACTTCCACTTGTTCTTGCTCTTGTTAAGTTCCTTGCATACCAGTGATCTTCCTTATTTCTCAGATGTATCAAAACATTTATCATTTCAAATAATGGATAGTGGCTATGCCAGTCATAGGCTGCTGCAGATCAGAGAAATAGCCTGAAAATTGTTCTGATAGTCTGCAGAAGAAAAGCTTTATGGTCACCTTTTCCTGCCTCCCAGAATGGCAGTTAAATGACCCCCTGGCCAGAGAAATGCCCGTGAGGATTCTGAATGGAAGCTTACGCTTGTGAAAGATGCTGGGGCCTCTGGAGCCTAGAGATGGGCTGAGTGGTGCTTTTGCAGTGACACCTTGAAAGGAGTGTGTTTGTGTAAATATCTGTGAGTGAGTGAGGAGGTGTTTAGGGGGCCAGGGAATCTCTCAGTAGCTCCACAATTGGCAGATGAGATTAAAACTCCAGCAACAGGAAAAGTCAGGGCCATTGACAATTTAAAATATTGGCATGGGGCACAGAGGCCTCTTGGCTGATTAGGACCAGATGGGTAATAGGCTGACCCTCTCAGCTGTTCATCCTGATAATTAAAGTAAATCTTGCACCTGTGATACAAAATTAGCTCAGAAACCAAAGACAGCCATGGGTAAAGTACATTTGTTGCTTTGCACACAAAGCTTACTATCAAGAGGCATCTAGTTTAAGAAGCATTTAGCTTGGAAGACGAACTAAAGAACAATTTATAGCTATTAACTCCTTGACACCTGGTCTGATTTAAAAATAACTTTAAAACTCACTCTGAAGAGCTTTCTCCAAGAAGCCAGATATAAGTATCGCATTGAATAATTCTGTTAATTTAGAAATTGAATGGAATTCTATTTGAAAGCTACAACTAAAGTCAGTCCCGAGGCATCCTGTGAAATAGCTTCGATAGTATAGTTTGGTGGAAAAGCACTGTATTGAGTGATCAAGAGACCTGAGTTGGTCCCATTTCTTGTGATGAGATGAGTTCAACAGATCTTTTGGTTTCTCTAGGTTTCTCTGACCTCCAAAATGGGGATATCAGGCCAGAAGGCTCACACCTAAATTCCATGAAACTTCAAATCCTTGAACTCACAGAGTAATAGCAGCGATTGTCAATGAAAAGTGGCTTCCAGTAAGTCTTTGTTTTAAATACCTGGATGGAAGGAGCCACATTAACCAAGATTTCAACTGCTTAAAGGTGCCAGCATGCACAGGATGAAGTCATTTTCTCCATAGACATTGCCTTGCAGAGCTCCCTCATTACCTACATTGTTAAATTGTAGACCCAAACAGAACCTGGCTTCACCTTCTGCGTATGATCAGTTCTCAGTGAGGTGGGTGTTCACCCATGTATGGGGAGTTTTTCACAACTCAAGAGAGAAGTAAAAGTCATGCCCCATCGCTGGTTTAGAAGGTATCATCTTCAAAGTACAGCGGTCTCCCTGTCTGTGGGGGGATACATTCTCAGAACACCAGTGGATGCCTGAAACATCAGATAGTACCAAATTCTATATACACCATGTTTTTTTCCTGTACATACATACATCTAATAAAGTTTAATTTATAAATTAGATACAGGAAGAGATCAACAACCATAATAAAATGGGACAATTATAACAATACACTGCAATAAAAGTTATGTGAATGTGGCCTCTCAAAATATCTTTTTGTAACCATCACTTACTTGCAGTAATGGCTTGGTGTCACTTGTTTCAGGGGATCCCTTCCTGAAAAGTCCATGCCATCACATTGCTCAATGCCATCAATCGGAGCATGTTTCCTGTTCATCTTCTGCCCACAAATTTAATGCCTTTTCCATCTTAACTAAGCACTTATCATGCACTGTGGCGGTAACTTGCAGTCTGAGGTGCAACAGCAAAACTAGCATGATTTCTTTTTTCTTCTTCACAATTTCAGATAGACGTTTCCTTCTTACTGTAGATTTTACCAACCTCAGGATATAGAATAGCCATTCTAACAAGTGTGAAGTGGCATGTCATTGTGATTTGGATTTGGATTTCCCTAATTAGTGATGTTGGACATCTTTTTATCTGTTTGTTGGCCACGTGTAGGTCTTCCTCTGAAAAATGTCTATCCAGATCCTCTGCCTCTTTTTTAATTGGGTTGTTTGTTTTTTTGGTGTTGAGTTGTATGAGTTGTTTATGAATTTTAGATATTAACCCTGTATCAGATATGTGATTTGCAAATGTCTTTTCCTATTGGTTGGTTGTCTTTTTGTTTTGTTGATGTTTTCCTTTGCTGTGCAGAAGCTTTTCAGCATGATATAGTTCCACTTGATTATTTTTGCTTTTGCTTTCCTTACCTTTGGAGTCAAGTTCCCAAGAACACCACTGAGACCAATGTCCAGAAGCTTAGTGCATATTTTCTTCTATGTATTTTATTGTTTCAGGTCTTACATTCAAGCCTTTAATCCACTTTGAATTTTCATCTATGGTATAAAATAGTAGACTAGTTTCAATCTTTTGCATATGGCTGTTCAGTTTTCCCAACATGAAAGGTTATATATTTCTATGAATTTGTCCATTTCTTCTAGGTTGTCCAATTTGGTGGTGTATAGCCTTTCATAGGATTCTTTTATAATCCTTTGTATTTCTGTAATTGTAGCCATTGCAATTTCTCTTTCAGTTCTGATTTTATTTGAATCTTCTTTTTATTTTAGTGACTATTGCTGAAGGTTTGTCAATTTTATCTTCTCACAGAACCAGCTGTTTATTTCATTAATTTTTTTAATTGTCTTTTTATTCTGTATTTCATTTCCTTCTTTCTACTGACTTCGGGCTTCACTTGTTCTTCTTTTTCTAGTTCCTTAATAATTGGGTAGTTTGTTAACTTATTTGATATTTTTCTTGTTTCTTGGAATAGGCCTGTATTCCTGTAAACTTCCATCTTAGTACCGCTTTGCTGCATCCCAAATATCTTGGTATGTCGTATTTTCATTTGTCTTTATATATCTTTTGATTTCTTCTTTTATTTCTTCTTTGACCCAATAGATGTTCAGTAACATGTTACTTAATCTCCACATATTGGTGATGTTTCCAGCTTTATTCTTGTAGTTTTCTAGTTAGTTCCATGCCATTGTGGTCGGAAAAGACGCTTGATATGATTTCAATCTTCTTAAATTCATTGAGACTTGAACTTAAATTCATTGAGACTGGATAGTTGTGTTGTGATAACTATGAGGTTTGTATAAAATGTTTCATAGATAAAATAATACTTTTTATTCTGATAGCATCTTATCTTCATTCACCTATACAAGTTTCATCCTTCTTCCTCTCCCTTTTTGTTTTGTCACAAAGTATCCCTTTTTATGTTGTGTTCAAATTGCAGTATAAATGCTTTTTTCCCCTTTAACCTTTACATTAGAATTGTTTAATAACCTATTAAGAAATAGTTGCAATTTTCTTCTGTCACCTTAATCAAAGTTTGTGTATTTTTGTTTTGTTTTTTGTTTCAGGTAAGAGCTCCTTTCAACATTTCTTGAAAGCAGGTCTTGTGGTGGTAAATTCCCTCAGCTTTTGTCTGGGAAAGACTATTTCTCCTTCATGTATAAAAAATAACTTTGCGGGATATATTATTGTTGGCTGGTGGTTTCTATCTTCCAATGTTTTGAATGTCTCATTCCCCTTTACCCTGGCCTATAGGGTTTGTGCTGAGAAATCTGATGATAATCTGAAGGGGGTTCCTTTGTAGGCTACTGTCTCCCCGGCAACCATCCCCAGCTTCTTGAGAATTCTTTATAATGAACTTTTTACAGTTTTAATATGTGTGTTGGAGATCTTTTTGTGTTGACATAACTAGGCATTCTGTTAGCCTCTCGTACTCGAATGTCCCTTCCTTAGCTGTGGGAATTTCTCAATTATTTTTTTGAATAGGTTTTCTTTTCCCTTCTTCCTCTCTCCCCCTGGGATACCCTTTATCCTTATGTTGCCCTTCCTAATGGAGCTATCATTCTGATAGAGTTCTTTCATTTAAAAAAAAAATCTTACTTCTCCTTCATCCACCTGAATTTCTAGATTTCTATCTTGTAGCTAATTCTCTTCTCCATTTCCAGTGCTTTCTAATGTATTCTTCATGTCATTTACTGAGTTCTTCAGCTCCAGAATGTTTGGTTCTTTTTATACTTTAAATCTCTTTGGTAAAATATTCCTTATGTTCATTAATTTTATTCCTGAGCTCAATGAACTGCCATTCTGAGTTGAGTTGTATCGCACTTTCATGATTGCTATTTTGAATTCTCTATCATTTAGATCATAATCTTTCAGTGTGATTTCTAGAGAAGTGTCATTTTATGTTACTGTGTTATTCTGGTTGTTCCTCTGTGGGCACATTATAGTGAACACTTTTCTTAGGTACCGTTTTGACTTTCACCATTTGGCAGGTTGATAATTAGAGGTCTTTCGTTTTCTAGTAGATGGCGCTATAGCACGGTTTTGTTTCCTCTTACCGGCACTACTTGCTCTTCCCGGGTCAGGGTGGGGGGTCATCATTGCAGTCATGGGAATCGCTGTCTGGGTGTGCCCGGTGTCCCAGTCACTTGGGTCTGGGGCACTATCACCATGGTGGCGGGATGCGGAGGGTGAAAAGGAACTAGGCTCATGAGTCTGCCATGCTGTTAGCTGGTTCCCTATGGCCGCTGGAGCCACTGTGCTGTTAACAGGGAAGTAACAGCTGTGTCAGCTGCTACCAGGCTCTGCCACATTCAGCAGGAGGGAACTGGATTCTCCTGTGCTGAAGCGCCACCCTTACCCTCCTCTGGGCAGTGTGGGGGCCACTTCCTGACTTGTCCACCAGTACATGAGCTGCGGCTGCAGGCACAGCTACCAATGGCTGGGGAATTGGCTCTGTGGGCATTGTCCCTGTCCTCCCCTCCATTCTCTCTCCCCTTGGCATTCTAGTATGCCCACCTTCAAATGTAATGATGTGTGGGTATCTGTTATGCTAGTGTGTTAACAGAGGAACCTTCATTGGTTTATAGATGTCCAACTAGTTACAGATTTAAGGGGAAACCCAAAGGGGTCTCTCACTTCACCATGATGCTGATGTCATCTCTAATGTTCTATAATGTGCATGTACTGACCTTTGGTAAATTACTACTTTAAGATCTAGCTAACTGGCTGCAGCTTGAAAGTGAGTGTTTACTAGATGGGCAGTTTTGTGGTGAATCACTAGAAACTGGGGAGCATGAGAAGGGGAGGACTGCTGTGCATTCCATACTCGGAAGACGGAGATGTGTGATGCTGGGGACCAGTCAGTGTCCAGGAGGGAGGCAGCTTCCTAGGTCTCACTCTGGGTAGGATGGGTTCTACCTGCCTGGAGCATAAATTTCATCACTAATCTTGTGATCCTGTATTTGGGTTATAGTATTCTCGTGTTTCTTTCTCTGGTGTTCTCCTCCAGCTTTGAGTAGTATTGTTTGTCCTACATTTGTGCAAGGGAGAAAACCATTTTTCCTCGTGGTCCAATACCCATTCCTTCCATGGTCAATAGAAATGACAGTGAAGATCTGATCTTCTAGATGGGAAAGTCCCGTCTCTAGATCAGAGTTTGAATCTGCCCCCCAGGCCAAAATAGAAGACTGTCCTAATCTCGTGCTAATCTCTTCACAAATGGGTAAGAAGAAACCATGATACTCATTTTAAGCAGTGCAATTTACCATGGTGATGTTTAGCATGGATTCAAGTCCCCTGTATAAACTACCTATTTGGTAAAAGGGCGATATTTCGGTTGGTCTTCACTTACACTGCTGAACAGTCAAGAGACCTGAAATCAATGTTCCTCAGGAAGTGCTATGCAAAATATCTATATATCACAATCACTTGGGGATAAGGTACTTATTAAAGCAAATTCCTGGACATTCCCAGGCCCAATAATCTCCATTTTAAATATTGTTTACCCTGAGCATCCCAATTAGTAAAAGTAACAAAGAATTTTAGATGTGCAGATTCTATAAAATGAAATGTTAAGATCTGAACGCTGAAATCTGTTGATCTAATTATTTACCAACATCATCTTCTCTGCTCAGTCTTACTGAGGAAAAACCCACTTACACATTTTTATATCCCTCAAACTGGTGCCTTTCAATGTCCAGTTAATCACTTCTTGCTTTTTAATACATATATATTAACAAATTACACACACACCCTTTTAAACTGCAAATAAGTATGTTCTTGATGTCAACAGCGGTTGTCAAAAACCTTTGCTACTTCCATGACTTTATTAAAATAAAAAAAGTAAATATATGAGAAAAACAGAAAACAAGGACCTACCTATCAGCTTTATTAGCTGCAATAATATGCATTATTTGTAATTATATATTATAAATTATAAAGTACATATAACATGTAATTATAACAAAAACTTGCATTTTGAAAAATGTTTTATTCAAGAATTACATAATTTCAAATATCTTCCAAAATACTTTCCTAGACGGCTACAAAAGAAAGCAAATGTCAATAAGAAACTTAAATCATTAAATATGTTTCACTAATATATACATACATAATGCCAAGCAATTAACATTTAGCCCTGGAATGCGTACCATGTCTTTTGTTTTTCCTCATTAAAGGCTCAATCCAGCACTTTGTATAGGCTATGTACAGCAGGCAGAGTTCAGTGATCGTAAGAGTTGGACTTTAACTGCCTCAATTTATAACTGTGGTAGTTTGTCCACAGGGGTGTCAAATTTGAAGTCTGTAGGAAAGAGGTCTGGGGCCCGAGGATAGATTAGTCTGTAGGACTGTCTGATTGTAACATCAGCAACACCAGCAATATCTCCAATTTCTAAAAGACAAAAAACAAAATATTAAGTATAACTTCCGTCCTACCTTCTACTACCAGAATCCCATTTTGTGAGGCATGGTTACATTAATTACACTTTAATACAAACTCATTTTACTGCCTTTTCATAGTCAATGAAAGTTTTTTACAGGCAGTGTGGACGACTGCCATCAGTGTACAATTAATAATGGTTTTCACTATTAAGAGCACATATATACTATACGTAAACATCAAAGTGAAAAACAAAACCAAAAATACTGATTTTAAAAAACTGATAACAGAGTTAAATACTAGAAAGTAGAAAGTAGGGCTAAAGTTTATAACAACAATGGTATAGTACTTACTACCTCAAAGGGTGTCATAGTAAAAATCTACTACTATACGTAAACATTTGAACAGTACTCAGGGCACAGCACCATGAGTGATAACCATTATATTGGTCATATTTGACCTTTTTCTTCACAAGAAATCTTTTTGAGGATCATACAAGTAATCCATGAAAACACTGTTGTCAAGAAATTCTCTTTATTATTTCTGTGTTTAAAAGTTTCCCTGCAACCTCTCTCCCTAGCTAACTTCTGTTAACAGGCTAAAACTAAAATGGGATCATAGTATAAATATTGTTCTGCAACTTTTTTTTACCCAAACATCTGAAATCAAACGCAATATTATAGCATAACGTAGATGGTTTTCACTATTAAGAGCACATATATACTGAGCTCACATGAGGATTTCTGCTGTCTATTATAGAAGCCAGGAGTGGATCCAATGTAATTGTTACTCCCCCGGGACCTTTTTCTTTTTGGAGGGCAGTGTCACTGGCCCTCAATGTGGGACCCAAACCGGGGCCGCTGGCTTCTGAAGCCAGTGCTTAACCACCGCGGCACTCGGCCGGCCCTCCCCCATTCTTTTTATTAAAAGAAGTCCCAAAGGACTACCACCTGACAGTTATTTGGTTAATTACACTTTAATACAAACTCATTTTACTGCCTTTTCACAGTCAATGAAAGTAAGTGAAGTTTTACAGGCAGTGTGGACTGCCATCAGTGTACAATTAATAATTTTCAATTTCCTTATCATGTTGTGTTAGGTTACTCTAGACACAGACATTGATGCATGCCAGCCATGTGAATATCAACTGGCTCCTGGGCAGGGAAGAAAAGAGCCTTAAATTTCAACGAAACCCTTCATTTAAAACACAAGCGCAGAAACTGTCAAGATAAGCATTTTTGTGTTGTTGATTAGAATAAACTTTACAACAAGAAATCAAGGACCATCTGTGTCTAGCTTTAGCTTCAGAATTCTACTAGAAGATCCAAAATTTCCTTAAAAAATAGGAGTGGAGGCCAAAGGGAATGGATAATGGTACATTTAAATAACTAATGGTTGGATTCTTCTAACCACTCTTCTATATAATTTATTACTTTTATTAATAAAGAAACTCATGGCCTAAGCTGAGGTAAAAGGCTTGTCTAAAAAAGGTATTACAAAGTTACTGCAGCAAGTAATTTCACTACCACACTTTGCTCTTTTTTCTTTACAGATCTTTTTAAGGATCACAGAATTCATGCTTGTAAAGAAATTCACTTAATACTTCTGTTTGAAAGTTCCCCTACAACATTAAATTCAAAAATGGATTTTGAAGGTTGAACTACTTATGCTAGTATTTCATTAAGAAAGTGAATATTGTACAAACGGAAAATGAGAACAGGCTTCACAGAACGTTAATGCTTGATGACCAACACATATTGCCAGGCAGTAAGAAACAAAGCATGGCTCCCCTCCTCTTAAGATTTAAAAAGTTAAGTTTTGGGGGCAGAGGGAAACTATTCAAAATAACTAGGAATACGTATGGGGGAAGAATTAAAAACTTCTAAAAATGAAAAATGTACCAACTAAAATAAAATAGTTCAAATGGAAAAAAAGGTAAGTTTGTACACAGGATTAAACCTCCAAACATTTTTATTTAGGAGCCACTTAAAAGGAAAATACTGTATTTTCTTAAGTTTTGATGCTAAGGAACTACCTCTTAAATGTGAGTTCTGGATATTTACCTGCTTTGTATTTAAAATGGAAATACAATTACACACTGCAGCCATCACACTAATTACTTCTCTTCCTAATGAAGAATCCTACCTTTCTGGGTCCTCTTCTCAGCTGATGCCTGGGAGGCCATGTAAATGGCTGCCGCCGCCACAGATATCGGGCTCCTTCCAGGAACCAAGTCCAACTCCACAGCTTTACGGGCTATATGTGTAGCTGCCATCTGCACTTGTTTAGGAAGACAAAGGTTCGAACAGAACCTGGACATGAAGTCCCCAGTTGTAATCAAATCCACACTGGTTTCTAAAGCTTTCAAAATAAGTTTAAAACATCGACCAATTTCTTTCTTAGAAATTCGTGATACGGCACATATTTCTAAAAGGAAAAAATAAGTAAATAAATTCACATAAGTCACATAGTTCATTTTTAAATCTATCATTTCTGATTATAAAAGTAATACATTCTAACTGTAAAAAATTCAATCATGCCTTACAGAAGAATCCCTAATCCTCTCCATGAAACTTCCCATAGAGTTAATTTAAAATTTCTTTTAAATGTGTATCACACTTTAAGGAAGTTTTTTCAAAGGTTAAATGCAGGTCTTAATATTTCAAAATATTAACTTTTTTTGAAATTTCAATTTATTCAAGTAAGTTTCTTCAACCAATTAAAAACTTCTTTGATATTTATATATTAATCTACTATAATGAATATATCAAGGAGATGAAAGAAAATACTCAAGCTACACAATGTCATATGTACATGCAATCCCTGTGATTACAGGCTACAGCAAAATGAGATATATATGTGTATATGTGTATATATGTGTGTGTGTGTATATAAATAAATAACCGTTAGTCTAAAAATTCAACTACCAAACACTTTCAGAATAAATTTAACTAAAGCCTTAGTTTTAGTTATAATAACAAAAAAAAATGATAAAGGCCACTGCCTTTTTACATTGATACAAGAAAATGTAAAAACATAAATATTCATGGATGACTAAAGGGTAATTATAGTGTTAAAATTAACTTTGGTAGTTAAAAGTCAGTTTAAGTATCACAGCAATACTGAGTAGGATGTCACTTATTAATGGGTAAACTGCAAACTCCATGACAAATACTAGTTCTCTCAAAGCCTCCAACTTAAGTATGAAACTGCAAACTGTATAACTCAAGAGAAAAAATTTCCCTGGTGGCTTCTGAAGGCCTGATTCCCTCACTTGTACAAACCTCTGCTAGGAGCGGAAACTGTTTTCCATTCATCAAGTGTACAGACTTACTACAAGGGCCTATTCTGGCTTATAATGTCAGGCCTCAAAGCCCACAAAACAGCATTAGTCAAAAGATCTTACTAGCAAAGAATGCAGGGCTTACATGTACTGAAATGACTTTACGTGGGAAAACAGCCTGAAAAGAACATGGTTAATATGATCACAGAATGAATTTTTGTCAAGGAACAAAATAAGTAAGCACTTGGAAATAATACTAAAATGGATTATTGTATGTAACCATGAAGACATGACATAGCTATTGATTGGGTTGTCGGGATGCATTTTTTGCAACGAATAAGAAAAAATATGTCATGACTTTTCCGACAACCCAATAATTAAGAATCAAAGCTGCTTAATTTTGGTCTGTTACTTTATTATGACCTAGATAGCATTTTTATCTGTGTAACTAAGAACTTACCTTTAAATGTCCTAGGAACCCCTTCTTGTCTACAGGCAATATAGAGACAAGCAGAAGCTATGGCATCATTAGCTCTTCCCTTCAGGCTCTTCTGTTCATACACTTGCTTGAATAAATTATTTGTTCGATCCTTCAAAGCAGAGAAACTAACTTTAATTAACTCTAGGCCATTTAATTAGTCACAATATCAAAATTTCATGTGTTCATTAAATTATGCTAAGTCAATGCCAGAATGGCTTAAAGGAGATAGACAGGAACTTACAACTATATTTCTAGGGAGGTTGATTCTGTCTGCCATGGTAGTAATTTCCCTGAATGCATTCATCATTGCCCGATCAGAATTACTCATTGTTCTCCGATTTTGGTACTTAGAATTGCCAAATTCATCAAAACTTGCAGCTCCTGTACCCTATAAAACAAAGTTTGATAACTTTATATAAAAAAAAATTTGAAGCCTGAATGAATAATTCCTAAGAAAAAATAACTTATACAATCTGACTCCACATGCCCAAGAAATCTAACCCGTGCATCCTCCCTATTCAATAGAAAAGGTACCAGATTAAAATGGGCTTAAAAATGTCTTCTATCAAATAATTTAAATGTAAGAATATTACTTGAGAATCTCATAACATAAATTATCATATTAATAGACCTAAGGAGAAAACACAAATGATAATCTCCAAAGGTACTAAAAAAAAAGGCAAGTAAAAACTCAAAATCCATTTTTCTGATAAAATCTCATAAAACACTACAAATGGGTACTTCTTTGTATTAGAAAATCACTCTCCCAGGCCCAAGGCCAGCATGATTAATGGAGGCACATTTACATCATTACATTAAAGTCAGAAGACAAAGGTACCTCTACCACTACCGTTTTGTAACACTGTATTAGAAAAACTAGCCAATATAATGTAATTAAGTTAATTAATATAATTATATTAAAATTAGGCATGAGAAAAATTTTAAGTACAAATATGGGAAGGAAATGATAAACAGTTTGCAAATAGTATCTCTGTCTATCTAGAATACTCAAGAAATCACTGAAAAACTGCTATAAATTAGTAAGAGAATTCATTAGAGTGGCAAGATCAAAATTAACAAACAGAAATCAATAGCCTTATTATGTGTAATCAACCAGTTAGAAGACAATGAAAAAAAAAACATTCCGATTAGAACAGTAACAAAAAAGATAAAATATCTAGAAATCAACAAAAAAGATAAAATATCTAGAAATCAACTTAACAAACACGCAAGACCTTCACGTAAAAAACTTTATTATTTTATTTTATTATTTTTTTGTGTGTGTGGGACCCGAACCGGGGCGGCTAGCTTCCCAAGCCAGCACTTAATCACTGTGCCACTCGGCTGGCCCTAAAAAACTATAAAACATTCCTTAAAGGACATATTACAACCTAAGGAAATGGAAAGGCATACTATGTTTTTGGATAGGACGGTTTATGATGAAGATCAATTTGCAAATACATCTAACCAAAAGCTCAATAAAAATAATCACCAAGTTTTTTGTTTTTAGTAAAACAAAGTGACCCTTTAAATGGAAAAGACTAGTGAAGGAAATGCTGAAACGTAAGATCAATGAAAAACTAATACTACTGAATATTAAAACAGTGTGGTATAGCATCTGACTAACTAGACCAGGATAGAGAATGGTTAGAAAATCCAAAATATTCCCAAGTACACACAGGAATTTGTACAGTTGACCCTTGGAACAACATGAGTTTGATCTGTGCGGCTCCACTTATATGTGGATTTTTTTCAATACATACAGTACTTTAGTTTATTTTTTGAGGGCAATGTCACTGGTCCTCACATGTGGGACCTGAACTGGGGCCGCTGGCTTCCCAAGCCAGTGCTTAACCACCGCGCCACCCAGCCGGCCCTTTTTTTTTTTTTTTTTTTGAGGGCAGTGTCACTGGCCCTCATATGTGGGACCCGAACCGGGGCCGCTGGCTTCCCAAGCCAGTGCTTAACCACCACGCCACTCGGCTGGCCCCATACAGTACTTTAAAATGTATCTTACGATTTTCTTTTTTCTAGCTTAATTAAAAATATATATAAATAAATAAAATTTAAAAAAAAAGAATATAGTATATAATAAATATAATATACAGAATATGTTTTAATTGACTGTTATCAGGAAGGCTTTAGGTCAACAAAAGGAAAGCTATTAGAGGTTAAGTTTTGGGGGAGCCAAAAGTTATACATGATTGTCAACAGGCTCAAGAGGTTGGTGCCCCTAACTCCTGCACTGTTCAATGGTCAACTGTATATGATAAATGTAGTACTAAAAAAAAATTCTTTTTTTTTTGTTATAGAGGCATAAACTACTTTCAAAGGATACAGGAGAAACTAATAATAGTGGTTACCTGTTTTTGACAAGGAGGGGGGGCTACAATGGGAATTGAGAGTTTGGGGTCACTGATTAGGAAAACTTACAGTGTTCTTTTTACATTTTTGTTTTTGAGTCATGTTATTTCCTACTGAAAAAAATTAAACATTAAAAATATGTTGCAGTTGTCAATTTGCTGCAATCTTAACGTCTTAATTTTTTTTCCGGCCTGTAAGGCTAAAGCAAATGCAGAAATCACTTAAGATACTTCTGAATACTGTTAAGTTTTTAACCTTGTCTATACTATGTTTTCCAAATTTGATAATTTATAGGAAATAAAAACATAATGACCTGCTTTTTCATGATACTTTATTAAAAATAGATTATGCAGTAGTATAAAGAACTAAAATAGAATACATTTCCTCGATTATTCCTTTGGAATATTGCCAGTACTACTTCCATCCAATTCAGGTACCAGAGCAAAAAAAGCCAGGATGCTAGAAGACTGTGCTACTACCCTAGTAATAGGAGCAGCAACCATTAATTGAACACATACTACAAACTACATGTTGTGTTATAAATACTTTACATCCATTCCTATGTATCCCTCAATATCTCTACAAAGTACTATTATTCTCACTTTACTGATGAGAAATGTGAAGCTTAGGTAAGTCATAAGTTCCCCAATATTAGAAATTAGGCTATATTGAGCTCCAATTTACCTTAGGTGGTCTGGAGGGAAAAGAGAAACATTATTAATATTCTAGGAACATACCAATAACAACCATATTACGTTCAACTTAATTTATGTGCAAAATGTGCTTCATGAAAACAAGGGCCTGAGACATAAAGACTCTTAATTCTTATTGGGTCTCCCCTTTCAGGTGGAAGTAATGCATAAGGCAATGACCATCATCACAATGGTACGACTGGCAATTACTCTCAGGTCAAGATTCCTCACTGGAGCAGTGACTGATACTTTTGCACAGTTCCCAAATTCCCAGGTCTTTGGTCAGTCCTCACTTGACATTACCTTGCCAATCATGGTAGACAAATCTCCATCACTCAGAAGAGGATTCTGAGAATCTCCAACTCGAGATGGATCTTTTGTTGCTTTATCATTGCTGAAAGTTCTCCATTCGGATCCTACATCGATAACCCGGTCGCCTAAGAATATAAGCACAAATCAAAATAGTTATGTCAAGACAGGATTTACTTAACACTGTCTAATGCCCAACTCAACCCTTTTATTCCTAGGACATCTCAATACGGACATTTACACTTCAGCTTAAGTATCATGTCTCAGACATTTGTCCTAAGGGATTCCTTATTTTTGTGCCAGATTAATAATAACCCTATAAACATTATGCTATGATTAGTCATATTCTATCTCCTGGAAGAGAAAGTGATTAGTCAAAATAGACAAATAGCAAAATAAATCTACTCAGACGTGATGCAAAGATAAATATGATTCTGAACTAAAGTTTGCACAGAATGTGCAACATAAAAGGAAAAAAACAAACCACTGTTCACAATGGTATTAATGCACATAGTTTAATATTAAAATATATTAAGTTTTCATGGGAAATGCTTTGCAAAGAACTAAACCTGTTTACTTTTGTGTACCACTTGATGAAAAAATATTTTTGGCCAAAAAATTTATAAAGAATAAACTTTAAGCCTAGAATCAGTGATAAGAAAGCCAGGTAGGCAAATTTCTTTTTTTAGGAAAAGTGACAGTGGCTAAATGTCATGCCAAGAAACCAGACATGATTGATTGTCTGGTTGATTACTGCTTTGGGGGTAATGCTCAATGCTTAGCAGACAACAATTAATATTGAACACTTATACATGCTAGTCATGTGCCCTTTATAAATAAATGTTCTAAAGGTAAGTATCACTTTTATTGCCACTTTAGAAATATGATTAATTTGCCTAAGATTACACAACTAGAACTGAAATGTGCATCAGATTTCAGAGTCTAGTCTATGCTGAATTTGTAAAACATGAGCTTTTCCACTAAAGTGTGATAAAGTTGAAGCAGAAACCAGACCATTTTTTATCTTTGCCTATACACAACAAACAGAAAGGAGAAAGGAATGGCAGAAATCAGTTACCTCAGCAATGAAAAGAAGTCCTGGTACTGATAGTCAATTATTAAAATGCTTAGAAGTGTGCACTCTTATTATTTGCTGCTTAGCCTTGGACAAATTACCTCACTTCCGTGCCTTCACTCATTCAGCTTTAAATTTTCTCAATAACATTTTAAAAATTGTAAAGATTACACAGTTAGCTAATACAGGTATTAGTTCATGTCACGTGTTTAAAAAGCAATTCAAATTTTTTTTTTTTTTTTAGCTGAGCCATTCTGCCACCTATTGGCAGCTCAACGGCAGCTCACTCAGCTCGGGCTGGGCATCGAACTGCTGTTGCTTGGCTGGCGCAGTTTTTGTTTGGTTTTTTTAAATTTTATTGGGGAATCGCGGGAGGGAAACAGACAAGTTGCTGTCCTTTGACTCTTCAGTCTAGTTGTGGAGGACATCGCATCACTGGCCCATGTTGGTACTGTGATCATTGCGCCCTTCCCGGCTGAGGCAGATCCCTTGCGGACACTGGACAGCCGCTTACAGCGGCTCATACCAGCTGCTGGCTGCTCACGCTGGCTGTCAGCCACTCACAGTTGCTCACAGAAGCCCACTGCAACCTACGCTGTCGCAGGCAACTCACCACAGCCCGCAGCATCACTGGCCCATGTGGGATCCAAACCAGCAACCCCGACGCTCCAACAAGCCACTCGGCCGGCCCCAAATACTATTTACTGCCATGAAAATGAAAATAAGATGGCAGATATTCTGACATTTTCCCCCTTTTGGTGTGTGTGTGTGTATATGTGTGTGGGGAGGTGGGGTGGGGGCGGAATAAGGAGCCACTAATTGTAAAACTAATTAATCTCCATATTAGACTGTGAGAGTATCCGAGTCCTCTGTTGTAGTTATGGTCAGCAGGACAGCAAAAGAGGTAGGGAAAGAACAAAAGGAAGGAACTCAATGTAGACTGTGCTAAATCTTCTAAACGATTTTTTACATCAATTAAATGCTTATAAACAATATAGTGATCATAATCTAATCTAGTGTTATAAATAAAATTGCAGGTAAATGCACAACAGAATGATTCATTCCTGATGGTTTTGGGAAAATTCATTTTTCTTTGAACATTCAAATCACTTGGGGTAAACCAAGTTATCACTTGGACTAGCATGTGTCCATGTTACAAGGGAACTGAGATTAGAGGTAGGGTCCCCATCTGCCACATCTGCATGCAACGAGAATGGTCAAGGAAAGCAGAGGCAGCGAGATGAGTTATAAGGCAATTTCAGCAGATTAGAGATAGAGCAGGGGGCCCAAAATAAGGAGAAAAGAAGGGTAAATGGAGGGGCTGTCATCATGATTGATCTCTCTGCTCTGTTCTCGTAATAACAAAAATCACCAAACTTGGGAAGCAATTCTAATTACATAAATTACGGTTTTAAAAACTTACCTGAAAATAACAAACTCTGTAATAGTGCACTGAGCCTTACTACAATGCTAAGCATGGCCCAGGTCTCAAAGAGACCACTCTAAATAGACTGATGTTTTTCTCTTTGTATAAAAGAATATTTGCTTACTAACAAACAAAACAACAAAAACCAAGACATATAAGCAAAACAAAATAACCTATATTCCGAACACCCAGACACCACCACAGTAAATATTTTGGTATATATTCTTTCTGCCTTTTTTTTTTCTTTTATCATCTTTTTTTCTGCCTTTTTTATTTATGTATGTTTTTCCTAAAATTTAAAATTAGATCATAATGTGCCTGTTCCATGCAGCTCTTTTCATTTAAATTTATATCATAAACACCAAAACAAAGTTTTAGACAAAGTTCTTCACTGATGAAAGTGATGCCACTTACGTTTTCAAAGGGAGAAAAGTGAATCTAACCTTTTCATATTCAACAAAATTAAAACAAACATGTACAAAACAAAAATACTGCGGCCTTCAAATCTGGAGTTACCTGCTAAATTATAAGTTAAAAAAATTAACTTGTCATATTTTAATTAACAATGAAACTATTAAGAGAACAGTGCAAATGAAAAGGCAGGTAGGTATGCTCACATCTGAAGCCTCTAGAAATCTACAAAGTATTAGCCAAGATGCCTCATTTCATAGCATTTTCCTTTTGGCCTCAAAATAACTTAACTATGAGTTTCTTTTACTGCCTTACAAAAGACAAGATGGGTTAGAGTTAAAAAAAAAAAATCTGGCCTAGGATATTATAAATAGAAAACTCAGAACTGAGTAGTGATGTAATTTTTCCACATATGTGGGAATGATCTCCATGACTCATTAACAATCTCTGGTTTGTGCTAAGAGCCATTCCCTCTTTTTATATTTTATCACTAAAACAGCACTTGTAAGAAATAAAATTTCCAAAATAGCACAAATAACACATCATGAAACTACAACTAGATCATCAGATTAAGTGCATGCGTAACAAGAAATAGGGTGGATCACTCAGGGAAAAAAGTCAGAATACATAAAGGATTTTCACTTGAAGAAAACCCAGGTGAGGTATAGTGTTCTAAAAGTTGCTCTGGAAGGAAAATGCAATACAGAATTTTTTCAAGGAATAAGTATACAAGGCAAGTCATAATGTTGGGGTATAACCAACCTTTGACAAGGAAGAAGCCTGCAAATTAGCATGTGTACACAAACACCCACAAACTCACATATCCTTTAATGTTCTAGAAACAGAGAATTAAGGGGAAATACAAAAGGGTTTTCTCACTTTACCATGATTTCTGATGTCACCTTCAAATGTTCTATAATGTGCATGTACTAATCTTTGATAACTGCCAAAATAACTATTTTAAGATCTAGTTAACTGGCTGCAGCTTGAAAAAGAAAGTCTTTACTGAATTTATGGTCAATCACTAGAAAACTGGGAGCATGAGAAGGGGAGGACTATTGCTCTCAGTCCGTATTTGAAAAGATGGAGATGTGTGATGCTGGGGACCAAAGTCAATGCCCAAGAGGGATGCAGTGACCTTAGATTTCTTCTTCTTCACCACTCAAGTACTTACCTACAAGTCTCATACAAGAATGTTCATAGCAGTATTATTTCATTTTAGCTAAAAACCGGAAACAACCCAAATGTCCATCAACAGGAAAATATATACAATGGAATACCCCTCAGTAAATAAACTGATACATTTCAAAAACACTATTTTAAGCCAAAAAAAAGTCAGTCACCAAAAACAACAACAACAACAAAAAAAAACAACCCTCTATGATTCCATTTATACGAAGTTCAAAAAAAAAAGGCAGAATAATCTGAGGATAGAAATAAGTACAGCGGTTGCTGTTGGATAGAGGCGACTGACTAGCAGGAGGCAAAGGAAACTGCTGAGGTAAGGAAAATGGTCTATGCACCTTGTGTGCTGGCTACCCAGTATATACAATTCAAAATTCCAACGGTAGATATTAGATCTGTGCATTGCATTGTATGCAATTATAACTCAATAAATTAAAAATTAATATCACTCTGACCAAAACACTGTTGATTTTGAATTCAACTGCACCAAACCTATATATTATTTTCAGAATGACAGAACAATTTTTACTATTTTCTTGGAGAAGGGAATATTCTTTTAAAGTCTTATTTCAGATTATATGTATTTCACATTTAAGACTAGACCTAATTTTTTTTCTGTGAATCTCATTTTCTAACCAGTAATTGCTATAATATTTTATATGCTTAGATTCGGCCACTTTTAATGGGCTATTAATTTTTAAAATTTGATCTGGATATCCTAGATATAGAATCCCATCAGTGGCAAAGAACTTGTTCCCTTTCCAAGCTTAATTCCCATTTCTATTTCATATGTAAGCACTTGTCAAAACTTTCAAAACAATGCCTTTGATTTAAAGCAGAATGTCTCCAATATTTCAACATTATGCATAAAAGTAACAGGTGAACTGAAATAATATTCTATTAAAGCATCATTCTAACTTTTAATTCAGGAATAGATGTTGAGTTTTTTAAATGTATATCATCTTAGCAGACCACAGGGTTTTTTACATACTGTTTTCTTACATTATGAAAAGCAGCTATAGTTGTTTGTGAATTATTATACTTTAGTACTTATATGTTAGTATAAATTATGATGGGGTAATAAATAATTTCATAAGTTCTGTGAGTTAAAATGAAGACTTCTCTGTTATTTATACTACATGTCTCCAAAGGGATAGCATGGCTTTCTATGCCATCCTTCTTCAAGTGGAATCCCTACCACTTGAAATATGGCAGTCACCATGCTTGGGGAAAGGAAGTGTGGTAAATTATGCACTGATTTCATGAATTCTAACAGTAACTTTTCTGCTCACATGCCATTGGCCAAAGCCAGTAAGGGGTGATGCTTAACTTCAAAGGGAGTGGAGAAGTACAATTGTACCATGTAGCCCAAAGAAGCAGAAATATCAGTGAATAGTCATCAGTGCTGTTCCACTTGACAATAAACAAATAGAATTCAGCACTATATTTGGGGGGATTTATATATAAATTCACTAAAAGATTGTTCTGTGATTTCCTTTTTGTGCCACATGACAAACTGAGGAATCTGAGTTAATATTAACTTCATTGTATTTTGGCATTTGTCACAGAGAAGTAATTCATCAATCATTTTAGGTCCTCTCAAAGAATGTGGTAAACTGTAAGGTTAATAATGATCTATGACCTGAGCTAGAATTCCTGGAAGTGGGGCCTGGAATCTTTTTAAACATATTTCCCAGCTGATTCTTAATGCACATTCATACATTCATGTTTCAGTTTCAGTGGTATAAATAATTCCCAGAATGAGTTTAGGAGAGAGAGGTCAAAGTGACTCATCTTTTCTTTCAAATTGATTCATCTTTTCTTTCAAATCTACCTAAACTGTTTTCCAGTATTTTCCTAAGACTTGGAAACAACCAAAATGCCCATCAGTAGATGACTGGATTAAGAAACTGTGGTATATTTATACAATGGAGTATTACTCCACTATAAGGAAGAATGAAATCGTGCCATTTGCAATGATATTGGATGGACCTAGAGACTATAATGTTGAGTGAAATAAGTCAGTCAGAGAAGGACAAATACCATATGATCTCACTCATATGTGGAATCTGAAAAACTGTATGAATGAGCAAAGTAAACAGAAACTGTCTCATAGATATATAGAGGAAAAATCAGGGTTGCTAATTGGGAGAGGAATGGGGATGAGGGAAAAGGGGAAGGGATTAGACAGCAAAAATAGGCAACTACAATATTCCTTATATTGCTTTTAAGAACAATGAAAGAATTCAGTTTTAAATGATACACAAAAAAGTGGCTTTAATTAGAAATGATACTAGTTCCAAACAACCCATCATTGTGAAATTCTAATTATAATTATAAAAGTCATAACCAATTTCTTATTTTAATAGCTATTACAGCAGCTTACTAACCTAATACTTTGCTGACTATAAATCAATATATAAACAATGCACAAGGTAAAATGTATACAAAAATTGATGATCTAAATATGATTATACTGCCACCTAGTGCTCATCTTTTAATGTGACACAATCACACTAAGGATCTGGGGGGAGAAAACCACAAAACAGTGTTTGTTGTTAGAGGCAATAGTTTCGCATTAGAAATGACAAAGCTTTGCTCTAAAAATTGGCCCATTTTAGAGATCACTACTGATATCTTAAGGGTGACTGCTAAGGTGAGACAGCCAATCACAAATCCTAACACTTCGTGTTAAAAATCAAAATCCTGTAATTCAAATAAAAGGAAAGTCAGACAACTATTACATATTAAATAGTATTAAAAATAGCCACAAAAAGTGTAAAAAACAGCCTTAGTTACAGGACAAATACTATACAACCATTTAAATATTGGGCAAGAAAGGAAACAAAAGACATTAAATGTGTAGTATTTTCCAAAGATGGCAGCAATACTCCCATCCACACGTTCTGCAACATGACCTTGTCACGCTCACATTGAGGCGGAGTCTATTTCTCCAACCTTCCAGTGCAGGTGGGCTCTGACTAATAGAATACAGAAGTGGTCCTGTTCCAGGCATAGCCCTTACTTACCCAAGTCCAGTTTCCACTCTCTCTCGAAATTACTTGCTCTTGAGAATATTACTCAAGAAACCAAACACATGTAGAAAATATGACTACACTGAGACAACTATGGAGAAGCCTTGGAGGGTGACAGGCCCACGTGCGGAGGCCAAGCAGCACAGAAAACGCAGGGGAAGAAGCCAGCACGGAAGTGGGTCCTCCAGGTCCAGTCAGTGCCATGTGGAAAAAATGGCGCAGGTGAGTCTTTCCCAAATGAATGACCCATAAAATCATGAGCAAAATAAAATGACTGTTATAAGCTACTAAGTGTTAAGGTAGTTTGTCATGTAAACAGAAATTATTTCCTGAAAGTATGATGTTGCTGTAAGAAAATCCTAAGAATATGTGGCACTGGTTTGGGAACTGAGTGATGGGCCTCAAGAAGCCTATGGATGCAGGTCTGAAGGATAGTCAGAAAAGTGTTATTAAAGACTATAGAAAATGTAGTCTATATTATATAAGATAACTTTAATATTATCAATTATTTCATTAAAAAAGATGATAGAGGGGCCGGCCGAGTGGCTCAGTTGGTTAGTAAGGGTTAGCTTAAGAGCACAAGCTCTGAGCAACAGGGCTGCCAGTTTGATTCCCACATGGGCCATTGATGCTGCCACTGAGCAGCCAACAGGTGTCAGGATGACTCAGCTGGTAAGAGCACGTGCTGACAACAAGACTGCCTGCTCAATGGTGGGCTAGGCCCGCCCACAACTAAGACTGCTCTGCCTGTTGAGCTGAGTTGCCACCTGGATGGCTCAGTGGACACAGCATGCACTCTTAACAAGGCTGCTGGTTTGATTCCCGCATGGAATGGTGGCTACGCCCACCCACGACTAAGACTGAACACAGCACCTTGAGCTTAGAGGCCATGAGCTGCCGTCGGGAAGCCAGATGGCGACTGATGCCCTCCACAACAAAGATTGAAGAACAACAACTTGGCTGGTCCCCTTCCCCAATTCCTCAACACTGTTTTCCTCCCACAATTCCCCAATTAAAAAAAAAAAAAAAAAAAAAAGATGACAGTAGTACACTCTCCTAGTTGCTGACTCAATTGAGGGGTACTATATGGCTCTGAAAATGAGAACTGAGTGGCATCTAGTCTTGAGTTGGAAATTAAGAGGAGTTAGTGACATCAAGCTGTCTTAAGTTTCAAGCACAAATTAAATATTAATTAAGTACAGAGTTGTCGAAAACAATTCTAAAAGAGTTTCAGTTTCTAAAGTTGTCTGGTGATTATTCAATAAATCTAAAAAGTTTCAGACAATGTAAAAATTTTATGGCAACTACAATCAAACCATGTACACACACCAAGATAATTTATGAAGAAACACATGATGTTATATGTCTGGATTTAAATTTCTATGAACATCAATATCTCAAGTAACAAAAAAGACACAAATTTTATGCCCTTAGTGGACCACAGAATATTTGCCTAGCTTAGTTTCCTCCCTGTCTCCATAGTGTAAGAGATAAAGACTTGAACTGAGCTGGCAATAAAGAGCATATGACTTAAGCAGGGAAATACAGTCCAATTAAATACAACCTAAATTTGTTATTAATATATGACAATGATATGTTTGTATATATATGTATTTTTACAATTTAGGCTGATGGGAGGAGTGTAATGTTCAATTAGGCTATTTTCAACATAATCTGCTGGATGATATTGTCGGCAAAATACAACTCTGTCAGCAGACTATTGCCTACCTACTCTTGTTTGGTCATGAAATAGATTCTTCACCTGCATGACATCATGTTATACATTTAACCACAAAAACCTGTTAGTGAAGCTACTGTATATTTTAAAATAAGTGTTTGTTCCATTTTATGTTAGAAAAACCAGCATCATAAAGAGAAATATATACATATATGAAGTTTAATCGGATATTTTTAAATATTTAGGCCTTATAATTAAGCCTAGCAGCTTTAGTTAAATTAAAATATAGTAGTTCCAATGCTGGTGTTCACGACTAATAAGTAAACAATGCAAAACTAAAAGAAAGCCATCCTTCCTTTGCTTTGACATAGCAGAAAAATGCAAGTAAAAATTAAGGATTCCATGCTCAAAAAAAGCATATAAGTCTTGTGAATTCTATCTTCCTTTTCTAGGTGGTTAATCTTACCCAAATGTTTTGCTAGTCACAGTGGAAGTGAAGCTGATGGAAGGGCTGGAAACATAATGGAATATTATTACACTATTTTTAAAAAACGGCTGTAGAGATTAGGAGAGCCAAGAAGAAAATATATTCAGGGCCGGCCGAGTGGCTCAATTGGTTAAGAGCTCACTCAAGAGTGTGAGCTGAACTCTGAGCAACAGCAGTTCAATGCCCAGCCCGAGCTGAGCTGCCAACAGGTGGCAGGATGGCTCAGCTAAACAAAAACAAATAAACAAACAAAAAAGACAAGAAAATATATTCCATCTTCTGGCTCTGCTGAACTCTTACAAATCAGTTTGATTTTAATACTTTGGAAGAATTAGAATTCGAGCTTAACTTAGGGGTTAGTAAACATCTGTGAAGGGCGATGTAAATATTTTAGGCTTTGTGAGTCAAGGTCAAACTGAGGATATTAAATATTTATATAAAAACAAGAAAAATCCACTAATTTTATTATGAAATTAAAAATATAATAATAATTGAGTATAATCTGTTGTAATATATATCTACTACTGAGAGGAATGGGATTCTCTTTCTGGGGGATAAGATTTCACTTAACTGGAATTCAAAGTTAGTGTTCCCTATCACCAACACTGATTATAAATGTTCATCTGTCAATGCGGTATTAAGATTTTATGTATTTCATTTTTTAAAATGACTTTTCCATACAGATAAATACCATCAAATATGATATTAATCCGTAAGCATTTCAATTGAGCGCATTCATTGTTTGGAAGGCACTTACAGAATTTTACTACATTCTTCTGATATTTGTCTTTTAATGTGTTACTACATTGTAAATTAATCACCTCCAATTGAAGGTTTGGTGGAAGCTCCTTAATTGCAAGCTTAAATGGGTTTTTAAATATGAAAATTTCCTTTCTACTTGCATCTAGGTCTGAAAAACACTGACGAAAATATAATTTTAGTTTGAATTTGGAAATACATCTGCAGCAGATCTGCTTGGGAATGAAGACCTTAGTTCTTGTTTTAACTTCAGACATCAATGAAAGTATATAAAATACTATACAAAGCAATTTGGCATTACTTGTGATTCAAATGTTAGTTGTTGACAAATTGAATTTATTACAGTGTGTAACATATAGGCACTGTTTTGCATTGCAATTCTAGGTTGAATACAATAAGAAACATTAGCAAGTCTGTAGCAAAAACTAATTACCAAAGCCATTCAATGTTTGATAATAGTGGCTGAAGGCAGTACTGGTTCTGAAAAATTTCAACCTTGGCCCTGAACTCTAACAAAAACTTCAAGAAAACTTTGCCACTGCTAAACTAACAATAATTATGTGGTAGGACAAGTGCGGATATTCAGCTTCTATTTCTGACAAAAATTCATAAAACTGCTGATGGTTAAGTCCATGAGATTGAATGAAGTTCACTACTGAAAACTACTGGATCAATAACACGATTGATTCAAACTTTTCCTACAAGATATCTGCTGATTGAAAATACAATGAATAATTATAGGTTTTAAAAATATTATATTTTCACACTTTGTAAATTTATCCAACTGAGTCTTCAGTTCCACACATATTTTTACCATCAATTATAACACATCTTAGCAGGTTCCACTTCAGGTTGTACGGAATCAGTACTTTTGCAATTTCTTTGAAAATATTTTCTCCTGTAGTTGTTCTATGCAGAGTCATTTCAAACTCTGCATCAACTCCTTGAATAAACAACAACTCAGCCATATCAGTAACATCTGTCTAGTCATCTAGAGTCTAGGAAAAATACTTGAAATAATTTGCCTTGATTTTTAATTGAGTATTGATGTTGCTTCCAATGCCCTCAACTCTTTAAGCAGCTGTTCTTGCTGAGAGGCTAACAGTCTTAAACCAGTTTATTTTCTCTGGATACACTTCTTCAGCTGCTGCAATCAAATACAAATTAATTAACTCATCATTGGTAAATGGCTTTCCCTGCTTGGCCTACAAATGAGCCACTCAGAAACTTACTTCAGCTGCAGCCTTATTTTCATTCCTTTATTTTTGTGAAGAAATACTGCTGTTATGAGATATCTCACTTTATGTAAGTTTTCTAACCACTGTTTTCCTGAGTTGGGAGTATTGTGATAAGTGCTTAGTCTGGTGATCTCAATGTTTATTGTATTCTTTTACCACAGCTAGAGTTATCAGTGCATAATAAACACAATGCTTTGCCATCTAATTGAATAACAAAATAACCCATACTCCAATGTGGAAGTTGGAGCATCATATTCAAAGTTCATTTTTGTTTTGTTTTGACATGATGGATATGTAATGGTAACAAAACAAAGAAGTAAAATGTTGCAGTACAGAGATATGCTTGGCACTGGAAATGCTATGGAGTCTTAACTGCATCACTGGAATTTGTAGTGCAGGAGCAGCAGAATAAAGTAATGAGAGCAACACATATGGTTTCTGTTACAACTACTAAATTCTGCTGATATATTGTGAAAGCAGCCATAGACAATTTGTAAACAAATGATTGTGGCTGTGCTCCAATAAAACTTTATTTATGGACACTAAAATTTGAATTTGATATTTTCATGTGTCCTAAAATATGATTATGTTGATTTTTTTCAACATTTAAAAATGTGAAAGCCATTCTTAGCACACAGGCCATATAAAAACAGGTGGTATGTTGTAGAGTTTGCCAATCTCAAATTTGAGATTGGCACTCATTTTATTATGAAAGGCAATGTAGGATAGAAATCTGTCTTCCATGCAGACAGACAGAGGAGCTAGACTGCAAGACTACCTAAGCTTCAGTTTCCTCTTATCTAAAATGAAAATATTATTAATACCCACCTCACAGATTTCTCTCCCTAGCATACAGTAAGTGTACTAGCTATTAATATTTCTTATTGAGTAGAATACAGTTACAAATAGATTTCAATTCTTACTGGCAACTCTGTATGCTTTAAAACTCCCACTGGAGGTCGGAGGCAAGTAGCCTACTTGGGTGAATATTACAGATGTTCTCTAGGTAAGGTAATTCCACTGTATATCAACACTAATGTTTCTGTTATACTTCTCAAAATCCTACTAGCATTTTCATTCCTAAGTATTTCAAACTGCTAAGCATACTCCCTTTTCTCAGGTGTGGCTACAGCCTTGCCAGAAGAATAATTTTTAAACAGACCATCTCTATTCTAAAGTTCTGCTGCATGTCTACACCAGTGCAAGGAGAAATAAAAGTATAATTTTAAGTAATGTTTTGGTCAATGACAATTTTACACTAGAAATTCATAAACAAATCATTCCATGTGAGCAAATGAAAATTACAGCAAATCTTTTTTGTTAACTAAAATGCCTTGGATGACTCTGCATTGATTTATGACCAAAATGGGAAACTGCGAATGAAAAAAAGGGGTTCTTTGAAAAGTAACCTCACAAGGTGATCTGATCATAAATTCCTAAATGGGCAGGGCACGGTGGGTAGTCATGCCCCAGGTACGTAACTTTTTAGTAAAAAGTTTACCTTTGCCTTAAGTAGGCTTCATCCATTGTTTCTGTGCATCTAGGTTAACACACATCTGGAATAGACAGTAACCACCCTCCAGACAGCACAAAATCTTAACTATCCTATATCCAATACCCACCTTGATTCCTCCCACCTCCACGTAGTCTTCCCTATATGTTCCCTCAATTTCAAATGCATAAAAGAAGTTGCAAAACTGTTATTCTTGGGCCGGCTGAGTGGCTCAGTTGCTTAAGAGCACGAACTCTGAACTCTGAACAACAGGTCGCTGGTTCGATTCCCACATGGGCCAGTGAGCTGCGCCAGAGCTGCCAACGGGCAGCTGAATGGCAACTGGACTTGGAGCTGAGCTAGCTTCACCCTCCACAACTAAGACTGAAGGACAACGAGTTGGCTGTTTCCCTTCCCCAATAAAATCTTTGGGAAAAAAAACAAAACACTTATTCTTGGAAGCATTTGAGATCTTGCTCCCTGGTATATGTCATCAGTTGGTTCAAATAAACTCATAAAAATTCTAAAAATAAATAAATTAATTAATTTTAAAACACCTTGGAAGAGATTCAATTCAGATATGCCTTTATTACTCTAAAATAAATGTTTAAATATATAAAGTCCACAAAGTTAGATTACATCTATTATTTCACATGCTGCCATCCTCAATCCCCTATCAAATATTTAAGACTAAGAACTCAGAAGACTGAGGACTCTAAAGGCTAAGGACTGAGGGCCTTTTCTTTTCTTTTGGACTGGCTGTCTTGATGGGATGTTCCCTCCTACCCCACATAATGAAATATATGCATCTGGATTAACAATAAAATATGAAATATCTGGATTTTACTTTTATTTTTTTCCAATTCTTTTGTTTGTTTTACAATAAATATGAATTACCTGTAGGGGAAAAATGTCAGAATGTATTCATTAAGACAGTTTGGAAAAAACTCAAAAGTGAAGTCCCCCAAATATTGATTTTAGTTAAAACCATAATTGCTTACCTACAACCAGGCCACATTCCGGACAGATCATATCACCAGCTCTGTAATCCTCCACTAAAATCGCATCTGGATGGTTTGGACATGTGACTCTTGGAAGAGCATCCAAACTGAATGGCAAAAAATAAATAATTAAAAAAAAAAAAATCCTCCCAACCAACATATAACAAAGTAGTCTTTTTTTTTTTGGGTGGAGGGAGGAGAGGATTTGGAACACTTTTCAGAAGTATATGTTTATAATACATTTATGCTAAATTTTCAAAGTATACATACCAGTTAAATTCTATTGTAGTTAGTCATTAACAGGTAGATTTCATTGAAATTATTTTTTATAAGAATAGTTACTGGTTTGCAGACAGTAAAAGCTATAAAAATTTAAATGGAAAACAAGTTTGTTTTGTTTTTTTCTCTTAACATGTAGGCTACTAAGATTTTAAAAAATCCTGATTAACAGAAAAATACTAGCTACTGTAATAACCTATGACATTTACATATAACCATCCAGTTTGTACCCCTTGCCATTTATTTCTCTGGTCAGAGAGAGAATAAATTTCAAATCTGTGTTTTTCAACTTGCTAATTACCTTGGTAATCTATTTAGAATAGTAACTGAACCTAACAGGTAGATAAATGAGAGTGGCAGATGTGGCACTGCTTAAGGTCTGATGATTTCATTTAGTGCAGAACTGAGTTTGTTAGCATTCAAGAAATGCTTTTAAAAGCTACTTTTTAATCTACTTGTAATTTTAATAATTTGCTCAATTTTTATTTTGAAAATAAAGTAGTCTGGGGAAGACCCATCAGCCTTAAATGACCTGAGAGATCAATTTAAAAATGCAACAAAGATATTTAACATAGATTTAGTAATTATTTCTGAGGGTATAACCTCACAATCACAAATGTTTGGTATTATGTTATCGCAACCACAAATACACATTTAAAAGACAGTATCAATCATTCTTATAGCATGTAAATAAGCATTTGTGGTTTGGGATCAAGTTTCTCATGCTGGCCAATACAATTCAGAATATTAACTCTCAACACTGGTGATTCCCAACTGGAAAACTGATAAAATAATCCATATTCACAAAATGTACATATATATTTGAGGTAACCAGAAAACATCTTCAATGTTTTTCATTGAAAAAATGGGGGTGGGGTTTGCTTTATTATATTCAGGCTTATTTCACAAATTCCTATTAGGTAAATATTTTAATACATTATGACGAAATATTAAAGTAAAAATTATGAAAAATTGTTGAAATAAAGGAAAATGTTAGCAGAGTAACAGTAATTACAAATGCATAAAATGGGCAGCCATGTGACACACAGCATACAAAGAAAAGGACTGCTGTATTTTGTACTCTTAAAGGTACACAGAATATCATGCAGTGTGTGTAAGTATATAAACGATATTGAAACATCTCAAAGATTTGTAAGTGAAAAAAAGGATTTTAAACATAATCGGGGGCCGGCCGAGTGGCTCAGTTGGTTAAGAGCTCGCTCAAGAGTGCAAGTTGAGCTCTGAACAACAGCGGTTCGATGCCAGCCCAAGCTGAGTTGCCGCTGAGCTGCCAACAGGTGGCAGAATAGCTCAGCTAAAAAAAAAAAAAAGGGTAAACATAATCGGAAAAGTATCAATTATAGTAATATGCAATAACAAGGGTGAATCTCAAAATGCTGATTAAAAAACTAGATAGAGGAATACATATGCCATCTATATAAACTTTAAAGTGGGCAAAACAAATCTAGGGTGTTAGAAGTCAGGATGTGGTTATCTTTGGGAATGGTAATTATTGAGGACATAAAGGAGGCTTCCAGGGTGTTAGTGGTATTCGATTTCTTGACCTGGGTGGTAGCGTGGTGTACTTGCTCACTTTGTGATTGAGCTGTGCACTTAAAATGTGTGCTAACTTCATAAAAAAAGTAAAATGCAAGGCAGTGAACAGCGTTTACATTAAACTACTTTTTTGGAGGAGGGAGATTAAAACTATATGTATATGTTTACTAAAGCATAGATTCACTGAGAAAACACCAAGAAACTGGTTTTAATTTCTGCCTTGGGGGAGAATTAGATGGCTCCAAGATAGGCAGATTGCTTCTCACTTTTCGTTTTTATATTGTGTGTATATGTTACCTATTCAACATAAAACGAAACCAAACTAACTTTTAAACGAATTACACACAAAAGTAATACAAAAGAGGAACCACAGAATGAGGTGGTGGGGCAAGTGAGTGAGAGAAACACTGCAGAAGGAAAGGAGTAAAAAAACACCCCTAACATTACAACTGAGACTGCCTAAAGTGCTAGATGATCCCAACCTCATTTTATAGCTGTAACTTACTGGGTGCCTACTGTCTAGTGTTCTACATATATTATTAATCTCAACAGCAACCCTGCAAGATAGGCATTATCTCTATTTTAAAGATTATGCTCACAGAATGATTTGCCTAAAGTCACAGAACTAGTAAGTGGTGGAGCTTAAATTTGAATTCAGAACATTTGTGCTCTTCTCTGTGAAAACACTAGGCAGCTTCATAGCCTCGCAACTGTACATCTTTCTCAGAAAAAAAAATAGCTGAAAGTAGAAATACTAACATTTACATTTGTTCTCACTGGTAGAAAAATTCAAGAGCTGGATAACTGCAATGATGCACATATTTAAGAGCTGAATATGTCTAGAAAAAGTTTATTTTCAACATTTTTTTAACAAATGAAAAAAAGGCACAGAGGAAGTACTTTTTAGGTAAAGAATTTTACCAGGTGAATTTACGATACTTAACTATTGCAACATTTCTTTCAAATACAATTTCCTGTTCTATCACATATAAAAGCTGTGCCCAAACATAAGCACGTTCACTTTTCAGACCTACTGCTACTAAAAGACTGTTAATTCCTATTTAGGGTGCCTTTGGGAAGCTGAAGTTTTTTCCATTTAACCTACAAGGAAGCCTTACCTGACATAGCCACGCCCAGACAGAATGGTTGAGCATTCAATCATTGAATCAGAATCAGTAAACAAGAGTGTCATTGACTGTAAGAGTTATTTCCAAACTAGCCATTAGCTAAAGCTGCCTCCTTGCCCCCTTAAAAAAAAAATACAGTAACATAAAATAGTGTTGGCAGTTACCAGAAAGATCCTGGACATATATCTTCAACTATTTGTGATAATGGCTTCCATTGGGAACTCAAATCCACGGATTATAACAAGTTCAAAAAATTATGCCAGAGTTGCCTTTCAGAAGCTATACATTATGAGTTAACTAGAGGCTAATCGTGTGGTAGCAGTAAATAGATAGACACCACTCTACACTCTTACACTAATCTTGGGAAAGCCAACATTGGCATGACTCAGTTTACCATAATGCAAAAAGACTATCTACCTCATAGTGTTAATGAGAAACGTAACAGGGTCTATAAGCATTTTCCAGGTCCAGGATTACAGGCTGTCTCTAAGGGAACTATATGCATTTCCTGTAGATATGAGTCCACCGCATTTTTTTTTTTTGAGGGCAGTGTCACTGGCCCTCCTTTGTGGGACCTGAACCGGGGCCGCTGGCGTCCCAAGCCAGCGCTAAACCACCGCGCCACTCGGCCGGCCCATGACTCCACTGCATTTTAAAAATATGTTAAATGAGTGACTTCCCAGCATATGTAAATGATTTTCTGCAGGCAAGATTTTTTTTCGGGAAAATGAAGACGATGACATTTGTAAAGAAATCTCTCCGAAGGGAACTTATCAAATCTTCGGAAATGCTCCCCACTTCAGGGGGCTTCGGGGGGGGGGGATAATCAATTTCCATCAGGCTTACCAATACTGAAGTCCCCAACTTTCTAGCTGTCAGATGGATAGGGGCCTGAAACTAACCCTTTCCCGCTCTTTGGAAAGGAGGAATCACGGACCCTCGGGCTGATTGAGCCGTACACGGAAAAAACAAGCGTAGAAAAAGTAACAAGAAAAAGACAGTTGAAATAGTCACAAAAGACGCGAGGTCAGGGGCTGGGGACACCGCGGCCCCCCCCAGGGTGATGCCAATGGCAGGGGGAGGACGCGACCAAAGACGCTGGGCCGGTACCGCCGAGGGCTCTGGACCCCCTGCGACAGCCCTGACAGCCTTGCCGTCTGGAAGTGCCTTTGTCCGGGTCGGCCAACCCGTCTGACCGCCTCGCCCTGCCTCTCCGGGACCCTGTGCCCGACGCGGCAGCCCCTGCAGCCGCCTGGCACTCCCCGCCTGCCCCTCGCCCAGCTGGGCTCGGCCGGACATACTAACCGGCTGGTAGACGCCATCTTCACGGCCACCGCGGTCCGAGAAAAAGCACAACACCGCGCGAGACCAGGAAGCAAGTGCGGCGACCAGACGCCCCGAGCCGAGCTTTATAAGCGAGTCACCCACGCAGTCGTAATGGGGCGCGGCTACGGGTCCGGAGAGGGGCCAAGAAAAGGGAGATCGGGCCTGCCACGTGCTTCGCGTTGTCGTTTCCTAGTTGCTCTGCAACTTGCTACGTTGCTGAACGAAATTAGCGAGTCTACCCAGGAAAACTTTCAAAGAAACACTGCAAACGGGCTACCCCTAAGATACCCTCAATTTGACTCAGTTAAAACACAAAGACATCCCTGGCTTGGTGTGTGTGTGGGGGGGGAGCGGGGAAAGCCCACATCCCTGAGGGCTAGCCACCCCTCCCCCACCCGGAAGTCAGTTACTCCAGTTGGGCTGCAACGATTACTTGCCTAGAGGGGTCATTTCACTAAGGAATTTGGATAAAAAGAGACATTCACTTGGGTTAGCCAGAACAGGGGTCAATTCAGGCTCTGTCATCAACTAGCAAACTGTGTCTTCTTAGGCACATGCCTTCTCCCTCGCCACTGGGGCAAGGGCTGATAGTATCTACCTTGCATACCCCTTTAGAATTGGCAGGAGATGAAACAAAACCATGAGAGAGCCCTGTGCACCCGGGAGGCAGGGGGATGTGGGGCCCTACCCTGATTGGTTTTTTTCCCATGGCCTTTGTAAATTGGACTGATAGCTGATATATAGAGAACTTAGCAAAACGTTTAAATATCCCTAATTAATTAGTCAAATTAACTTCAGAAAAGTTGCAGTGATAATAACACTATCACCACTTTTGACCCTGTGGAAATAAGAAGAAAGAGGGTGCTCCTGGTTTCTATGGGGATGCGAACTTAGAATATAGTGGCTGCTTTGTTCATTTGGGCATGGGTCTTAAATTCCAAATTCCAGTGGAATGACCCCTCTAGGCAAGTAATAATTGCAGCCCAACTGGAGTAACTGATTTCCGGGTGGGGAAAGGGTACTTAGCTCTGGGGCATGTGGGCTTTTCTCCCAACACCAAACCAGGATTGTCTTTGTTTTAACTGGGTCAAGCTGAGGATATTTCAAGGGTAGCCTGTTTGTATGGTTTCTTTGAAAGTTTTCTTGGGTAATTTCACTGATTGCTCCAGTAACATTAAAAATCACACCGAGGACTGATTGTTTTCTTTCTTTCTTTCTTAAAGATTTTATTGGGGAATTGGGGGAGGGGAACAGCGTTGGGGAATTCAGGGAAGGGGAACAGACAAGTTGCTGTCTTTTTTTCTTCAGTCTAGTTGCGGAGGACGTTGCTTCACTGGCTCATGTTGGTATCATCATTGCGCTCTTCCCGGCTGAGGCAGATCGGTCACCAGTCTCTGGACAGCCGCTCACCGCAGCTATTGGCAGCTCACGCTGGCGGCCGGCCACTCACTGTAGCCTATGGCTGCCCACTGCAGCAGGGGCTGCAGCCTACACCATTGCCAGGGCTCGCACAGCCCAGCTCCAGGTGGAGCTGTTGTTAGCTGTAGAGGGCAGTGTCACTGGCCCTCATATGCGGGATCCGAACCGGGACCGCTGGCGTCCCAAGCCAGCTCTTAACCAATGTGACACTTGGCCAGCCCTGATTGTTTTCTTGAAATGTGGAAAGACTTGCTTCTGTAGAAAGAAAAAGGGGTGTAAGAGACAGGAGTTTAGGAGCTGAAATCTAGATGAGGATTAGAGAGAGAGGTTTTTTTTTCCAATCTTCCAATCTGTACTTTAAAAATTTGACTATACTAGTGTGTGTGAGTGTGTGTGTGTGTGTGTGTGTGTGTGTGTGTGTGTGTGTGTGTGTAGGGGGGTATTCTCCCTTAATATTGGGGAAAGCTTCAAAAATGCCAATTCATTTCACCTGTGCCAAGTGCAATCAGGAGAGTGCTTGGTGGGAGCGCTCCACCCCAATCAGGCAGGAAGTTGTTAGAGCACCTTGGCTTCGGAAAACAAAAGGGAGAGGAAGACAATTGGCTACCTTTTGAAGATCAAGAATAAGGACCTACCAACTAATGGATTCATGGTAGGCATTCAATAATGTCTGTCTGTGGAAGGAAGAAAACATCAGAGAAATTGAAACTCCTGGGGAAGGAAGCTGGACAACCCTTTGATTTACTCCTGCCCAACCTGGCGAGTCTCTTACCTGACATAACCTAGTTAGGATTTCTTTTATATTCAAATAAAAGCAGTTTAGGTAGCTATTCCTTTTCCTTTATTAGTATAGCATTGGCAATTTATAAAACATTTTCATCAACATTATCCCATTTAATCTTTATATCGGATCCTAAGATTAGCGTGCACACACACACACACACACACACAACTGGGGTTTTATCACCTAGGAATCATGACACAGACTAGCATTTACCAGAACTTCTAGTTCATTAGTATCATTATTTTTATTTAACTTAATTATATGGATTAATTAATTAAAATAATATATTTAAATCAATTATTTAACTCATCTATTTTAACTTAAATTTTCATTTAAAAGTTTAACTACTGTGAAATCACAACTTATGCTGAAATTCTTCTAAACTATAAAATGCTCTGCATGCCTAATAAATGATTTTTTAAAGTTTGTGACCCACCTAGATATATCTTTTCTTTTTCAATTTTTTGAGGTGTAATTATATACCATAGAATTCACCCTTTTAAAGTCAACGACTATTAGTAATTTTATCAAGTTGTGCAGCCATCCCCAAGATCCAGTTTTAACACATTTCCATCATCGCAAAAAGATCACTCATGTCCATGCAGAGTGAATGCCCATTCCACTCCAGCTCCAGGAACCACTTACCCACTGTCAGTCTCTATAGATTTGCTTTTTCTGGACTTTCCACATAAATGGAATCGTATGATATATTGTCTTTTGTGTCTGGCTTCTTTCAGTTGGCATAATTTTGTAGAGGTTCGTTAGATTTACCTTGCAGCCTCACTTTTGGAAACAATGATATATAAATGTCTGTTATAAAAGTGTCTATATGGGGCCGGCCGAATGGCTCAGTTGGTTAAGAGCTTGTTTGAGAGTGCGAGCTGAGCTCTGAACAACAGCAGTTCAATGCCCAGCCGGAGCTGAGCTGCCACTGAGCTGCCAACAGGTGGCAGGCTGGCTCAGCTAAAAAAAAAAATTAGTAAGAAAAAAGTGTCTATATGATGACGTTGGAACAGATGACAATTTCCTAACCTAAGCAAGGTTTGACAAATGTCTATTTGGAAATTAATTATATGACATATTCAGGAAGAATGAAGGATTCAGTGAAATTTGTGACATTTGTGACCTGGTCTGACTTGGACTCTTTTGGAAATCGGATGAAATGTCTAGAATATTAGACAAGCCCCATATGCCTGGTGGCTAAGGAGCCATCTGTACTTCTTCTAGAAATGTGAAGGTTTTAATTTTTTTTTCAATTTTTTTCTCATGTATGAAGTTCAAACACACTAACCATTAGAAAGAATAATAGAATGAATCCTCATGTACTTTTATCATCCTGATTGAGCAGTATCAAGATTTTGCCACATTTGTTTCATGTGTTCTTTATTTCTCTTTTTTCTCCCTTTGCTAAAATATTTAAAGAACAAATCCCATATGTCACCTTGACCCATACATATTTTAGTGTACATTTCTAATAAATATGGACTTTTAAACCTTTTACTATAGCATTATAATCTTTACTACATTACCAATGATATGTTTGCACACCAAATTTTCGGTTGGTGATCATTCTGGGTCTGCTTCTCCGTGTTTGGTTTCACCAGGCAGCTGAGAAGGCTCTGTTGAAGGTGGAAGGAGCCACAAAGGGAAAAGGGAGCTGCACATGGAGCTGCAAGAACTAGTTGAGTTTTTGAAAGTAGACCTAAGGTCCATATGCATTAAGCCATCTGTTAGGTACCTTATATTCATTATCTTATCAAATTCTTAGTTATCTTGTCAGGCAAGTATGATTATTCTCCTTCTAAAGGTTTAGAGAGGTTGAATAGGTAAACTTCCCAGGCTCAACAGTAAGTTAGAGGTGGAGGTAGGATTCAAAGCCAAGAATGACTGACTAATTACCAATTCTATGCTTGCCTACTATGTAACCGTTATTACAAGACTATATTTTTAGACCCAAATTACTGTGCCTTGGCAAATACAGGGCACATTTATAAAAGCGTTCATGATCCTTTTGATTCTTTAATAAAAGCTATAAATCTTTATTAAATCCAGGTAGAACTAGTAATAAAATTAACAATTATGGTAATAATAATAGCAAACACTTATATAGTGCTTACTATGTGCCAAGTACTATTTTAAGACTTTGTATATATGTATTAATCCATTTAATTTTTCCCACAAATCTATGAATTGGATACTATTATTGTGCTCATTTTATGGATGGAAAAATTGAGGTACAGGATGGTTAAGTAACTAGCCCAAAGTCACACAGCTGATAAATGACAGAGCAGGGATTTTTTTTTTTTTTTTGAGGGCAGTGTCACTGGCCCTCATATGTGGGACCCGAACTGGGGCCGCTGGCTTCCCAAGCCAGCACTTAACCACCGCGCCACTCGGCCGGCCCAGGCTGGGGATTTGAACTGTGGTAATTTGGCTCCCGAATGAATCCATGAAGTATGCCTCCTAATAGAAACTCAATATACAGAAATTCAGATTTACAGATTTTAAGATCAGGGAATGGATTCAATAAGCAACGCCTGCAGCATACATGTGGGCTTCCTTTTTAGGGGCAGCTGTTCTCTAAAAGATCCTGGCCAACTGTCTGCATAAGGATACTTGTGTTTATCAGACCATGTGCTACCCAAATAGAAATATGCCTGGCTTATATCCCATTGCTAAATGCACTTACGTATGTGATTCTGAATTTATTTTTTCCATTTATTTATTTATTTGAAACGCTTGATTCTCCATTGATGCTGGTTTCTCCTCCACTTGAGATATAGAGTTTTTCACTAGAAAAACCAATAATTTCTCTGAAGTGCTAGAAAATAGAATATAGGCTTAATCATTAATAATCTATAAATGGAAAATATTAACAGTTAGTTATCTCCTTACAGAATCAGGGAGGTGATTGCTAGAATTCACTTTTAATTCAACGTACAGTGAGCAGTAGTTTTCTTGTAAGCTTCTAAATTATTCTGATAAAAACAAAACAAAATAACTTAAAGATTCACATTAATAGCTCATGACTTTTTAAGTTGATACTTTTTCCGAAAGATATCATTTGGCACTGTTAAGTATGTGTCTTCCAAAGTTAAGGGGCAGTATTTAATGTTGCTTTATTATATGTCTTGAAGCTAATAGTTTTCCCCAAAATAATAACTTTCTCATTCTATAATAAAAAACATGGGGAAATCGAATAATATATGAGACTATAATTTCCTTAAAATGTTTTTAGGTATGTTTAGCTTAGTGTAGATAACATTTGCTTTTGAAGTCCTATTAATGGTTTTCAGGTGCGCTGATTAATTATTGGGGAAAATGAGAACTTGGAACATGTTCGTTGTTTATGTGACCTGTTACTTGACAGTTTCTTAAGGACTGAATTTTAACATTAGATGTTTATTGTTTCCATTAAAATCACATGCTAAAAACCTTATTGTGTAAAATAAGTACCTGCTTCCAAATAGTCTGATATTATTTGAATATTAAATTAAAACTCTCAAAATGCTAATTATGAAGTATGACCATGTGATGAGGACACAAAATTTCTTCTCTCATCATCATGCTTTGCTCATAGTATTATAAAGATACAAACCTTTGAGAAAGGAATGTGGCAATACTCCAAGAATGATTTAGAAGTGAAATCACTGAGCCAGTAAAACCGCTTCTGAGAACTGGAATAAGGAAATAATCTCAAATATGGGACTCTATGTTCATGAAGATGTCCATTGTTATGTTATTTATAATAATATAAAAGTAGAAAGAAGGAAAATGCTAAAAATAGTAAAATTGTAATTTTGGTTATAATGTTATAAAACAGGAAGCAACCTATACCTTTGAAATAGGAGAATGATTTACATAAGGGAACAAAAATCTTGGTGCCATTTAGGTGTTAAAATCATGTACCAAGGACTTTATCTAAACAGTGCTTTACAGGGCTGATTCTGTTATTTCAGGTGATTGCAAGTAAACTGCCATGAGCTCATCAAGGGCTGAAGCATCCTATTTTTCTTTGGACTATTGTGAATGACTTTTTGCACACAGAAGACATCCAATAAATGTTGATTTGTGTGAGTTATTGGTGGATTGACTGAAAGAATATATTTAAAAATATCATTATACTGCCTGTTCTTCACAATAATTAAAACCAAATTAGTGAGGTATGCCAAGAGAGTTTTCCCATTATAGTTAACTTTTCTTCTTTTTTTACTAAGTGCTTTCTCTCTTCTACAAAATTGTCAATTACATCTATTCATTCTCACTGTTTTCTGATCTTTCCTACCTAGGATTTTGCTTTTTCACATTAACAAGACGGAAGAACCCTTCCAGACATTTTTGTGAAGTAAAAACATTTGCCACTCACTGTCCAATCACTGATCTTAGCTAAAATGGGTAGTCTCTGTTCAGTGTCTCATGCTCAGACATCACGAGTCCATGATATCACTATTATTATTATTATTATTACTATAATTATTATTATTTTAACAACATACTCATTGATAAACCAAGTCTCTTAATGAGTGTTTTAAATGACAGTAAGATAAGCAATTCCCAAATATAACAATACAGGTGGTATTTGGTACACCATCAGTTATGTAGAATACTTTTATTGGGGTAAGTTTATTCAAGTTAAAAAAAATGAAAGTTAACTTGAATGTAGCTTTTCTATGAAAACCACAAAATCCACAATGGGTTAGCCATCATCTACTGATTTTAGTAACTTTATTCTGTGACATTTGCATCAAGAAGCAGAATAAAGCCCATGACACTTTTTGCATTCATTTGCTCTAACCCAGTATTTTGAACACTCAGGCTAATTTTGTAGCACTCTAATCAAATGCTCAGTCCTAACATGTCTATAGAGTATCATCTTTACTCTTTCGGTTATGCCAAACTCTGCCTGTAGTCCTACATTATTGTCTATTTTGCAAATGAGGGATTGGTCATATGTTTTGCTTTTTTTTTTTCCCCTGTTATGTGGATGATAATATGAAATAATGAAAAACTGAAAGCCCTTTTTCTAAGATCAAGAACAAGACAAGATGTGCACTCATCACTTTTATTCAACATAGTATCGGAAGCCCTAGCCAGAGGAATTAGTCAAGAAAAAGAAATAAATAAAAGGCATCCAAATGGGAAAGGAAGCAGTAAAACTGTCACTATTTGCAGATGACCTGATATTATGCATATAGAAAACCCTAAACACACACACACACACACACACACACACACACACACACACACACAATAACAAACAAAAAAAACCCCAAAACCCAAAAAACTATTAGAACTAATAAATTCAGTAAAGTTGCAGGATAAAAAAATCAATTTGAAAAAAATCTTTTGCATTTCTATATACTAATAATGAGCTACCAGAAAACAAATAAAGAAAACAATCCCATTTATAATTGCATCATCATCAACAACAGCAAAAAACTCTAACAATAAATTTAACCAAGAATGTAAAAGAGCTGTATATTAAAAACTACAAGACATTATGAAAGAAATTGAAGAAGTTACCAATAAAAGATACTCTGTGCTCATGGACTGAAAGAATCAGTATTGTTAAAATGTCCATAGTGCCCAAAGCAATCTACAGATGAAATGCAATTCCTAGCAAAATTGCAATGGCATTTTTCAAAGAAATAGAACAAATAATCCTAAAATTTGTAGGGAAAAACAACAACAACAAACCGAATAGCCAAAGCAAACTTGAGAAAAAAGAACAAAGTTGGAGGCCTCATGTTCCCTGATTTCAAACTATGTTATAAAATTATAGTAATTAAAATAGTATAGTATTGGCATAAAAAGACATATAGATCAATGGAACAGAATAGAGAGCACAAAGATATACCCACACATATATGGTCAATTAATTTACAACAATGGGGAAAAAATAATATCTTCAATAAAAGGTGTTGGGAAAATTGGATAGTCACATGCGAAAGAATGACACTCAACCACTATCTTACACCATAAACAAAAATTAACTCAAAATTGATTAAAGACTTGAACATAAGACCTGAAACAATAAAACTCCAAGAAGAAAACATAAGCAATAAGCTCCTTGACACAGGTCTTGGTGATTATTTTTTGAATCTGAAACCAAAAGCAACAAAGCAAAAATAAATAAGTAGGACTACATCAAGCTAAAAAATTTTTTCACAGCAAAGGAAACCATCAACAAAATGAAAAGGAAACCTACTGAGTGGGAGAAAATATTCACAAATCATATAGCTGATAAAAGACTAATATCCAAAATATATAAAGAACTCATACAACTCAGTAGCAAAAGAACCCAATTTGCTTGCAAAATGGGCAGAAGATCTTAATAGACATTTTTTCAAAGAAAACATACAGATGGCTTAAAAGGTACATGAAAAGATGTTCAACATCATTAATCATCATGGAAATGCAAATCAAAATCACAATGAGATATCACTTCACACCTGTTAGAATGGCTATGATCGAAAAAAATCCCAAGAAATAACAAGTGCTGGCGAGGATGTGGAGAAAAAGGACACCTTGTACACTGTTGGTGGGATTGCAAGTGAGTGCAGCCATTATGGAAAACAGTATGGAGATTCCTCAAAAAGCTAAGACTACAACTAACATACAATTCAGCAATTTCAGTTCTGGGCATTTATCCAAAGAAATCAAAAATAATAACTTGAAAAAATATATGCACCCCTATGTTAATTGCAGCATTATTTACAATAGCCAAGATATGGAAACAACTTAAGTGTCCATCGATGGATGAATGGATAAAGAAATTGTGGTATGTATATACAATAGAATATTATTCAGCCATAAAAAAAGAAGGAAATCTTGCCATTTGTGACAACATGGATAGACCTTGAGGGCATTATGAAATAAGTCAGACAGAGAAAGACAAATACTATATGATCTCTCTCATAGACTCTTAGAAACAGAGTCTCGCAGACTCTTAAGAAACAAAATAAAAACAAAAACAAGGAAAAGGTTGGTGGTTTCCAGAGGTGGGGGACTAGGAGGTGGGAGAAATGGGTGAAGGGGGTCAAAAGGCAAAAAGAAAAAAATAAAATGGGAAAAAATGATTCCCTGTAAACCCAAGGTCAATAATTTAATTTTACAATAGAGATCCTGAGACTTTCCCACTAAACTTAAATGATCACAAATTTCTAGATCAAAAATAACTACACTTGTTTGATTCAAATTCTTTCATAAATTTGTTCCATAGTAAAATAATATAAGCTACACTTTAAGTTAATGAGCATTTAGTTATGGCTTGCTTCCAAACAACTAAAATACATTGTGATAGATCAGACCTTAGTTTTAGTTGGAACTCAAAAGTATTTAGGTCTATTAGAATTCCCTTTAGTTGATTATGAAATAAGGAAAGACAGTCTGTGACTTAAGATCATTCATTGAGTGTTGTTCATTTCCTGAACAAGAGGTCATGCCCGAAAACAGCAATGGGGCATCAGTGTTGTATCCCACTACACTGGAGGTCATTCAATTCCTTCCACTTCCCAAGCGCCTTTCTACCTCAGCATCTTGGCCAAGAGGTGGCTATTTATAGCTCAGTTGACACTGCGGTGTTGCAATTCTATAAGCACAGGTCCTGCCAGTCTTGAAATGTGTTTTTTAAAGTAAATGTTTTATTTGGGGAAATTAAAATTTTGAAGACAACAAAGACTGTATTAATATTTTTTTAATGGTGAATATCTAATTTGCATAATTCAGATTCATGTAGTATACATATGTATTGTACCTTGTATATTAATCTATTGATGTAGGTTTGTTTTATTTGCATAAACATCCTAGTCAATTGTCTATGATTTTTTTTCAATTCAGAGATGGGCTGTATTCTTTGACTAGATATTTTACAATAGCAATAATGGAGGAATTGGTTGTTTCCAGCTTTTCGGTATAGTAAATAATGCTGTCATGAACATTCTTGCTCATATTTGTTGGTGAACATTTGTATGTTCAAAGGGTAAATACTTAGCAATAGAATCAGGACATCAAAGGGCATGCTCATATAACATTTTGACAAATACTGTGAAATTACCCTCCAAAAATGTTGCACTGATCTAAATGCCCGTTTTCCCTATGTTTGGGCAGCAAGGGCTGAGACACCCTCTATGTAATTTTAGGCTGAGAGCCAAACCCTGATTTGAAACATGTATTTTCCAGGCAAAAGGGAGACAGAGGCAATTCTAAGCTTGTGTGTGTGTCTATGCATGTGTATGTGTGCACTACATGGTTTAAAGATGCTTGCAGACCCTCCTCTATTGAACCTAAGTGTCGTAGCCAGGAGCCGAGTGCACCTTTGAATCCTGTATCCTGGGATTGGGCTTCCAGAGGTCAGACACAGTCCCACAGTTGATTAGCTGAAGTCCTCAACACAGGTAATTCAGGAGCCTGGCTGGAGTAACTCTGAGACATGCCAGTTATATCTGCAGTTTTAGGAACAATCTTTGGCATGTCAGGAAATCACTAATAAGTGAAATTCATACACCAAAGAGAGACCCGAAGTTAAAACCGAAATGACAATAAATGTGTTCTGAGGGCCAAATTCAATTTGTAGAAATTCATTCATTCAACAAATGTTTGTTGAGTGCTTAGTATATGCCAGACTCTGCACTAGGTGCTGAGGATATAGGAAAGAGATGGGGAGAGGCAGGATTTATAATTTCAACAGGGTGGACTAGATAAGTTCTGAGGTGACACTGAGTAAAGATCTGAGGTAGCCAGGCGGACACTGTGGGGAGAGACACACAGGCAGAGGGAACCTTTGGTGCATAGGAGCTAATGTGCAGCAGGCCTGGTGTTTGGGGATTGGCAAGCAGTGCTCTGAGGACAGGGAAGTAGTGGGAGATGAGGTTAGGGGAGAGCAGGTTCAGGCCATGCAGGGGCCCAAGGGTCAGCGGGACGATTGATTTGGGCTTTTACTCTGAGATGGAGAGGTGTTGAAGGGTTTTCACCAGAGAAGTGTCATGAGCTGACTTGACTTTAAAATGGTTACTCCCCAGGGTAAGACAGGGCGACTAGTGTTTTACCAGGAGGCGGACATTCCAGAGAGAACAAATTTTAGAAAACTGAATAGCTTTCATGAGTTTTGTACTCTTTCATGCATTTATTGGTCAGCAGACTGCTTCAAGAGCAATTATAAAAGTGGTATCATAATAAGTCATCTCAGGAATTAACACAGAAAATGGAGTTATGGTGTTAGAACATACATGCCATGGTTTCGGCTTAAATATGATGTTTATATTTTAACGGATAATTAATGAGAGGATAAAAGAGTATGAAAATAATACTGCAGACAGGATAACCACTCTCATTGACGAAAGGACAACATTATTATTCATCTTTTTAATCATGAGATTTAACTAAAATGAAGTTTTACATAAGGAAGAAATGCTGTATTAAATATAAAAGAAAGTAGCAGCTGTATAATATGATGGAGTTAATATTGATTAGAAAATCCAATTATTTCTACAATTTATTCTGTTATATCCCAAGATAGCTGTTTGTCAGCAGGTGAACTTCCTATTTAATTGGCATGATTGGGTAATTAGACGTATTCTCAGAGCAACAATAAAACAAAACTTGCATGTCACAGGAACGTAGTTGAGGTTTTTGTTTTGTTTTGTTTGACCCATGGGTTTATCCATCCGAGACCGAGACTTGTTTTATATAGGGACAATTTTTGATTATAATATTTGGTGATTGTGTGGTTACATAATTGTTTTCATCATAAGAATAATGGGAAAAACTCATGAATTTGACAGATTTGTGATGATTTGCCTTTTTCTCATACTAAATCCTTTAGGCCCTCATCATCTTCTTCCTGGACTCCTACAGGAGCCTTCTGATCAACCTCTCTCTCTGCCTCCAGGGTTTTTCATCAGGTCAATTTATCTTCTAGATTGAAAAATCTGATTTTTTTTTTTTAAAGATTTTATTGGGGAATTGGCAGAGGGGAACAGCGTTGGGGAATCGGGGAAGGGAAACAGACAAGTTGCTGTCTTTTTGTTCTTCAGTTTAGTTGCGGAGGATGTTGCTTCACTGTTGGTATCATCATTGCGCTCTTCCCGGATGAGGCAGATCGGTCGCTGGCCTCTGGATGTCGCTCACCGCGGCTATTGGAAGCTCACGCTTGGCTGCCAGCTGCTCACGCTGGCTGCGGGCCACTCACTGTAGCCTATGGCAGCCCACTGCAGCAGGGGCTGCAGCCCACACCATCACCGGGTCTCACACAGCCCAGCTCCAGGTGGAGCTGTTTTAGCTTTAGAGGGCAGTGTCACTGGCCCTCATGTGGGATCCGAACGGGGGCTGCTGGCATCCCAAAACCAGCGCTTAACCAATGCGCCACTCGGCCGGCCCTGAAAAATCTGATTTTTGTACTACCATATCCTCTATATCAGGTAGTAATGCATTCATCTGTAAATAACAGAAAACTCTATTACAATGGCGTAAATAAATGAGTTTATTTGTCTCATGCATTACAGAGGCTGGGATTAGCTACACTGGCCCCAGTAGCTTCCAGGTTCTCAATCTTCTCATCTTCAGCTCTGCTATCCTTATTATATAGGCCTTCATTCTCATACTAGTTGCTTTACGAATGCAAGATGGCTGCTGCATGTCCAGCCTCACTTCTACATTACAGGTAGGAAGAAGGTAAAAGGGTGAAGAAGATAAAAAGGCAAAAAAGTCTCATGGTAACTTTTCCTTTTATCTCTCCACGAAGGGAAGCTCTTCTCAGGCATTTTTGACTAGTTGGAAGGGAAGAGGAGATGCTGGGTATTTTGGCTTTTTAGCCTCTATAGAAGGAGTCAAAGGAGAAGGTGCATATTTTGGATAGCCAAACCATAGTTTTTGCCTTAGTCCCCATCTTCCATAAAAATCCTCAAAAATTCATCATTGTTTATTGTGTGAAGTCCATCCATATTTCTTATAGTTATGCAGTATAATATAATGACTTCTTTCATAACTTTAGGAATTTGTAGATAACTTATCTTCATTTTTGCTAGTCTACCTATATTAGTCAGAGCTCCCCAGAGAAACACAACCAGTGGTATGCTTCTATACATATAAAGAAAGAGATTTATTCTACAAAATTGGCTCACACAATTATGGAGGTTGGCAAGTCCAGACTCTGTAGGATGGGTCTGTAGGCTGGAGGTCCAGGGAACGACGATGGTGCAGTTCAAGTCTGAAGTCTGTCTGCTGGTGGAATTCCCCCTTGCTTGGGAATCTTGCCTTTTGTTCTGTTAAGGCCTTCAACTGACTGGATGACTCCCACCCATATTATGAAGGGCAATTTGCTTTACTCAAAATCCACCAATTTAAATGTTATTCTCATCCTATAACACCCTTACAGAAATATCCAGAATAATGTGTGACAACATATCTGGGCCAATTTTAAGTGGCCCAACTGACTATTAATACCTAAATTAAGCATGCTTGAACATCAGGAAATGATGTGTGCTAAAAGGCAGGGAGAAAAGGGCCCATTCAGAAATTGAAACGATTTTGGTATGACCACACATTCGGTGATTGGGAAAGATGAGACTGGAGAAATAAGAGAGACCATATCACACAGGGCATTGTAGGCCCTGATAAGGAGAGTAGCCTTTACGTTTAGAGGGCTGGACAACAATTAAAAAGCTTGAAGTCACTTAAGATGTTCCTCATCCATTTCCTCCTTTCTTCATTTTGTCCCTTCTTTCAACCAATATAGTTTGTGTGGAGTTGATCTTGGATTGGAATAAGTTTTTTTTAACATGTCCAACCTTCTTGGCCATAGCAGGTAGCTCAGGGATGGGCCAATAAGATACACTATACATTTGTTGGAGCCTCAGAGAGAGACAGTGTACTGTTTTGCTGGATTTGCTAGTGTTACCCTATGATACTTAGAAACTACTGCAGCCATGTTGCTATCATAGGAGGGGGCAAGCTGAAGATAAAGCTGACACAGAGAAGACAGAACTATGAGATGAAGCTTAGTGACATGTTATCATCTGAGTCCTGGATCAAACTGTAGTTGAAACTAGCTACTCTTAAAATGTTCAGCTAAGACAGACAATTCCTTTTTATTTGATTTAAATCCATATGGGTCAGGACTTCTGTAACTTGCAATGTGAATATTGATAACTAATATATGCAACATGATCAGATTGCATTTTATAAAGCTCATTTGGTCTACAGGGATAGTGGATTGGAAGGAGCAAGACAAGGAAGACTGTTAAGAGGCTGACTAGTAGTCTAGTGGAGAGATGATATTAACTGGTACCAGAGTGATAGCATTTGGGGCGCAGAAGTGGTCAATTGAAGAGATATTCAGGATAAATATTTAGGATATTTATATATTTAGGGTGTGGGAAGAAAAGTTAAGAATGACTCTAAGGCCGGCCGAGTGGCGTGGTGGTTAAGCGCTGGCTTGGGAAGCCAGCGGCCCCGGTTTGAGTCCCACATATGAGGGCCAGTGACACTGCCCTCAAAAAAAAAAAAAAAGAATGACTCAAGATTTTCTGACTTGAGCAACTGGATTCGTGGTACCATTCACTGAGGTGGGGAGACAAGACTAGATAAGGTTTGCCTGTGAAATGCCCATATGAGATGACAAATGGGCATTGGAGATATATGCTTAAAATTCAATAGATAGGACTAGACTGATACAGATTTAGGAGTCACTAGCATATAGAGAGTAGATGAAGTTAGTGAGAAAGACAAAATACCAGTATTTAAGGAACAGGCAAAGGAGGCCAAAAAGGTGGAAGGCAATTCACAGATGTGCAGCATCATGAGTTCAAGAAAGGACTGGGTTTAAGAAGGCCAGAGTGGTCTACAACGGTAAATACTAAGAGGTAAAGTCAGATGGGACTGCGAAGTTCCCTTTAACTCTAGGAACATGGAGGTCATTAGAGTTTGTAGAACAATATTGGGTGTGGAATCCAGCTTGCAGAGGGGTGAGGGTGAGCAGTGTGTTTGTGTTTGTGTGAAAGTGGAATCATCAAATGTGGAAAACTTTGAAGAGTTACTCTGCTTTGCAATAAAATTTCTCAAAAATTCAGAGCTAAGTCATTACTCCTCTTTTTGTTACTAATACTGACATATTTGGTGCTCTTATCCAGTTTCATCTCTAACTTTCACCAATATGCTACAGACTCTCAAATGTATATATATCCAGCCTCTTCCCTAAACTCCACACTTGACTATTCAGCTGCCTATCAGCATCTACACCTGAAAGTTGATGGGAATCTCAGACTCAATGTATTCAAAACTGAGCTCCTTATCTTCGCCCAAGCCATCTCCACCTTCGTGATAACACTCAATCCTTCCAGTGGCTCAGGCCAAAAACTGGACTCATTCTTGAGGCCTCACTTTTCTCATGTCCTTTATAAACTCTGTTAGCAAATCCTGTTGGTTCTACCTTCCAAATATATCCAGGATCTGACTATTTCTTACCATTCTACTACCACCCCTGTGATCTTTTACCTGAATTATTGTACTAGGTTTTCATACCTTGACCTTTGCTATCCCTACAGTTTGTTCTCAACACAACAACCAGAGTGAACCTTGGAAAAGATGCAAGAACCTCAAGGACTTGGGATTCCCTCAAGAGAATGTGAGGAATGTACTCTCAGCATGAAAGAGGAAAACAAAACTTGAAGCCCCTTTTTGAGAAGACCAAGTGCCCAATCTTCAGTGAAGGAGGAAGAGGCTACAAACTTCAACCTAGATGAGTGCAAAAGTAAGATTTAAAAATTCGAAGGCCAAACAACAGCAGCAGCAACAGAGATCACCAGGAAAGCCAGTGCAAGACGTGGAGCTAGGGGCTAGGTGTGGATGGGTATGTCAGCCAGAGCCAGTGCACATGCCCTTCTTCTGAGTCTTAGCTTCCTGCAGACCCCTCTGTCCAACTCCTATGGGTTTCCCACTGTAGCAATTATACTGTCTCTACCCAGTTAGGCCTCAATATCTAGTTAGGCTTCTGGAAGCCTCAGGTCTGGCGTTGGTCTCTAAAGTCCGAGGAAAGGTAGGTCAGACTTTAAAATTTTCCATGGTCGAATATTGCACTATTTACCCACTGACGCCATATTTAAAATCCACGCCTTCCTCTCTTCCCATGTCAACTCTCCTCACCCTAGCCAAATGGAAAGAATGGACCACCCAGACATGGAGTTTCCTATGGACCAGTCCAAGGCCTGACTGTTGGACCAAAGCATGGAAGGAAGCCCTCACTCGTGGGCACAGAAATTCTAGAAGCCCAGGGTTGAGGCTTACATGTGACACTTTAGTGATCACAGTATTATAGAATGCTGTCTACTGAGAACTCCAGTTTATTCTTTGAAGATACTGTGAGGAAACCCTATAAAAACAGTGTTGATGAAATTCCTTGATGTTACTGTGTGTACCTATAGTTTGTGAATTTTTATTGCTGTATGAGCTTCCATTGTGTCATACACTCCCTAAATATTAGACTATTGATGGACATTTTGGTTGTTCCAGTTTGGAATAATTATAAACCAAGCTGCAAATAACATTTTACATATCTTTAAAAAGTGTGGATGGGATGGCACCCCGATTCTCTGGGTTCAACCATTATCATTACACTAGTGCTTGAGGTCCTATGTTACTTCTGTGACCTTGGTTATTCCATCCAGCCATACCAATCTTGGTACTCATCAGACATTCCAGGCCTCCTCCTCTCAGAGCCTTTGCACTGGCTATTCCTGCTTCCTGGAATGTTCCTCCCCAAGGTCTTCTCCAGGCTCTCTCCCTCCCCTCCTCTAAGACTGCTTCCATGTGTATCCGAGACCCACCTGACCACACTGTTTACCATTCCATTTTGCTTCCCTAAAACTCTCATTCGCCTTTATCTTGCTTTACTTCTTCATACAATTACCATGTATAAATTTCAACTAGATTATATTTCATTATGGTCAACTATAATTGAAAATAAAACTATTTAAAAATACAGAGAAAAAAATCTTTTTTAATATATTTCATTTATTTAGTTATTCTCTCTCCCATGGACAGAAGCCCTAGAAGGTAGGGATATTTTTATTTGTTCCCTGATATATCCTAGAATAGTGCCTGGCACATAGTAGGAGTTCAGTGAATATTTATTAAAGGGATGAACAGGAGGCAGGGAGGGAGAGAAATTAGATGGAAGGAAGAAATTTTGCCCTGAAGAAGAGATAATAGGGTAGACAGGATCAGGGAAAGGATTTTCTAAAATGGGAGCAATGTGAACATGTCTCACTGCTAAGGCAGCCAGTAGAGGCTGGATACAAGAGAATGGACTGAACCAGTTCCCGGGAATGTGGGAAGAAATTGGAAAGGGGTAGTGAGGTTAGCACTGGAAAAGTCCAAGGCCTGAGGGAAATTTTATCAAGTCCTTAGCAAAAGTGTACAGGCTAAAATTTTACATGGTATTTGTATTGCCATGTTAATAGTTGGCTCTTGAGGTCCTGGGAGCCTCCTTTTGGATGGCTGAACCTGGTGCTGTTTGACCATGAATCCTCCCCAATGTGCTTTCACCCCCAGGAGGAAATGAAGAAAGGATGGATGCAGATTAGATGTCATAGGCTCATTGGTAGGATCGCTGTTGGGATTGCTGATTTGGTATCTTGTTTCATTTTGTTTTGTTTTTCCCAGAAGTGGGAGATGAGGTCATTTATTTGTGCTGGTGGTGGTGGGCTTTGAGGTATGAAGAGAACGAAGGTTAGATATTTTTATTATGGAGAATGCGAGAATATTAGAAATTACTGCTATAGTAAAAGGTAGAGAAAGCTCATTAGGGGATCATAGAAAAATTAAGTGTAGTGAAGGTTCACTGATGTGCCTTTATACTTGTTAGAACCTGACCCTTTGTACATTTTGCTACAGCAGTGCTCAGCAGCCCAAGTGATGGATGATGAAATCTGGATGAGGAGGAGAGTAAAGCTATAAGGGGACTGGGAGGAATAAAACAGAGGGTTCTATGGACTACAGCAGCGATGATCAAACTTTAATAGGTATAGGAATCACCTGAAAAAAGCCAGATTCTGAAATTATTTTATAGTTCTGGGGTGAAAACCAGAATCTATTTTCAACAAGCATCCTAGTTGATTCTGATTTAAGAGGACCATGCAACATTTTTTAAGAAATAGAAGCTTTTTATTTTTTATTTTTTTTAGAGGGCAGTGTCACTTGCCCTCATATGTGGGATCCGAAACAGGGCCGCTGGCATCCCAAGCCAGCACTTTACCACTGCACCACTCAGCCGGCCCAAGTAGAAGCTTTGAAATTATATTGAATTTAAAGAAGTGATATTTTGAGAGGAACAGGAGGGGTGTGGAGAAGGGGGGCGAGAGAGAGAGAGAGAGAGAGAGAGAGAGAGAGAGAGAGAGAGAGAATGAATTGTAAGGATAGATGGTGATTACAGTGTGAGATGACTAATTTATTATCTCAAAGGTGGAACAGCCTGGGATGATGAAAGGTTCAAGGCGTGGCCAAGAGAGTGGGTGTCTACAGTGGAGGTGAACATCCCCAGAGAAGAGGAGGTCAAAGTACTGAAAGACTAGGTAATCCATATGGACCCTGAAGCCATCGCAGATAATGGCAGTACTTGGAACAGAAGGGCAACACTGTGAGCAAAGTTCAAAGCCATGGATAAATGAAGGGTAGGGAACTACAGGGGTGGGTAGACAAAGCAAAAATATGGAACTGACGGGGGTGTACCTGGTTAAGGGTTTTTACACAGTTGTTAAGAAGTAAAACGTTAGTTGAGTGTGTTTGCCAGGCTTTACAAATATCAGTCCATTTCATCCTCACACACAAGTAACAAACTTTATATAATGTAGGTGCTATTTTTATTTCTCTTTTATGATGAGGAAAATGAAGCACAGAGAGGTGAAGCATGAACTAATCTCACAGTTCATCCCACAAAGCTCTCATAAAATGGTAGTGGAAGGTGTCTTAATACATTTCAACTGAAAAAAAAAAATCAAATCCTTTGAATATTGTTAGGGGAGGGGTTAACTTCTTTGGAAAAATAATGGAAATATTTATTTAAATTTCATTTGCCCTGAAATTTGTTTTGCAATCTCCAGCAAGTGGCTGCACTAACAATTCCATCCTAGGTTGTCTAACAGAAACATTAATGCAGTTTGCATTTATCAAGACTTCTGTCTACTCCATGCCTTGATGATTTCTTCAGCAGCATCTAGTGTACTGTCTTTCTGTAAATAAATGAAAAAAATCATTGTTACATATGAAAATGAATTCAAGATGAAGTAAAGACTTAAATATAAAAAATATACCAACATCAGTCCATTAGAAACAGTCATGCAGTGATTCCGGAAGCAAGTGCTCCTTAACCCCTGGTAACTTGAGCCAGGCCCAGTTGAGCTCCAGCTTGACCTTGGCCTCCACAGTGATGACAGAGCCCCAGAGCATTCATTGGAGGGGCACGCCTTCCCAGTGAATTGAGTCACTGGAAGCCTTGCCCATATTAAGCCACAACCCCAGCAGGAACATGGACAAAGACCAGGAAACAGTGTCTGCAGCATCTTCCCTTGCTTTCCTGGCTGAATACACAGGTCCAAAGCTCTTTAAGGAGCCCAGCAGCAAATCATACAAACCAATTATTACACTGCTATAATACATAGCTAAATGCTCTATCCCATTGCTGTCTTGCTGAAAAAAGTGCATGAGCCTCACAAGAATTCAGTATTAGAGGAACTAGAGAAACGTCAATCACTACATCATACTGTTTTGTGATGCTGGCTGACAGTTCAGGGCACTTTACTGCTACTATCCTGACACCGAAGAAATCTACAACTTAACCTGCACAGGACCAAAAAGTACCACCAAGAAAATGATCGACAAACTACATACGAGTATACAGGTCAGACTAAAAACAGTTTAACTTGATCCCAGCCAAAACTATGTCCATCAGTGTAGATGCTATAACTATTCATAACCATTTGTGGCAGTCCAAGCAGCCTGAAGTGCCAAAGAAGACCCAGGCTTGTAAATGACACTGAGGTGGGCAGTCTGAGGGCTGTGCTGGAGGGATCAATATTTATTATTTTCATTCATTTGGGTATGTAACGTGCAAAATCACAAATCTCTTTCACAGAGGCTTCTAGTAGACAACAAAAGAAAACCACTCCCTTAGCTCCCAACACAGAGCGGAAAGATGCCAGGTGGAGCGAGAATTGAGGAATCAATGCCCATGTTTTCAATGGCTCACAACTGCTGTGGTCACTGCTAACTATGGAGGCTTTCAGTATGTGGACAAGATCTGTAGTCAGTGGATTCCCTTGAAGTTTTCCTTTAGTATAAATTAACCTTATTTTTTTTTTTTTTTAGTATAAATTAAATGTGATTTACTTTGCTTTCTTGCCTCTCACCTCACCCAGTGTTGCACATGACCTGACATCCCTTATGTGGGCCTGCTATAATCTCGTGCTATTATTGGACTGAAACTTTATCTCGGTAAGGGTGTTTGAAGGTCTTTAGGGAAGGAATGTGTATTGGGGAAATCTTTTTCCTTTGAGAAACTGTACATTTATTGATTTTGTCCACTGCCAATGTTTATATCCAATTCTAAGATTTCTGAAAAAAATTCTTGTACTTTGCTGCTCAGAAGTTTGCTGAAAATACAAATTTACTAAAATCACTGAAATCTGCAAAGTCTATCTTCTGCTAAAACATTTACAAATATGGAGGTGATACTTTCTGAAACACAATCATGAGGATGGTGAATAGTACTATTAACTGGCATTTACTGAACTGAAAATCGGCAACTTGAGCAAATTACTCGTACATCCGTCATTCATTAAGTTTTTGATAGTACTATAATGATTTGTTCACTTTAACAAACAGATTTGGGTGAAGCAGAAACAATAATAAAATGTAATAGTACAAAAGAATATTTAAGTGACTATCTGATCTCAAGTGGAAAGAATTTTCTAAAGTACAAATGCAAAGGCAGGCCTTCAAAAGGAACATCAAATTAAATATATAAGTATGGAAAGAAGTCAAAGAGGACAAATTATACTCCCACTCTCAATCTATGAAATTATGGAACTTTTTAGTTCTTTTGGTTGTTTCCAATCTAATAGATAAAATTTCACTGCAGTTTTTTTTTTTGTGTGTGTGTGGTTTTTTTTTTAAAGATTTTATTGGGGAATTGAGGGAGGGGAACAGTGTTGGGGAATCGGGGAAGGGGAACAGACAAGTTGTTGTCTTTTTGTTCTTCAGTCTAGTTGCAGAGGACGTTGCTTCACTTGGCCATGTTGGTATCCTCATTGCGCTCTTCCCGGATGAGGCAGATCGGTCGCCAGCCTCTGTCGCTCACTGCGGCTATTGGCAGATCATGCTGGCTGCTGGCCATTCACTGTAGCCTATAGCAGCCCACTGCAGCAGGAGCTGCAGCCCACACCGTCGCTGGGGTTCTGTGCAGCACAGCACAGCTCCAGGTGGAGCTGCTGTTAGCTGTAGAGGGCAGTGTCACTGGCCCTCATATGTGGGATCCGAACCGGGGCCACTGGCATCCCAAAACCAGCTCTTAACCAATGCGCCACTCAGCCGGCCCTCACTGCAGTTTTAATTTTCATTCCTCTTATTACGAGTAAGGTGGAGCATCATGTCATATATTTTAACAGCTACTGAGGTATAACAGATTTTATCTGTTACCATCGTAAAGTGCTGCTTTTTGGCTTATTTTGCCCTAAATTCAGCCTGTTTCCTTTTTATTTCCTTTTTTGGCATGTTTTGCCATCCTTTTATTTTTAGTCTTTCCAAAAGGCTGAGTTAGGTGTGTTAACTTTCCCTACGGACTTCTTGGTACTGCTCCACTACCTTTCAATATTGAATGTTGATGTAAAGGAGGTTAATTCCACAGAGATCTTCTCCTGTATCCATGGAGGCTTTGATCTTTTTGTCTAGAAGCCAAAGAATCATTTCTTTATCTGCAAAGCCCAATATATTAAACAAGGTATACCTCAGTGTCAATCATTCTGTGACAATTTTTCCTGAGACACTGAATGCCTTCCTGAAAGGCATTCCCTTTCAATTTTTAGATTTGCTTATTTTTTATTTTTATTATTTTTATTTTTATTTTTTTTGAGGGCAGTGTCACTGGCCTCATATGTGGGACCTGAACCGGGGCCACTGGCTTCCCAAACCAGCGCTTAACCACCATGCCACTTGGCCGGCCCGATTTGCTTCTTTAAAATGGAAAGCGTTCTCAAAATAAAGCTATAAAATTCTTTTCCAGTTTCATTTGCTCTGTCCCCCCAACCCCCCAGGGACTCTACATATTTCATTTGTCTTCCACATTTATAATTTTTCTAATATTTTCTAATTCTTTTTTCTTTTCCACTTCTTTTTGCTCACTTTTCTTAATCCTTAACGTGCTTACAGAAGTATTTAGTGTTCTTTATGCTGTTTCCACTGTCAGTACAATTTCCAATAGCTTTATTTTTTTTCTTCAATCTCTTACCTGAGCTCTGACAGCTGCCATTTCATTTTCTTATATTGTCTTACTCTATTTCCCCCAAACATTGACAATCTCTGCTTTAACCTCTTGTTCGAAAGGATTTGAATCTGAAATACCACAATTTTTATTGGCTCTATGACATTTTTCTGGTTGAATATTCCATCTGATGCTTGTTTTATCTTGTACCTTTCCCTTTTTTTTCTTATACTATATTTTTATAAATTCATAGCTGGTTCCTTTTTATTACTCACTTTTGACTGAATCCTGTTTGTAAGTTCCCACTGCCAGTAAACCTACTGTGCCTGGTGTTCTGGGTAATGAGCTTGCTACCTGCTGGCTTTGTCTATGATGTGAAGATGTAGAAGCAGGAACCTTCCTAGGTATCTTCTCTCTACCATCACCTTCACTGTTTTTGGCAACTCTTTGTCATTACCGAGGATTTATTAATTTGTTTTGCATTCGCCTAGTTGCTTTTTAATAATTTCCATGAAGAGAATTGGAAGGGCTGTGTTTACCATTTTAAAACTGGAAGTTTTAGGTAAGTTTTATATTCCATTAGTTCTGGATCCACTGTAAGATGAAAATATTAATGGCCTTATCTGTTCTTCTACAAATTAAATGTTGACATTGTTAGTTTGTTTATATTTATATTCTATTCTAGATAAATCTTCCATAGTTTATAGGTTGTGGTTCTAAAAATTGAAAACAATTTTTACATTATTTTGACTAGGTTTGCAGATGACTTTGTTGGTATAGAGTTCCTTGATCTCAGTAAGACTGTTTACAGTAGCAATCATGTCTAAAAACAGCAATAATACATTCAGGGTTTTTTTTACTACAGATCTAATGGTAATGAATTATCTCAGCTTTCCTTTATCAGGAATGTATATATCATTTTCAGTTTTAACAGGTATTTTCCTGGATATAGAATTCTGGGCTGATTTTTTTTCTCATTAAAAATTTTTATTAAAACATAGCTAACATATTATATTAGTTTCAGGTGTACACAATAGTTATTCAACAGTTATATATCTAAAGACGTGATCACCATGGTAAGTCCAGCAATCACTTGACACCGTACTATGCTTTCACAATATTATGGACTATATTGCCTATGTTGTACATTGAATCCCCATGATTTATTTTTTACCTGGAAATTTGGACATTTTATCTACTTCAAAAATTTTTCAATTAAAATTGACATTTAATATTATTTTTATATTAGTTTCAGGTGTACAGCATAGTGGTTAGACATTTATATAACTTAAGAAGTGATTCCCCTGACTAGTCTATTACCCACGTGGCACTGTACATAGTTATTACCATATCATTGACTATATTTCCTATGCTTTACCTTACATCCCCATGACTGTTTTGTAACTACCAATTTGTACACTTTAATGCCTTCAACTTTTTAATCCTGCCCTCCAACCCCCCTCCCATCTATCACCCTGATAAATCTAGTACCCATCTGACACCATACACAGTTATTACAATACTATTGACTATATTCCTTATGCTATACCCTACATCCCCATGACTATTATGTAACAACCAATGCGTACTTCTTAATCCCTTCCCTTTTTTCAGCCACCCCTAAACCCCCTCCCATCTGGCAACCATCACAATATTCTCTATATCTATCTATAAATTTGTTTCTGTTTTGTTTATTTTGTTTTTAGATTCCACATGTAAGTGAAATCACATTGCATCTGTCTTTCTTTGTCTGACATACTCCACTCAGCACAATACTCTCCAGGTCTATCCATGCCACCATAGATGGCAAGAACCCATTCCCTTCCTTGGCTGAGCAGTATTCTATTGTATATATCAGGAGTTGGCAAACTGCAGCTCGCGAGCCACATGCGTCTCTTTGGGTGCGTTCAGTCTCAAAAGTTTGCCGACCCCTGGAAGAGCCAATCCTATCCCTCACAACAATTTAAAAATTATTCCAGAGCCATAAATATATTTTTACATAATCACCATATCCTTTTAAAATTTTATAAATGAAACTATGATAGTTTTATTTTCATTTCCAATTTTACTTCAGAGCCACAGTTCGTGAGCTGCAGTTTGCGGAACCCTGGCAACTCTTCTGTCTCAAAAGTTTGCAGACCCCTGGTATATATGTACCACCTCCTCTTTATCTATTCACCCTTTGATAGACAACCAGGCTGCCTCCACATCCTGGCCATTGTAAACAATGCTGCAGTGAAGGTATGGATGCACATGTCTCCTCAAAGCAGCCTTCTGGGTTTCTTCAGAAAAATATCCAGAATTGGGATTACTGGGTCCTTCTTTGTCTCTTGTAGCCTTTGTTTGAAAGTCTGTTTTGTCTGGTATAAGTATTGCTACTCCAGCACTTTTGGTTTTTTTCATTTCCATTTACATGAAATATCTTTTCCCCATCCCTTTACTTTCAGTCTGTGTGTCTTTGGATCTGAAGTGAGTGTCCTGTAATCGGGATCTGTAAGGGTCTGGTTTTCTTATCCATTCAGCCCCGTATCTTTTTTTTTTTTAAGGGCAATGTCACTGGCACTCATATGTGGGACCTGAACCGGGGCCACTAGCCTCCCAAGCCAGCACCCAACCACCGCGCCACTCGGCTGGCCCGGCCCTGTATCTTTTGATCGGAGCATTTAATACATTTACATTGAAAGTAATTACTGAAAGGTATGTAGCTTTGCCACTTTATTATTCATATTTTTTATCTTCTCTTTATTTTTCACCTTAAAGAAGTTCCTTTAACATTCCTTGTAATACTGCTTTGGTGGTGATGAACTCCTTTAGCTTTTTATTGTCTGGGAAGCTCTGTATCTGTCCTTTGATTCTAAATGACAGCCTTGCTGGTTAGAGTAATCTTGGTTGTAGGTCTTTACTTTTCATCAGTTTGACTATTTCATGCTGGTCACTTCTGGCCTACAAAGTTTTTGTTGTGAAACCAGTTGACAGTCATGGGAGCTCACTTGTAGGTAACTGCTTTTCTCTTGCTGCTTTTAAGATTTTTTTCTTTGCCTTTAACCTTTGGCATTTTAATTATGATGTGTTTTGGTGTTGGCCTCTTTGGGTTTATCTTGTTTGGAACCCTGAGCTTTCTGGGCTTGTTTATTTATTTCCTTCACCAGGTTAGCGAACTTTTGCATTATTTCTTCAAATAGGTTTTCAATTCCTTGCTCTCTCTCTTCTCCTTCTGGTGTCTCTATGATGTGAATGTTTGTTTGCTTTATGTTGTCCTGGAGGCCGCTTAAACCAAACTCATTTTTTTGTATTCTCTTTTCTTTTTGCTGTCCTGTTTGGGTGTTGTTTGCTACCTTATCTTCTAAATCTCTGATTCGATCCTCTGCTTCATCTCATCTACTGTTGGTTCCCTCTAATATAGTCTACATTTCAGTTATTGTATTTTTTTATTTCTGACTGGTTGTGTTTTATGTTTTCTATCTCCATTTTTATGTTTCCTATCTCTTTGTTGAAGTTCTCCCTGAGATCACTGAGCATCCTTATAACCAGTGTTTGGAATTCTGCATCTGATAGATTGCTTTGTCTCCATTTTGTTTAGTTCTTTTTCTGGAACTTTGTTCTGTTCTTTTATTTGGGACATGTTTCCTTGTCTCCCCATTTTGGCTGCCTTCCTGTGTTTGTTTCTATGTATGAGGTAGGGCTGCTCTGTTTCCTGGTCTTAGAAGAGTGGCCTTATTAGTAGTGTGCTGTGGGGCTCAGTAGCACAGTCTTCCTGCTCACTTGAGCTGGGCACTCCAGGTGTGTTCTTTCTGTGGATTGTGTGTGGCCTCCTGTTGTAGTTAAACCTTGGTTGCTGTTGGCACATCAGTGGGAGGGATTGATGCTCAGGCTGATTGGTTTTGAGAAATGGCCATGACTACAGTGGAGGAGCTGTTGTGCAGGGCTGACTCTATGGACCGAGATTTGCTTTGGCCGGGGTCTGGTGCCTGCCCAGTCTGTCCTTTCGGTGTGTTGCTCCCAGAGGTGGCCAGGTGATGCTCCTGCTAGGTCCAAAGCTGGCCACCAAGTGTACTAGCTATGGGGTCTCCTGGGAGGGACTCCACCACAGGCCAAGTTCAGCTGCAGCCTGTGCTCTGCCCAAGGCCACCTGGCATTAGCCACAAAGCAACCTGCAGATGGTCGCCACCTTCACTGGGCTTGGAGGTGCCTCAAGAAACCAGGCCACCAACAGACTGGCTGCTGTTAGTGCTGGGCTTAGGGCTGCTGAATCAGAGGTACGGGACATGCCAAAGCCAGATGCTGCTTGTTTGGGTTTTGTGAACCTTTGAGAGATTTTAGGAAAGTTCACAGCATGAGCCACAGCAGGACATTTACATGGAAAAGTCACTAACAACAGCTTGGGTGTGCTCAAAATTTGGGTGGGGTGGGAGCTCAGGGAATCAGGGAAAATGAATGGTGTTAACCAGACTGATGAAGACTCAGATATGGCAGCTGCCTGTGTTCACATGCTAAGAGGGAGACAGGTCAACAAATAAACAATGGCTTTCACCAGCTTTTCTATCTGAGAGAAAGCTGCCCCTCCAGCCCTTGCCCTGATGCCAGACAATTCAGTTCCTTCCCATATGTCCCTGGCATCTTTTGAGCTGCTGCTCCAGAGTGAGTGAGTTCATCAGTGAGTAAGTCTGTACATGGGCCCTTTAATAGGAACACTGGGGATGGGAACTGCAGCTGTCATCCATCCCACTGAGCCACAATCTCTGCTGGTTTTCAAAGCCAGAAGTTCTGGGGACTTCTCTTCCCAGCACTGAAACCCTGGACTGGGAACCCTGGTGTGGGGCTGTGACCCCTCGCTCCTCTGGGGATGTGGGGAAGCTCCACAGCTGAGTTATTCCTCCTAATTGTTAACAGTCATAGGCAGGTATAGGACCAGCCCTTTATGCATCTCTGCCCATCCTACAAGTCTTGAGGTGGCTTCTTCTGTATGCCCTTAGTTGTAGGGCTTCAGTTTCCCTAGACTTCAGATGATTCTCAGTGATGGTTTTTCTGTAGTTTAGTTCTAATTTTGATATGTTCATGAGAGGAGGTAAACAGAGTTTACCTATTTTTCCATCTCGACCAGATTCTGGGATGATATATATATATATATATATATATATATATATATATATATATATATATATTTTCATGTCGAAGTTGAACCAGCAACCTTGCTGTTAACTGTGCATGCTCTATCCACTGAGACATCTGGGTGGCAACTCAGCTCAAGGTGCGAAGATCAGTCCCAGCCGTGGAGGTGCATAGCCCACCATCAAACAGGCAATCTTGTCATTAGGAGCACATACTCCAACCGGCTGAAACATCCTGCCACCTGTTGGCAGCTCAGCAGCAGCTCAGCTAGGGTGTAGCTCAGGTGAAGCTCACTGTCCCATGTGGGAATCGAACCAGCGACCCTGTTGTTCAGAGCTCGTGCTCTTAAGCAAACTCTTAACCAACTGAGCCACTCGGCCAGCCCTGGGCTGATGTAAATTTGCTCTTCTTTTTTGGTTCTCCAATTACATGTAGATTATCACTTGATATTGTCCCATAGATTTGAGGCTCTGTTCATTTTTCAAAAATAATTTTTCCTTCTGTTTTACAGGTTGGATAATTTCTGTGGATCTGTATTCAAATGGATCTGTATTTTTCCTGTTATCCTCAATCCTTTATATGTTAAGCCCCATACATTTTTCATATCAGATATTACATCTTTAAGTTCTTAAATTTCCACTTGATTCTTTTAAAAATAGTTTTAATCTGTTTACTCATTATGACTATATTTTCCATTAACTTTTTGAACATGCTTATAATATCTGCTTTATTTAAAGTCCTTGTCTGCTAATTTCTACATATGGGTCACCTAGAGATCTGTTTGATTGACTGCTTTTTTTTGTCTTTTAAAGGGTCACAATTACTTGTAGTTTCACATGTCTAGTAATTTTTGATTGCATGCTAGACATTGTAACATTACATCGTAAGAAGTCTGATTATGTTGTAAACTCAACGCTCTTGTTCTGGTAAGAAGTTAATTTCATGGCAGCAAGCTGACATTTACAAACTGCATCTGAGCACATCACGTCTAGCAATAGAAAAAATATGGTGATTTATACACCAGAAGGGAGGACATTATAAATGTGTTTTTCAGTAGAACGGGGAACTTACTTTAATGAAGCAAAATCGCACGAACTTCTCAAACTGTAATTTGGTTTCAGTGTTACAGAATGCTGAAACTGGGATGGCTGACAGTTTCTAAAAAATAAATAGAAGATGAAATAGAAAAACTACTTATACTTCAAATATTAAAGTCAGGACCATAAACATTAGAAAGAAATAGGTGCTTCTAAATATTCAGTATGATTTTCAAAAAGAAAAATGTTTTTAAAATTATCCAAATAGCCAGGAGTGGACTATCATATAATAAAATTAAAATCGACATTGCTCAAAGCATGTCAGCAGGTGTCCTTCATAAATTAACTAGAAAATACAGCACAATATTGCAAAGGTCAATAAACATTACCTTATTTTTAATCATCCATTTTATAAATTTATAGTCATAAGGTTCATTGTTCTTCATATCAGAGAGGTCTGCGTCTAAAACAACAATAAAAATTAAATAGCCTATGCATTATATCTGAGGCAACATGTGTTTCGTATAAGTCTATCAAGATTCAAAATTTTTCTCAGAAGATATTCATAGAATCTGCTGGAATCTCATGTTGCATGGTGTGGTGGAAAGTGAGGAATTCACAGATGAGCTTTACTAATACTCTAAGGCAGTACTCCCATAGACATCTGGTTGATCATGCTTATGCATACAGCTCTTAACACTGGAAGAGAGTATAAAAGGGGAAGGAAGAAGAATGTTGCCTTTCCATCTAGAAACAATATAAGACTCTATGATCACTATTAAGGAAATAACATATAAATTTATAGAATATTCATCAGTAATAATTATATCTCCAAATAGCCATTCATTATTAGATTATATGCTCCACAAGGGTGTCTGTATTGCAGCCCATCATTATCCCCAACTCCTAGGTCAGTGTTTAGCATAAGTAATAAAAATCATATTTGTTGAATGACTAAATAATATTATTCTTTATAAAGGGGAAGTGTCTATGTAGATCTTCCAAGTAATATCCTTATTGTTTACCTCTTTCTTCCATATATTATGCTTTTTTAAAAAATGTTAAATTTGGGGGAAAACTTCAAATATGTTTTGGGTAATAACTTCAAATATTTTTATCTCTTGCTCTAATCTTGCTTTAAGGTCTGGGCTAGATATTTCTCTGGCATTCAGTTGCAGCAATCTATATTTCATATTGTTTCAATTTTACTGACTTGTACTGTTAGATGTTTTTGAATAGCCCAAAGCAACTAACATTGATGGTTATTATAATCAATGAAATTTTACAATTTATTGCTCAAAACAAATTGAGGCAGTTCAGCTTTTATTCACTAAATACTACTGGGTATCTTCAAATTAACAATGTAAAACCCTTGACATTGATGAAAGTTTCACCTGTATTTAAAAAAACATCTAAATATGTTTTTAGTTAATAATTTTATTTCCATTCTCCCCTGTGCTTTAAGAATGTAAAAATTTCATATAATAATGCTCATAATATACAATTCATTGAGAAATTACTATTTACTAAATATGTTACATGATTCTCTCACTTATTTGTCCTACAATTCTGATAATTACAATATTCACTTTACTGATGAGGAAGTTAAGTTACTATTTCAAATGTTTCACACTATATGTATGTTTGTGTATTTAACTCAGGTTTGGCTCTAACAAAAATGACCATTTAAAAAAGTTGCAGTCTGTTGTAAATTATGTGAAAACTCCATGTGACTATCACACAACTGTAGCATATTAGACAGTAATCCAGAGAAAGGAGTGATTACCTATAGCAGTAGAAAGAAGAACTGGAGGATATTAACTAACTGTAACTGACATTAGCTATACTACTCATTTATTCTTAAAATGCTTAAAAAAGAGGTATTTATTGCCATAGTGCTTAAAAGGAATGAAGCGAATAAATACAGTTCTAAAGATTTTATATTTAGAAGAAAGTTAGAATCTATTTCTTTTTAATACTTGAATCAGAGATCCTCAAAGAAACTAAACAAAATATTTCTTTATTGAAGGTAGGAGTTTGAAACATATTATAATGGTATTAGGGTATTTAAGTAACTCCTGAAAATCAAAATTGGTTGTTGCAGTCCCACTTTCTCCTCCATAATTTTGGACATTATAACCTTACTAAAACAATCTTCTCATTTGTCATCTTATCTTCTAATCAAATGTTCCCCTTTTTAGTTCTAGGATGAAGGTCATTGGTCTACAAAGTTGCTTAGTATAGCAAAAAAGGGATAGGTTCCCTGGTTAGAACAAGGATCTCTGGGTTCAGAGCCCAGCTCTGCTACTTATTAATTGATTAACTTCAGTTAATTAACTCTCTCTATCTCATCTATCAGTAAGGCTACAATAGCACCAATCTCATGGGGCTTTTGTGAGAATGCGATATTTTGTAATCCTCTTAGTATAATACCTATGATATCATAAATGCTTAAAAATATTAACCTGTTAGCCACTGATATTAATTATAAAGGGAATTACTATGTTCATGAATTATATGGTTTATTTTTATTTTCAAGCTACCATCAAATTAGTTTTGTCGTTTGCTTTTGTCTTTAGCAAATGGTGGGACCAACCTCTAATATATTGAACAATTTTTACATTTAAATTAATCTGAACAGATGAAAGAATAAAATAAAATGAACTTGTCTTCATATATGAAAGGGTCTTATAGACATTTAATTTTTTCCCCACACAGGTGAAAGAGGACAATAAAGGAGGGACTTCTTTCTTTTCCATCATCACAAATTTTGTAACCCAAATCCTCTGCTCTTATTCCAACAACACTAGTTCAAGATCTAAGGCTTAAGCAAGTATAGCATGCAGAACAGATTGACTAAAGATAGAATGGGAAACTATTTAAGAATTTAATGCAATAATCCAAGCAAAAATTACATCATTATCTTTTTGATGTTTAATGTCACAATGTGACAAATTCTTTTTAGAATTTACTATCTGGATAAGTTTGGTTCCAGGAAAGAATTATTTTTATCTAAAAAGCTGTTAAAGTGCCAGCCGAGTGGCTCAGTTGGTTAAGTAAGAGCTTGCTCAATTTCGTGAGCTGCTGTGAGCCGTCAAGAGCAGCCGTCCAATGGCCAGCAAGTGACTGCTTCACCCAGGAAGAGTGCAATAATAATACCAACATGGGCCAGTGAAGCAACGTCCTCCACAACTAGACTGAAGAACTAAAGGACAGCAACTTGTCTGTTCCTCTTCCCTGATTCCCCAGCGCTGTTCCCCTCTCCAACTTCCCCAATAAAATCTTTAAAAAAAAAAGAACTTGCTCAAAAATGTGAACTCTGAGCAACAGGGTTGTGGGTTCAATTCCTGGCCTGAGCTGAGCTGCTGCTGAGCTGCCAACAGGTGGCAGGATTTCTCAGCTAAAAACCAACCAACAAATAAATAAATAAATAAAATAAAATCTGTTAAGTTTCCTTTTATTCAAAAATTATGTAACTAATTCCATTTTTCTATTTGCCATTGTTGCCACAAAGTTCAGTCTCAAGTTAATGCTAATTACAATGCTAAATGAACCTAGGTGACTGAAATATTTGCTTCCTCTTCCTTCCTATGTGACATTGTGATGTTGATTTTCTATTACAAATAAACATTTCTATGTATATTACTGAAGAGAAGACTTTTGATTTAGCTCAAATTCTTTTTGAGAGCAGATGAAGTGTAAGTCAATTTCTTTTAAACAAAGTAATTCATGTTGAAAATCTTGCAATTTCCAATGCAAAAGCAAAAATGTAGGTGATGAAAACTGTTATTTCTTTTTATCATTTAATGAAATGAGCTGCACATTTAGACCCAATATAGAAAAAGTGGTTTCCACACTCCAGAGTATACATCTTAAGGGGTTTTATATAAAAATGGAGCTTAGGAGCCTGGCAAATACTGCTCTCTGGCAATAGGACAGCGAGGACCTTTGGTCACTATGGCCTTTGCTTCTCTTACAACAAATGAAGAAACAATAATCACTGTTGTATTATAAAATCAAAAGTTACCGGCTTTATAAAATTTGGTATACACAAAGGCTTTTCAAGTTCAGTGGCACATAGCTTCATTGAAATAATATTTAAAACATTTAAAAATTATTTAGAATGTGTGTAATTTCTGTCAGAATAAATTATGCTCTTAAATTTGCTATTATTAACATTATAGTTTTTTTGATGAAAAATAAGTTATGTATAAAATGTTATCATGATTCTAACTTTAGATTTGTATGGCATGTCAGAATTACATATAACAACTTCAGGTAATATAAAGACCATTCCTTTTTGGAGACAGAACTATTTGGAATCTAGCTGTGTGACTTCAGGCAAGTTACTGAAAACTTTCTAAGTCTTCACATCTTTAAAAATGGAGCTAACAGTGCTTCCTTCAAATGGGTATTTGAAAGTACTAGGCATGTAGTAGATGCTCAATAAATATTATTTTCTTTTTTTTAACTTCATTTCAGTATATCCTAAAGTGGCAAATAATCCCTGATGGCATCCGCATTATAGAAACCTTATTTTTTCTTAAGTAAAATAGAAACTAAAATTTTACTCACAGGGATAGAGGGCATATATATTATTGCATGTTTTACATTACACACCATAACAATATGACAGTACATTCTATGTTTTTTTTTTTGGTTTTTTTTTGAGGGCAGTGTCACTGGCCCTCATATGTGGGACCTGAACCAGGGTCACTGGCTTCCCAAGCCAGCACTTAACCACTGCACCACTTGGTTGGCCCCATTCTATGTTTAACTGAATACCTAGAACAACTGATTCCATAATCATGTAACAACAGTCACATTTAAGGTCAAGGACCTAAAAGTCAAGACAATTGTTGAAAAACATTGACATTGTGAAAATCCATTTTTCCCTAAATAAAATACTGATATGGCTTTGACACCAATCTTTTCTCCATATTTTCACATGTAACCTTCCATATATTTGAAATAAAAAGTCTTACAAACCTAGCAAAGATACATCAGCAACGATGAAGTAGCCCCCATCAGGAATTATGGGTTTTAGGCCAACACTTTCAAGTAAATGTACCATTCGATCTCTTTTTACTTCTAACTCTTTTGGCAAGGAATTAAAGTAACACTCTGGGTCATCCATGCGCTTGATGTCAATCCAAAAAGCTTGAGCCAAGGCTTCCTGTATGTCAAGATTGAAAAATGTACAAAGGAAATATGGTAATGTTATTTATTGCTGGGTTTATTGGTATAATCAATAACGATTGTCTGAGTAATATTATGGGCAAAAATGTCATTCAGGGAATTACAGTTGAATTCCTGTGAACCTATGTTAAACTCTATAGATTAATGGAGGAATCAGTTACAAGGAAATTACTAAATCTAATGTGAAGAACAGAATGAGCTATGAAAATCCAAATTGAAAAAGAGGTATTATATAAAGATGACATACTTGAAAATTAAAAGACAGTAAGTTGTGGGATGACTTAGATCTAAGTCTGAAAGATGGCCAGAGAAATGAGTCAGCCTTTCCTCATTACCTTGGAGGAGTAGTGGAAATGAAAGTAAAAGCTGACCCACTGTGTCATTCCTTATGGGTATGAAAATCCTGTTCTAAATATTCATATCCCAGGAAGGTGGTCTAAATGCCACAGGGATTAGAAACAAGTTTTTGGGTTATGTGGAGTGGCTCCTCTACTCTTCTTCAGGAAAGTAAGAAGACATAGGAGTGTAACTGGGCTCAGAGAAAAGCCAATGTTATTAGGCAGGTGTCTGAGAGGGCAATAGGTCAGGAACAGGTAAACAAGTCTGAATCAGGGCATACATAAAGAACACGGATCTATCCAAGCAGGAGGGTGAAAGCTGGGTAGGCAAGTGTGAACTGGGACAACTTAGAAATATCGATTCTCAGAGCAAACCAGGAGATCCAAGCAAATAATCAAGAACTTGGAATAGTTGAGAGATAGAGGGGCACAGCAAAGTGGCCAAATTTTAGAGAAATTAATCACAACCAAGAGATATAAAGAATTAAAGGATAAATTCAATTACTTAGTAAATAAATTGAGTCCCTATTAAAACTGGCATTGTGATAAATGCTGGGATTATCATAAACAAGAGAAACATGGTCCTTGCCTTCGTGAGTCTTCCAATTAGTGTGTCCTGGTAAGGGCAGTGGGGAGGGATCAGACAGAAAACATTTCCATGAACAAGCAGGATATATTGTTCCTTTGGAAAAACTGAGAGAAGTCTAGTGTGGCTGTAGCCAGCAAGAGAGATAGCAAGAGGCAACACTGAGACAGAGAAGCGCACAGTGATGGAGAAGACTGCATGCTAATAGCATTCAGCAGGAAAAAAGAATTAATATTAATAACTCCCTAGTACTAAAGAAATCTTGGATAAATAAAGATTAGTTGCTTCAGCCTAGGAATCTGTGGTTCCCCTGGAAATTTGGGCCAATTTAAAAACATGGTTGTCTGAGGGCATGGGAAAAACAAACAAACAAGCTAACAAACAAAAAAACAGGCCGCTAAGCGGAAATGGAGAACAAAATGGTTCAGAAAAAGATGTTCCAGATTCTTACTGTAATTTTCTTTTTCTCAGCAACTTATTCATTCCCTATAGTAGGAGACATTATCCTAGAAAATTCAAATCCCAGGAGACAGAAACATAATCCTAAGTGTAGAATTATACTCGATCCTTCTCTTTCTCATACTTCACATGTGATCCACTGGCGAATACTGTCAGCTCTACCTTCAAAATATATTCAGAACCCAATCATTTTTCACCACTTGTCTCATCTCGGTATTGGTTCAGTTCACTGCTGCTCTCTCCTTGATCACTTCAACAGTCTTCTAACTCAACGAAGCAGCCAGATTCTCTTTGATAACACAAGTTAGATCATGTCACTCCTGTGCTCAAATCTCTCTAGTGGCTTCCTATCTTACTCCGTCTCCACAGTGACAAACATGCCCCTACTTGATCTGGCGCTCAGCTATCTTTCTGATTTATTTCCACTTATTCATCTCTCCTCGTCTTCCTATCCCAGCCTCTGTACTATTTAGTGATATAAACATGATAACCAGGGCCTTTGCACTTGTACTTTCAGGAGATTTCTTCTCTAGATAGGCATGTAACTGCTTAACCTTCTTTAGTTCATAGCTCAAATATCCCCTTCTTGGTGAGGATTCAGAGATTACTCCACTTAACATTGTATATCCTCCCCCTTCACACTTTATATTCTTCCTCGTCACTACTTAATTTTTCTCCATTGCATCTATCAACTTCTGATATATTACATTGTTAAAATATTTATTTATTATCTGTGTCCTTCCACTAGGCTATAATCTTCACGAGGGCAGTAATTTTTGTCTGCTGTATCTAAAATACTCAGTAAATATTTGTTAAATAGCAAATGGATTTTTTTTAAGAGGAGAAAATGAGTTTAATATATAATAAAACCAATGTTAGAACTAGACTTTATCATGATATTAGAGTCACTGGAAAAGAAATGTAAACAGATGTTTTTCTCATTTAGTAGGTATTTTTGACAGGAAAAAAAAGTTTACTGTAGTCAGCGTATTTCATTCTTTTGGCTTTTTAACTGTCTTCCAGAAAAATTATTTTTTTCAGTGTTCTGATTATTCACAGAATGACTGTATGCAGATCCCTATTTTATAAACATTAAAAAAATAGAAACAATATAACAAAGGTATATATTAAAAAGTCTTACACATATTCCTGTTCCTAACTACTAATTTCACCTATTCTCCTTTCCCCTACAAATTGCCACTTTTACTGGTTTCATTATGGATCTTCCAGAGATCCCTCAAGAAAAGACAAGCAAACAGTTCCTTTCTTATACAAAATATAGTATAAATATACACTGCTCTGTATCTTGATTTTACTTTACAATATATTCTGGAAATCTTTCCATCAGTAATTATAGAGCTTTCTCACTCTTTCCTTTCCCTTTCCTTTCTTTTCTTTTAATTTTTAAACAGCCAGGGTGTTGGAATATTTGCCCCCAAAGATGCCCATGTCTTAAAACCCAGAACCTGTAAATATGTTACCTTGCCTACTAAAGTGAACTTTGCAAAGGTGATTTAAGTTAAGGATCTTGAGATTGAGATGTTATTTTGGTTTATCTGGGGCCTAATGCAATCACAGGGGGACCTATTCTTATAAGGGAGAAAGGCGGAAGGCCGCAGAAGAGTTAAGAGTCATAGGAGTGATGTGACCATATAAGAGTCACAGGAGTGATGTGACCATAAGCAAGGATGCGAGCAGCCCCTACAAGCTGGAAAAGACAAGGAATGGACTCTCCCTTAGAACCTCCAGAAGAACACAGCAATGCAGACACCTTGCTTTTAGCCCTGCAAGACCCATTTTGACTGCCAACCTGCAGAACTGGGAGATAAAAAAAAAATTGTGTTGTTTTAAGCCACTAAGTTTGTGGTCATTTGTTACAGAGAAACAGGAAACCAATAGAGTCATATAATATGTAAACGTTTAGATAGACCATGGTTTATTTTAACCGATTGTCTTTGGATGGATAACAACAATCCCCTATTTTCTGCAATAAATGACCATATGCATACAGAGCTTCTTACATGTGCAGATAATAACTATAGGATAACTTCCCAAAAATAGATTGCTGCATCATAGAGCATGCATATCTGTAATTTGGCTTGATGCTGTCACTGCCATCCAGAGAGTGTATTAAAAAAACAAAACAAATAAATAAAAAAACACTATTCTTAGTAGCAAGGAATATGTGTCTGCCCCTAAATTCCCAAATTATACTAGAAGTCCCGCTCAAAAAGGACCTGAAAGAAGAACTAAGCCAATTCAAACACACAACATAGAGACCATGTCTCAACCCCAAGTTACTATAAAACCTACCTGCAAAGGTGTTGCACAGGTATAAATGCTGTTTTGTTGAACTGTCTGTAAATGTTTTATCAAATGATTAGGACCAATGGACCAGCCAAGCTGGAAAAGGAAAAGATAAATTAGAGTTCAAGATATGAATCTAATCGTACGTACCAAATTTAATTGAGACACTTATTGCCATCATTAAATAGAAGCAATTCTAAAACGTTCACACTACAAAAGTATTGCAGTATTAGCTAGAATGATTTCAACATTTCTTTGTGGGGAAGGAAAAGTTTCCAACTGGAGTCACTACACTCTGCCCTCAGAGGGTAAACAGTGCATGCAGTCCTCATTATCCTCCTCTTCTGGTCTGCCACTTCTGATATTCTGGAGGTCTAGAAAACAGTACCAAACTCATTTGAATTAGATGTAGATAAAAGTGACTCTGAATGAGGGCCTATGGGACTCTTCCACAATTTGCTTCTGCAGGCCTCAGTTTTTGATATCCCCTGCTTCTTAGACATAGTTAGGAGAGGTGAGGTTGGAAGATAAGCAAGTTTCAACTGGATAAATTGTTATTGTGTTACATAGTCGTGGTTGAGTGCATAGATTTGGAAGCTAGATTGCCTGCCCTGATTTGAATTTATTAGCAGTGTAACCTCAGGCAAGTCCCCTAACTTCTCTGTACGTTAGTTTCATTGTCTGTAAAATGAGGATAATTAATTATACCCCCTCATAATGTGGTTATGAGAATGAAAGGAACCAGTACATGTAAAGCACTAAAAACCTGGCACATAAGGGCCAAAATATTAGCTATTATTATTTTTCTCCTTTTATATAATACGCAGTAATCTCAACATTCTTTGCAAAAGAAAAAAGTGTCATTAGTTGGTTACTTATAAAATTACCTTATTTTTCTTTTAAAGAAACGATTCTGTCTCAAAAAAGAATAAAGGCCAACATAAAAGCTGAATGAGTAAATAATAAGCAAAACATCAGTAAGTGTAAAAATCTATGTAAAGCACAGAGATATATTTAAAACGCACAAAAGTACCCTACAGGAAGTAAAGCACATGCCTGTTTTTAAGCAATTAAATTCATCTTACCTTCCAGCCAGTTACATTGAAAGTTTTTCCAGCACTTCCTATTGTGATTGTTCTCTCCCACATGCCCGGAAAAGTGGCTGAACAGGAAAATAAAAACAAAAAGGTAAAATAAGTGCTTTCCAATCAATCTACATTTGGTATAACCTAAAAACATAAATGTATCATAGTGTACTCAGTATAGTTATTTCAGTAGGTTTTTTAAAGATAATGTAACTTTAACCCAAGCATAGCTGAAAATGTTACAATGCTTGAAAACACTGTAATAGGGCACCTAAGTAACACTGAATAGATTGAATAATTTTTATTTTTTTAAAAGATTTCATTGGGGAATTGGGGGAGGGGAACAGCGTTGGGGAATCCGGGAAGGGGAACAGGTAAGTTGCTGTCTTTTTGTTCTTCACTCTAGTTGCAGAGGACACTGCTTCACTGGCCCATGTTGGTATCATCATTGCGTTCTTCCTGGATGAGGCAGATCTGTCGCCGGCCTCTGGATGGTCACTCACTGCGGCTATTGGCAGCTCACGCTGGCTGCCAGCCGCTCATGCTGGCTGCTGGCCACTCACTGTAGCCTATGGCAGTGAGAGACTATCCAGAGATGGAGCCTACAGCCTACAGGGTCGTTAGGGCTCGCACAGTCCAGCTCCAGGTGGAGCTGTTGTTCACCATCTTAGCTGTAGAGGGCAGTGTCACTGGCCCTCATATGTGGGATCTGAACTGGGGCTGCGTGCATCCCAAGCCAGCTCTTAACCAATGCGCCACTCGGCCAGCCCTAGATTGAATAATTTTAAGTAGCAAAATTATTTCCAGGGGCGGGAGTGGCAGAGGTGCCAGTAGGTAGTGTTCAGGGCTGGTTTAGTGAGGCAGTCACACAAACTGTGGCACCCAGTGCTCCGTGTTAATGGCTGTGTGTTCAATGTAATCACTCTGTGGCACGTTTCTGGCTGTGGTCTTGACTTTGTTTATCTTACCTCTACTCTGCCCATTTTCTGAGTCTCTTTTTCCAGGATCCCTAGGTCAATGATTCTTAAAAATATGGTCCTGTACACAGCAGCAATATCAATATCACTGGGAAACGTGTACAAAAGGCAAATTTTGGGAACATGTCACAGACCTACTGAACCACAGTCTCTAAGGGTGGGGCCCAGCAATCTGTGTGTGTGTGTGTGTGTGTACGTGCATGTGTGCATACAAGTATGTGTATTTTGCTAACTTTATTGAACTATAAATCTCACACCATATAATGCACTCATAAAAGTGTATAATTCAGCAGTTTGTTGTATATCCAGAGTTGTGCAACAATCACACACAAAGGGAAAATTAATATCCATTTCTGGGGGGGGTTAAGCTGTTTTCTTAAAGTAATCTATCTTCTCATAAGGCATGTAAAATGCCTGCTAAAATGTAAGGTAGCTAAAGAAATTTCCAAAATGGGTGCATACGTAATTTCAGTCTATCATGAAATACCTGCCAATATTTGTAAAGGTAGGACATTAAGGCAGGACATTTGTAAAGGTAGGAAGGACATAAAGGTAGGACATATAAAGGATATAAATCATAAAAGTTATAATTGTATTCTCTGTGGAGTATAACAAAAATCAAAACAATAAATGGAGAAAATATTTAGAGGGTCCATTCAAAGAAGGAATATTCTAATATTTGATATAAATAATTTTATCACCTCAGGTTTTGAGGTATTCCTAATCTTCCAAAATATTTCAGAGGCACACCATAGCACACATATCACTCTCCTATTTGATCAGAGAAAATTTAAACTATGTACAATGCAGAGCATCACCTCCTTTAAAGTAATAATATATATCTAAAATCAAGAAGGCTTATTAGTAAGAACAATATTTAGAAATAAAGTCTTTGAAAATAAGAAATACCCAGAGAAAGTAATACAATACTAGCATATTTTCACTATAAGTTACATATGAACAAAATTAAAAAGTACTCATAGGTCAAATGTAGGCTTTGTTCACAAAGTATAAAACCTAATTACAATATCCAAAAGGAGAGAGCTAATTTGTTCATAGCCATATAAAAGTGGACGTCTTTTTTTTTTTTTTTTTTTTTAATGAGCCATCCTGCCACCTGTTGGCAGCTCAGAAGCAGCTCAGCTCGGGCTGGGCATTGAACTGCTGTTGCTCAGAGCTCAGCTCACACTCTTGAGTGAGCTCTTAACCAACTGAGCCACTCGGCCGGCCCTTGTGGACATCTTTTTTTAAGGAGTAAATTGATCAGCTAAATAGCTTATAAAGAATTTTACAGTAATTTTCCAAATATCAATGGATTAGTATATAAATATAATATCAGTGTATTAGTATATCTCTTCTATACGAGTGGTTTCTTTTTGTCATTTTACTGAAATGCAGAGATATTTGAATGAATAAACTGATCTAATAAGGACAAATTCTACTACTTCAATAAAAAGGGCCCTAAGTAATATTAAAACATCTAGAGGTTCATGCCCTCTCAGTCTCTGAAATTTGGGGAGCCCCAGACATTAATGTAGGCAGATAGGCAGCATAGATGACCACAGCACTGAGTGTGACTAGTAATGCACAGGCAAAAAAGTAAATAAATAAATAAAAAATAAAAATGCAGGTTTGATGATGTTAAAAAAAAAAAAATCTAGTATCAGTAAATTTAGCTTGTAGTTTTATCTGAAAGGCAACTGGTCTTTGCACTTCTCATTTATGACCCAGGATCCTTCAATCAGCTACAGTAGCTGTAACAGTTATTCATAGGCAATTTAGGCTTCAATAGAAGTCAGATAAAGATTAGAAGCACAACGAACAGCCCTACATCAGGGAAAACTGCCTCTGTGACAACATGAAGATGATGCTAATTTCCTGTGTGGCTAGAAAGCCTGATTGTATTATATTAAAGAACTGCTACTGTACTCTGCAAATTGTTGGAATAGCCATTTTGCATCTTTCATGTAACAAAGGCCACTGTATTTTTCATGTTTTCATGCAACTGAATTGCACTCTCTAAATAATGAAACAGTGAGTTCAATTTTTTGTTTTAACTTTATGGGCTGCTACAACTAAAAAATCTAAGTTGAAAATATGTATGTTGGTATCACTAGCAAGTAATATTATCAATTAAAAATAACACTTTTACCATGAAAGGCTTATAATATAACATAAGGTTTAAATACAATACAAGCATAAAAATAATTTCAAGGCCATTTAAAGTAATCTTTTGGAAAGAATATGACTGAGTTAACTAAAACTAAGGCTTTGAGTCATTGTCACATAGGCATGAACATCTGTTTTATGTTAAATATAAAATTATATTTATTCATTAGGTAGATGCCTCTTCCTCTCTGCTTAATCTAAAAAATTTCAATAAACTTAACAAAATAATTTAATTAAATAGAATTATTTTATTTTAAGTAAATAGTAAAAATAATTAAATATTTTAAATAAGTCAAACAAATTTTATATCAAATAATTTTAGATAAAATAATTAAATAATAATTTAATAAAACTTAATCTAAAAGCAGCCACCAAAAAATTAATTGTCGGGCCGGTCGAGTGGCTCAGTTGGTTAAGAGCTCGCTCAAGAGTGTGAGCTGAGGGCCGGCCGAGTGACACGGTGGTTAAGTGCTGGCTTGGGAAGCCAAAAGGCCCCGGTTTGGTCCCACATATGAGGGCCAGTGACACTGCCCTCAAAAAAAAAACAAAAAACAAAAAAAATCCAATCATATAATCGATTCCCCTGTGTTGTCACCTCTTTTGCAGTAATTCTCAAAGTATACTCACCAGTATTTTCTGAAGGAAAATTTTCTTAAGCACTTAAGATAAGTGGTACCACTTATGTGATAGTGAATGCTACCAACAGTGAAGCAAAGAAGCATTTAATAAACGAATATTAATGGCAAAATCAGAAAAACTCACATGTGTTTATTTCAATAGCTCTTTGTTATAGACAAATATGCATAGAATTGTGATTTCCATATGACTCCTAATTATTTAATTTCTGTCAGGAGAGTTGCTTCTAGTTTCAGGATGGAATGCAATATATCAATCATTATTTCATGATGCGAATATCATGGCTTCAAGGATGCTCTACCATTAAAGTAAGTTTCAAAACCACTATAAACCCCCTATAAATAATAATATAAATGGAACCACTTTAAAATGGAGGCAGAGCTGCCATGACAGAGGAACTGCCTTGCATGTGTTATGCCTCAAATCTTTAGAATGTTAAAAAGAAGGACAAAATAACCTTTGGACTGGGACTAAGCAATCTGTGCCCCAAAGGACTGTTTAAAAAGATAACAAGAAAACAGTCAGTGTGACTACTGGACTGATGACTACCAGGCAGAAAATGAAAAATATTGCTTAAAATTAACATGTTATCTGCACCAATTGATGTAACTGTTCCCCTTACCTTTCTTGTAAATACCCACGACCTTTGTCTCCTAATTAGAGTATTACTTGGGCTTTTGCCTGAATTAATGATTCCAGAATAGTTATTGTTATTGATCTCAATAAATGCTTGTTACCTCTCACATTGAAAGGCCATTTTATTTTTAAGTTAACACTACTCCACAAAATTTAGACTCTACTTTCATATACACTGTCCTTCAGTCACCCCACTTTTCCCCTCTCATCTGTGCCAGTAACTACAACATGCCCTTAAAAACGACTTACTTAAGTTTATTTTGATCTTTCATGTCTTTTTGACTGAGTACATGTTAGTTTATCTGATAGGAATTTTCTTTCTACCTCTCTGCCTAATGAACTGCATCTTTTGCCCACTCCTTTTTTGATCCCCTCAAGCAGTTGCTTTCTCCTCCATGTCTGTACAACTTTTAATATACCATGAAGATAACTATAAAAAGGGCAACAACTATTCATATATAAGTGCACTAATGTTTTATTTATTGGTTTCTGCCACTGTGGTTTTAGTTATTCTTCCCTTGTCCTTTTCTTATTTCCTATTTATTCAACATTTATTTCTGATCGTCTACCACATGCGAGACCTATTCTGGGAACTGGGGATTCAGAAGACACCAAAACAAACAAATATCCTATCCTTCTTGCAGGTTAGAAGTAAAATAGATAGACCTTGATTTTCTGCTATACAGGGAAAGACAAAAAAGAACAGAAAAAGTACAAAGCAAATGCTGGAAGGAGCGAACTAACTATCTTAAATATTGTGATCATGAAAATTGACATCTGAATAAAGACCTGAGGGAGGGGAAGAGAATGAGCCATGTGGATATCTGGGGCAAAAGTGTTTCCAGGAATAGGAAGGGCACGTGCAAAGACCTAGGGGTTGCAGGCCAGTTTATAATCCTATAGTTGATATAAGTTTGGGTTACCCCACAACACACCAGGGTCTTTGTGAGACGGTCCAATACTAGTGGCGAAATCCCAGATGCGGGCCAAGCAGCCAATCGCTTACTGTCCCTGTAATCTTTTCCTGCAGACCTGGCATTTTGGCAACTTGCTCAGCAGAGACAGTCCAGTTTGGGAATAAGTAAGCTCATTGTGTCTTATGTACCAAATAATAGCTGGATTCTTGATAAAAAGCCAAGGATATAGGCAAAAATACTACTTCTCTGGTTTCATAGCTATATAGCGTGATTCAAAATGTCTTCCCCTAAGTTTGTACTGTTTGTCCTTCAAGCTGTTCATCCATTCACTCAAGCACCATTCACTGAAATCCCATATTTAAGTACTCATAGAGAGAGATACCCATTACAAAGACTATTGTAAAGCTGTTCTGGGATCCTTTCCAATCAATTGTTCCACACATGCCCAAACACATTTAGATCTGTGACTGCATGTAATAATCAGTACCTATTTTTAAATGCTTGTTTCCAGTATATACAAGCCATTCGTAAACCTCATCACTGAAGCAGAGTGTGTCATATTTGATGCAAAGGTCAGCAATTACTCGGAGTTCCTCTTTGGTGTACACCTATACATATTAAAGGATACAAAAAAGCAGAGCCAATTATTATTCAATGTGTGAGAAAATGATAGATCAGAAGAATATAAAAGAGATCAAAGAGTCTTTTACCTTCCCCGTAGGGTTATGTGGTGTATTCAGTATTATAGCTTTGGTTTTGGAATTAAATTTACTTGCCAGTTCTTCAGGATCCAATGTCCAGTCAGAACTAGACCATTTTTTCCCATCAACAGGTTTCTAAGCATGAAGAATGAAGATGTGATTTAATTCAATTAATTCGCTTGCTGGCTTACAAATAAATAACCTAATAAAGAAAAACAATTAGACAAAGGCATGGCAAATGTAACTGAAAAAAGTAACTAACACAGAAAATAAAAAGAAACAACTAAGGTTTAATTCTACCTTAAGAGTCCAACAGGACTTGAGTCTCATGCTCATACCTGTTAAGTGGAAAAATGGACTCTGTCAACATTAACAGCTATTAAAGTGCCTGTATTCCTTCAAATAGGCCAGCAATAGCTACGGTTAATAAGTCTGATAGAAGCTTCTGTGATTCACCTGAGAGTGTTACTTATTTGACAAGATGTTTAAAAAGACAAAGCTACTATACTTGATTATATTCCTAAAGATAATAGCAGAATAGAATTTTTAAAAGATCACTTCTTTTGGAATTCAACAAGCATTTATTGAGCACCCAGCATATACTCTGCACTGTTAAGTCACTAGGCAGCAGTGCTATAACAGTGAGTTAGAAATGGTCTCTGACCAGGTGGTGCTCGCCAGTGGGGGGGTGGGACACATGGCCACAAAAGATAATATTACATACAACGTGGATGCTGATACATGGACATATGGCAAGTGCAGGATAAAGTAACAAAAGTTCCCCTCTTGAAGTTGTTGATTATGGGCCGGCCGAGTGGCGCGGTGGTTAAGCGCTGGCTTGGGACGCCAGCGGCCCTGGATCGGGTCCCACATATGAGGGCCAGTGACACTGCCCTCAAAAAAAAAAAAAGTTGTTGATTAACTTTAGTCATAGCAGATATACAGTAAATCCCAAAATGTAATCAAAGTAAACACTTTATCAGTGATAAATTGGTATTTTTAAAACTTCTTAAAGCATGTGAATCGTATTGGTAAACTTACAGATTTTAGGGAAATAAAAACAGGTGTTCCTCCAGCCATTCTCACCATGGGTTCATAGCAGTCATAGAAAGGCACTATTATTATGACCTGAAATAAAATCAAATAAGAACACCACATATTAATCACTAATTCATTTAATAAATATTGTGTAACTTCTATGTGTAAGGCGCTATACTACATGCTGAGATGCAGCAGTGAAAAAAGCAGCCCTTCCTGGAGCTAACATCTGAGAGGAAGGACCTTGGGGATAAACTTGTCAGGAGCCTTAATTGGAGTCCTTAATCTCTTAGGGAGATCTACAGGTAGGCTTGCAGTGGGGACCCTTGAAATTGTAGGCAAAATTTTACATGTGCATAGGTAGATTTGGCGGGGTGGGGTGGAGGGGAAGGCCACAGCTTTGATCACATGCTCAAAGGGATATTCCCGCCAAAAGCGTTAAGAGTTTCTTTACATTTCAAGTTAGAGGCCCTGCCGAATGGTGCGTTGGTTAAGAGTTAGCTTGGATTGTAATAGATATGTATGATATCGGGGGTGGAGGATGGTGGATTGGGGGCAGGGGGTTGTCCCTCTGTGAGGGGTGAAAAGATGAAAGGCATAACTATTGCATTGTTTTGTACACCTGAAACTAAAAAAAAAAAAAAAAAAAAAAGTTGGCTTGGGACGCCAGCTCTGAGCACCAGGGCCCCAGTTCAGATTCATACATGAGGGCCAGTGACGCTGTGCCCTCTACAGCTAAGATGGTGAACAACAGCTCTCCCTGGAGCTGGGCTGCCCTGAGTTGCCGGCAACAGTGTAGGCTGCAGTGGGGCTGGCTGGCAGCCGGCATGAGCTACCATGAGCAGCCATCCCATGGCTGGCAAGAGACTGCCTCACCTGGGATGATAATACCAACATGGGCCAGTGAAGCAACGTCCTCCACAACTAGACTGAAGAACAAAAGGACAGCAACTTGTGTGTTCCCCTTCCCGGATTCCCCAACAATGTTCTCCTCCCCTAATTCCCCAATAAAATCTTTAAAAAAAAAAAAATCAAGTTAGAAAATTAAGTATCAGACGGTGGCAGAAGCCAGGCTATAAAAAAGACAACACTTCAATGCTCTCTGTCATGGAGTACTAATTTATAAATATTATCCTGAGAGTAAAGGTGTTTCCCTTTTCTCAAAAGCATCCTGAAACAAAAAGTGGATACAGGAATAACAGTTAGGATGCTATTGTTATGGTCTGATAGCACACTTGCCCTTCAGGTGACTTATACCTGGATTCTGTCTTTTCCCCTAGTCCCTGGAAGGTACTCCTTGTCACTTAACCCCTTCATGCTCTCTCTCTCAATCACTGGTGGGCTGGCTTTCAGGTCAGTGGGCCAATCCAGCTAGTCCAGTCAATATTCCTCCTGAAATCTGCCAGCTGGGATCTAGCATCCTGATTTTCTGCTTTTCTAGAAGGAGAGTTTGAACACATTATTTATAACCATTATATAACATTCATCTTTTCTTTCTATCTTTTTCAAACTTAGCAATATTTTATAAAAATTTCATGTTAGTATGGTTTTAATATTTAGTATTTTAACAACTATTTAAGAGTCTATGGAATTCTAGAATAATTTTCTTATGATTTGCTTGTATAAATAACAAAGCTATCCATTTGTGATAATATGTATAGTTTCTCTATTTTAAAATAACTTGCTTAATAAATTCACATGATTGCCATTGCTAGACAAAAGGTTATAAACATCTTCATGGCACTTTCTATACATAGCCAAACTGCTTTTGAAAAATCTGGCAACAACAATTGGTAATTTCACAAGTCTACACTAAGTGGTCTCATTAATTAGTTAAATTAATGGTATCTGATTATTGTTCTAAATTTGTGCTTTTTACTGTTTATATTTCCTACGATGTGAAATACCTGTTCAAGGCGTTTCTCATTAAGAGTCAAAAGACGCTCCTACATTCTAAAGCTCCTTTGTACTAGCCATTCAATTCACATTGCGTACTTATTGTACTATACAATGTGCTATGTTAGGTTTCAGGTATTGTGGAGGAAAAAGAAATGAACCACACAAGTTTTTAATTAGTTTGTGAAATTCTCAAGGACTAGGATAACCACCTTTGTAACTCTGGTAAGAAACACGGGGCCTGATATGAAGTGAGAGCTCAATAAAGGAAAATACATTGGAGGGATGGAGGTTGAACTGAAAGAATCTACTTGATAGTCCTTTGTGTAATTTCTTTATTTTTACAATGGGAATAATTTTGCTCCCTTTTTGAAGAATATTTATTGAGCACTCACTATTTTAGATGCTGGCAATACAGCAATAAACTGTATTCTCCTGGAACTTACATTCTACTGAGAGAGATTTATACAAGACCAGTGCTCTAACCCCTGAGCTATGGAGCCTACTGAGAGAGATTTATAATAAACAAGAAAAACAAGGAAGGAAATTAAATAATTTCAAATAGTAATAAACATTATAAAGATAACAAAATAGGTCAAAATGATAGAAAGTGACGTGGGTGGTTTCAAAATATTAGATAAGGTGACGAGGGAAGCAAAAATAGAGAAAAGAAGGTCAAGGGCTGAACCTTGGGACACTCCAAGAGAGTGCAGAGGAGGAAACCACAGAGAATGAGCAACATCAAAGTATGAGGTACAACTTTCAACTACTTCATAGTTAGATTAAAGAAGGCTGTGTGTATGAAAGCATGACTGTACTTCCTTAACATGTTTCCTTAAGTAGCTTATTGTGTGGCACAGTAAAGGGAGTTAAAGATATAAAAGAATAACATAACACAAAGCAATAGTGGTATCTTTTATAAAAGAGGTACAGGTAAAATGCTATGAAAATTCAGAGAGGAATTAATAGTATACGAGATTTGACAATTAAGTTCACGAACTTGTTGCAATGATGTTGCTAACCTTTTTTTATATCAGAGGGATTATTCATTATGAACTTGTACCAACTGGACAAACCATTAACCAAGTTTACTACTATTTGGAAATGCTGAAAAGGCTGCGTGAAAAAGTTAGATGACCTGAACTTTTCGCCAACAATTCATGGCTCTTGCATCACGACAATGTACCAGCTCACATGGCACTGTCTCTGAAGGTGTTTTTAGCCAGTAAACAAATAACTGCATTGGAATACCCTCCCTACTCACCTGATCTGGCCCCAGTGGCTTCTTTCTTTACCTGAAGATAAAGGAAATATTGAAAGAAAGACATTTGGATGACATTCAGGGTATCAAGGGTAATACCATGACAGCTCTATGGTCATTCCAGAAAAAGAGTTCCAAAATTGCTTTGAAGGGTGAACTAGGTGTTGGCATCGGTGCATAGCTTCCCATGGGGAATTCTTCGAAGGTGACTATAGAGATATTCAACAATGAAGTCTGTAGCACTTTTTTTAGGATGAGTTCGCGAACTTAATTGTCAGACCTTATAGATCAGGGTAAATTATTCATTTTTCAGACAGCTTACACACTAATTCTCTGGAGCTTTCCAGGCCAATATGAGCAGAGTTGATCACCTCTTCCTTTTTTCACCACCATAATTTATACATTCTCCATTACTGACAATCACACTATATTCCTCTTCATTTGTTTAAAAGTCTACCTCGTGGGCCGGCTGAGTGGCCTGGTGGTTAAGTGCTGGCTGGGGAAGCCAGCGGACCTGGTTCGGGTCCTACATATGAGGGCCAGTGCCACTGCCCTCAAAAAAAAAAAAAAAAGTCTATCTCCTCTACTAGGCAGGGAACTCCTTCCACATAGAAACCATCTTTTAAAAATCTCTCCCACAGTGCCCAGCACAGAGGAGATATTCAATACTTTCTGATACATGAGAAAGGTCTGGAGATACTGAAGCACGGGTATTAGAATGATAATGGGAAAGTAGAGGCACAGCTGACAGAGCTCAGTGCCAAAGTTGGTCTTCCATCACAGAACTAAATAAATAGCAGAAACCACTCAATCTTATTATACATCCCTTATACTATGCTGCTAACAAAACTGTGCATAAAAGTACAGTGACTGAATACTTGTTGATTGCGTTCAGATTAAAGTTTATTTTAGCAGTGAAAACTAAAATATTCATTTTTCCCCATTATTGCTAGCCCCCTCCACCCTTATTATCTAAATAAGCTGTAAATATAAGAATAAACTACATGCAACAAAATGGATGAATGCCCCAGACAAAATGATAAATAAAAGAAGCCAGACTCAAGCGTACATACTATATGACTCTATTATATCAAGTTAAAGGGCTGGCAAAAGGAACCTATGGTGATAGAAAATAGAAGAGTGGATACGTCTGGGAGAATACAGACTAAGATGGGGTAAAGGGAGCCTTTTGGGGTGTGGGAAATGTACTGTTTCTTCATTTGGCTTGTGGATACATGGAGATATATATACATAACATATATATATATACATATATATATGCACATATGTAAAAATTTATTGAGCTATATACAGTTAAGATTTGTAAACTTCACTACATTACACTTCAATATATTATTGAGTTGTCGAAAAGTCATGACGTATTTTTTCTGTTTTTCAAAGGTCATTTATTTATATAAAGAACAAAGATCATTCAATGATATATTGCCTGTTTACTTCAATAACCTTTTGCCATCTTTCAGTGAGATTCATAATTCCTTGTTCATAGAAGGACCTGAACAAGGTACTGATTTATAGCCTCATCTGAATTGAATGTTATACCATACAAGGAGTTTTGAAGAGAGTGAAACAAGTGGAAGTCTGATGGCACAAAGTCAGGTGAGTACGGTGGGTGTGGCAACACATCCTATCCAAGCTCCAATAATTTTTTTTTTAAAGATTTTATTGGGGAATTGGGGGAGGGGAACAGCGTTGGGGAATTGGGGAAGGGGAACAGACAAGTTGCTGTCTTTTTGTTCTTCAGTCTAGTTGTGGAGGATGTTGCTTCACTGGCCCATGTTGGTGTCATCATTGCGCTCTTCCTGGATGAGGCAGATCTGTCACCGGCCTCTGAGTGTCGCTCACCGTGGCTATTGGCAGCTCACACTGGCTGCCGGCCACTCACTGTAGCCCATGGCAGCCCACTGCAGCAGGGGCTGCAGCCCACACCATTGCCAGGGCTCACACAGTCCAGCTCCAGGTGGAGCTGTTGTTAGCTGTAGAGGGCAGTGTCACTGGCCCTCATATGTGGGATCCGAACTGGGGCTGCTGGCATCCCCAAACCAGCTCTTAACCAATGCGCCACTCAGCTGGCCCAAGCCCAATAATTTTTGATGGGTGATCAAACGTGTGTATGGTCTTGAGTTGTCGTGATGGAATACAACTCCTTTACAATTAACAAGCTCTGGACGTTTCTGGATGATGGATTCGTTCAAACTGTCCAATTGCCGATAGTATACATTTGAATTGGTTGCTTGGTTCTTTGGTAGGAGCTCGAAAAACATGACACTTTTAAAATCCCACCACACTGAGAGCATAACCTTCCTCTGATGAATGTCTGCTTTCAATGTCGTTTGAGGTGAATCATCAGGTCGGGACCAAAACAGTTTGAGCACCACACTGTTGTAAACAATCCACTTCTCATCAAGAGTTATCAGTCGCTCAAAAAAGGATCATTTTCCTAACGTTTAATGAGCATATCGTAGATGTTTATATGAGCCATCAAATGAACTTCTTTGAGGTCATGCGGAATGCAAATATTGAGTTTGCTTACATATCCCAGCTTCTTCAGGTGGTCGTAAACGTTTGAGTGATGGATGTTCAATGTTTCTGCAATGTCTTGTGTCATGTAACGTAGGTTTGACTTGATCAATGCCTTTCTTTTGTCGTCATCAACCTCGGTGGGCCTCCCTGACTGAGAAGCATCGTTGAGATCAAAATCACCAGCATGGAATTTCGTGAACCATGGTTGGCACTGACGTTCTTGTAGAGCATTGTCACCATAAACTTTATGCAACTTTTCACAAGCTTGACACATGTTCTGCCCTTTATGGAAGTAAAGCAGTAAAATATGGCGAAAATGCACAGTTTGGTCTTTCATCTTCAACTTGTTATAAAATCAAAACTCAACCAAATTGCTCAATTTATTTTTAGAATGAAGCTAGAACTGTCAGCTGTCAAACAACATAGCAATAACATAGATATGAATGACTCTAGTACTTCCAAAAACGAACTAGTGCCATCTGTTGCAAACATGTATCATGACTTTTCTGAAGACCCAATATACAAGTAGCATGATGACGTCAACATACTTACTTCATCTCCCTCCTCAATTAATCCTTGAATAGCATTAAAAAGAGATCCATATGCTCCTACTGTCACAAGGATTTCTTTATTTCGATCGATTTGCTGTTGATACAACTTTCCATATAGGCAGGAAAGAGCTTTCACAAGTGATGGATGACCCTGTTGAATAAAAAGGAAGAAAAAAACCTTGACTTATGGGACCTACTTCTTTGAGGTTATTTGATTCTAAAATGTAAGAATTTTTAAAATTTGGGTTTTACCATTATCCCAAAAAAATTAGCATTTTTAATTGGTAATAAATTAAAAAGAACTTTTTCCCCACTTCAGAGGGTTTCTACATGAATAGTCAATAAGACCTGCTAATGATTAAAGACCTATTAAATGATTGCTTTTAGAATACAAAATTTAAGGTATTTGCTTTGAATAAAAATGGACTTCAACACCAATACATGTTGATAGTATTTAGATCACATTTAATTACTTTATTTTGACAGTAATTAAATCATGTTGAATAGAGTTGGATATTTTCCCCAGTTAAAAATCAGCCAAAAAACCTGCATTAACTGCATACACTTTGACTATTCTTCTAAGTTGCTGATGGGTTATGGAGAGAGGACAAAAATAAATTCAACAAAGAAACACACATTAAGTGTTGTGACAGCAATATTAGGAAGAAATGGAACACTATCCACATCTATAGCCAAGAGCGCAGAAGTGATCTAGAACAACTTTCACATGAGGAATGAAGAGATTGTAAAGGCACAAAGTCTAAGATATGGGGAGGCCTGTGACCCCTAGATTATGGATCCTTCTCAATCTTCTCTTCCGTATTTTGTTCCCTTCTCTCCTCTTTCTTTTCCTTTCTTTTCCCCCTCCTTGTCTTTTTTGGTATTGAAGTAAAATATATATCTATATCTATATCTATATCTATATCTATATCTATATCTATATCTATATCTATCTATATCTATATCTATATCTATATCTATATCTATATCTACTTTTTTTTTTTTCTGTCCAGCATCTATTTTCTCTTTCTGCTTTTGGGGAAACCACCTTGATTTTCTTGCCAGTAAGCATCCAAGGGTAGGTCATGTGCCTTTGTTTGGAAAGCACCTGCGCTCTGGAGGAATAAACTGGGTCAGGATGCAGGAGAAGAGGGAGGCTGTCGGGATCTAGCCCAGCTTTGTGAAGTAAAAGGGTCTTAGGTTCCTCCTAAGTTGTCCACCCAGTTCATATGAAGAAAAGGAGGTTTTTTGTTTTTTGTTTTTTTTGTGAAGGGTGCATTTATTGGTCACCTTTTTATTCCTTTCAGAATATTGGATAGTATGTCCCAGACTTTTACTGAATTAAAATGAATAAAAACAAAGCTGTAGCACATTTTTTATATTTCAAAATTAGGCTATATTATAATATTATACACACTGGGTATAATTAATAAAAGAGGAGGTAACAGAACATAGCCAGTAAACTAAAAAGTAATAGCAAGAGAAAAGGACCACATAAAGTCAAACTCAAAAAATATACATGAGGGCCGGCCGAGTGGCGTGGTGGTTAAGCGCTGGCTTAGGAAGCCAGCGGCCCCGGTTTGAGTCCCACATGAGGGACAATGACACTGCCCTCAAAAAAAAAAAAAAAGTATACATGAATTGTGAAAGGAGCAAGAGAAGGAAGGTTGTCACCACTCCTAGAAATCCAAAATTTCCTTTGAATTTCATTTTAATACCTGCTCTAACAAATTCTAGCAAAGGGTGATCTAAAAGCAATTATAAACACTAAACATCTTTCCTTAGAATGATAAGGGTATGTGTTTTAAGTTTTTAAGTTATAAAAATAATTCAGGCTTCATATAATTAAATGAGGCAAAGATGTGTAAAAAAAATATGATTTCTCCTCAATAACACCTCCTTTCCATTTCCGAGGTGACCAATGTCCTTATCCTGGTGATAGTGCAACATCATTCCCAGTGCTTATACCAATATAAAAACACGTCTACATGAGGGCGGGCTGAGTGGCTCAGTTGATTAAGAGCTCACTCAAGAGTGCAAGCTGAGCTCTGAGCAATAGCAGTTCAATGCCCAGCCCGAGCTGAGCTGCTGTTGAGCTGCCAACAGGTGGCAGGATGGCTCAGCTGAAAAAAAAACAAAAAACAAAAACACATCTACATATACACTCACATATATTTACAAAAACTGGAAAATATGTAAATGAATGGGCATGGTTACGTTCTAATCACACTTTATTTACAAAATCAGGAGTGGGTCAGATTCATCCACAGGTCAGAACTTGACAAACTCTGCTATGAATCAATTTAGGGAGAACAGTCATCAGCACAATATCAGCTTTCCAATCCATGAACATCATATTATCACCTCATTTATTTAGGTGTTGTTTAATTTCTTTCAGTAATGTCTTGCAGTTTTCAGTGTACAGATTTTACATATATTTTAAGAGTTCAGTTCTAAGTATTTTATGTTTGTGGATGCTATTGTAAATGGTATGTAAAAAATTTTTACTTTCCAACTGTTCCTTTTTAGTCTATAGAAATATAATTGATTTTTGGATATTGGTCTTGTGTATGGAACCTTGCTCAATTCACTTAGTAATTTGTGGTAGTTTTTTTGTAGACTCTAGGAAATCTCCTGACTATCCTGGGCATTTCATCACAGAAGGATGGCGCTGGGCTGACGTGGAGTGGAAGAAAGTAATTAGTTGAAAATAGAAGATATTCAGTAAAAGTCCAGTGTCGAGGCTGCAGAAGTGTTAATTGGAAAGAAACATATGTTTCAGGAGACTCTTCTTTCTCCCTTGTTGCCATAGGACCATCCTGGAACAACAGTAAAGGAAGACCCAAGCCAGGGTTGTGGAGGGGCTGGAAGTAGGGATGGCTCATCTCAGGAGAAAAGGGCAAAGGTAGGGGTTCCTCTGGTTATCAGGTTGGGACAGTTGGTACCAGAAAGCTGATTACACAGAAGTGATAGAAGTACATTCATACACAATACAATACAGAACACAAGCTCACGCCCCACATGGCTCTCTTGTACTTACGAAGCCCCGTGTATACTGATTCAGGCTATCAGTTGCTGCAATCTTCGATAATTCTTCCTTTACATAGAGAGGAGGTGATATATCTGGAAGACCTTGGCCAAGGTTCACAATAGAGGGGTCTGCAGCCAACTTGGTAAATTCAGTCCTAAGATCAAAAAAATTCTAATATTAATAACACTATAACTGCACAGTTAACTTTTCATACCCCATAGTCCTATTATGAAATGAAAAATAGGACCACCATCTACAAAATGACTTCACTAAATAAAATGATGGCTGAATTAATGAACTTAATGTTTCTTACAAATCTCAATTCAATGAAACCCATATTTTAATCGTCATATATGGTTGTCGGAAAAGTTATGATGTATTTTTCTATGTTTTTCATTGCAAAAATGTGTCATGACTTTTCTGACAATCCTATATGTATATATGTGTGTGTATATATATATATATTTATTATAAATATTTATTATATATTTGCAATCATATCAGCCACTGTTAGGTTCTCTTATCAACTGTTAGAGCTAATAAGAAAAGTTCATGAAAAAGAAGGTAAGTTCCATGAGTTCATCAACCAAATTTGTCTTTTCTCTGCCTATTTCCAGTGCCTAGCAGAGGGCTCGATATATTTGCTAAATGAATAAATCAGTGTATGGATTGTTAACTTCCATTTCCATTTAATGTATAAATTAAAATAAGTTGATTTATTTATAGACCTATATAAGGCTAAAAATTCCCAAGTAAGGATATAAAAATACGTAGAAAAAAAAATTCACCAAATTACAATATTAGTGTTCATTCTAAGGTACTCACCACACATTACTATCAAGGCCTTCGATTCGTTTTGCATTTTTAAATTTCGAGGATATTTTCTGAAAGATATAAATATTAAAAGTGTTTTTAAATTTCTTTAATCAAAATTCAAAGATGCCAGCAAATCGTGGGAAACTCTTTTCCCTACCGTCAATCTGGAAAAACAGCACTATAAAGATAAATGCTAGACTCTAATGGAAATTCTGAAGAAGAATTCATCTGCTGCCTACTGTCCTAAGGAATGCTTTTTCTTAGGAACCTTAGATGTTTACCTTCTCACATAAGAACCAAAATATCATACTTGCCTAAAAAATAAATTAATTTGAAGATCTGAAATGTACCAAAGAGAATGATAATGATACTAAAAAAAGTCAGTTTAAAAAATACTTTGAGGGCCAACTCCGAGTGGCGCGGTGGTTAAGCGCTGGCTTGGGAAGCCAGCAGCCCCAGTTTGGGTCCCATATATGAGGGCCAGTGACACTGCCCTCAAAAAAAAAAAATAAATAAAAAATAAAAAATGCTTTGAGTCTGAACATCATTTTAAGTAAGATGTACTAACAGTTTCACAATTTTCTCGTATGGCATACAGGAAGTATTCAACAAATGGTTTTTAAACTATTTAATAAGGGGTTTCAAATAATAATAATAATAATAATATTAATAATAAAGCTAACATTATTGAGTACTGGTATGTACCAGGCACTGTTCTAAGTGTTTTACATAATCAACTTATTTAATGTTCACAACAATTCTATGTGATTCCATTATTAGCCATAATTTACATATGAGGAAAGTGAGGTACAGAGAGGATAAGATCACATAATTTTACATATCTGCCCAAATTAAGAAGATAGTTAGATTTAAACCCAAATAGGGGCATCTCAGGATTTGAACCCAAGTAGTCTGATTCCATACTCAGAACTATTTCCATGTACTATGTTTTGCATAATAAGACCTAAAAAATATTAGAATGCTGCCTCTTAAAAAAAAGTATATTAGACATCATATCAATTCTACTTAGCTTCATGGAAGCTAGGGCTGTTGCAGGAAAATATTAAAAGTTAAAATTATAGTACAGTATTCACTTTTTAGTTCTTTAGATTCTAGAATTAAGTTTATACTATCTCTCAAAAGCATTGAATTAGCTTTGAGTTCATTGTTCACAAGCTGCTGGAAATAAAAAAGATGATTGGCAGCATATTTGCAAAGAGTTTCCTAATAGAATATTAAAGTAATTTCAATTCAATCTGGGGGGAAGATAATGATAATGGTTATTAAACAGACCATTGTTCTCATTTTATTCCCAATAATGGAACCAAGAAAAATACCTTTTTAACTCTCATATTTTTAATCTTGAAGCTCCAGTGAAGTAAATCACATGTAAATTCTCCAGAGGTTAATGTGCCTTCCAGAATAGCATTATAATTAAGTACCCAACTGAACGTGATGCTATTCTAGAGACTATGACTATAAAACTAAAAAGTCTCAGAATGATAGAATGATAGAATGATAGAAACAATTATCTCTTGCCATCTCTAAAAATTGTTTAAAACTTAATGATTCATTCAGTATGTGACTACAGACACAAAATACAGATTCATATACAAAAAAGCAAGCTTAGTCTGCATTAGGTAATTTAGACACAAAGTCCAATTTTCCTTAAAACATTTAGTCAACTGAAGTCCAACATACTTTCAGATTTAACTTGCTTTAAAATTTGTGGCTACAACAGCCTCCTCTCACTACTCTCCCTGCCCCGGCTCCTTCCCAACTCTATGTCTCAACCATTGCAATATTTCAAATAGTCTGTGTTCTCTCACGCCTGTAGCTCCATTTATGATCATTCCCTCCACCCAAACTGGTCTTTCTATAACAGTGTTTCTCAACCTCTGTTTCATCACTGCACCCCCACACTCCCGAAGGAGACTTTTTAGACATTTGTTCTAATCATCCCCCACATCCCTCTGCCCCGTTCTCCCAATAAATAACGTGTATTAAGGACTAAGGTTTTGTTGGATAGAGTTAACCTTTGTATAGTCACAAAATATTGTAATAGCTAAGGTTTATTTCACCTGCCAAGCAGCAATTTCTCAACAGGCAATAAAGTCCCTGTTGAGAACACATGTTCTATATTCAGGCTAACCCCTGGTCCCCACCATCCTGTCTCTGCATTTGGCTAACTCTTATCCCACCTGCCACCTTCAGTTCTCAAGTTAGACTCCCTTTTCTCCCGAGAGCCTTCTCTGATTCCCCAAGTCAAGGTTAGATGCTCCTCCTGTGCGCTCCTATTACAGGGAGTACTTTCCAGTATGTACTATGTAACAGTGTAATTTTTCTGTTTACTTGTATCCTTCCTTAGACTGTAAACTCTATGTGGACAATTGCCTGCTTGTTCACTGATGTATCCGGATTAATCTGGTTTCTGCAGAGAAACAGAACCAATAAGATGTGCATGTATGTAGTGATTTATTTTAAGGAATTAGCTCATGTAATTTGTGGGGGCTGGCAAGTTCAAAAGCTGCAGAGCAGTCCAGCAGGCTGGAGACCCAAGGAAGAGCCGATGTTGCACCTGAGTCTGAAGGCCGTCTGGAGGCAGAGTTCCTTCCTGCTGGGAGGTGGGGGCCTCAGTCTTTTGTCTCGTAAGGCCTTCAACTGAATGGATCAGGCCCACCACATTATGTAATTTGCTCTACTTCAAGTCTGCTGACTTAAATGTTAATCTCATCTGAAAAACACCTTCAAAGACTAGATCTAAACTGTTGTTTGACCAAATATCTGGGTACCATGGCCTAGCCAATTGGACACATAAAATTAACCATCACAGCATTAAACATAGAGTAGTATGCTCAGCACACAGCAAGTTTTCAACAAATATCTGAGCAATTAATGAAAAAAAAACAACCCCACATATTAGGAGTGAATTGATGGTGTCAGTTAGCTCAAGTCAGCTTAAGTTAATCTATGCCTCAGTAACAAAGGACCCCAAAATCTTGGTGGCTTAAAAAAATAAAGGATTATTTCTTTTTCATGCTATATATCCACTGAAGGTCACCTGCTGTTCTGTTCCATGTCACTGTCACTCTGAGACATAGGCTGATGAAAAAGCCTGAATGAGGAATACTGTCAGTTTCATAGCAGGAGGAAAAAATTCTTAAAAGGTTCTGCTTAGACATATGCACATCACTTCTACTTACATTTTATTGGCCAAAGCAATTTCATGACTCACCCTGACACCAACATGGCAGAAATGAAGGCTGAAAGTATAATGAGATTGGTGTTGTTATGGATTGAATTGTGCCTCCCACAAAATTCATATGTTGAAGTCTGAACACCCACCACCTTAGAATGTGACCTTATTTGGAAATTGGTTCATTGCAGATGTCATGAGTTGATGTCATTACGGTGGGCCCTACTCCAATATGCCTGGTGTCCTTAGAAAAAGGGGAAATTTGGATATAGCCTGGCATACACAGAGAATGCCACATGAAGATGAGGCAGATACTGAGCTGATGCTTCTACAAGTCAAGCAATGCCGAAGATTGCCAGCAAACCACCAGAAGCCAGAGAGCCACGGAACAGATTCTGCCACACCTTCCTCAGAAAGCCCCAGCCCTGCCAACACCTTGATCTAGGACTTCTGGCTTCCAAACTGTAAGATAACACATTTTTGTTGTTTAAGCCACTTAGTCTGCAGCACTTTGTTAAGGCAGCCTGAAGAAACTATTAATAGTACAGTGGTGAAAATGTGGAAGAGAACTCACGGTGTCCAAAGACATCAACATCTAGCAGTAGGTGCAAATACTCACAAATTTCCAGAGTAGATCCAGTATTAGGAAATTAAAATAAACCTGGAATACTGTGGGGAATTAAGTCTGAGCCCTAGGTATACAATGGAACATCTATGGGGCCTGTATAATTTGTGGACTAGCTAACTCCATGAGGTGGCTTCTGCTCCTGGTGGATTAATACTTTATATATATATATATATATATATATATATATATATATACACACACATATATATATATATATATATATATATACTGTTCTGTTATGTGATAAATACAAGCTGATAGTGAAATAATCAGTTTTTTTTTTTTTTAGGCTGAATATGCAGTTCTAGAGAATGACCACTAGGTGCCACTCTTAGCAGGGATGAGAAAAAGTTTATGTTATTGTCTTTAAAATGTTTACTGCAGTGATGCTGGAACAAATTAAGTTTGGACACGAGCAAAAAAAATTACCCATTCTCCTAAGGCCTGAGCACAGTAAAGTTCAACTGTTTATATTTTGAGGACTCTGCTTTTAAGACCTGAGGCATTTAGGTGGGATCGAAGAGGTGTAGAAAGTTCCCAAATGGTGGGTTGAAGCTGGGGATATCAAGGCTGTTGATATCTATGAGTCAAGTGTCAAAAAGATAAAAGAGTGCAAAAAATATCAGAAACAGAAATAACAGCTAATGGCTGGAGAGGTGAAGGTGAGAATCAGGCATGAGAAACAGATGGACTGGGGTGGGGGAACTCAAAGTAAATCCAAGCATAACTAGCACCCCTTTAATGTGGTGCCTGGCTGCTGGGGTGGCCAAAACATCTACTATCTTTTAGCTCTATGAATTAGGCAGTTAGAGGTGCAACAACTTACATTTCATATCTATCTATCTATCTATCTATCTATCTATCTATCTATCTATCTATCTTTGCCTTTTCTCGTAACAGTATCATAAGCATTTTATTAATTCTCTTAGTTGTAACATTTTAATTTTTTAAAAATTTTTATTGGGGAATTGGAGGAGAGGAACAGCATTGGAAAACTGGGGAAAGGGAACAAACAAGTTGCTGTCCTTTTGTTCTTCAGTCTAGTTGTGGAGGACGTCGCTTCACTGGCCCATGTTGGTATCATCATTACGCTTTTCTCGGGTGAGGCAGATCGGTCGCCGGCCTCTGGACAGTCGCTCACAGTGGCTCCTGGAGCCGGCCACTCACTGTAGCCTATGGCAGCCTGCGGGGAGCCAGCCCACACAGGTCCAGGGGTTCCCTCAGGTGGGGACGGCGTCGGCGAGGAAAAAGACAGATGGAGACACCGGAAAGAGTTTCACAGGAGTGTCACAATTTATTATTATAAGATGTCCTTTTTATAGGGACTCTTAACCAATATTCCAATCCCAAATTACGTTTCACATCGTTTTGATGGTTTGTTTTTCTTAGGACTTTTACAGTCTTTACTTTTTTGTAACTGCTTTCTCCAGGGTACACTGTGACCTAGTCTATGTTTAAGGATTTACGTATCTATCATCTAAAGTGTGGTTACCATGACTACCTAGTCATTATCTAAATTCCAGCAGCTAAATATAATTGCAAAACTCACAGGGCACAGACTTAAACTATTACTTAAAAAAACTAGCAGTGGCTGTGTTTAGGGTAAAACTTATCTAAAGCCTATTGCTATGGGATACAATACTTAATAATAAAAGGAAGTCTCAAACCTCTTTTATCCTATAGAGGACTAAATATTATTTTAATAGAGGGTAACATCTGTTTCTCAGTCAAAGCTTCATCCGTTGCTACAGCAATGCACAAGGCAAAGAATCAAAACAAGGTAGTTGATATAACATACCCCAATGGTCAGTAAGCTGTCTCTTATCAGAACTCTCATGGCCAAAAGACCTTGGTCTGCTGGTCTCCAAGGAGATTTTTTCACAGCTGCACCGCCAAGGATGAACGATAGCACCAGTTTCTCACAGAGGCTGTCTGTTTCTCACAGACTGGCTTTTTTAGGGCTATGTGGCCAAAGGCCTATGCCTCAGTTTCCAAGGGGTTTGATTCCCCTATTTCTCAGTCCTAGGGACCCCTCGGATTGTAGCTTGTCTTAGGGAGTTTCGCTTTTTTGGGAAATCTAACCCCGTCTTTGACTTACACAGTCAGCTATCATCAGGGTACCCCAGGAACTTGCCATGAATGCAGTGAAAGTGCTATCTCCTATAGGATCTGATGTGGAGGAAAGGCACATGGGTTCATAGAGACAGGAGATATTACATGACCAACCATAAGGCAGCACCCCAGACATCTGGTGCTGAACGTGGATCTTTATTTCAATGTGGCCTTGTCATACACCGGGATGCTGTCGGCCCCCGGCAGCAGCCTAACCGCAGGGGCTGCAGCTATGCTGTCCTGGGGACTCACAGCAGCCCAGCTCCAGGTGGAGCTGTTGTTCACCATCTTAGCTGTAGAGGGCAGTGTCACTGGCCTTCATAGGTGGGATCCAAACCGGGGCCGCTGGCGTCCCAAGCCAGCTCTTAACCAACACGCCACTCGGCCGGCCCTAACATTTTCACTTTTAATTGGTAGGTAGTATTTAGGGCTGTTCGTGATCACACTTTATTCATTCATTCCCCTATTGTTGTGGTATTCGTTATTTCAAGTGCTTTGCAATTGTAGGTACTGTGTATCTACTGTGCATTGAACTATATAGTGCTTGCTCTGTTTCACTTAGTTTTAAAGTTTGATGTGGAAGGTGAATGCCCTATTGTAATGTAAGTATTAATTATCAGAACGAAGATGACAAATATCCTCAATATTATACTCATCTAGTTCAATGTAATAACTTTTGATTTACTTTTATGGAATATATATATAGTTTGATGTTCCAAAAACCACAGTGATGATGCATAGTATCTTTTCCTTTATTCCTTAGCACTTACGCTGCTTCCTAAATGTCTTTTTTGTTTAAATACAGATCTATTTTAAAAAGAAACTGTGTGCATCTTTTCCTTTGGAAAGATAATTTATTGACACAGGACCAGTTTTTTTGAGAGTCTGCTAGAAATTCGTTAGTTCCTCAACCTGACTAAAAAGGAACTTTGTTATACTCCTTGTTAACTTTGAGGATGAGAAACAGACTAGTGCATAGATGCCTTTGAAGCTCCAAAGCTATATTAATCAGATCTCTTAGTTGCACAGACAGAAATTCAATCTGAAACAGTTTAGGTGAAAAGAAGAATTTATTAGAAAGCTCATGTCACCAAGCAGAGAGGTGTAGCCAGGCTCAAGGGTAACTGAAACCAGAAACCTGAACCTCACCAGGGCTCTGTTCATCTACCCAGTCTCAGTCTGCTGCAACATATATTGTTCTGTTCTGTTATGAATACAAACTGACAGTGAAATAATCAGCATATATATATATTTTTTAAGCTGAATATGCAGTTCTACAGAATGACCACTAGGTGCCACTCTTGGCAGAGATGAGAAAAAGCTTATGTTTTTAACCTTTTCTCCGCCTGAAATGCAACAGTCATACCTCCCAATTTCACCACTATAATGGGACTCACAGTGGCTTTTTCTGGTTCCAATTTCAAAATTTCTAGGGAGGAGCTCTGAATGGCTTAGCCTTGGGTAATTGAACGGTAGCATTTCCTCAACAATTTAAAAGTATTATATTAACATGGCTATTAAGGCTATGATGAAGATATTAAGAAAGCAGTGTAGGCAAGATCGTGAGGTGTAGAGATGCATGTCTTTTTGATGTGCAGAACCTGTCAATGCCTCCAGATAGTGTTTCTATAAATATACCACACGGTTGAAACTCATGGTTGGAATGGGGCAAAAGGGCATTTTCCAGAAAAACCGGAGGAAATGCTGTCCTGAGAAGAAGGGATGGGTCTCAGGTCATAGCAGTTCATTCAAGTCCATCTAAATGGGACATTCCCATAGGGAGAGTAGTGTAGACACCCGCCTCTACAGCAGAGCTGAAGGTTTGGAGCTCACGCTTCTAGTGCTGGAACAGAAAGCCAGGGAGAGGAGGTAGCTGAATCAAATTCTAAGGCAGGAGTGGAATTAAGCTTCCTCTTATACGCCGTCTCATTGATTGCTAGTGAATGCAATCTTATGTTTCCCTTACATTCTAACAGACTGGCTTTAATTCACTCATGCAACAAATATTTATTGAATACCTATTATGAGCAAGGCACTCTTCTGTTTGGGATATGTCAGTGAGCAAAAGAGACCAAGATTCCCTATTGTCATTGAGCCTTCCTTTTTTCTATGCCTTAAACACTCCAGGTTTGTTCCCATCTGTCATAGATCATATTGCTCTATATAATTGTTTACCCTTCCTTTTCAGGAGGAGTGACTTTGAGATTGGCCATGTGATGTGCCCCGGTCAATGGAATGTGAGTGAATGCTACATATTACGTCCAGGAGAACATTTAAGTGCTGTTGCATGGTATGACTCGGCCTCTAGTTCTTCTCTCCTCTGCTAGGTATGAGAAGACCATGTCTAGATAAGGGCTACTCCTTTAGCCTGGATCCTGGAATAAAGACACACAGAGTGGGGCCAGCTGAGTGGCTCGGTTGGTTAAGAGTTGGCTTAAGAGCACAAGCTCTGAGCAACAGGGACGCCGGTTCGATTCCCACATGGGCCAGTGACACTGTGCCAGAGTTGAGCTGTCGCTTAGCTGCCAATAGGTGGAAGAATAGCTCAGCTGGTGTAACAAGATTGCCTGTTCAATGGTGGGCTATGCCTACCCGCAACTAAGACTGAACTCGGCACCTTGAGCTGAGCTGCCGCCTGGATGGCTTAGTGGATAGAGTGTGTGCTCTTAACAACAAGCCTGCTGGTTTGACTCCTGCATGGGAGCACCACCAGCAACTAAGATTGAACACAGCACCTTGAGCTTAGAGGCCACAAGCTGCCAATGGGAAGAGAGATGGCGACTGGCGCCCTCCACAACGAAGATTGAAGAACAACTTGGCCGGTCCCCTTCTCCTATTTGCCAACATGGGCCCTCCCCCAATTCCCCAAGAAAATTGTTAAAAAAAAAAGACACACAGAGTGGAGCTGCAACCTGGAGCAAAGCCATAACTGACTTATAGTTTACATATGAGTGAGAGAGTGAAATGTTTACTGATATAAGATTTTGTGGTTTCTGTTTCTGCAGTGGAGCTGAATGATATAAGAGCCTTTGCAATTGTTGTGTCCTCTGCCTGGAATGCCCCTCTTTTAGATCTTCACATGGCTGGCTCCTTACGTCATTCCATTCATTATGTTCTCTATTCAAATAGAACGTCCTCAGAGAAAGTTTCCAAAACTATATACCCTAATACTACCCATCCCCTTGTCTCCCACTAGTACCACCCAGAATTTTTACATATTTCTCCATTTAATTCCATATGACATTCACTACTATTTGAAATCACTAAAATGATAAACTCAGAAAATGAGGACCTGTCTTGTTTGGTGCTGTATCTCCAATATCTAAAACAGTGTACGGCAGGTAATGTGTGCAAAAGCTTTTTCTGAACATACCTGAAGAAAACCCTACCTCTTTTACATATCTTCCTTTTGAATGACTTCAGTGGCATACTGCCCGTAAGCCATCATTTGCAGTGCTCCAGAGTTATGTACTTAAAACACAGATTAGGGGATGCTATTATCTGATGCTAAAATCTTCAGTGACTCTCCTCAATCTGTGGAATATAATTCAAACTCCAACTGGGTACTCAGTGCCCTTAGTTTATTTCCAGCCTTCGCTCCCACCATGCCGTCCCCTCACATACAGTGATTCAGTAGCGTAGGACCACTTGCCATTCTCTCATGGCATTCAGTACGTTTCTGTTTCCCATGCTTTTACTCTCCTGTTCTTCCCTTTGTGTGATATGACCTCATCCATAATCTCCGTGATGGCAGGCTCAGAAATGCCCTCCCCAAAGCTATCACATCCTAATCCTCGAAACCTGTGAACGTTACCTTACATGGCAATATATATCCTTATATCCTTGCAGATGTGATTAAATTAAGGTACCTGAGATAGGGAGATAATTTTGGACTATCCAGGTGGGCCCTAAATTTCATCACTGGTATATTTATGAGAGGGAGATTATACACACACAGAGGAGAGGGCCATGTGAAGATAGAGTAGAAAGGGATTTGAAGATGATGGCCATGAAGATCAGAGTGAAGTGACCATAAGCACTTAGTGTGGTGACAATGGTGAAAACTCAAAAATGTTTATTTGATTTCAAAAATCTATAAAATCTGTTATGGTATTGTAGGAAATCAGAAAATGCCACGCTAAAATACACTACTTTGACATAAGCATCATTTTGAATCAAAGGCAATCAAGAAGAAGCAGACACAAGAAAACTCTCTACCAAGAGGGGAAGGACGATTTTTAATCGCCAGAGACAATTCTAGACTCTTATCAGCCAAGGCAGCACCAGAGGAATCTACATAACAGATCTTACCTTTCATTCTTCAACCCCTTTCCCTTTGTCTTGTCACTTCTCAACAAATTTATTTTTCTTTGTTGAGATGCCACTACCCATTCCTTTGAGTTACTCATCAATGAGTAGTCCTGTGTGTATGCACCAAGCATGTGTTAATAGTAAATAACAATAGTAAAAATGTTTCACTCTTGTTAATCTAATTTGCAGGGCCTCAGCCAGAAAATACAAAGTTGTATTTTTTCCTTCCCTACAATATCATTCAGTGGCTCAAATATCTCTTAAATACTTACCAGGTGAGCCACAGAATGGGGGAAAGTATTTGCAACATCAACATCTTACAAAAGACTAATTGAGGATATATAAAGAACTTTTACAACTCAATCAGAAGGCACACAATCCAGTTACCACTGGGTACAATGGGTACAAGCCACTTCACAGAAGAATAGCCAAAAAGCACATAAAAGATGTTCAATATCATGAGTCATCAGGGAGACACAAATTAAAATCACAGCAAGGTACCATTAGATACCCATTAGAATGGCTACAATTATGGATACTGAGTCAACAAGGATGTGGGGCAGCTGAAACTCTCACAACCTTGGTGGGAATCTGAAATGATACAACCACCTTAGATAACTGCTTAGCAGTTACTTAAAATCAAACATACATCTACCACACAGCCTCACCATCCCACTGTTAGGTAATTATTATCCAAGGGAAATGAAAACCTATGTCCACACAATGGCTTGTACACAGTGTTTGTAACAGCTTGATTCACAATTGCCACAAACTGGAAACAATCCCAAAGTCCATGAATAGGTGAATGGATAAACAAATAATGGTAGTATACCATATAATGGGATATGATTCAGCAATAAAAAGGAATGAATTACCCACAACATGGGTGAACTTCAAAATCATTATGTATGCAAAGAAACCATAAACAAGAGTACATACTACATGATCCTATTTATATAAAAGAATTTTTAAAAAAGCAAACTAATCTGTGGCAATGAAGCGAGGGATGGACTGCAAAGGAACATGAATGCTTTAGGAGTAACGGGAAACTGCTGTGGGTTGATTGCAGTGGTGGTTTCATGGCATATACATCTTCAAATAATCACTGAGTTTTGTACTCTACATAGATGCAGTTTATTGTTCTTCATAACACTGATTTTAAAAAGCTGCCAGGGTAGTTTGTTATAAAAGAACTAAAGATGCTCTTAAATACAATCCAGTAATTACTCTCATTGGTATTTACCCAAAGGAGTTGAAAAATTATGTCCATATACAATCCTGCACATGGGGCAGCCAGGTGGCTCAGTTGGTTGGAGTGTGTGCTCTGAGCATCAGGGTCACCAGTTTGATTCCCACATGGGCCAGTGAGCTGCTCCCTCCACAACTGAATTGAAAACAACGACTTTGCTGAGCTGTTGGTGGGTGGCCAGATGGCTCAGTTGGTTACAGCGTGTACTCTTAACAAAAAGGCTGCCGGTTCAACTCCCATATGGGATGGTGGGCTGCGCCCCCTGCAACTAATTTGAAAACGGCAACTGGACTTGGCACTGAGCTGCCCCCTCCACAACTAAGATTGAAGGACAACAACTTAACTTGGAGCTGATGGAAAAAACACATTGTTCCCCAATAAAGTTTAAAATAAAAATCCTGCGCATGGATGATTATAACAGCTTTATTCATAACTTCCAAAAATTGGAAGCAATCAAGATGTCCTTCAATAGGTGAATCAATAAATCAACTGTGGTCCATCCAGAAAATGGAATGTTATTTGGAATATTATTCAGTGCTATAAAGAAATGAGCTATCAAGCAAATAAAAGACAGGGGAGGAACCTCAAAGGCAAAATCATGGAGACAGTAAAAAGATCAGTGGTTTCCAGGACTTGGGAGAGAAGAAGGAATGAATAGGTAGAAGAAAGGATTTTTACGGCAGTGAAACTTTCTGTGTGATACTAGAAAGATGGATTCATGTCACTATACATTTGTCGAAATCCTTTACACATTTGTACACCACCAAGGGTGAACCTTAAACTATGGACATTGGGAGACAATGATGTGTCAATATAGGTCCATCGATTGTAACAAATGTTCCACTGGGACGGATATTGGGGGCTACTGATAATGGGGGAGGCTGTGCATGGGGGTGAGCAGGGGATATACAAAAACTCTGTAATTTCTGCTCAATTTTGTTCTGAACCTATAATGCTCTAAAAATTGTGTATTAAAAGTAAAAATTAAAAAAAGAGCAGCCAGGATATTCTGAAATCATGTTCTCTGTCTCTCTTTGGACAAAAAATGCTCCTCAAGCAAGCATATAACAGAATTCTCTCAGATTTTAGATATTTTCCAAGGTACAAGTATACATTCAAAAAAAACCCCATGCAAATTACATTCTATTGCCACTAGAGGGCACAATAAAATAACAGAAAGTTCCTGTAGTGGTAGAACTGATAACTCTGAAGTTGAAATACAAAGGGCAGTTACTTAACTCTTTCGCTGCATTAATTGCTTTCAATTTTTTTTTCAAAATATGTCAGAAATCCACAAAAAACAAAAAGTTGATATTTTGACTATTTTATGCATTTAATAATAACAATTTGAGCTGGTTTGTATATAATTGACATTTTTATGTATAAAAATTTCATTTGTTATTCATTCTTGAAAAACACAAAAATACAGAAAAATATACATCTGCTTTTCTAAACCTTTCTGGAAGTTTCCACCTGCAGTCAGCAGATGGAAATATTCATTCGAATATATCTGACCATCGTGGGAAAAGGGTTAAGATATAATGAATTCAAAGGCACACAGCTTTAACAGGAACTTTTAAGCAACATATATTTAGTTGCTTTATTTTATAATTACTTGTACCTAGTATGTTGAAGTTCCTTGATATCTGTTGATTAAACAAGTAAGTGCAAGTAAAGGAATTTAGATCCTTTTTGAGAGATAATATATTGTAGAAAAAAATTAGTGCGTTAGTGGAAAACTATGTAGTGGCTATAGCACACCTTTACAGGTCTGATTTTAGCAAGGCTACAGTTGGTCTCTGAGATATTTTCCACCTTTGTAAATTGAAGGTAATTGAAAGGCATGCGAACTCTGGTTCTAGAATCAGAGTTCTAGAGTTTTGATCGACTTCCTCCAACCTCGGAAAACTGGTTTTGCCTTCATTTGCAATTCAATTCCTTTATTACATATAAATTTGCGCTTTTTGACTTTTCCTTTGAACGGATTATAGCTTCTGCTTTGTTCACTCACATTATATAAGCAAAAATCTTTAATACGTGCTCATTTTTATATTTGTATGAGTCATGAGTTTGCCTTTTTCTGAAAATTACCTTTTAACAATACCTTTAGAGAAAGAAGCTTAATGAACACAAGGGTACCCGAGAGCTGATATTGTACATAAATACACAGCTAGAATACCAGGAAATGGAGTTGAGGGGAAGCAGGGTTTGCCACCCCAAAATATGCCTTTGGGATATTGATTCTGGTTATTTTTAAGAAAAGACTCAGGAAAAAACTTTGACTTTCCCCCTAATTCCCTAAAAGAATTTAGATATAGGACCTGCTCCAGGAAGGGAGACGTCATAGATAACTTTAGTTTAATATGAGGTAAGTGTGATAGACAGGGAGGAACCTAGCAAGGCCCCTTTGATCAAAGTCTTCTCTGAAGGTAGCCCAGCAAACAATTATTTATCAAGCATTTGCTTTTGCATCTCCACGTGACATCTCCAGGTTAAAAAAATCAGGACAACTCATGGAAATCTGGATTTGAGGATGAGAGAATGTAGTTTCTGTTGGGCACGTATACCTGGAAGAGATGTAAAGCTAGACCTGGGCAGAGGCCCTCACAGACCAGCCCAGCTCTGTGCCCTGCAACATATGCCTATATTCTCATTCAAGTTTCCACTTTAGTTTCCACATGCCAAGAGCTTTCAAGCCAGATCAACCTTAGTTCAAAATTAAACATCAAAACTACTAACTGTGTGACAGGAGGCAGGTTACTCGACTTCACTGAAACTCAGTTTCCTCATTTGTTAAAAAGAAAAATGAATGCCTGACCCCTATAATTGCTATGATGATTAAATGAGTTAAATCCATAATGAAAAAGCACAGTTCTTGATACCTACCATATACTAAAAAACTAGGGCCCATTCAGAAAGTGGAAAAGAGTCTCTTAGACACAAGTAGGACAAGTAACTTTATACCCACTTTATACCACAGGGAACAAGGAGAGATGCTAGGTATGGACTAAATATACGATAATGTTCTCATATCAAAAAAGAGGGCTTCTTTAGGGAAGGATAGACTGAAGGAGAAGGGAAAGTTTTTGTCTTAGTTGCTATCAAATAAATGTTTTTGTGCTTCTCTGGTGGGCATGTAAATTTTAGAAGTCCTTTAAAAAAACAGACTGTTTTTTTAGAGCACTTTTAGGTTTATAGCAAAATTGAGTACAAAGTATAGAGTTCCCATGTACCCCCTGCTCCTACAGACACACAACCTCCTCCACCAGCAACATCCCCCATCAGAGTGGTACATTTGTTACAATTGATGAACCAACACTGACATCATTATCAGATGTCCACAGTTTACATTAGGTTACATTGGTGTTCTACGTTCTGTGGGTTTTGACAAATGTGTTACATGTATCTACCATTAGAGCACAAAGAATAGTTTCCCTGAGAAGTCCTATTTAGGAAGGCTATTTTGAAGATAAGTAGACAACAGATTATAAATGGGAGAAGAGTAGAAAACCAATGGGCTACAAATTGTAATCTGAATGACTAAACCTTAAATGAAGACTAGTCTAACAAAGGGTAACACTATTAGGTAGTAGGAGTTGGTGCTCCATTACTCCTTCATTCCTTCCTTCTTTCTTTCTCCCCTCCTTTCCTCCCTCCCTCTTCCCTTTCTGCTATCCATCCATCCATCCATCCATCCATCCATCCATCCCATCCATCCATCATCCATCCCTCCCTCCACCTATTCATCTCTCCCTCTTTCTGTCTCTCTCTCATTACTAAGTCGTTCTTTGGCTTTCTGGCACTAGAGGATACTATAAATTTTACCTCCCAGTTTCTATGCCTTTAAGATCTAGGTGCTAAAATAGGGAACAGATAGTGATTTTCATCCTGCATTCATCTTGGTTCTTTTCTTGCTGTACAGCAGTATTTTTTCCTTAACTTTTAAAATATTATTTAAAATTACAGAAGCAATAAAAAAATGTTTGTTTTTTTTGTTGTTTTTTAAAAAGACAAATGATCCAAATAAGTGCAGCCCATCCCTCATTCTATCCCCTTCCTCAGAGTAAATTTATAGTAAATTTTCAATGATATTAATGCTACTGTGTATGAGAAAGGTTTTCTAGTGAAAACAGGTTTATAGAAGTAGTCTGGCTGGTTCTTGATTTAAACTTATGACTACTACTCTTTATAACTCTGATCAGTCTGCTTTATTCATTTGCCCAGAAGCAGGATGAACATTTATTTATCTGTGTGACCATTTTAACTGCAAAGGCTGTGACAAACAGTAAGGACCTTTCTGATGTGGTTGTTAAAGATGAAAAGGATTGAATTCTATCCCAGATAAACTGCAAATTTGAGTAAAGCATTGTCAGTGGCTGTTACCTGGATGTACATTAGAATCACCTGGCAAGATTATTCAAAATATGCTGTAGGCTTACAGAATGAGAGTCTCTCAGGATGGACCCTGTGCCATGTACAATCTAAAAGAGCTCCTCAAATAATAATTCCACATGCAAACAGCCTTAATTTAGTACCATGGCTTTATCTGATCACCCTGGTGATTGCACCCATTTCCTTGGTTTCAACCAACTTCTCTGCATGGAGGAGGGCTTGACCTAAGGTGAGTGATGGTGGTAACAAAGAGAAGAGATAGAATGGAAGACATTTATGAAGTAGAAATCATAGCATTTACATGTAGAGAGAGAAGTTGGTGATGTTTTTATAAAAATTTCAAACTTACATAAAAGTTGAGAGATGACTATTAGGTTGAACAATATGAAACTGCCAATATTCACTCATTTTTGACCTACAAAAATGACAATTTCATATGATTCAACATAATATAAAACACTCATATACATGTTACCCTGATAATAATTATCAAGCTTTTGCCTCATTGGCTTCATCTTTCCCCTTTTTCTTTTTCTTTTTTATTGCTGAGTCATTTTAAAGGAAATCCTAGACGTTAAGTCATTTCACCCCTATATACTTGGTATATGTCTCTAAAAAAAAATGGCATTTTCTTACATAACGTCAATGTCATTATCACACCTAATTAACAATAATTCCTTAGTATCATCTAATAACCAACACATATTCCTATTTCTGATTGTCTTTTAAAATATCTTTTTACATTTTGATTGATTGGATCAAGTTCCTAAACAAGGTCAATACATTGTTTTGTCTCTGTTGATCCCAGAGCAATCTCTCCAAAACATCCCCTCTCCTACCTTTATCTCATGCTCCTGACTTGTTGAAGAAATTGGGTTAGTTATCTCCCCTGGGTTACCATAGTCATGGTGGTAACTAAGAGGGTATTTGTTTGTTTTTCCATGATGTCACATAACCTGCGCCTCAATATGCCACATTTCCTGTAATCCTAAAGTCACAGGGCCTGCACTTATAGTCACTATAATATCTTTTCTTGAGAAGAGGATATTCTTTGAATGCCAGAGCTAGACAGAGGTCTGTGTGGTATCATGGTTATGCCACTTACAAGCTGTGTGACCTTGAACAAGTTTCTAAACCTATCTAAGCTTCCACTTTCTCATTTGTAAGATAGGAATGTAACAATTCATAACTTGAAGAGTTCTATAAACATAAAATAAGATAACGAATACACAATGCCCAGCACTAGACCTGATACATAGAAAGGCAAGAATTGCTCAGTGAATGTCAGTTCTCGCTAATGACAAAAGATGATTTTAGCTTATAAAACTAAAACACTCATTCTGATAAAAATACTTATAGAATATCTGAAAAATCATACTTTTTTGACATCACAGAATACGTACAATAATTTATCTGTAAGTGGTTAAGCAATACCTACAGCAGAAGGCCGGCCGAGTGGCACGGTGGTTAAGCGCTGGCTTGGGAAGCCAACGGCCCCGGTTTGGGTCCCACATATGAGAGTCAGTGATACTGCCCTCAAAAAAAAATACCTACAGCAGAAGTGGAGAGTCTGAAGATTTTTGAAGAATAAATTGTCTTCAGGTATTCAGCTGTACTGCTGCCAACAGAGCAGAGTCTCCTCTGGGCCAGAAACATGCTACAGGACAAAAAAAAAAAAAAAAAAAAATTAAGGGAGTGAATATATATGATACCTACATTGCTATCAGATAGTTAGTTATAGCTAGTTGATAGAACACAAGCTTATATAAAATATAAACAAAAATCTCTCATCACTAGAATCATTCTAATAAAATCCCCTTATCTTCTACAAACTTAGGCATGTCATTGTAAACTAGAGATCTGTAAGGATACTGTAAATTTAAAAACCAAAGCTCTAACTTAGTCAAGAGCATTAAGTAAATGTTCCATTTCTAGTAGCTATAAAACCCAGAATATTTCAGTCTAAAAACTATTCAGAATTGTCTGGGTTAACAGTCACTAGTAAATGCACAATAGATACCTGTAAATTAAAGTTGTTAAAAACAGGTTATTTAGAAAGTTGTCTGAAAAGGATTATATCAGGTCCTTCCTTGATAAACACAAAGAATATATGAATGATTATTTTATTTTCTCAGGTGGTACTTCCCTCAACAATTATTCAACACTAGTTAGCTAGCAAGCATTTCCATAGATTCCAGTTGCAGGTCAGGCATGCATTCTGAATTACTTCTCTACCTGTAAGGAAATCATTATCAATCATGGGTAAAAGTAGAGATATCAAAGCAAGATAAAATTCTATTATACTGCCCCTTATAAGTGGGTGAAAACTCAGCTTTCTAAAAACATTCAGGCAAATGGACACTTCTATCAGTGAATGTGGCATCAGGGACAGCATTTCCTCTATCTCTGGTCAAACTTTAAAAGAAGAGACAGATGCTAACAGTTCAACAGGACCACTGAAGCTAGCTATGAATCTCTTCAAGTTACCAAATGTTAAGGCTACAAAAAGCTTTAGATATGAAAAATAATTTTTAAGATATTTCTTAAAAAGTGAAATATAAAATCCTGTGTCAATTAAATCTCAGCTTAAATGACAGTCTCTTAGCTATTTATATCACATCAGCCTATTTTAATTTTCTGCAAGGCTTTTTTATGTGTTTCTGTGTGGCTGGTCACTCATTCACAAATTTATAATATAAACCCCATGAACAGAGGCCTCATATGTTTAGTTCACCACTGTATGACTATTCTCTGGCATATAGTAGGTACTTGATAAATAAAAGTGTTAAATGACTAAATGAATGCCATGAAATCACATTATAACTTAATGATTTAAGTGAGCTATTTGTAAGTCCTTCTATGAAATACTAATTCCTTTTGTAAAATAAATAATTATTTCTTGTATTTTACGTCTTTCAAGTCAAAGACCAGGTTTTCTTAAATCAAGACATGCCTATTCCTGTGTCATTAATTATTCTGCTCAGGAATAAAGTATTTACTTTGTTAGGCAGTACAAATAGTTTTCAGGAAAATTACAACAAAACAACAGGAACTATATGGAACAATCTTCATTCAGAATATGGAGTTATTTGATTTAGGACAATTTTTTTTCCAGTAAATAAACATTCATTTATTTAAATTTAGCCTAATTTCTTTGGAGTTATGCTTTCTTGAAAGTAGACAAATCAGAGAAACCTCTTCTACCTTTTAGAGATAAACCGGGGGAAAAAGAGGACTAGGAGGAATCAGGATACCTGAATTCTAATCTTTACTCTTTTTCAATTTTTTTGTTTTTTTTAAAAAAATTATTATTATTATTAGTTACAGATGTTCAAAACAATGCAATAGTTATTTTTTAATTTTTACTCTTGATATTAAAAAAAGGTTCCTATCTTCAGAAAAGTCGCTGGCTCTTTTTGAGGCTGTTTCCCTATGTTTCCAAACAGATGAATAAATGAATCCTTGGTTTGAAGGTAATCTCAGAAGGCACTATAAGTCACTGGCTGATCATGTGTGAGTTTAGACTCCAGGTCTTGAGAGATTTCACTCTGGGCCCCAGTGAGCCATGCCCTCGGACCACAAGGGAACTGACACTAAATCGACCTGTTTTCATCTGAAAATCCCAAAGCCTAAGCCCCACATCTTCTCCTCTGTCTTCCACAGCACATCACCTCTACAATGTGTTGTCTGGCACTGACCCAGCTCTTCATTTCTTTTCCACTTTCCAAACCTTCCACTGTATCTTTTGGAATCCTGCACCATAATCAGCATATTCCATTATATCTTTATGTTCTCAGAGTGTTCCCCGTACCTCCTTGCTTTAACTCAAACCTTACAGTTTCCTGAAGATACCACTTCTGTATTCCTCAGAGTTCTTACCTGCCCCACCTACTTTTTTCTTGGTGTCTATTTTATCACTGCCAGGCTATTACTTTTCTCATCTGCCTCACTGATGTTTTCGCCTGACCTGCTGATAACTCCCTGTCATTCATTGAAGATTTTGTCACTGGGCATGCAGTTTTTTCCTCAACTCCAAGTACTGTGATTATCCCCGGTAATTTCGTCTTTAAAGATGACGCATCCAAAAACTGACATTCCCATGTCCATTCTTCAGTCTACCTTAGTCACTCTGTCCTATAGTCATACCCTGTACCTTGCCATTACCTCAATCTGGTCTAATTCCAAAATAATTGAAGCATCCTGCTTTTTTATTGTAACCTACCTATCCTTTCAATTTGATTATTCCAACTAGTACTATTCTTCAGTATCATCAAGATCTCTAGGAGGCCACCTCCCTAGTGAATCCTTTGCCCCCCAGTCAATCCTTTATTTTCCAATTTAGATGCCAGTTCCACCATTTCAATAATGTTCTTAACAATGCCCTATCCCCCTTGTCCCTTGTCTGTCTTTTCACCTGTCTATAAAACCCTAGCCCTGGATGAACCCAACTACAGTGTGTTTTTTCCTGTGGCCCATGAAGCTGTTGACAGCTGGAGAAAGTCACACAGGATAGAATTGGTTTCACCACAAACTCATGGTCATTAACCTTAAATTGGACCCCCAACATTCTCCAGCATTTCTACTATATTTTATAAGTGAAGGATGGCAGAATATGCCACCCCCAAAATATGCTACAAAGCATAATGATTATTTTGAGCTAAGGGAACTTGAAAAACTGCAGAGGCAAGAAGGGCAATCTCAAAAGCAAAAATTTTAAAAAGATATCATTAAAATAAACACATTTTAAGCAGCACTTTCTAATGCAATTAATATTCTATAGATATGTTCACCAATAAGTTGAATAAATAAATTTGGATGTCACTGAAAAATTGGAGAAAAATCAAAAGGCATACACTTTTCAATTCTAAACAGTATTTTTACTGAATTTTTCTAAAACAATGTTCTGGGAAGAAAACTAGGCAATTATGAATCAGGGTGATCTAGTAAACCCGATTTTGGCATTTTACACATAAGGTAAATTCCATATTCAAGTATGCATGATCAATAGGAAATTACACTATTTATTACCATAGGAGTTTAAAATGACGATACAGAAGGAACGTGGTGCAGATTTGGGGGTATGATCTGAAGCTGAGAAGGCTGGTGAACTGTTGAGGACAGAATCCAGAGCTAAAATGTAAGCAAGGCAATCAAAATGAATTGTAAAAAGTTTGATGCTCTGGACTTGAGCCTAAATGATCAACTTATAAACCACTCTGCATATGAGGATGAGACGTAGGAAGATAATTAGTTAATGTGACAAAGTCCAGAACATTCAGGTTAACTGCAACCTCAAGGAAGATTTAATGCAAGTGTTGTACCCAGCAAAAAAATACAAACTGAAATAGTTGTTTTGGAGTTTTATTTGTGGCCGGTGACTGTGAGTGGGCTCATGTCCTGAATAAACTCACAGCCCCGAACAAAAGAAGAGAGAGGTTTTTATAGACAGAGCAAAATAAGTTACAGTTTACAGGTGGTTTCTATAAATCTTAGACAGTTTTGACAGTACCAAATGTATCAAGTAAGTTACAAAAAGCTACACATTAAACAGCCGCTAATCATATTGACAGTACTAAACGTAGTAAGCAAGTGTGATAGCACTAAAATGTATCAAGCAAGGAAATTCACAGGGGCCATAAATAAGCAACAATTGATTGGTGGAAAAGTCTGACCTTGTGTTTACTGGGACAAGAGCATATGTCACATAGGCAGTTTGGCCTTGTGTTTTTCAAGACGAACATAGCTGGCCTATTGTCTGTTTAGATAACAAGTAGTTAAAACTTATAGAATGTAGCAATCAGTTACAGAAGTCTATTTTTGGTCAATCTAAGGGAAACTTTAGCGATTCTTTAATATAGAGAGGCTGAGAGTGGGGGCTAGCAGCTAAGGGTCCTGTTACTTCACACGATGACTGCAAAAAAGGCTAGTGCTAAGAGTCTGACCAAAGGAAAGAGTATTTGTACTTCATGCGCTACCTGTTAATTCACTTTCGAAATGTATGTTTATAAAGGTCAGTGATTATTGCAGAGGGCATCTAGAAGGTGAAAATGGTACTATTCAGTACAGTGGAAACAATAAGGCACGCCACTAGAACAAGAGTGGAAACATTAGTGATCTTTAGGCGGCAAAATACTGAAGGAGACATGATTCTGAAATTGCTGAAAAGCTGTTCTGTAAAAATGGGATTCGTGTAATTATAAATTTCTTCGGAGGGAAGAGAAGTATGGCTGACTAGTGTGGGCTGGCAGGAATTGAGTTCTAGCAAAAGGTCAAGTAAAACTTTCTAGTGGTTGATCTGCATGGTTGGTGCCCAGTGTGTACAGTGTGTACGTGAGCAAGCAAACTCGATTCTTGCCTCCAGTAGCATCGGTGAAGTCCACGTGTTAGGGAGGTGGAGGAATGATTGGAATGATTTCTGTACTGGGTGCGGGCTCCACAAGCAACGGATTGGACTGCTTTTCTCTTTTAACTAAAAACTTTAGAGTCACTAAGATTCATGTATAGGTAGCTGTATAAAGGTTCATTTATACAGCTTTTGCTTTATTTTTATTAAAAATCCCGGTTATGGATGAACTGCAGTCGGTGTTACCCTTCCCACACTGTTTCAAAATACCCACATTACAAAATCGAGAGCAAAAGGGGCAATGATAGACCAGGATCCAGGGGTACCACCCTCGAATCCAGTCACCTCGGAGTCATTCCCTTTCCAGAGGAAACTGTTAATTCCAGCGAGGACCCTCTGCAGCCAGACCTGGGTCCTCCCGAGTCGGGGTCCCGGCCGAGCACCGCGAGCGCGCCTGCAGCTCCGGAGGGCGAGTCCCATTCCTGAAGCGGATCCAGCCCCGGCTCTTCCTCCCAGCCCCTCTAAGAGCACAGTTTCCGCAGCAGCAGCCGAGCAGGCCTCCAGCTGGGCCAGTCTCGCCCCGCACTACCCGGCACCGGGGTGCCTTGCCTCACAGCCCCCTTACCTCCCGCGTGCGACAGCCCTGCGTCCCCTGCTCGAGTCCTGGGCTCGCGGGCCGGTGGGACTGGAACCGGACTTGGGGGCGCAGCCTGGGCGGGGACTGACGCCAGGGCCTGGATTCCGAGCGCGGATTGACTGAGGGCGTTCGGGATCGCGGATTGGATGACACTGGGGCGGGGACTTGAAGGTAGCTGGGGATTGGGTAGGACAGTTCCACACGGGACTAATAGGATGTGTGTCACTGATTGGGTTAGGGAAGGGTCTAGGACGAGGGTTGTTTTGGAAGGAAAGGCCGACTCTGCGGCCCCAGGGCTTAGAGGCAAGGGGAGGTTTGTAGTTATAGAATAATGTTGGAAGCTGCGGGAGAGAGGACAAGGCGGAGAGATTATGCAAAAGTCATATTTATCACCTACGATAAGGGTGTGGGGGGAAAACGCAGGGAGGAATTTCCAGGAACGTTCCTGAACAGTAAAATGAGTTGCTCAGAGAACTGAGGAGGAAGGGGAGATGTGAGACTGAAGGACGAACATAAGTAACACTTTACAAGTGAGGGAGGAAAACCGGCTAAGAGAAAAAAGGAATAGCGTAGAGTTAAACCGGTGGGGAGGGCGGTGTTAGCGAAAGGAGAGCTTCTGTTAAGAATCGAGTTTCATTATGACATGTTCTTCCCCTCCTCTTTTAAGAAGATGAAAGGATAGATGGAGTGGGAATGGCAGTAGTATTGTTGTCCTCCAGGCCTAGAGGAAAGAAAAAAGATAATCTTTGGTTGAAGGAGTAAATTCTTCACCTAGATACGCGGAGGTTCAGAAGATGATACGGAGAAATTATTGTGCACAATAGATAACCTGCCCCTGGATGGTGAGCTGTGGTGAGCAGCATTCATTAGTCAATAGTCTCCAGCTAAAAGAGTACCAGAAAGTTGAGTTTATTACCCATTGCAATGAGGGAGAGCACACACCTTGGGGAACCGTGGGTCATTTCAATAACAATGTTAGGAATGACATATAGGGTTTGGGATTGTATTAGTTGATTTGGGGGAGGGAGGTTTCAATGAAACGGAGATTCTTTCTGTTTGGGGTGCTGTCAGGATGTGGGGGTTATTCTAAGATTGGGTATTATAATACTGCTTATGTAAAAGAAGGAAGGAAAATTGCTTATGTAAAAGAAGGAAGGAAAATTATAATACTGCTTATGTAAAAGAAGGAAGGAAAAAGCTAAATCTGTAATTGGTAAAGAAGCAACAGTTTTACTAGCTGGAAGAGGAGAAACTTTGGTATTTTTGTAGTTTGCAGAGTGATCTTGTTTTTATCTGTGGTTAGACAAGCTTGTAAATTGACCTTGTCTGTTGTCTCACAGGATCAGAGTGAACTTTGTCTGATGTTGGAGTTCTTTCAGGTGGTTCTGTTTGACAGTGACACACCATGGTGAGTTCCTAACAACATGGAAAACTTAAAGGGGTCAGTTCAGTTCCCAGTGCCAGGTACTGCTTTTTATTTTTCTCACATTAAAGTAAATATGACTTAGTATGTAGGTGTTGAGGCTATTAGGGAAAATGAGGCGGAGAAAATGCATGTCTTAAATCTTACAGAGGGAGGAACAGACAACAGACCAGTAAATATAAACAAGGACTTCAGAGAATGATAAGTGTGATGGGTGGAGATAGATACTTCGAAAATGATGATCAGGGGAGGAGCTGACATTTGAACCCAGAATTGATGATGAAGAAGCAAACTTGTAAAAAAAACCCAAATGATTCTGGAAAGGAAAACAGCAGTTGAAAAGGCCTTTATATGGGAACAAACTTGGACATGTTCAAGGAATAAGAGGGACCAGTGTGTCTTAAACATAGAGGTCAGGGAGAAAGTGCTTCCAGGTTAGGATGGAAAGGAAGGAAGACAGGTGCAGGTCATGCAGAGTTTTGAAGACAATGGAAAAGAGATTAGTTTTTTTTTTTTTCCTGAAGCGTTGGAAAATCTTAAGCAGAGGAACAATGTAATCTTAATTAAATTTTAAGGAAGATACTCTAGCTGCCTTGGAGGTAAGACTTGTGGGTAGGCAAGAGTAGGAGCAGGAAGATGTTAGGAAGTTTTTAGAGTGAGAGATGAGTTTGGCTGGGGCTAGGATGGTGGCAGAAAGGGAGAGAGGGCTAAAGATCTCAACATTCATTATGCTGATCTTCACTGGTTTCCTCAATTTCAGCACTGTCCTGTCACAATGCCTGGTTTCTCCTAATTCAGACACTCTGTTTACCCTCTCTAGAGTAGAACTACCAATCACTTGCTGAGGTGAAGGGGGACCAATTGGTGGGGCTATGGCACGCCAGGATTGGGGAATGGGGATCTGCTTGTTCATAGAAAAGCCTTTAAGTGATTCTCCTGTATTTAGTCCTGAATGTTTGGAGAGTTCTGTGGGGGTAAATCGAGTTGCTTTTCTGGCCTTCTCCATGACTGCGCTAGGATTCAGCTTATTTAAACCTACTGTGAGGTACCACCTGCCCATTTGCTTTCTAACTTCTGTAATTTTGTTGCCACTGTCATTCGTCTTATTGTTTTTGTTCTCCTCGGGCTTAAAAGAATCTGCTTATTGTTATTTTAATTGGGCTTAAGTAGAGAGAGAATGGAAATGTGTTTGATTTGCCATCTGTTATTGTTACTGGTTTACACACATGTTCATTAAATAACCAATGACCAAATGCTGGGCATGTATGTGAAGGCTTTGTTCCTATGCCAAGACTTGTGTTATTCTTTATATTCATGTTGGTGTTTAAAAAAGAAATATAGGGCTGGCCGAGTGGTGTGTTGGTTAAGAGCTGGTATGGACACCAGCTCTGAGCAGCGGGGCCCTGGTTTGGATCCCACATGAGGGCCAGTGACACTGCCCTCTACAGCTAAGATGGTGAACAACTGGGCTGCTGTGAGTCCCTGGGGATGGCATAGTTGCAGCCCCTGCTGCAGTGGGCTGTCATAAGCTACCATGAGTGGCCTGCAGCCAGCGTGAGCTGCCAAGAGCCACCGTGAGCGGCATCTAGTGGCCGGCGACCAATCTGTGTCACCCAGGAAGAGCGCAATGATAATACCCACATGGGCCAATGAAGCAACATCCTCCACAACTAGACTAAAGAACAAAAGGACAGCAACTTGTCTGTTCCCCTTCCTGATTCCCCAATGCTGTTCCCCTCTCCCAATTCCCCCTAAAAATCTTAAAAATAAATAAATAAATAAACATAAAAGAGAAATATAAGTGACTCACTGGAATTAATAGCTAATAGATATATTTTCCTTATTTCTTCTGCTGATTTGTTTTCTGAGTAAAAAGACAGCAGTATCTCCCTTATGTAAATAAAGCCTTATCCATTGCCTCATATAAAAGACCAAAAATATTCTGAAATATAGCAGAGAGAAGGCAGTACAACATGGTGGGTAAGCCAGACTGTCTGGTTCAAATCCCACCTCTGCAATTTTCTATCTGTGTGACTTTGGCCAAGTTACTGCATTTCTCTGTGTTTCAGTTTTCTCATCTGTAAAATGTGGATAATAGAACCTTACTTACAGTACTATTGTGAGGATTAGATAACTTAATAGACCTGAAAAAACTTAGAACTGTGCTGGTTTCTTTGTAAGTATTAAGAAAAAGGAAAAGAGAATCTTTAGGATGGAGCTGCTAGTTATTCCCCAATATTTAGTATTCTATAGAAATAGAGCCCCCAAATTTCAGCAGAGTACATGGGTGCTTGGTAGAAAGACTGCAATTCCAGCCTCTGTTGTAGCTGGATTGCCTATAACACTAAATTCTGGCCCATGTGATATAAGTGGAAGTTGGATGTGCTGCTTCCAGGAAATATCTTGAATGGGTTGCATGTCCTTATCACTCCCTTGGATGTAGTTTCCCTGACATTCTCAGTGCAGACTTGAGAGCTGCAGACCTATTGGGCTACCAGGTAGAATCTGCAGATTGAAGACGGTAGAGCAATAGGATGGTAGAGCCTGAGCCCTAAATCATGAAGCCACCACTCCAGCCTTGGACCTACTATTATAGTTACATGAGAGAGAACTCAATTTTAACTTATTTTTATGGGTTTTCTGATATGCAGTCATCCTATGGCTCTAATGGTTTACTGACTCTTCTAGTTTGCTTACCAAAGGCTTCCCACTTGACTGTTACAGTGGCCTTCCAGGTAACAATAGAGGAGTGACAGGGAGATTAAGGGTAGAACATTTTAGTATGCCTTATTATCTGGAAATGCTTCTGAACTCTGGGTACTAAGATGCAGGCAGGCAGAATGACATTCTTCCTTTATCTTATAACCTAGAGCAGTACTAAGAAGCACCTGCTCTAGGCAAAAAAAGACAATTCAGTCTGGGTTTGTAAGTTCCTAACGCCTTTTCTACCTTACATTCCTGCTATAGAAAGTTATGTTCTTGAAAGTTGCTGAGAGTATATTCTCACCACACACACACACACATACATATGAAAGAGTTAACTATGTTGGTAGTTATGAATGTGGTAATTATCTTGATCTTGGTAATTATTCTACAATGTATATGTATATCAAATCATCACATTGTATACCTTAAAAACTCACAATTATATTTATCCAAAGTTTTTGTAGCTATTTTAAATGCAAGGTTTTGTTTGCATATGTATTATTACAGTAAATTAATGCTTTGCAGCCAGATTATAATAGGTATACAAACATTAGTTTAAATATTTCAAAAATCATAATAGAAATTGTACATTTATCCATAGAAAGGCTTCCCAAGGTAACTATGTATCCATTTATCTGCCTGTCTGTCTGTCTGTCTAACCATCCACACACAAACACATTCGATTGGATTTAGAGCAATTTAATATTAACATTGGTTACTTGAGTCAGTGCAAAATTCTTCACAGTCTCTGAACTGTTTTTAAAAATAGAAAATGCATTTTGACTTTACAAATCATAGTGGTAGGAAAAAACTCATCCAAAAAATGGGGTTCTTATGTAAGACATAATGATAAAAGTTGTCCTTGTGAAAACTTTGGCAAGTATTGTGCCCACGGTGCAAGATGTGGACTCAGTGTGTGGCTTCTGGCTAATAGTGTTAGAATGCGTTGCTACACAAGTATCACTGTGTTAGAACCTGATAGAAATCGCTTTTCTCAGGAAGGCTTATGTTTCCTTTCTCAGATTCACTTTGCCTCTGGAATTCCTGGTTCACATTCATGATGGAGCTCTTCAGCTTTCAAAGGCCTCTCTCTTATAGGTTCTATGCAGGTTCTCATCTCCTGGAGGGTTTCTATGGGGACCGTCCTTTGCTCCTTCAACTTGTCATAGTGTGCAATGTCCTATTGGCGCTGCTACTGGTCCAAAGTCAGTACTACATGCTTTATTACAGGTAGATTCACCAGAACCATGGCAGGGATATAAATCACTGGGTTCTCTATAAAGAAGGGATAATGATGAAATCCTCTGTGGGGAGGGAGAAGAAGATTCTACTCTAAATAGTACAAGAATAGAAATAACTATCAAATTCCTGTAATATTAAATATGATATTAAATAATCAAATGTTAAACTTTGTGGGAGAAGCATCAGGAATGGAGTTGGGGTGGTAAACTGTTTATATCAGATGTTCACTCATAGGTTCTCATTCCTTTGCAGAGTACCTGGTGGATACTCAAACCAATCAATGTCTTTTGAATGAATGAATCCCTATAGCCTCAGCAATTGCTGCTGTTCACGCACTCTCGTCTAACTTCCCAGGGACTCTGTTTTGGAGTTAGGTTGTGAAAAAAAATCTCCATAATAAAACTCAGGTAAGTTTGCCTGCCTTGTGTTCTATGATGTCCTCTCTTGTCAAAGAACTCTCAGTGGGTGGAAAGGGTGGGATATGTGTATGTGTGTATGGTAGGCATATTATTTGGCATTCTGAGTTCTGGGCCATATTTTTTCCTCTTTCTATTTGATAAAAGCCTAACACACACAATAGACATGTTTTTAGTGCCCAGTGGAGCTTAACGAATGATAGGCACACACTTTTGTCAGGGCTATCTCTAGAAAGGTATCTCTGAACCTTCTCCTTTACAATGAGTAGAAGAAACACTGTAAAAGCTGCAAGGGAGATGGCATCTAAGGAGATTCATGGATTGTGATCTATCACATAATTTCTTGGTCTTAGGATGCTTTTCAGCTTAGAGATCTGGTGCATGTTTTGTTAGATTTCTACCTCAATATTTCTTTTTTTTTTGATAGCTATTGTGAGTGGTACTGTGTTTTAATTTTTGGTTTCCAGTTGTTCAGTGCTTTTATGTAAAATGTAGTTGAAAATTGATTTTTGTGTGTTGACCTTGTAATTTATGACCTTTTAAAACTTACTTATTAGTTCCAAGAGGTTTTTTGTTTTTGTTTTCAGATTCCCTGAGATTTTCTATATGGATAATCATGTTGCCTGAGAATAAGGACAGTATTATTTTATTCTTTCTGATCTAAATGCTTTTTTCTCCTTGCCATATTGTACTAAGCCTTTCAGTATAATGTTGAACAGGAGTGATAAAGAGTAGATATCCTTGCTTTGTTCCTGAGTTAGGGGCAAATAATTCAGTTTTTCATCATTAAATATGTTAGGTGAAGGGTTTTTGTAGATTTTTAAAAATCATCTTGAAGTTCACATTTTTTTTTTAGGTTGCTGACAATTTTATCATGACTAGGTGTTATATTTTGTCAAGGCATTTCTCATCTATTTATATAATTAACTGGTTTTTCTTCTTCAGGCTTTTTAGTATGGTGAATTACATTACTTGGTTTTTGAACCAGCCTTGTGTTACAGAATAAACCCCACTTAATTGAGGTGTATTATTGTCATATATTGCTTGATTCAACTTGCTAATATTTTGGTGAGGATGTTTTTCATATATGTTCATGAGGGATAATGGTCAGTAGGGTTTTTTTTTTGTGTGTGTGTGTGTGCGTGTGTGTAGTATTTGTGTAAGATTATGGTATCAGGATAATGCTGCCCTTGTAGAATGAATTAAGAAATGTTCCCTCTTCTATGTTCTGGAAGAATTTGTACAGAATTGATGTTACTTCTTTCAGTACTTGGTAAACTTCACTAGCTAGGACAAACCATCTGGATCTGGGGAATTGTTTGCCAGAATTTATAAAAGCAGCTTTATTGAGGTATAATTGATATACAAGGAACTGCGCATATTTAATTTGTACATTTTGATGAGTTTGGACATATGCAAATACCCATGCTACCATCACCTCAATCAAGTTAATAGACATATGTAACACCTCCCCAAATCCCTACCCTCTTATTTTTGGTGGTAAGAACGCTATACATTAGATCTACTCTCTTAACACTTTTGAAATGCACAACACAATGTTTTAAACCATAGACATTATCTCATACAGTAGATACCAAGAACTTATTCATATAGTTTAACTGAAACTTTATACCCACTGGACAATGACTCCCCATACTCACCCACCCCCACCCCCACCCCAAACCACTGGCAACCACCATTGTATTCTCTACTTCTAAGAGTTTAACAATTTTAGATAACTCATGTAAGTGAAATCACACACTGGTTGTTTTTTTGTAACTGGCTTATTTCACTTAGCGTAATATTCTCCAGATTCATCCATGGTCTTGCAAATGGCAGGATTTCCTTCTTTTTAAAGACTGAATAATATTCCATAATATTGTGTATACCACATTTAAAAAAATCTATTAACCTGTCAGTGGACATTGAAGTTGTAGCCATGCCTTGGCTATTTTGAATAATGCTGCAGTGAGCATGATATGCAGCTATTTCCTCAAGATCCTGATTTCAGTTCTTTTGTTTATATATCCAGAAGTGGATCACATAGTAGTTCTATTTCTAAGTTTGGAGGAACCACCATACTATTCTCCATAGTTGGAGCACAGTTTTACATTCCCACTAACAATGTAAAAGGGTTCCAATTTCTCCACATCCTCTCCAACACTATCTTTTAAAAAATAATAACCATTTAATATGTATCAAGTGGTATCTCATTGTAGTATTGATTTGCATTGCCTGATGATTAGTTATGTTGAGCACCTTTGCATATACCTGTTGGCCATTTGTATGTCACCTTTAAAGAAATGTTTGTTCAAGTCCATAGCCCATTTTTAATCAGGTTATTTATTTATTTATTTTGCTATCGAATTGTAGTAATTCCTTGTATATTTTGGAAATTAACCCTTTATCAGATATATGGTTTGAAAATATTTTCTTTCATTCCATGGGTTGCCTTTCCATTCTGTTGATTGTTTCCTTTTCTGTGCAGAAGCTTTTTAGTTTGATGTAGTCTCACTTGTCTGTTTTTGCTTTTGCTGCCTGTATTTTTGGAGTCACATCCAAAAACATCATCACCAAGACCAACATTAAGATGCTTTTCCCCTGTTTTGTCCTAAGAATTTTACAGTTTCAGACCTTATGTTGAAGACTTCAATCCATTTTGAGTTGATTTTTGTGTATCATATAAAGTAAGGGTCCAACTTCATTTTCATTTGTCTATAGATATTCAGTTTTCTAAACATCATTTGTTGAAGAGATTATCTTTTCTCCATTGTGTACTCTTGGCACCCTTACAATATTATTTGATTTATCCCTGGTATGCAAGGATGATTCAACAAACTCAAATCAATGAACCTGATATGCCACATTAATAAAATGAAGGATAAAACTTATACAATCATCCGCTGAGGCAGGAGCTGCTATTTTTCCTAAATACAAGTTGTTAAATAAAATATTTTTCACCCTTGAGCACCCTAAAAAATATCATACAATTATTTCAATATATGCACATAAAGCACTTCACAAAATTCAACATCCTTTCATGATAAAAACACTCAATAAACTGTAGGTACAGAAAGAACGAACCTCAATATAATACAGGCCATATATGACAAACCCATAGCTAAAATCATACTTAATGATGAAAAGCTGAAAGCTTTTTCTCTAAGATCAGGAACAAGAAAAAGATTCTTATTCCTCTAAGATCAGGAACAAGACTCATTCTCATCACTTGTATTCAACATAATACTGGAGTGTTAGCTGGATAAATTAGGCAAGAAAAATAAATTTTAAAAAATTCAAATCAGAATAGAAAAATAAAATTATATTTGTTTACAGAGGACATTATCCTATATGTAGAAAACCTTAAACTCCATATAAACTGTTAAAACTAATAAACCAAGTCAACAAAGTTACAGGATGCAAAAGCAACATACAAACATCACTTGCATTTCTATACACTAACAATGAACAGTCCAAAGAGGGAATTAAGAAAACAATCCAATTTACAATATCATCAAATGGCAAATGCGGGGGGCCAACCCCCATGAGGACCAGGGATTCCCTCAGGTGGGACGGAGTCGGCGAGGAGAAAAGAGAAGAGAAAGAGAAAGAAAGAAAGCGGAGACACCTGAAAGAGTTTCGCAGGAGTGTCACACTTTAATGTAATAACATGTTCATTTTATAGGGACTCTTCACCATTACCTCAATCACAAAGCATTTCACATGAGCTTGGTATTTCTACTTCCCAGGATTTACACAGTCTTTACTCCCCTGTAAGTGCTCTCTCCAGGGTGCACTGTGACTTACTCTTCCATTAAAGGATTTATCTTGTTGTACACTGTGATAACCTCTGAGACCCAGACCCAGTCTCTGCCTATCATCCAAAGAATATTTATCATGACTATCTTATGTTAAGGATAGACTTATCTCTATATATCTCCTAAAGAGTGGTTACCATGACTACCTAGCCATTATCCCAAATTCCAGCAGCTAGACTCACAGGGAGTATACTTGAATTATTACTAAAAGACTAGCAGTGACTGTTTAAGGTAAAAGCATCTAAAGTTTTACTCCTATGTAAATACAATACCTAGCAACCAAAGGGGTCTCACACATCTCTTATCCTACAGAGGGCTGCATCTGTTTCTCAGTCAAAGCTTCAGTATCTGTTGCTGCAACAAGGCACTAGGCAAAGGAATTCACACAAGGCTATTGGTTAACATACCCCATGGTCAGCGAGCTGCCTGGAACTCTCATGGCCTGGAGACCTTTGGTCTCTGAGGAGACTTTTCACAGCAGGGCCCTTAGGCAAGTGCATCAGCCTCTCACAGGCATGCCTTTTTTAGCCTAAGTTGTCAGAGGTCTGTGCCTCCGTTTCCAAGGGGCTTGAGTCCCCAATATCTCAGTTCAGGGGTCCCCTCGGACTGTAGCCTGTCTTAGGGAGTTTCCTTTTTAGGAAATCTTACCCCGTCATTGGCTTACACAGCTAGCTATCATCGCGGAACCACAGTAACTTGTCACAAATGCAGTGAGTATATTGTCTCCTATAGGAGGAAAGGCACATGGGTTCATAGAGGCAGGAGATATTACATGACCAACCATAATATCCAGTGCTGAGCAGGGCAATGTGACCTTGTCAGACACTGAGAGGCTGTCGGCTTCCCACAGGCAAAATTGTTAGGAATAAACAACCAAGGAGGTGAAAGACTTGTACACTGAAAATTAGAAGACAATGATGTAAGAAATTTAAAAAGACACAATGATGGGCTGGCCAAGTGGCGCGTTGGTTAAGAGCTGGCTTGGGATACCAGCTGCCCTGGTTCAGATCCCCCATATGAAGGCCAGTGAAATTGCCCTCTACAGCAAAGATGGTGAACAACAGCCCCACCTGGAGCTGAGCTGCTGTGAGTATCCGGGATGGCATAGCTGCAGCCCCTGCTGCAGTGGGCTGCCATAGGCTACAGTGAGAGGCCAGCAGCAAGCGTGAGCAGTCAGAAGCCGGTGTGAGCTGCCAAGAGCCACTATGAGCAGCTGTCCAGAGGCTGGTGACTGATCTGCCTCATCTGGGAAGAGCGCAATGATGATACCAATATGGGCCAGTGAAGCAATGTCCTCTACAACTAGACAGAAGAACAAAAAGGACAGCAACTTGTCTGTTTCCCCTACCCCAATTCCCCAATAAAATCTTTTAAAAAAAAAAAGACACAATGAATGGAAATATATTCCATATCCAATTCCATGGGCTGGAAGACTAAATATTTTTAAAATGTTCATGCTACCCAAATGAATTTACAGATTCAATACTATCCCCCCCAATCCTAGTGGCCTTTTATACAGAAATAGCAGAAATTATTCTAAAATTTTTTTGAAACCATAAAAGTCCCAGAATATTCAAGGCAATCAGGAGAAAGTAAAATAAAGTTGGAGCTGGAGCATCATATTCCTGATTTCAAAATATATTACAAAGCTGCAGTAATTAAAACAGTATGGTACTGGCATAAAGACTGACATATAGACCCAATGGAACAGAACCAAGTAGCCAGAAATAAACCAATGCATATACCATCAAATGTACTACTTGTTATGATTTCAATCATCTTAAATTTGTGAGCACTTCTTATGTGGCCTACCTAACCTATGATCTATTCTGGAGAGTGTTCTGTGTTCACGTGAGAATGTGTTTCTGCTTCTGTTGTATGGAATGTTCTACATATACCTGTTAGTTCAGTTTGCTCTCTAGTGTTATTCAAAGCCCACTCTTTCCTTATTGATTTTGTCTTAATTTTGCTGAGTTTCAAATTTCTTATTTTTTTCAAATAAACACCCCCTGCAAATATATTTTAAAATATTATATTCCTATTTATGACAGGTTTTATACTACAGAGAATTAGTGAATTTTTTTTGTTCTTGATGCCTTTTCATTTTTTATTTTTGAAAAGATTTTTATTAAAATAGAGCTAACATGCAACATTAGGTTAGTCTCAGGTGTGCACCATAGTTAGTCAACATTTATATACCTAAAATGATCACCATGATAAGTCTAGTAACCATCTGACACCATATGTTATTATAATATTATTGACTGTATTCCCGATGCCATACATTACGTTCCAATGACATTTATTTTATAATTGGAAATTTGAACCTCTTATTTCCCTTCACTTCCCCCCCTTTAAACATTTTTTTCAATTACAGTTGACATTCAATATTATTTTATATTAGTTTTAGGTGTATAGCATAGTGGTTAGACATTTATATACTTTACAAAATGATCCCCCTGACTAGCCTAGTACCCACCTGGCACTATACATAGTTGTTGTAACATTATTGACTATATTCTCTATGCTATACTGTAAATCCCCATGACTCCTTTGTAACTACCAATTTGTACTTCTTAATCTCTTGAACTTTTTCACTCAGCCCCCCAACCCTCCTCCCATCTGGCAACCATAAATGTGTTTCCTCTATCTATGAGTCTGGTTTGTTTTGTCTATTTGTTTATTATGTTATTTAGATTCTATATATAAGTGAAATCATATGGTCTTTTTCTTTCTCTGTCTGACTTATTTCACTTAGCCTAACACCTTCCATGTTGTCACATTGATATTCTTATTTTTAAATGATTAATAAAGAAATCACTATTTAAGGGCCAGCCGAGTGGCTCAGTTGGTTAAGAGCTCGCTCAAGAGTGCGAGCCGAGCTCTAAGCAACAGCAGTTCGATGCCCAGCCCTAGCTGAGCTGCTGCTGAGCTGCCAACAGGTGGCAGAATGGCTCAGCTTAAAAGAAATCACTATTTGGTTCTGAAGGCAGAGTTATTCTTTTCTACCATGAAGTTTCTTCAACTAATAAAAATGTATTTTATTAGCTCCTTTGTTGCAATTCAACTTGGAAAGGAAAATACAAACCATACATAAATACTCCATCTAATACGCTGTGCATCTCACCTGGTCCCCTATGAAGTTATAGTTCAAGTGAAGAAATATTGCTTAGCAGCATGTGCTCAACTGTAGAAGGAGGCATTCGCCATCTAATAGCAGGAAGGGGGCTCAATGGAATTAATGGAACACAATTAGAGAAGGCAGGTTTATTAAAGTAGATTTAGTGGCATTAGCCGCCTCCCTCCTTTCTCTCATCATTTAATATTTGAAATATTGCATAATATTTTCAAGATCCTAACATATACAATCTAATCCATATATGTTACTTAAGTAACATAAGGCAGCTACATAGAACTTAGACCACTGTTTCTATAAAGCGAGAGTCAGCAAACTATGGCTTGTGAGTACCACCTAATTTTTGAAAATAAAGTTTTTTTGGAACACAACCATGGCCATTTATTTATGTACGTATTGTCTATGGCTGCTTTCACACTACATGGCAGATATGAGTAGCTGAGACAGAGGTCATATGATGGCCCACACAGCCATGAATAGTTACTATCTGGTTTTTTTTTTTTTTTGCTATGAAGACTAAAACCTTATTTTTTTTTTGGTGAGAGACTGTAAAAAGAAAAAACAATCAGAAATAAAAAACCTAGTGAAGCATATTTTATTTCCAGTTTGAAAATAGTTCTTAATTGCTTTAAGAAACATCAATCAGTTGCCTAGGAATTTTGACAGTTGGGATAAACGCTACACATACTAAGTAATATCAAGAGCATTATTTTATTGGTTAAAAAATGTTAAAAACAATCCCTAAGCTTTAGGATTACAAACAATCTAATAATTAAGTTAGCTTCATTTTCTAACACTGTCATCATTTAAAGTCCATCTCCGCAAATTATATATTGCTACAAATACACAATGAAAAATTATCATGTTATTATGTTTAGTCGAGTAACAGCTAAAGTTCTAAAGTGCTCCATTAAAGTTATAACCTGGGTGAATCGAAGAAGAAGGGAAAGTTTCCTTCTTTAGCCCATTTATTTTTGAGCCAACTTCTACTCATGCTAATGACTTCTCCCATCTTCCTATGGAAATTCTTTAGAGGTTCTTGATCTCTATATAAGGTGGTTTGCTTTAGCTTGGACTTCATCAGTAAGCATTGCCCATTCCCAGTGCCTAGGAATCAAACCATTGATCACAGATTGTGCAGTCTTGATACAATAGAAAACTGTACATGTCTTCATTATGAAGGTGGGATGGTTGTCCCTGACCTGGGAACCTATTGTACACTTGGCCTGACTGATGCCCATCTATGTTCCAAGACTTTACCTAAGGCTTTGCTCAGTATCCATTGTCTGCCGGTGGTCAACTGGAAGAATAAGCTTATCCTGAGTGGTACCAACTCATGATACCTCCTGTGTTGGTACAGAGGTAAAATGCATCCTTGTTACATCATTTGCAGTATTGTTAGGAAGATGGACATAATTTCAACTACAGTACTGCATTTATTTGCAAATTTTTCATGTTATAAAAATGCAAGACATAATTATTATCAAGTGTAGTGTCTTTTTTCCCCAAAATTCTAAAACTGTTTGAGTTATGGCTTGGACTAAAAAGTGACCAGGAAAACTCTGTTCTTTAAGTCTTTAGCTTATAGTACATAGCCGCTTGGGTCTTGCCATGTTCTTCTTGAGATTCTGTATCTCATTATGAAGTTGTCTGCTCTCATTTTTAAATCCTTCGTTCAGTAACCGGGCCTGTTCCTAAAATGGGACAAATGGAGAATAAATAAAGTATAACAGTAAGTAAATTTTTAACTTCGATCTAATTTCCACATAGATTTTTAGTATTGAATTTCTTCTTGAAATTTCCTCTATCACTAATTTTCATTATACTTTCTCTTAAGCATCCGAGCTCTGTGATTACTTTTCCTGAGCCTCCTTTAGCTAAGAAACAGTTTGGGCTTATCCCTCCTGATATACTGATGAACCTAAATTATAAGTCTTGATCTCTTCTCCCATTAATTCTAGCCTTTTGTGGGCAACCTTTTGTGGGCAACCTTAATCATTTGTTTGTTTTCAAATTTTATCTGTGCATTATAGACTTTTCCGTACACACACATACACACACAGACTGTTATACACACACACACGACTCTTTTACACATATACACACAAACTCTCACACACACACACACACACACAAACACACACACACAAAACACAGAAATAAAGAATTCTCAAAATCAGATGAAGTGTCTGAATCTTAGATCAGGGAATTTGAGTTAAGCCTCCACAGTTTGCTGGCAGGCATAGCAGAATATAGGTAAAGAAATCAGCACCCCAGACTGTCCATACTGGATATACTGGGAGTAGGGCACAGAAAACAGGTAAAAGTAGCAGTTTGACAGAGGTGTAAGAATTAAGGAGTCTTTCTGTTCATAAAGGTTCTCTTAGAGCTAAAGTCATACCAGGTGTGACAGAAAAAACAATCACTGTGGATTCCTCTAGTGGTGAAGATAGTTTAGATATTTTATCAAGCTGTAAAAGTTATTTAATCTTTTCTGAACTTCTGTTTCTTCTCCTAATAGGGACATGCCAGTTCCTGTTTCATATAATATTAAGCAAGAGATACAGATAAGAGATTTTTTTTATAATGCCTAGCAGATAATAGCTACCATTGACTGAAGGATATACTGATAAAAGGACTGGATGTGATATAAATGCATATAAAATATTTTAACAACCAGACATGGGCAGGGGCCAAGTCAGGCAGGCAGACAGAGGTTGAAAAGGTAAGTGGGCAAGCAAGGTCCTTTTGGGCTTTGTGTTATTGCCATATATGAGATCAGGGAGAGTGGAGAAAACAAAGAGAGAAAAACATCAAGGGGATGCAACTAAATACCTCAAGTTTAAGAGCAAGAATCTTCTCTTGTTCTGCCTTTAACTGAGTGCTCTCTAATTCCATCTTCTTAGACAATTGTTTCATATGTTCCTGATGACTCTTTTCTTTCTGTTCCATCATTTTCTGATTCTTTACTTGCATTTCCTCCACCATTTTTGCTGCAGCCTCTGCAGATTCAGCTTTCACGCGTTGCACTGTCAGGAAGATAAGAAGAAAAATTTAAGGGGGTGACCACATTGCTTCTTTCTTTTTTCTACATTTTTCTGCCATTATTGCTGCTGACTGCATATGCCCTACTCAGAACTGACTTCAGCTAGTAAGAGGCACCTTTGCTCATCTTGCTCTAGTTTAAGATCCCAGGTTCACCCAGCCAATTTATTTAAACTTTTAAGAGCTTTTGAGGTTATCTAGTCTCTTGGCTTGCTTCTCACCTTCAATCTCCTTTTCCTTTTCTGTGAGATTCTGGTCTGTCTGTAGAATTGCATCAGTCACAGACTCCTTGGACATCAAATACATCTGAAGAATTTCTTCAGCCTAGGACCCAGAGAACATGGAGTTAGTAATAGGAAATGGCTGTAAGCACTAGTCCTGTTTGCCCACCATCTTTTCCTCTAAGATTTGTTCCTCTAGGCCCTGGTGTGTCTGGTGGTTAAAATTCCCTGCATTGGGGTGGGCACATGCTCCAGGCTGGCCAAGCCTGGCATCTTACAAAGCAGAATCCTTTATAAGAGATTGCTATAGATCTAGATGGATAGCCTCTGAGCCTTTAGACTGGGGGCTCTAACTTTGGAGCTGTTGGTGTTGTGGTACCATATGGGATGAGCTTGCTGGATAATGAGACCATTGTGGAGAAAAGGAGGAAAGGAAGTGGAGGAAGAAGAGGAGGGAGGGAAATGTGGGGTTGAGGGGAGAAACAGAAAGAAAGTGATGACATTCTTTGAAGTCTTGGATCCAGCTATCTTTTTTTTTTTTTTTTTTTTTTTTTTTTTTTTTTTTATGTTTTTTTTGGGGAATTCGCGGAGGGGAACCGCGTTGGGGAATCGGGGAAGGGGAACAGACAAGTTGCTGTCTTTTTGTTCTTCAGTTTAGTTGCGGAGGATGTTGCTTCACTGTTGGTATCGTCATTGCGCTCTTCCCGGATGAGGCAGATCGGTCGCCGGCCCCTGGATGTCGCTCATCGCTCATCGCGGCTATTGGCAGCTCACGCTTGGCTGCCAGCCGCTCACGCTGGCTGCGGGCCACTCACTGCAGCCTATGGCAGCCCACTGCAGCCCACACCATCACCGGGGCTCGCACAGCCCAGCTCCAGGTGGAGCTGTTGTTAGCTGTAGAGGGCAGTGTCACTGGCCCCCATGTGGGATCCGAACCAGGGCCACTGGCATCCCAAAACCAGTGCTTAACCAATGCGCCACTCGGCCGGCCCTCCAGCTATCTTTATAGTCAGTTTAAAGCCTAAACTGATGGATTACCATTTTTAAGTGACCATCATTGTGTTTCTGTCCCTTGCAACACAAAGATCCAGCTGTAATAGTAGATTACAACAACCTAGTGATTAAATCTGATAATCCCCTTTATAATGCAACTGTTAATTGATTGCACTCTCTTGGATGAGCATACATAGGCTGTACATTTCTGGTATAACAGGCTCCTTGTACATGTTTATTAAATGAAAGCATCAATGCTGTCAGTCCTGTAATTGCACATCTGTATGGACATCTGTGTGCAAGTACACTTGGTCACATTGGTGTTTCAAGGAGGAATCTCAACAGCTTCCCAGAATCAACAGATAAATCTTGGTTACCTGTACTCCCTTCCTAGGTTCCTGAAGGTACTTATTCTTCAACTCTTGTGTCTTCTGGATGAAAAGACGATACCCTCCTGGTTTAGAATAAATCCCCTGCTTTACAGCTTCTTCTAGAGGACTGAAGATATCCTTAAGTAAAGCTGAGCAATGATCTGATGATGCTTTCATGTTCTGTTTACAAAAGTCATCTCGCTTTTTTTCTAGCTCAGCCTTTAATGTAACAATAAGAAGTAAAAAGAATAGGGAGAAGATATTAGCTTGACCTCAGAATTTTTGGAAAGGCTTCTCAAAAAATAAAGTCTATAATGCCCAGAAAGGCTTACAGGCACATTAACAGTACGACATCCTTCCTCCTGATCTTGATTTTCTACTGAAGTCCTTTTTTCCTTGGAGGTGAATTTTAAGTATAGATTGCTAGCTTTATGCTAGCCTAGCACTTATGCTATCCATCTGCTGGTCATAGTGGCCAGTGGCCTTTTTCATTGCAGCCGAGTTCTCGATCTGGGCCACGGTCAGGAATGCATTCTCCACGCAGGGTAGGTCCCCACTGCTGATGGCATTGACATAGGTCAGCACCAAACTCTTTAGACCTCCAAACACATCTTTAAAAATAAACTTCTGGTTTTCAAATTAGACCAATGCTTGCATGTGGAATAAATGTGGCTCCATATAAGCCTGCTCAAGATAACTAAGACTACATATTTCTTTGCTTTTGGCTAAAATATTAAATCAGTCTGATAAAGAAAAAATGTAATTTGACTGGAAGCTCTGATTGTTACTTATATGCCTTTAATTAAATTATAGACAAGATTATTAGCTTATTCATGAAAGATAAAATGTTTCAAAACTTTGAGTTGATCATAGTAAAATTGATTTTTCTTATTATGATAGTAACAAATAGTGGTTTTCACCATTTTAAAGTTCTAGTAAGAATAATACCCATTTCATTTTCTAGTAGTATTTTGCTTCCTAAGACCCTATTCCATATAAACATGAGAAAAAAAATTACCGCTAATTCCTTTTGAAATAAATAGTCTACGTCTTTGAAGGAATTCTTGAGGAAGACTTCGATGGCCTCTTTCTCACTGGCCCTGTGCAGGTCCAGAAGCTCCTGGAGGGTGTCCGTGGGCAGCTGCAGCTTCTGGCCCATCTGCTGGTCATAGTGGGCAATGGCCTTCTTCACGGCAGCCGAGTTCTCAATCTGGGCCAAGGCCAGGACTGCATTCTCCATGCAGGGTAGGTCCCCACTGCTGATGGCACTGACATAGGTCAGCACCAGGCTCTGCAGTCCTGCAAACAGAGAACAAATGATAATGTTTGTTGTAGGTGGGGTGAGGAAACATTGTATTTTGTGTAATTCTGACGATGTCTATTACCACATATTTGCCTCCCAGCATCAAAGTCCTCAGCATCACCTGGAAGTTTGCTAGAAATGCAGACTCAGCCTCTGCCCCAGATCAGCTGAATTAGACCCTCCTGTTTGGTAAGATCCTTGGGTGATATGAATACATATCATAGGGTAAGAACCTCTGTTCTAGATACCCTAGACTTGTGTTTATTGAATGCATGTATTTTACCCCCAAGCACCATTAGGGTAGGAGCCATCTCTCTCTCATTTATGTCTCTATCATCAGTTTTAGCCCATGGGAAGCATTTGATCAATATTTGTGGAATAATTAAAAAGGAGTCCTCCATTATTTTTATTCTAGCAGAGCACTGTTCAAGAGAAATTTCTGTGATGATGGAAGTGTTCTATATGTGCTGTGCAGTACAGTAGCCACTAGCCACAAGGAAGCATAGCCCTTGAAATATAGCTGTGTAATCAGAATTTTAATTTCCTTTAATTTTAAGTACTCTACATTTTTTAGATAGCTACACTTGTCTAATAGCTACCTTATTGGACAGTGCTGGTCCAATTCACTAGGGCAATTTTAAGCAAGGGAGCTTTTTTCTTTGGCTTTTCCTACCTTTTCTCACCCAAGAAATTTGACTAATAAAAACTATTAGAAGTGTTGGTGCCATCTAGAATTTAGCACCATAATAGCAGTAGATTTGCATTTTCCAAAGCTGAAACTAGGTGGATGTTTTTCGCCTTCTGTAATCTTAACAGTGAGTGTAAAGACAGGGAAGAGGACTCACGAGGTCCATTCACTTCGATGCCTCCTGAAAGAGTTTTAGTTTTGGAATGGTTGAAGATATAGGAGCAGAAGGCAGCAGCTTGTTGCAAGAATTCGGGGTCCAGCTCATCATCATGCAGTGTCTCAAGCTGGCCTAGCTTCTTCCGGTGAGTGGGCCGATCAAAGATAAAGCATTTTTTCTTTGGAAAGAACTTCCGGATACAGAGACGGGGCAGATTAAAATTTTTATCTTTTTGACTGCTACCTGGAGGAAGATAAAAAAGGAATTTGTGTAATATAGTTGGCTTGGAAACTTTTTCTGTAAAGGGCTAAACAGGACATATATTAGGGTTTGCAGGCCAGGTAGTCTCTTGTCCAAGTATTCAATTCTGCTACTGTAGCATGAAAGCAGCTATGGACAATCTATAAATGAATGGGCATAGCATTGGTCCAATAAGACCTTATTTACAAGACAGCTGGCAGGTTGGGTTGGCCATCATTTGCCAACAACTGACTAGTGCACTGTTCATGCTTTAATCTTTTTTCTTTAAATAATAAATGCCTATTCTTCTCCATATGCTTTAGCTAATTATAGCCATCACAAACCCTAAATAAGGATATAAAATCAATCTGATCATGGCACATGGAAAGGTGAAAAAAAACAGAAACTTATTCGTAGAGCAGGGGAGAAGATAATTTAAAATGGAATCTATTAATTCAGATATTAAACAAGCATTAATATTTAGTACTAGCCAGCTGAGAAGAAATAAAAAACTATAAATATAAGAAAACTGTAAATAGAAAAATAAACAATGATAGTTTCTAGTGTTGCGTCATTCTCAGTAATCAATTCTAAGTCCCCTTTACCTTGCTTAAGTTTGAGTGAATTCTCCAGGTACTGGTCTGCTGAGATGGGTTGTCCATCTGCTTCTAGCTCTAGGGAGAAATCCCTCAGCGTCCACACAAAGTCTGGAAAGAAGCTCATGAATGCAGCAGAATCCTCAACCTCACTTGCATCAGGTGAGGAATTTGACCTAATTCTATCTGTCAGCTCTGTCACATAGCTGAGTAGCAAACTAAGGAAAACTGGCATAAAAGAACAGTGCCCCAAATCCCATATTAGTCCCACATATTCAAAACCTTCATTTTGCTTTTGTTCCCAACCCAAATGTTAATTCTTTAATAAGTACATAAGATCGTTCCCCTGCCCTTGAATTATTTTATTTATTTATTTATTTATTTATTTGAGGGCAGTGTTACTGGCCCTCATATGTGGGACCGGAACTGGGGCCACTGGCATCCCAAGCCTGCTCTTAACCACCACGCCACTTGGCCGGCCCTTGAATTATTTTTTATGTTTTCTCTTTTTGTGCTTCATTCACCAGGATTCACAGTCAGGCAGCTGGTGTTTTAGTACAAGTCTCCCCCCTGACTTTGATGTTGTTCTGAACCACGGAAAGGATACTGCAGTTGGTCCATCGCCTGCTGGTTGATGGTCCCCATGCTGTTGTAGACGAAGGTGCTGCTCAGGAGTATTGCCAGGGCAAAGATCCAGGAGTCATTCTGGTTGTCACCCTGGAAATCAGAACACATTATTTGGGCCAGGATTATGTTTTATACTCATGGCACTTTCCAGATCATCAGTAGTAAAAAGGTACCCATTTAGAGGGTTTTTTTTTTTTTTTTTAGATTAATAACTTGTAAGAGGAAACCATTTTAAAACAATAATGAATGCTAGTAGGACTTGAACTTTGAATAGCTTTCTGATTGGTATTTTTGGTTTACACTAATTCTTACTAGGTCCTCTTATGATCATTGGCAGATAATTGCAAAACAAATAGTTAAGATTGGTGGCATTCTAAGGCCTTAAATATAATATTAATTAAAAAATTTCTTTATGTTTTTACAAAAAATTAAGTGTAAAATTTTGTGTAAAAACATAGAGAAAATTTAAGAGTAATAGTACTGGCAGCTATTTTATTGAGCAATTATTATACCTTAACACTTTCCATAACTTATAAATATTCAAAACAATACTATGAGGCAAATAGATAGATTGTTTACATCTGTTTTACAGATCAGGAAGCTGAGGTTAAAAGAGGTCAAATAATTTGCTAAGGCCACTGTGTTGGTGACAGAGTTTAAATTTAAACACACCAGTATAGGACTTCAGAACCTAAATCCTTAACTAAAGTTGTCTGGGGGTTAAGACTCATGACATTGATCTTATTTTACTACATTTGTGCATCTGGGTTAACTGGCTTAGCTTATAACCTGTTGTTAAGAATTAAAATACTATTTATTGACCATTATGTTCTTCTAGGATTCTGCTTTGTGAATATTTTCTTAACCCCTGATTGCTAAATTTGGTCTTATGGCATATAAACAGAAATGAAAAAACATATTATGGGTAAGTGCAAGTTTTTACTTGAAGAAAAATTAAATAGTGTACAGAATATTCAGAGATGAGGGGCTTGTCCCCAAATTGAATCTTCAATGCTTACCTTCTCTACATCACCCAGGCCCTCAGTGTCAAGCAAAACAAGGGTGTGGGTTGGCTTCTTGGGATGGGGCACACACCACATCCAGATGCCTTTGGTGTGAGACTGCACTGTGGAGCCCAGGGAGAAGCCTGCAGGGGGAAGAGGAGAGAAAAGGAGTGGAATTTTAATGGCAGATGGGCCTGAAAATTGAGATTAAAGTTAACATAATCGAGGTTAAGAGAGAGAGCAAAAACCACAACCAGTATTAATCGTACAGAGAAACAGGGAAATAAGAATAATACATGAAAAAAATTCAACAGCTTTTCATGAAAAACAATCAACACACTAGAAATAGAAGGAAACTAACTCAGTACAATATGGGCCCTATGTGAAAAACCTTTAGCCAACATCACACTCAATGGTGAAAGACAGAAAGCTTTCCTTCCACAAATAAATAACCAAAATAGATCAAAGACCTACATGTAAGAGCAGAAACTATAAAATTCCTAAAAGAAAACATAGGGGAAAACTTCATGATATTGTATTTGACAATGATTTCTTAAATATGACACCAAAAGTATAAACAACAAAAGAAAAAATAGATTAGTTGAACTTCATTATAATTAAACTTTTGTGCATTGAAGGACGCTATCAACTGAGTTTAACAGGTAACCCAAGAAATGGGAGGAAATATTTGCTAGTTATGAATCTAATACAGGATTGATATCCAGAATATATAAAGAAGCCCTATAATACAACACAACAAAAAACAAACAACCCAATCTAAAAATGAGCAAAGGACTTGAATAGACATTTCTCCAAAGAAAATATATAAATGACCAAAAAACATATGAAAAGATGCTCAACACCACAAGTAATTAGGGAAATACAAATCAAAACCACAATAAGACAGTGCTTCAAACATATTAGGATAACCACTATCAAAGAAACAAAAATAAGTTAGCCAGGATGTGGAGAAATTAGAATCCTTGTGCATTTCTGGTAGGAAATGTAAAAATCATACAGTTGCTGAGGAAAACTATGGTGATGTCTTAAAAAAAATTAAACATAGAATTCTAGGAAGGGAACAATTTATGCTTTTAACACTTTGTAAGCGGGCATAAAAAGCTATATGACGAGTTTACTCGTTTCCCGCAAAAAATGTGTTAAAAGGGGAAACTAAGACAAAGTGGGAACAGAGATTGAGTTGACTTTCAGAACATAATGAAAATAAGATCATAACTGTGTATTGAAAGTTAGCTTACAATATTCCTCTCCATCTCTAACTTTTTCTCTTTATAAAACCATACTCAACACTGGGAGTGTGGGTGGACAGAATAGGCTTGGCAGAGCTTTGCTGGTGCCACTCACCCTTCTTCTTCCCAGCCAGCTTGTTCAGCAGGTAGGATTTGCCTGTGCGGTAGAGACCCACAATAGCCACCACAACAAGAGGCTGCTTAATAGCAGACAGGATCTTCAAAGCTTCCGGATTAATCACCAGTTGCTCTTTGGTGTTCTCAATGAGACACACTGGGCCTGGCATGTGGATCTCGGAGGCCATGTCCAGGGTGTGACCTTGTCTGCAAGGGAGGAGATAGGATTAATTAGAATTTCCAGTCTAAGTAGATCAAGAATTTCCACTGGGTTATTTTGCATTCAGTTGGTAGAGTCATAAAATTCTTCAAGATGGCCAAAAGTTTTGTGTCAACAGTGAGATAAAAGAGAGGAATATTTGTATCACTTTAGAAAGCTGCAGAAGTATAATCGAAGTAACCCATTGAAAAAAAAATTGGAATGTCAACTGTAATTGAAAAAAAAAAAAGAAGTTCAAATTGGTAATTAAAAAAAATAGTGATGGGGATGTAAAGTATAGCATAGGGAATATAGTGAATAATATTGTAATAACTATGTATAATGCCAGATGGATACTAGATTTATTAGGGTGATCGCTTTGTAATTTATACAAATGTCTAATCACTATGTTGTACACCTGAAACTAAAATCATATTGTATATCCACTGTAATTGAAAAAAAAATTTTAAAGAATTGGTACAACAGTGACTTATCAACATTCGACCCCTTTCACAAACAAAATCTTTTATTTAATTTATCATGAATAACTTTCTTTTTGGACTCTTATTAAAATTTTTACCCTAGATATTAAATGAAAAATAGAATAGGGTTGAGAAAGTATTTTACATCCTGACTATATGTAAGAAACTCAATATTTATTTGTTTATTCATTAATTCTTACTATGAATAAAGACTTTCATGAATAAATGTTTCATCATTTGATATATGCCCTTTTGACAATTTCCAAAGATTTAAAATGTGCGTTTCCCCTCTCACCCCGCTAATTATATTTATTGTGCTGGAATGAGGGTCCACAGAACTCGTTACACTGCCATTCCAGAAGCAGAACCAATATAATTTGTTTTTGCAAATTTTATAAAAATATATGAGCATGTGAAACACATGGCTAGGGACCCTTCCAAAGACTTGGTATAGGCTTGTATAAGTACGGGGCCCTGATACTTCAATTTCTTTAGCTTCACAATAAATTAGCATTCAACTAAGTGGGGGTAAGGCTGCACAACTGCAAATAATGAATGTTGCTAAAAATTGTGTGTGTGTGTGTGTAAGGGAACAAAAGACTATGATATATGGATTAAAAGGCAAATCAGGAGAGCTAGAGAGGAAGTTGTTTAAGGAAAATATATTTCCAGCCATATACTTCTAGGTTTTCTGTTTTGTTCTGTTTTTCCATTTTGTAGAGGAGGATGAGAAGGAAGAAAAGAGGAGAGTGAGAGAAAGGGGTAGAAAGAAGAGGTAGAAAAGGAGTGGAGGAGCTGAAAGGAGAGAAGAGAGCTGTCAGACAAGTAGGTGATGAATGAAGCTCATGCCAAGCCAAAGAATGCAGGGGTAGAGTTTCCAGAAGGCAGGAACAAAACTGAGAGCACAGAGAGGTCAAGGTAAAGAAAAATGTTGGCTTTAGTGATGCACCTCAGTAGATTCTTTAAAGAGGACGATCTTTATTAAAGCAGTGTGGTCAAGTCCTACTTGTCAGGGGTAAGAAGGGAAGAGTTGGAGCTAAGAAATTGAATTTAGTAAATCTGGGCTACTTCGTTTTTTGTTTTTAAATTTCAATTACATTTGACATTCAATAATGCAGTAGTTTTGGGTGTACAGCATAGTGCTCAGATATTTATATAATTTATGCAGTGATCTGCCCAATTAGTCTAGTACCCACCCGACACTGTACATAATTAATATTTTGACTTATTCCTTATGCAGTACTTTACATCCCCATGACTATTTTGTAACTACCAATTTGTACTTCTTAATCCCTTCACTTCTTTTCACCTAGCCCCTAACCCCCATCCCATTTGGCAGCCAGAGCCTGGGCTGTTTCTAAATTAAGAAATCCACTTTGAAACAAAGTTCATATATATGATTAAAAAGTATGGTGTTTTCATGAGTCTTCATCTTTCTCTGTGGGTTTCAGTTTTATATTTCTTTGTCTTTAACAGTGTCAGATGGCTGTTTACACTGCATCTCACTATTTTTTTTCCTTCTCATGAAAATAACGTATTTGTAGCCCTTTTAGTTTCTTAGCTGCAGTCAAATCAGTATCAAGCAAGTTCCATCAGACAACGGTAATTTCACTGTGTTCCCAGCCAATACAGACAATGTCAGCAAAGAGAAAGACAATCCTAATGCATTTCAAACTCCTAGGTTAGTCTCATGTCTGCTGCAAGTACAATAGCGACACTTAGGGACGTGCTGCCACCAGATTACAGGAGGATTTCATCTGACATTTTGTCCCACGTTGGGCTCAGCTGCAACCTATCTTCATGCTGGTTGTAATTTAGAAAACAAACTGACCCTTATAAACCTCTTCCCTCTCCTGCCCCAACCTTATCCTGGGCTCCATTTCTTAGATTATAGTTCCTTTAAAGCCGGAGAAAAAGCTGCTTCGATGAGAAAATAGAGTTCTTACCTGTTTTTTCTCCTCAGTTTAGGTTGGAGTGGTTTCTGTTACTTCTCTGTGTCTCACTGGATGATTGAACTTTTATTTCACCCAACTAATGACACGGGGTTTTCAGACTTCCTTTAGCTTCCCATATTAGAAGTATTTAGAGTAATGTGAAACTGAAAGCACTGCATCCAAAACAATGCCTCAGCAACCATAAAAGGAATTTCCAGAAATTGTACCAATAGGAGAGTACATGGCTTTGGCACAATTTCTCAACTTTTCAGTTTGCCAAAAGCTCTGCTTCTAGTGCGTGTGGCCAACAAGGTGTGGCTCCCTCCTCCCTCCTCTTCCAAGCAGAGAGGTTTCTCATGGGGAAGGGCAGTCCACCACCGTATTTCTCATCCCCTCCAACAAAGAGTGGCAGAGAGTAAATTCCTGGTTAGTGTGACCCGAATGAAGGCTCTAGCTCAGGCATGGCAGGCTGAGATTGCCTGGCCTGATCACCCTCACTCTGATTCACTTGTAGGATGGAGCGTCCAAGCTGGGAGGGCAAAGTGGAAAAGACGAGAGACTACCACCCCTGTCCAGTGGATAGAGCAGTGGCACAGAGACATTTTTGTCCACAGAGAGAGGCAGTTCATTCACATAGAGAGTTCTGAAGCTCTCCACAAAAGAAATAGCTATTTGAACAGAGTGTGAGGCAAGTTCAAGCCTAAGGACTTGAAGAAACTTCACTGATAGCAGATTGACTTTACATGAAATCCTAAAAGGGGGTTTTCAGGCAGGAAGCCAGTGACTCCAAATGGTGATACAAATCCACCAAGAAAAACAAACAGCACCAGTAAGGGAATTATGTAATAATAAAAGACAGTATAAATGCATATTTCTTGATTCTTAACTGATATGAAAAGCAATTGTATACAATAATATGTATATAATTATATTGCAGGGCCTATAAGATATGTAAATGTAATATATTTAACAATAACAGCACAAAGGAGGTAGATGGGCACAAAGATTTTTGGAATAAAGATATGACACCAGATGTTAAGTTGAACCCATAGGAATAAATAATGAGAACCAGAAATCGTAAGTAAGAAAGTTAATATAATAAGCCCTATAAATTTATTCTTTCCCTTCAGCTTCTTTATGACATAAAATTATGTAAATTAA